>JAMXBD010000057.1:0-1200000 GCA_024138025.1 Combretum micranthum
ACTGAATGATAATTTCATACTTTACAAGTTAAAAGCTATTAAAAAAAGAACAATAGTTTATCATCAACAAAAAAATTGCATATCATGAGCTTAAATTTTTTTTAAAAAGAATAAGTTGATTTTAATTAATGTTCACAAATAATAAATATCAAATGAAATCTATAAATTATATAGTAAAATATTATTATATTTTTCTAAAACGGTTTGGGTTCGATTTTACGGATTGGTTTGGTTTATCTTCCAAACCAAAACCGTAAATTTACGGGTGGTTCGGATTTAGAATTTTCAAACCAAACCATGAAAAAAACCATTATTTTCGGTTTGGATTGGTTCGGTTACGGATTGGTTGGTTCGATCGGTTTTTTTCCCCCACACTAATAGAAGTCACCTCAATTTTTATGGCTGAAGCCAACCTAGTTGTTGTTTTGGAGTGCTCTTGAGGATCTCAGAACATGTTTTAGTGGGAAGTGTCACACCTTTCTATAATGTTTGGAATAATTGTCTCACCAAAGACATTTGCCCAAGATGACTGCTTGTCCTCTTCCTCCCCAAATTGGGTTGTGGAGCCATTGGTCCAAGCTTCCAATCATATATAACAATTATTTTGTCTCTCTATCTCTCATATTCTACTAAATTAAATATTAGAGTTATGTTGGACAACTCTGACTATTCTTTTGCAAACACTTTATTGACAATATAAGCCTTTTCTAGCCTAATTCTTTACAAGCAGAGAGTTAAAAGTGCACACCAATAAAACTATTAAATTATAATAATAAAACAAAAAAATATTGCATTTCTACTTCGAAGCTTTAAGTGCAATATATATATATTAGCTAAAAGTAAGGATGAATATTGTGATAAAAGTTGAGCATTCTAATGTTATAGTCTTAACAATTAATATAACCCAATGTATAACGAAGGAATTTATTTTTTAGGCCACAATATATATAATATATAGAAATATGAGAGTGAAGTGGAAATAAAGATAAATAATAAAAGAGTGTGATTATAAATGCATATTGTATCTTATACAAAAGTTGCTATATTTAGTTGTTTTCAAATCACCACCTAGTTCATATTATTTACAATTTACCTAAAACTTTTGATATTATGAAAATATAATAAGAAAATATAAAAATCATACAGAGTATCTTGTGGAACTTTATAAGGAACAAATTCTATAGTGATTCTAATAGATTATTGGATAACACCCGATTCTAGAATTTGAAACTTGTATGTATAGGTAGAATATGGATAAGGACTCATACCTTAGCAAGATCCTAATCTAAAAATTTGATATAGATGCAAAAAGCTAGTAATTGCCTTTTCAAATACTAATTATTATAAAATTTTCATTTCAAATAGTGACATAATATAATAAAAAAAATTTAATTTAGGCTTGAAAACAAAATTACAAGTTGAAAATTTACACACTTCTACTGTTATTATCCATTATTTATAATGTCAATGATCAATCCTTCTATTCTTTAGAAATAGCAGGGTTTTTCGTTATTAGCTTTATTAGCTTTTTTGTGATAGCAATCTAAAAATAATTTCTGTTAGTTTTTGTGTTGTGTAAATAAGGAAGTATTTTTAATATTTATGAGATCTAAATATCGGCAATATCTACTAAATTAAATTGATGATTGATGAATAAGGTCACTTGAGTTTATACTTATGAATAATGTATCTCGTGCATAAACTTCTCTAAGATTGATAACATGATCACTTTGTTCTAAATCCTTCGTGCAATATCTTTGCAAATTATTTTAAATTTATGGAATTATATTAGCTCTCGGACATATTGTTAGTTCAAAAGTTTAAGTCCAAGTTATTATTATACCGAAAAAGTCCAAAATCCATTTTTACCATTTTACATTTGCCATTTGGGTTTTTTTTTTTTTTTTTATATCTTTTGTGTGTTTCTATTCCTTTAATTTTAAAATAAGAACCTTTTTTCTCAAATTTTTTCCCTCTTTCTAATTATTTTCTCTCATTCCCATTTCTTAATTCGCAAGTAATGGCTTTTTTTCTTTTTTCTTTTTCATTTTTTTTCCCTCCATTATCCGTGTAGTGGAACGATTCACAAGAAGTTAAGAATGATGTGATACTTGCCTAACATTCGAAGGAAGATTAAAATTACCAAT
The DNA here is from genome assembly GCA_024138025.1 of Combretum micranthum. Lineage (NCBI taxonomy): Eukaryota > Viridiplantae > Streptophyta > Magnoliopsida > Myrtales > Combretaceae > Combretum > Combretum micranthum. The sequence goes on from JAMXBD010000057.1 coordinate 2,148, forward strand.
GTACCATGCCCCTTGTCTCATGGTTAAGTTATTGACCATATCTATTTGGGTATATGCTTTATTTTTCACCTAATATTATTTTTTAATAAAATTAATATTGAATCGATACCGATATATTATTGATAAAAAATTAATAAATTTATTTATAAATTGATTAAATCAAATCAATATCAATCCGATATAAATATAATGCTAATAAATTATAAATGCTGATTCAATACAGCTGCGATAAAGATGTGTCAATCCAAACATTATCATTCATTTATAGTGTTCACGGCGTGTTGAGCGCTTTTCGAAGCATGAATCCCTAATGAACACACACACCCACACACACAAAGCTATGTCCATGAACTACATAATCAACCAAAAAGCTATCAATGTGTCCACACTATTATAGCAAAATCTAGCCCCAATCTGGCGATAGCTTTAAAAGCTCTCGCGCTCACAACTCCCACCAACCTCTATCTTTCTGTCCTTACCTAGACAGAAACCCTAATTTAAATTACCTAAATCCGCCTAACATTTTAACAATTCATTTCATCATATCGCTTTATTTAATCCATCCCTCATTCGATTCTTCTCCGAAATCTTCATTCCCGAGCCCTGATTTTCCCTACCCCATTCCCATGGAAGTTGAACCAGGTAGAGCTACTAAACAAAACATATCCCAAACAATCAAGCCATCAGCTCACAGACGACGAAACATATGTCTCGGTGTATGTGCAGCCATCGTATTGCTGATTATCATCATCGTGATTCTAGCTTTCACGGTTTTCAAAGCCAAACGTACGGTTCCCACCGTCAATTCCGTCCATCTCGAAGACCTCGATGTCTCTCTCGACGTCCTCCGACTCAGAGTGGACCTTAACGTCACCTTAAACATCGACATCACCATCAAGAACCCAAACAAGGTGGGAATAAAGTTAAAAAACTCGACCGGTGTGATAAATTACAGAGGACAGATGGTTGGGGAAACGTCGATCCCCGCTTTTGAGATATCGGCGAACAAGAAGAAGGAAATGAATATGACTCTTATATTGATGGCAGATCGGTTATTGTATAACCCTCAGACATACGAAGATGTTCTGTCAGGGTCTTTGCCCCTGAATACGTATGTTAAAGTTTCAGGAAAAGTTACTGTCCTTGGTTTCATTAAGTTTCATGTGACTTCCACAACCAGTTGTGATTTTGTTGTATTTATTTTTAATAGGACTACTGGGGACCAACAGTGTAAGTATAAGACTCGGCTTTAGGGTTCTATCTCTCTCTCTCTCTTTTTTTTTTTTTCCTTTCTTTATATAGAGATATATATCTATATATAATTTGGTTCGTGTATATTTTTCTCTGTTAGTGATTTATTTGGAGCCCTGTAGTACTTATTTGTTTTTTGGGGTTATGCATTGCTCCAATTTTAGGAGACGGTATTTATTTGTTACTATTATTTGATGTTTGCCAATAATTAATTATAATCTTTTCTCTCTCTCTCTCTCAATTTTTTAATTAGAAATTAGTATAGAAATATGGTTTATATCCAATTAATCACTGCACTAGTAGCAAAATTTCATTTTATATTTTTGTTTTGCAAGGTAATAGCATTTGAGATAATTGCATCTCTTAAATGCAATTTATATTATTCTAATAAGGAAATTGACAAATTAAGAATGCAATTTATCAAGTGCATTAATTTTAGAAATTATAGATTATAAATGCGATTTTATACTTTAAAAAAAAAATCACATGCGATTTTAACTTTGGAAATTGTTAACTTATAAATGTAAGTTTTATACTCTGTCAATATTTGTTATGTCTTTGGTTCAAAGCATGCAAAAGACTTTGGAATAATTGAACTTGACTATGGACTTGCAAAGTATGACTAGCTTGCAAAGGGCTTTAGAAAAATTGAACTTGACTATGGACTTGCAAAGTATGACAAGCATGACCTGCAAGACAAAACACTATTGGAGGTGCACTAAAGGTCGTTTAATGGGTATCATTATGGGAAGATATTTATAGAATGTGGAATCCTTGCAATTATGGGTATCATGAAGAATGTGCAATAGTAGGGAATTGAGAGTAGTTGTTGGGAACATAGAGGCTGAGCCATGAAGCCATGTTCAACCATTTCCCTAATGAGAATAGTAAAAGTTATGGGGAGCGTGCTGAGTCATTTTTGTAAATTCTTGAATTTTTCATAATTCTTAAAAAATAATCTTAGAAATTGAACACCAAAACCGAGAACTTAAAAATCGATCCAAATTAAAATCATATTATAAATAAGATCAAATACAAAAATTCTTAATCTTAAGAAAAAGAGAACCCTCAAAATAAAATAGAAAATCTAACAATCGATTGATTAACATCTGTACATCAATCAAATCATCTATCCAATTCCTAACATGCAAATCAAGATGATTTATCTGAATAATGCTCGATAACAAAATACTAAGACCTTAAATTCTTCGACGAATTTTAGAATAAAATTTTTAATTTTCACTAAAAGTCAAACCGAGTCAACCCATAACCTTAGACTCTGTTAAACGATCTCGAGAACTGAAAAATATTAAAAAAAAAAATAAAATGAAATAAACCATAGATGTTGAATTAAAAATATAATAAGGACAAAACCCTAAAATTTTATGATCTTACAAATAACTCAATAAAACCAGAATCCTAAAAGTCAACGTAGTTTATAATAAGCCCTAGTGTTTAAGATCCGGCAATCCTGCACTCTTAAACCGTAAATAATGGAATGGAAATAATTGCTGATAATAATTTGTAATAATATAGGAAAGCTTAAAAATATCATATTTGCAAATTTCTAGTGTCCTTCGGATCCGAATGGGATCAGTTTTCGAAAATTGTGCCCTAATACATCGAACGGCAAAAATATTCTATTAATACCAATAGACTCATAAAAATATAAGGTTTCCAAAAATATCAGTTTTAGAATTTTTTTATAACTAAAAATTACGGATGTCTCATTTATACGCTTATTTTTACTACTACCATTGTCTAGTCTACTATTCATAGTACTGTTTTACTATTCATTACTATTCATCTATCTCTACTTTTTCTTACTACCTATTTTACTACCTATACACCTATTTTCTTACATTTTACTTTTTTAATATATCTTATATTAAATTATATCTTTCATATTAATTGTTTTCTTACAAAATACAAAAAATTCAACTCACTTCCTCTCTCCTCCCCTTAGAACGGTGTCTCCCCTCTCTCTCACATCTCTATTTATTTTCTTTTTCAAATTATTTTATTACATATAATTTTTACTCCAAAAATTCTATAAATACCCCATCTCCTCTACTTCTTTCATACATTCATTTCATATAACAAAACTCTCTCAAAATCTCTCCATAATTTATGTCTACCAAAACTCTCTTAAATCAATTCTTCACAAAAATCATTATTTATACACAAACTATCTACCACATATCACTAACCACATAATCTTATTCATCTTCTACTTCCTACCACATAAACACTCAAAGGTAAACCCCTACCAATATTTTTACCCATGTCATGTAACTTAGCATAACTATGGTGATGTTTTGAAACTCATATGAGTAGTAAAAGCAACAACATGTTCATGCTTTATTTTTGCACATAAAGTTTCAATTTTATTATCTTATTATTATGCTTCTATATATGTTGTTATTAATGATATTATTGTTATTATTATGCTTCTAATCTAACTCTATATATATATTACTAAGTATATGTATATTATATTTATTAGAGCCTAAATGCTCACTAACTCTTACTAACTTGCTATTATTCTTAATGCTTCTATTATTGCTTTTCTTTTCTTTCTTTGTTTTTTGTTTTCTTTTTTTTTTTTTTTTTGGGACTAGTCTATTCTTAGTCTCGAGATGCCTTGATAAAGCTAAGGCTCCAAATACCTGACCGGGTTGCCTTAATGAATCTAAGGCTCCTAATGCTTGACCAGGATACCTTGATGAAGCCAAGATTCCCAATACTTAATATTATTACATTGCTTATTATTATTATCTTGCTTCTTACCTTTTCTTATATTTTCATCATTTTCATATTACATGCTTATATACATGCATCCTCATAATGATATTGTCTCAACAACATTTAAAGTGGAATTTTTTTTTTAATAGAGAAACTTGAAACTAAAACTCTTTTATTATGTATTTTTATAACTTCTTCTTAAACTCTTTCCCAAGGTTTTTCTAAGTGTCAACAAGGATAATTTTACCAAAGAAACAAAGGAAAAATGAAACCAAACTCTCTTTACATACATCAAGATTTTGTTATCACATGCCTAGGAAAATTATTTCTACAACTTCTTTTGAAAACCCCAAGACTTTTCTTAAATAACAAAAAAAAAAAAAACAGATAAATGATTTTTCTCAAAGAAGTAACTAACAAAATAAACATTTTCTTTTATTATGATAAGTCACATAAAGTTTATTAAAACTCAGTAATAATTATTTGATAAATAAACTTTTCTCAAAGAGCTTACTTGTAGGTATCTTTACCAACTCCATAATAAAAAGTAATAATTAGACTAAGTTTTGTAAGTTAAGATAAAATCAACTCACTAAATTATAAACTCACTTTAAAAAATAAAAATTTGCTAAAGTTTCTAAATGATAAACTCATTTTCAAAAAAATAAAAAATATAAGCAGTAGAGGTTTCAAAAATGATAGATATTATCAAAAACTTAAGAAAATATTAAAACATGATTTCCTTCTAAGTAAAGTTGGTCAAAAAGTTAAAAGACCAAGTCTTAGAAATAAAGTTTATTTTTAAAGAAGTTGGAAAGTGAAAATATAAAAAGACTTGTTTATCAAAGTCATTTCTTTAAAAGAAAATATATACCACCTAAATTATTATAAGTTATCAACAACTTAATAAAACTTTTGAAAACTTCATTTTTATCACTAAAAGTAAAATTTGTCCATTTATTCAACAAAAACCCTAATTCACTTAATATACATACTAAATGTTCATTCTCTCTCTTCATTTTCACTTGTTTCATTTTTTTCAAAAGAGAAAACTCTCCCCTTTCTTCCTCCTTGTGCCGTGAGCTCCCCCCTCCCCCACTCTCACTTTGTCAACTTGTTTTCTCCTCTTTTCTACTCCAAGACTCCATTGGTATGTTGATTTAAGCTTTGATCCTTCCTAATCTTGTAATGGCAAAGCTATATCTTGTGTGTTTTCTCATTTAATCCCAATGAGCTCATGCTAGGGACATGAAAACACATGAACAAGAATATCAAGCCATCACAAGACATGGATCTAGTGTTTAGATGAGTTTATGTTAAGATATCATCTTGTTCATGCATATAAAGTAGAGATCTTGTATATATATTGATGCTCATGCCATGAGATTTATGATTCATGCATTATAGTTAATAGATCTAATGTTTAGACATCCACATCTTCATTTACATGTATGATCATAGAGTTATTTTGATTTCCATGCATTGATGATCATAAAAATGTAGTCTTGTATGTGTATAGAGAGGGTAGATAGTAGATCTTCATATATAGGAGACAAGAACATTGAAAAATAAAGGATTTTGTTAGTAATGGTTTGTTGGAAATTCGGATGGATTTGGAATCCTACTTCAAAAACCACCAAAATCATATTTAAACCTATTCCACATGAAAAATGAAGGGTATGTGTAATAGGTATATGAAGGAATGATTTTTATAAGCTTAGATGAGTTTAGGCATGATAAAAATGTAAAAACAAGAAGTAAAGTTAGAATGAAAAATATTGATTTATGGATGTGTAGTCAAATTCGTAATTATGGGTGATGCCCATATAAACACTTAGTATCTAAGCTTAGATGGCATGTTTTATGAGCTAAATGAAGTCTTTAGATAATAGATATATTGGAGCCTCAATTTTTGATGCATTAAACAAGTTTTCTCATGAGGAAATTGCAAGAAAATGAAAATCTCAAAATTCGGATTTTTCTAAGTAGCCGATTCAAACACATATTTACTCAATGAAAAATGTGGATTTTTATGCATAAATGGAGGTCATGACTAATATGGATGTTGGTAAGCCATTTTTAATTAGGTGATAAATAAATTCTAATGATAAAATCATAAAAACATTAGGGGATGTAAGATTGGTAATAATGACTTGTTATAAGGAATCATTAAGGAATTTCCTAATAAATAGGAATTCATAAGAGTCCATAATCAAAGATCATCAAAATCATGCATATATAGAGTTCATTACATGATCTTCATGTTAGGAATTCATTCATATACCATTTATACATGAATCATCAACTAGGAACATTTCTCATCAAAAGCAAAGCAAATTTTCGGAATTGGAAGGTTTGCGGAACAGATCTGATCCTACTGTTCCGTGACCTTAATGTTTTCAAAACTTGAAATTAATATTAGAAATAGATAGATCTTTCGAAGTAGATAGAGATCGATATAAAATTTGCGAAATTCCGAGTTAAATGACCAAGTTATGGCCATTTTAAATCGGAGCTTCTGCAAATAGCGAGAATTCCGAATTCATTTAGTCTAGATGCATAGTTTGGATTAGTTACATAATGAGTATCTCATTAGGATTATTCTTACTTGGTAGGTGATCCCGAGCAAGACGACACCCTACCTCCCGACTATTACTACTAAAAAGACCGGCGTCCAATGGCCGAGTGAGTTTTACTTCCACTCTCAATTAATGATTGTGATTGTAATGTAGTGGCACTAGTGGTATAGGCAAAGATAAAATGGATATGTATGATGGGGTATATGGGAATTATAAATTTGTCTGCTGTTGATGTGCGAAATGGAACTTAAGAAATATCGAAACCGGGTGTTAAGCTATTGACTGATTAGTTAGTATCTTATATTAAATGTTTGCTAATACTTGTTGGTCACCTAAAAGAATTGAACTAATGCATATTCGACTTCAATTGTAATTGGATTCATTCATATCACGATGGGGATGGAGCATTAGCATTGGTTGGTTTTTCGTGATCCATAAACGAATATGTTGGTTAATCGTGATCCATAAAACAAAATTGTTGGTTAATCGTGATCCATAAAACGACTTATTGTTAGTTAACCGTGAGCTTAAAAGGCGTCGTACCGCAGAATTCGTTAATCTGCTAACCCGGGATGGAGGGCGCAAGTCCATCCACATATGATTTCCGGTTGGTCATATGTTTGCTGAACTCATTTGTTTGATGCATACACTTGCTTGAATAATCACTTGTTTGAATGAATTGTACTTAATTGTGATATGGAAGTTCTTACTTACTAAGCTAGTTAGCTTACGCCCTTATAGTTTTTACTTATTGTAGCACGAGTTTATCTGGCTTAGACAGAGACAAGCCACAGCACAGGTACCGGAGATAAGTGTTTCCATAGAAGTTTACTTCATTCTTTTTGTATAGACTTTCGTTGGAAACTAAAAGACTCTGGATGACTGTAATGGACTTGATATTATTTTGCGGGGGAATGCCCCTTAGATTTTGAAAAGTATAATTATGCGTTTTGGGTTATTATTTATGGCTAAGGAATGCCACATTAAACTATTTAACTCCATTGGTTGAGTATTCTATTGTCGTAAAGGAACGCTTTACATCTATATAAGACTCCCGAAGAGCTCGAATAGGGAATTCGAGAGTCTTATTTAGTATGTGGCGGGCTGTTACATTTAGGATACCATATGGGGCATGACATAATAACTCAAGGAATTATGAAATTCTTTCAAAATACTTAGGAAAGAAATTGTTAAGATACAAGTCTTCAATACTGCAAGACATTTTTTACAAAATATAATCGTTAAGACAATACCATTAGAATATTGCATACAAATGAGTCTATATATTATTCAAAGGATTTTTTCAACTATACAAATGTCTATATTTTGATACAAGTATTTTCGGATAAAGAAAAGTTTGTAAACTTGTGTTTTGAAAACTATAATTTTCGTAACGAATCTGTACCCTATAGTTTCGAAACCTAAATGACCTTATATGACCACAATAACCTTAGAAATGGATAGATCTTTTCGAATAGATAGAAATCGGTATATTATATGTGAAATTCTGAGTTAAAAAGAGCAAGTTATGGCAATTTTAAGTGGTAGTTTCATTCCATGTGATTTTGACGAACATAGTAAGATGGAATTAGAAAGTTTAAATAGAATTTCTATGAAATACTCATCCCAGGTATTTCTTCTGTCTAGGTGATGCGGAATACGAGATTTTTCTTCTTAAAGATTACTACGACTAAGAAGATTGCGAAATGAATAAGTGAGTTATTCCTCTTAATTCGTTACTTATTTGTGCTTATAGAATAGTTGCATTAGTATACTAAAAAAGATGAAAACGGACATGTATGGGAATTCAGGGATATGTAGATATGTAATTCTATGCTTATGTGATGAAATGAGAATTAAGAATATCGCAATTTCGAATTACTTAATTAAGTATTTTGTCTACATATATGCTTGCTTATTATTTGCTAAATTATTTGATCGCTCCTAATAAACCTTAATAAGGTTTGGCTTAAAAAAAATAAAACACTTACGCATAGCATCCATCGAGTCACATTTCTTTCAGAAGGCTGCTATTTTTACACGTAGAGTTGGATGGGCTGTGTCGAGCCTGGATTTTTCCATTATCTGGTTCATTTCTCATAACCCGATTCACATTAAACCCAAACCCATTTAACATGAATCCTCGACTAGGGGTTAAAAGAAATTTTAATTTTTGAAAACTTTTTAGAGTCGCCACTTGATATAAATCGGGAAAAAATAAAAAGCTAGGATCAATGGGTCGGTTGATCCTAACTTAGCTACTAGTCTGCGAAAATTTGATTTAAAAACCAAACTTTTAAAACCAGATATCATGGATTCGGGGGCTAACCTATTAAAACCAAATGGTCACCACTTTTGAAATTTAAATTTATAATTTATCCTTTTCATACTCAAAAACTCAAATGAAACAAAAACAAATATTTATGAGTCACATTTTTCTTTTTTTTTTTTTAGAATATGAATATCAACAAAACATCTTATATTTACAAAATATTTTTTTCACAATATTAAAAAAAAATTATTTTTTTAATGTCACCCAGTAGGTGCCTACGTACTCGCTAATCGAGATCAGACAAAACGTAGTTCTTTTGAAAAGAACCTTAGTTTGTTGATCAATTTTAATTTTTGAACTCTTTTCACTTTAAATTCATTAAATTTTGAATTTTTATGAAGCCATTTTTTATGATCCTATGATCTAATCAATTGATTTTCATTTCATGAAAATGCAATTTTTCTAAGTCCAAAATCATTTTTCTTTAAAACCATTTTATGATAATTCATGGCTAATTTAATGCTACATGAAAAATCATTTTTGATTAAACTTGATTGAATATTTTCATAGCTAATTTAATGCTATATGAAAATATTTTGATTGAAAACTTTTGGATGACTATTTTCATAGCTAATTTATGAAAATAATTTGATGAAAACTTTGATTATTTTCATAGCAAATTTATGAAAATAATTTGATGAAAACTTGATTATTTTCATAGCAAATTTATGAAAACAATTTGATGAAAACTTGATTATTTCCATAGCAAATTTATGAAAACAATTTGATGAAAACTTAATTATTTTCATAGCAAATTTATGAAAATAATTTGATGAAAACTTAGATTATTTTCATAGCAAATTTATGAAAACATTTTGGTGAAATTTTATTATTTTCATAGCAAATTTACGAAAATAATTTTAATGACTTTGATTATTATTTTCATACTAAATTTATGAAAATAATTTGGTTGAAAACTTTGAATATTATCTTTATAGCAAATTTATGAAGATAGTTTTGATACAAACTTGATTAATATCTTCATAGCAAATTTATGAAGATAATTTTGATTGAAAAACTTGATTAATATCATGATTCTAAAAAATATTCAACAATAATTCTTTTATTTTTTTTCAACTCATTCATCATTCACAAATTCAATTTTTTATTCAAAAAATTCATTCTATTTCATTCAAAAAAATTTCATTCCTTTTTATTCAAAAACAATTTTGGTTTTGGAAAACCCATTTTGTCATTTTATTTATCATTTTATTTTTTTTTTTAAATTCAATAATCATCACATACACTCAAAATATATTCAAAATATATCATATCAAAATTATATTACAAATATAATACATTAAAATTATTTTCATACATCATCTACACATTTCAAAATCAATCCATGTACATAAAATATTCAAAAATATAAAAAATTACTAAAACAAGTAAATTTATATGAAAAATAATTATTTTAATTTTTGGATTTTTCTGAATTTTTCTGAATTTTTATGAATTTTTCTGAATTTTTTTACTATTTTTTCTTATTTTTCGAAATTAATTATATAATAAAAATATAATAAAATAATGCGGACTGACCTGGGTCGTTAGATCTTCTCGGATCAGATCTGGATTGTCTGATCTGATTACTTAATCAGAGCCGTCTGATCACTTGTCTTTAAATCTGGAGCGTTGATTAGCTTGATCAACTCTGGGCCGTTTGATCTAGATGATCGAATCTGGGCCGTAGGATCTGGGCTGACTGTTGACCGTTGTCCGACGATCGTTGAACCGATGACCGACCACAGTTGACCGACGACCGGCTGGGTTGGATTTCGGATTTCAGGTCGGACTTCGGGTATCCGTCGGGCGAGGAAGATAATAGCGTGACCTTCAAGAGCTTCGTCGTCTGCATGTGGTGGCTGTCGGAGCTCCTGGGGTTGTCGGCCCGACGCCTATGGGGGAGCTACAGTGTTGGTGGTGGTGGTTCATCCCAAACCACCAGAAGTGGCGGTTCGCGTGGTGGCTGACGGCGGCGAAGATTTTAAAAATCCAAAAAAATTTGCAGAACTCGAATTGAACAATTCGAACAATTCTAAGCACACTCGATCAACAAGAACAAACTCCTAAAGCTCCTCAAACACTCAATTTGGATCAAGTTTGATCCAATAACCTCGAATTCGTGATTTTCTCACTCAAGCCCTCTAATTCGAAAATTTTCGAATACTCTCAATCACTGAATGATTTGTGCAATTGATGTGTGCCTTTTGCTCATGGATCAGCCCTATTTAGAGATCCATGGTTTAATTTCAGTTACAACTTGCATTTAATGAGATCCTAATTTTTTCGCAAAAAATTAAAATGAAAATTGGAAGTCGATTCGTTGTATCGACGAAATTGATGAATAAATACTGGAATATTCAATCCTATCTCTGTATAGGATCAAATTAATGAATTTGGTCGGCCACCATTAATGGACCTTCAAGCTTCCATAAATTTCGCAGTTTTTCCCCAAATTTCAACCGACAAATTGAGACTGTTCGAGACTTGATTTAATCCAACATTCAATGCAATTACAATCTATTCCATGCCGACTATCAATCCACATAATCAATTTTGAAAAAAAAAACAACAATTACACACTCAAATCGTGATCCAAAGTGAGTGGTTTGGGTTGATTTCGAGCAAAAATAAGTACAAGAAAAAATTCAAAAATTTGCATCCAAGCCGGTTTGAACCTATGACCTATGGCTTGGGCTAGGGTCTGGGTCAGTGGTCTTAACCATTAGGCCATTGGCCTGTGCCTGGTTGGGTTTGACAAATTTTTATTTTAAGGCTAATTCAAAATTCACTTAATTAAACAAATAATTTTTTGAAAATTTGTTTAATTATCTTTTTGATCAATTTACAACAAAAAATATTATACCAAGCTCAGATAATTAAATTTTTATTTTTCTTTTATTTTATTTATTTATTTCTATTTTTTTATTTTTATTCAAAAATTCTTATTTTCTTCCTATTTACCTATATTTTCTTTTTATTTTTATCTTTTCTTTTTATGTTTATTTTTATTGAGCTTGACAACACTAATTTTTGTTATAAACTTAGAGCCTTAAATTTGAGCAAAATTGGGTGCTACAACTGCCCCTCTTTGTGGCTAAGTTTGAATAAAACTTGGTTACAAAGATAAAAGATAGTCAATTTTTTGCTCACTTGACAGAACCTAGGTCATCATTTTTGGACTTCTAGACAAATGGTATCAATTTGACAGGATGGATTTGAAATTTGGGTCTTGGTCACCATCTTGAATGGATAGATTTCTGAATTTGGTCTTGATCACCATCTTGAATGGATAGATTTCTAGATTTTGATCTTGATCACCATCTTGAATGGATAGATTTCTGGATTTTGGTCTTGATCACCATCTTGAATGGATGGATTTTGGAATTTTGGTCTTGATCACCGTCTTGAATGGATGGATTTTGGAATTTTGGTCACCATCTTGAAAGGATGGATTTTGGATTTTATCAGTACTAGACTATCTATCGAGTCTAGACTGAGGGGTACACAATTTTTTCAATCCACTGGTTTTTTTATTTTTTTTTTTTTTGAGGACATGACAATTTTGGTTCCATATCCAACATTGATGATAAAAAAGCATGCTTCAATTTTCTTTTTCTATCAAAATTAGTTATCCTTGCAGTAATATTTTCTTCTAAAATAAGAACAGTCAACAGACCAAACTGTATAAATGCATTCATTCAGCATTATAAGATGCTCAAATTTCTTTCTCTGATGATTCAAATGGTGTTTGGTTGGAAATTTATTTGGAAGAATTTTGTGGGTCAGGCTTTGATCCGACTTCAGAGAATTTCAGGATATCTTTGCTTATAATTAATCAAAATAAAATCAATTGATCACTTGAAATGACAAATTTTATTGATCAAGGATAATACAACTTTACAGCATCTGAGTTCACAGGATCCTTTAAATGGGTCCATCCATTTGGGAAAGGATTAATGCTCCTCCCGACAAGACCTTCTTCACTATGTATGGTCCTTCATAATTTGGTGTGAACTTTCCCCTGGAATCTTGCACATTTGGCAGTACTTTTCTCAGAACCAAATCACCTTCTTGGAAATTTCTTGGCTTGACTTTCTTATTAAACGCTCTAGCCATCTTTGTTGATACAATTGCCCATGACACATGGCAGTCAACCTTTTTTCATCTAAAAGATTTAACTGTTCAATCCTTTGTCTAACCCATTCAGCTTCTTCGAGCTCTGTTTCAGCCAGTACTCGGAGTGAAGGAATCTCAACTTCTACTGGTAAAACGGCTTCAGTCCCATATACCAGGGAATAGGGCGTTGCCCCAGTTGACACTCTTACAGAAGTTCGATACGCCATCAATGCTAATGGGAGCATTTCATGCCAATCTTTGTATGCAATTGTCATCTTCTCAATGATTCTCTTGATGTTTTTGTTGGCGGCTTCTACTGCTCCATTCATCTGTGGGCGATATGGAGTGGAATTTCGGTGTTTAATCTTGAATTGCTGACATAAATCAGTCATTGCATTGTTGTTCAGATTTGTACCATTATCGGTAACGATACTTTCTGGAGTTCCATATCGAGCAATGATATCTCTTTTGATGAATCGCACCACAACGGCTTTTGTCACACTGGCGTATGAAGCGGCTTCAACCCACTTGGTAAAGTAATCGATTGCAACTAGTATGAATCGATGACCATTTGAAGCTTTTGGCGAAATTGGCCCAATTACATCTATTCCCCACATTGAGAAAGGCCATGGTGTCGACATTGACTGTAATTCCTTTGGAGGAGCATTTATCTTGTTTGCGTAAATTTGACATAAATGACAAGATCTCACATGTTTGATACAGTCCGATTCCATGGTTAACCAGAAATATCCTAGCCTCATAATCTTTTTAGCTAGCATATATCCGTTCATATGAGGTCCACATACTCCCTCATGAACTTCTTCCATTAGTTTTTGAGCTTCTTTTTCATCTACACATCTCAACAGGGTTGTATCGAACGACCTTCTGTATAGGTATCTCCACTTAACAAGAAATGACTTGCCAGACGCCTCAATGATTTCTGATCCTTTTTTGTAGCACACTCAGGATAGCTACCTGTTTGCAAGAAAATTTTGATATCTTGAAACCATGGTTCACTTGACTCAATACACAGCACAGAATGCGGGTTCACTTCTTATTCGGACTTGCAAAGGTCGTATTCTTGCTCCTTCAGTGAATTGGATTAAGAGGCCAGAGTAGCCAATGCATCAGCAAATTGATTCTGAGTTCTCGGCACATAAGTGAAGGAAATTTCTTTGAATCTTCCTGCTAACTCAGCCAAGTGATTATGATAAGGAATCAACTTGGGATCCTTAGTTTTGAACTCGCCTCGAGTTTGGAAAATGATAAGTGATGAATCTCCAAACACTTCGAGCTCCTCGATATTCATTTGAATTGCCATTTCTAATCCCATGATGCATGCCTCGTATTCCGCTACATTATTTGTGTAGGGAAACATTAATCTGGCTGATGCCGGGAACTGTTCTTCTTTCGGTGAGATGAGGACTGCCCCTATTCCACACCCGTATACATTGGCTGCTCCATCGAAATACAACTTCCAACTGTTGCTTTCGGTTTCTGTTTCTGCTATCCTGATACCTTCATCTGGAAACTGATCTTGTTCCTTCAATTCTTCATCATCAACTGGGCTTTCTGCGAGTTGATCAGCTAAAACTTGTCCTTTGACTGAACTTTGACTTACATAAGTGATATCAAATTCAGAAAGCAGCATCTGCCATTTCGAGATTCGACCAACCAAAGCCGGTTTGCTTGCCAAGTATCGCAATGGATCATGCTTCGTAATCAACTCGATCGAGTAGAAGAGCGTATACTGCCTAAGTCTGTGCATAACCCATACTAATGCACAGCAGGTCTTTTCTATCTCTGAATACTTTTGTTCTCCATTTGAGAATTTCTTGCTTAAGTAGTAAACAGCTCTTTCTTTTCCTTTCTCATCCTTTTGCCCGAGACACAACCCATGGATTCAGGAAGAATCGTCAAATACAAGAACAACGGTTTCCCCGGTTTTGGAGTAACCAGTACTGGTGGATTTGTCAGATATTGCTTTATCCGATTAAAGGCTTTTTCACATTCGTCATTCCATTCAATTAGGGCATTCTTCTTCAGCAGTTTAAACAGCGGTTGGCACTTATCAGTCAACTGTGATATGAATCGAGCAATGTAATTCAACCTTCCCAAGAGGCCTCTGATTTCTTTTAATGTTTTTGGTGGAGGTAAATCCTGAATTGCCTTGACCTTATCAGGATCGATTTCTATCCCTTTTTGGCTAACCATGAATCCTAATAATTTTCCAGATGTCACTCCGAAAGTGCATTTTTCTGGATTCAATTTCAACTGAAACTTCCTTAATCTTTCAAAAAGCTTCCTTAATACTACTACATGATCCTCTCCTTCCTTTGTCTTGGCGATCATGTCATCTACATATACTTCCACCTCTTTGTGCATCATATCATGAAGTATAGCAAGCATTGCTCGTTGATAAGTTGCCCCGGCATTCTTGAGACCGAAAGGCATGACTTTGTAACAAAAGGTTCCCCAGGCTGTAACAAATGTGGTTTTGACCTTATCCTCTTCGGCCATTAATATCTGATTATACCCTGAAAATCCATCCATGAATGAAAATAGATGATTTCCAGCGGTATTGTCCACTAAAACATCAATGTGAGGCAACGGGAAATTATCTTTCGGGGTTGCTTTGTTTAGATCTCTGAAATCCACACAGATTCTCACTTTCCCGTTTTTCTTAAGTACTGGCACTATGTTTGATACCCAATCCGAATAATCAGAAACCTCAATGAATCCTACTTCAAGCAACTTTTTTACTTCATCCTTGATTTGGAGGAGTAAATCTGGCCTAAATCGCCTTAATTTTTGCTTTTTAGGTTTAAAATCCTCCTTTGTTGGCAATTTGTGAACCACAATGGATGGGTCTAAACCGGGCATATCGCTATACGACCATGCAAAAACATCCAAGTATTCGGCTAGTAACTTGGTTAAATCTTGTGCCGTGCTCTCAGGCAATTTTCCCCCTATCCTCAGATTCCTAGGGTTTTCGCTTGTTCCCAAATTAATCACTTCAATGGTTTCGGGAATTTCAATCCTTCCTTGTTCAAAATTTTGCCAAATTTCTTGTGTTCTAAATTGATAATCAATATCATCTTCAACGTCTAACCCAGTAGAGTTGGAGGTGATATTGATATTTTCATTAATTATACGCGAGATATCCCTGAACTTCATCACAATTGTCGGATCTGGTTGAATATGAATGAGGAATGTATGAGAATATGTGAAAACACAAACAGAAATAAATTTCATTAAACTGGGACGGTGTTTAAGTACACTTATTTGAGCATCACATAATACTGAAAAACACAAAACACAAGTCTAGTCTTAGATAAGTTCTTACTTAAAAGACTTAATACTAGCGCAAGGCACAGAGAACCAATTTCTCAAGACCATTTCTTTGGATGAAGCATCTTCTTTGATATCATCTGGCTGCTGGATATGATGTGGCTTTGGAAAGGAATGGCTGATGTGAGGGATTTTGATAATTGGATCATACTCCTTGTCGAGCTTCCTCCTTCTCATTTGGTTTTTCATTTCCGCCACTTCAGCACGAGTGGGGGAATAACCCAGTCCAAAGGTTCCCACCTGAGCTTCTTTTTCATCATTCATCATACAGACTTCGTCAAACATTTGGAGCCCGAAGTCTTCTTCTCCTTCTTTTCCAATGTAAGGGACAGCCGTTCTTTGTAAATGGCATAATCCTGTTCTCCCATAACAGTGATGAGTTGACCATTGGCTATGAACTTAACCTTCTGGTGCAGGCTTGATGGTATTGCCCTGGCAGCATGGATCCATGGTCTCCCAAAGCAGATTGAATGTTCTGGGGATATCAATTACTTGGAAAGGAATAATGAAAGTTTGAGGCCCGATGGTGACTTCTAACTCCACTTCACCTACTATATCCCTTTTTGACCCATCAAAAGCACGAACCACAGTAGAGCTTGGTTTGATGTCTGACGGTTCAATCCCCAATAGGCTCAAAGTGGCTAAGGGGCATACATTCAAAGAGGATCCGTTGTCAACTAATACTCGAGAGATGATCTTTCCACAGCTTTTGACTACAATGAAGAGGGCTTTGTTATGTTGACCCCCTTCCTCTCCCAGTTCTTCAGATGAGAAACTGATTTGCTCATTTGCAAAGATTGAGTTGATTATATGCCCCAAGGCTTCCTCTGATACACCTTCTGGAACTTTCACTTCTTCTAGGGCTTTGAAAAGAGCCTCACGGTGTACATCAGAGCTAATCAGCAGACTCATGAGCGATATTTGGGCAGGTGTTTTAACCAACTGCTCAACAACTTTGTATTCACTTGCTTTCATCAGTTTTGCCAATGCTGACTTCTCTTCATCTTTCTTCCCTTCTTCATTTTGCTGCTGTGGCATATTCACAGTTGCATTCTTCCCGGTCGACTCATAAACTCTTCCTGAGCGAGTGAGGCCACCAACCATGGCCATTGAAGCATGATTAACCGCTTTATAATCAAATGGAGCGGCTTTATAATCACTCACAGCAAGGGGTATCTGAAAGGTATAGCTCTTGGGCTTTGATGAAGTTGATCCATCTTCACTGCCTTTACCTATCTCGATTTTGATGGATCTAGGTCCACCCCGATCATGCACAAGCTCTTCTGGATCCGGAATTTCAGCGGTAATCATATTGATAACCGGTCCATGGTTCGGCAATGGGTTAGTAGAGACATTTGGAGCTTCAATGAAATCCAACTGGATGACTTTTGCATCAATGAGATCTTGGATTTTATGCCTAAGCCTCCAGCAATTGTCTGTTGAGTGCCCGATTTGCCCCATGTGATATTCACACTTCAGCTCAGGATTGTAATTTTTAGGCCTGTAGTCTTCTTTAGGCACTTCGAGTTGATCAGATTATCGGCCCTTAGTTTAGCAATACTTGCTAAGGGGAACCGGAATTCGAGTGAAGTTCCGCCTGTTGAACCTTGATTGTTGATTTGGGACTGCACTTTGTTGAGTCTGATCTTATTCTGATTTTGATTTGATTTGTTGACAACACAAATGACTTAGTGGGGCCAGTTGCACCCGAAGTGTTGACCATGCTGACGGTTGAATCTTTTCCTTTGTATGGGACATTTCTTGGTGCAGTATATTTCTTTTCTTGTTGCAATTTTCCTGCTGAAATTGCATTCTCAATCCTGCATCCAGCTACCACTTCTGAGAAGCTTGCTGATGCATGCCCAACCAGATGGGAAAAGAAAGGTTCCTCTAATGTGTTGATAAAAGTGAAAGTGAGGTCCTTTTCAGGCATCGGGGTGGTGATCCTTGCAGCCAATGCTCTCCAGCGCTGAGCATACTCCTTGAAAGTCTCTTCTTTCTTCTTCTTCAGATTGCTTAAATCCCACACCGAGGGCGCCATCTCAATATTAAACTTATACTGATTGAAAAATGCCCTAGCCAACTTGTCCCAAGTATCAATTTCCTGATGGTCTAATTGGGCGTACCAGGCCAAAGCAGACCAGTAAGACTGTCCTGGAAGGTTTGCACCATCAGCTTGTCAAACTTTGCGTATTGCCCCATTCGTCGCACATACAATCTGGTATGCATATTAGGACAACCTGTCCCGTCATATTTTTCAAATTCGGGTGCCTTAAATTTCTCAGGGAAGGCACCTTCCTCATATTGAGGCAAATTCAGGATCGCGGTTTGATCAAAACCATCGAACGTCTTCATTTTCTCAAGCAGTTTTCTCTCATCTCTTTAGCCTGAGCTTCCAGTTCCTTCTTCAACTCAACCGCATTAAACTCATTTGGTGGCTCCTCTTGCTCGATAAGCTGTCCCTCAATTTCTTTTCCTTTCGTGCCCTGAGGATTCTTCAGAAGTTGTGGAGGTCTTAAGTTGTGCAAGACTTTGTGTTAAAGCCTGCATCTGTTCAGCAATTCCAAGGAGGGTTTGTTCCATGGTGTTGAGTCTTTGCTCAGTGGTCTGGTCTGTGGGGTTGTTCCCGGTGTTAGACATCTTAGCTCGGGATCTGGTAACAACAGGGCTCCTAACCGGCTTGGGCGCTATCTTTCAAGTTTTTGACTTAAACTCGAATTTGCTAGACCTGGACATTTATTTTTTATTAATATACTTTAAAGAATAAATGAATGAATTAATATACATATGCAAGAATGTAGATATGCTATCACACAGATGCAAATGGGGATATTGACCAATGATTTAAAAAAAACATCCAATGGAGTTGTATTAAAAGATAATGTTCTTTAAATATTTACAACCTAAAGACATAACAGAAACTTCTAATGGTTTAGAAACCTTGATTCCTAGTGACTGAATCTAAACTACTTTCTAATGGTTTCAGAAAACATTGATTCCTAGGGACTGATCCTAAACCAGTCTTCTTGTCTTAGTGGGGCAGACGATCTTGTCTTCCAGGGCTAGAATTTTCTTTCGAGCTGCCTTCAACTCGGCCTCAAGAATGCAATTCTGCTTCCAGCACTTTGCAGGCGATCCACCATTTCCCTCTCTCTTTCTTGGAAATCTCGGTGACATACTTCCAGGCGAGCCGAAACAGCTTCCATGTAAGCAGTTGTTTCAGGGTCAGGTTCCGATGGTGCTGGTTGAAGGACATCGGGAGCTTCATATTGGATATCCTTATTTTTCTTCATTTGGCTAGCCACATACCACCTGGTTGCTCTATACTTCTTGGTTTCCTTACTTTCTGGCTCGATTTCGAAAACTGGCTTCACCTCTCTATTTTCCCATATGGCTCGGATTTGATTCAGCTTGAATTCTTTTGCTGCTAGGATTTTGGTTGGATCCAGATAATCAAGAGTGACTCGCTCCAAATTAGGCTTGACAGTAATATCTTGCAGCATACCATACTGTCTGATAACACTTGAGGGGTAATAACCAGTACAGCCGGTGAGTCCAATTAGGGGCACCGCCATGTATTCCTTGCAACTTAGGATGGCAACAGGGCTCTTGAACCAGCGAGCTTGCCACATCATGTCTTCAGGTGGCATGTCTTCAAGAATGGCAATTATATCCCATAGAGGATGATCATTTTCCATGTGGACCCTTTCAGCAAAAGATTGGATGAGATCATATTTCAGACTGATGAGGGATCCATTAGCCAATTCTTTTCCATAGTGCTTAATGTGGCTAGCAAACCAAACCATCAGTAAGTGCATGCTTGCTTTGAATTTGCCCCGTCCTTTAGTCTTGATGTGGTTCAGACTACGGACTTGTTCGGCTAGAAGAGCGGGAACATAGGATTTGCCAGCTAAATATTGAGAAACCAGCTCTATGACCCGGAAGTGGATGAACAAGTTGCCATTAGGGAGGATGGTTGCAAAAGCAGCTACTATGAAGGCATTAACCCGGTTTTCTTCCCAAACTTCAAGTGGTACACTGAAAATGGCTCGGTTGCTTTTAAAGTATTCAGGGGTTCCAAACCAGTCCATCAGTGTGGTTAGCCGGATGCAATATTCATTGCAATCATTGATGGCTTCAATTATTGGCCCCTCTTGATCCCAAAAATTCTGAGATAATACGGACCGGGCTATGGTTGAAGTTCGGAACATAGATACCTTCAGAGGTAGGAGGTGCTTGGAGTAGTCTAGTGTACTCCTCAATGGTCGGGCTAAGTACATGCTGACCCAAACGGAAGACAACTTCTTCAGGTTCCCATAGATGAGTGAGGGCTCGGAACATGGTGAATGGAACATGGATTTTTGGTAGGCTGAGGATTGGGCCTAACCTATCCTCAATGAATGATTTTTGGACCGGACTAAAACTGACAAACCATCGGTCCAGTAGGAGCATTGGATCTTTGAAAGGTTCCACTCGATTTTCTCTAATAAGGCGAGCCCATAAGCTACCGCTACTGTCGGTTTCAGTACTTGAAGACATCATTTTCTGGAAATTTTTATAAAGTATAAGCTAACATTCACAAAATTTTTGGATTTTTTGATAGCTTTTATATTTTTTAGAATTTTTTTTTTTTTAAGTATTTACATATGTTCATTTATATTTCGACTCCATTTTTTAGAAAAAGTTGGTCATATCCCATGCTAATGAATGCATGATTTGGTAAGGTTCTATAGGTTCCCCGATTTAGTGGTACTAAACCGGAGTGGGAGGACATTTCTTGATCTAGAGGGTGGAAAGCCACAGCCCCCGGACCTTACTTCGTCCTCCTCGCTTAGGCTCTTAAGACGGCCCTGGTACGACCGTATCTAGCACACAATCATGCTAATGCAAATGCGAATGCAAATACTTAAATAAATAAATAAACAAACAATCAAGCTTTTGCCTTCTATTTTACATACCTGCAAGGTTAGTATATATTTACAAAACAAATATTCAAATAATATACAAATAATCATATATTCACATGGTAATTTACAAAAAATGAGCAAGGATAAATTTAAAATTTAAAATTCCTAAGTGGCTAGCCCTCTCTTTTTTTTAAAAAAATTTAAAATCCCCAGTGGAGTCGCCAAGCTGTCGAGCCTGGATTTTTCCACTATCTGGTTCATTTCTCCTAACCCGATTCACATTAAACCCGAACCCATTTAACATGAATCCTCGACTAGGGGTTAAAAGAAATTTTAATTTTTGAAAACTTTTTAGAGTCGCCACCCGATATAAATCGGGAAAAAATAAAAAGCTAGGATCAATGGGTCGGTTGATCCTAACTTAGCTACTAGTCTGCGAAAATTTGATTTAAAAAACCAAACTTTTTAAAACCAGATATCATGGATTCGGGGGCTAACCTATTAAAACCAAATGGTTACCACTTTTGGAATTTTAAACTTATAATTTATCCTTTTCATACTCAAAAACTCAAATGAAACAAAACAAATATTTATAGTCACATTTTTCTATTTTTTTTAGAATATGAATATCAACAAAACATCTTATATTTACAAAATATTTATTCACAATATTAAAAAAAAAAATTTATTTTTTAATGTCCCCGTAGGTGCCTACGTACTCGCTAATCGAGATCAGACAAAACGTAGTTCTTTTGAAAAGAACCTTAGTTTGTTGATCAATTTTTATTTTTGAACTCTTTTCACTTTAAATTCATTAAATTTTGAATTTTATGAAACATTTTTGATGATCCTATGATCTAATCAATTGATTTTATTTCATGAAAATGCAATTTTTCTAAGTCCAAAATCATTTTTCTTAAATCATTATGATAATTCATGGCTAATTTAATGCTACATGAAAAATCAATTTGATTAAACTTGAATGAATATTTTCATAGCAAATTTATGAAAAATTTTGATGAAATTTTATTATTTTCATAGCAAATTTGAAAAAATTTAATGACTTTGATTATTATTTTCATAGTAAATTTATGAAATAATTTGGTTGAAAACTTTGAATATCATCTTCATAGCAAATTTATGAAGATAGTTTTGATACAAACTTGATTAATATCTTCGTAGCAAATTTATGAAGATAATTTTGATTGAAGAACTTGATTAATATCATAATTCTAAAAAATATTCAACAATAATTCTTTCATTTTCATTCAACTCATTCATCATTTACAAATTCAATTTTTATTAAAAAAAATTCATTCTATTTCATTCAAAAATTTCATTCCTTTTTATTCAAAAACAATTTTGGTTTTGGAAAACCCATTTTGTCATTTTTATTTATCATTTTTTTTTAAATTCAATAATCATCACATACACTCAAAATATATTCAAAATATATCATATCAAAATTATATTACAAATATAACACATTAAAATTATTTTTCATGCATCATCTACACATTTTAAAATCAATCTATGTACATAAAATATTCAAAAATATCAAAAATTACTAAGACAAGTAAATTTATATGAAAAATAATTATTTTAATTTTTCTGGATTTTTCTGAATTTTTTAATGAATTTTTCTGAATTTTTTACTATTTTTCGAAATTAATTATAAAATAAAAATATAATAAAATAATGCGGACTGACCTGGGCCGTTAGATCTTCTCGGATCAGATTTGGATCGTCTGATCTGATTACTTAATCAGAGCCGTCTGATCACTTGTCTTTAAATCTAGAGCATTGATTAGCTTGATCAACTCTGGGCCGTCTGATCTAGATGATCGAATCTGGGCCGTAGGATCTGGGATGACTGTTGACCATTGACCGACGACCGTTGACCGATGACCGACCACTATTGACCGACGACCGACTGGGTTGGACTTCGGATTTCAGGTTGGACTTCGGGTATCCGTCGGGCGAGGAAGACAATGGCGTGACCTTCAAGGCTTCGTCGTCCGCCTGTGGTGGCTGTCGAAGCTCCTAGGGTTATCAGCCGATGCCTGTGGGGGAACTGCAACTGCTGGTGGTGGTGGTTCACTCCCAGAACCACCAGAAGTGGCGGTTCGCGTGGCGGCTGACAGCGGCGAAGATTTTAAAAAATCCAAAAAAAATTTGCAGAACTCGAATTGAACAATTCGAACAATTCTAAGCACACTCGATCAACAAGAACAAACTCCTAAAGCTCCTCAAACACTCAATTTGGATCAATTTTGATCCAATAACCTCGAATTTGTGATTTTCTCATTCAAACCCTCTAATTTGAAAATTTTCGAATACTCTCAATCATTGAATGATTTGTGCAATTGATGTGTGCCTTTTGCTCATTGATCACCCCTATTTATAGACCTATGGTTTGATTTCAGTTACAACTTACATTTAATGAGATCCCAATTTTTTTGCAAAAAATTAAAACTGAAAATTGGAAGTCGATTCGTTGTAATCGACGAAATTGATGAATAAATACTCGAATATCCGATCATATCTCTGTATAGGATCAAATTAATTGCCCAAATTCATCAAATTTGGTTGGCCACCATTGATGAACCTTCAAGCTTCCATAAATTTCGCAGTTTTTCCCCAAATTTCAACCGACAAATTGAGACTGTTCGAGACTTGATTTTATCCAACATTCAATGCAATTACAATCTATTCCATGCCGACTATCAATCCACATAATCAATTTTGAAAAAAAAACAACAATTACACACTCAAATCGTGATCCAAAGTGAG
This sequence comes from Combretum micranthum, assembly GCA_024138025.1. Classification (NCBI taxonomy): domain Eukaryota; kingdom Viridiplantae; phylum Streptophyta; class Magnoliopsida; order Myrtales; family Combretaceae; genus Combretum; species Combretum micranthum. The sequence continues at coordinate 26,225 of JAMXBD010000057.1, forward strand.
TAGTTTGGGTTGATTTCGAGCAAAAATAAGTATAAGAAAAATTTCAAAAATTTGCATCCAAGCTGGTTCGAACCCATGACCTATGGATTGGGCTAGGGTCTGGGTCAGTGGTCTTAACCATTAGGCCATTGGCATATGCCTGGTTGGGTTTGACAAATTTTTATTTTAAGGCTAATTCAAAATTCACTTAATTAAACAAAATTTTTTTTTGAAAATTTGTTTAATTATCTTTATGAACAATTTACAACAAAAACATATTATACCAAGCTCAGATAATTAAATTTTTTATTTTTATTTATTTTATTTTATTTATTTATTTCTATTTTTTTTATTTTTATTCAAAAATTCTTATTTTCTTCCTATTTACCTATATTTTCTTCTTTTTATTTTTATCTTTTCTTTTTATGTTTATTTTTATTGAGCTTGACAATACTAATTTTTGTTATAAACTTAGAGCCCTAAATTTGAGCAAAAATTGGGTGTCTACACTTTTGTTTAGGTGATTTTGAATCAGGGTGAAATTCTTGTTTCTGGATCGCTACCATTAGATACCGGTATTCATAGCTGAGTGAGTTCACTATCCTTAAATTACATGCTTTTGATTGTGCTTGTAATAATAGTGGTATTAGAACTAGGACAAGATAAAATTGAAAGGTGCATGTGAGTTCTATTTGATTGAATTAATGATAAGAATATCGAAATAAAAGTTAACATAAATGTTTGTATGGTTTAGTATAGTATTGAAGTGTCTGATATATCTATGATCACCTATAATTCGCTTAAATAATATGCTATGATCTCATAATTAAATTGATCATGCATATCATATGTTGAGTCATATTACATTTGTTCTTATACCTTTGTGGGAAGAAGGCATAATAACTAGGCAACGAGGGGGTCTGAAAACTCTAATGTTGGCATGAATGGCCTAAATTAAAATGGAAGTGGTGTAGGCACTTGAATCAACTACAAAATTAGTGAGTGGGTGGGCCCTTAAATTAAGCACTATATAAGTGAGAAAAATTGAAATCTATGGTCGTATGGGCCTAAAACACCTAACCTCAAATGGAGGGCACAAATCCATTCAACATAGGACTCCTTGAAAGTCTTATGTATTGTAGGCTTCACGTGCTTGTGCATTTCATATGATTGTTAATACAACTTGCTTGCCCTATTGTTTGATGAATTATATAATTTTGGAAGTGAAACACATTAAGCTAGTGTAGCTTATACCTCCACAGCTTCTTTTTGATGCAGTTCCTGTATATATGGTTGCATCCTCGAACCTGGCCAAATCAAGTAATGCGAAGTTAGGAGTTTTTCCCATTAGAAGTTAATAATTAACTCTGTATAGTCTTTCATAGTAAACCTTAAACACTCATGTTTTACTTAAAAGATAATACCTAAACTTCTGATTAATAGGGGAATGCCCCTTAGTATTTTGTAACTAAATCTGAGATATCTGTGGTTTATGTTTTTATGCTTATTCTATCAAGTTGAATTGTCTATCTCGAACATCACATGTATTCTATTGTCGTAAGGGAACGCCTTGCATTCTAATACAAGGCTTTTGAATGACTGTGGTAGTGATTCTTAAGTCTCGTTTAGCCGTTTAGGGTACCCTTTGGGGAATGACAGTTTAAGTTGGTATCAGAGCAGGAAAAATGTAAAGCATGGAAACAGAATTTAAAAACTTAAAATATAGAAATAAATAAATTTTAGGGTAAGAATGAAGTTAAAGATGAATCTAACTAGAAATCTTTTCTTTGTATAGGTATCCTTAGGTAAGACCTGGGAAAGAGCCATAACATTTCTAAAAGGGACTGGTAAAACATTTGTGGATTACAGGTCGAGACTGAGAACTCTATGTGAGGACTTCGCTTTGGCTAAGAGACCTAGGAATCTAAGAGAAATGTATGTGATATGGAAAAGAGGCCTTAGGTACACCCAGTAGGTAAGGGTAGTTGATCAGTTTAGATATGATCCAATCAGAAGGAGAAGATGATCCACGTTGGAAACAATCTATGCTGTGGAGAGGATCATGGTAGATTACGGGAATGAACCAATGTTGAGAGAGGCCACATTTATTTTGAAGAAGGAAGATAATCCATCCTACCCTGACTTTCGAGTGTGGAGGAGCATTGGACCTTTATATGTGTATGCCCACGATGACTTGATGACCCATAGAGAATAGCTTGAGGTTGACGCGAACAACCATTTCTATTGGCAAGGAATATATCTGGACATTTTTCCGACACCTACAGAAATTCAGGCTCCACCCCCTAGTGAAGTAGGCATACAATTTGGGAATGCTCCAGTAGAGGTAAACCAGGATGAGGATGAAAATGAGGAGGAAGAGGACCCTAAGGAAGATCCGAACTGGGTAGATGAGGAAAATAATGGAACACCTTAGCCAGCTAGAAATGAGGAAGATCCAGGCAATGAACCAAACCTGCCCAATCCGGATTTTGATCAAGATTTACAAATCCCGAATAGCCATAGGATAGAATCTGAATATGATCCTAGTCTGTAAAGGAACATATATGTATTTGGAGAATGCCCAAGAGTGACAAGTGAAACACCCGTTGATCCTGTAAAGAATGGAAATTCTGAAGATGTCATGATAAGGGAAGCCTAAGAGAATGATGAAAGAAATTAGGAGGAAACTGAAGAGGAGATGATAAGAGAAGAGGATAGAGAGATGCAAGATAGGGTAGAAGAAGAAGAAGAGAAGAAGAGAGGAAGAGGAACCCGAGCAGGAGGAACAAACTTAGCCACCTAGAAAGAAAAGGATGACAGTGAGAGAGTATTTGAGCCTATTTGTTAGAGGGATGATGGAAGTTCTTCTAGTAGAGATCGTCTTCCGACCCCTACCCCAGGAGACTCCTAAGAGAGAAGAAAGTAGTGATGGTGAACATAACCCACACCAGTCCAACAAAATTTTTGTAATAGGCAAAGAGGGATGCCAAGTTGCCTTAGTGATGTCTTTAGGCAGTTCTAGTACGTTATGTCTTCTGTTTCTTATCTTTTGTTTTATTTTTTCCTTCTCGGCTTAGCAAGAAATTGTAATTTTGATAGGTCTAAATCAGTCGAGTAGCATGGTTTTCATGTTTTGTAAGCATAATGTAAAAGACTTGACTGAATGTATGACCTTAGTATGATCTAATCAAATTTAATATGTACTTATTAAGGAAAGAAGTTTCGTTTTCTTAACCAATAATGTAATCAAGCATGCAGCTAATGAGGAACATACACGCATTATGCTCTTAGGAATCCATAATTAATAACGAGATACATGCATATCATTGCACCCATTGCATCATTATGTTTGGTTTCTTTTGCTTGATTTCATAAATTGAATTATGATTTCTATTCTACAATTTAATATTACCAAATTTTCTTGACTTAGATTGCATGATTTAGAATTATTATGACTTGTTGAAATTTCGATTGATTACTCGATTTCTGCGATTCATGATTAAGTGTTAGAGGGATAACTTAAAAGAAAATCTTAAAGTTTACATGGCAATGTACAAACGGGTGAATCCAAAGAAATCGAAACCATGAACAAGGAAATTCCCCAGTAAAAGAAAATAACCAACCTGCGATATCCTAGCATAACCAAGGATAGCACACTTGGACTAGCAGGTAGGTTTTATAAATACAATTGAACAACTAGCTAATCTTCCGAATACATTCATCCAAAATCCAAGCTAAAAGCAAAACCTAAATCAAAGCCAAGTGTGCAAGATCCCACATCACCACCATAGCCACCTTACCAAAGGATCCATCGAAGCTCGTTACCAGACTTTATAGAGAGTAACTGGTACTTTGGCAAAGCCTTTGGTAAACCCGATAAAGAGAATTGGTTAGCTTAAATTAAGAAATCTTTTGTGGCTTAAGAGATTCCACCCTACCTTTAATGGATTATGAGATGTATACGCACAGATGCAATGCTAGAATATAGTAGAAATCAAAGATAAGGAGTCGATACCCTGATCACTTGAGAAGCTTTTGTCAGAAATTTCTAGAAAACTATTTCCCTTCTAGTTGGAGGGTGAAACATAGTGTAGATCTTCTGCATGTAAAGCAAAGAGGTGGAATGATCGAGCAATGCAAAACTAAGTCCGCTCACCTTCTACAATACATTCAAACCTTTTAGAAATAGCGGAGAACTAAAAAGACAAAGAGTTCTTTGGAGGTCTAGATAAAGACTCGAAAGTTAAATTGGAAGAACTTGGAATGGAAGTTAATCCAAAAATTGTGGAAAAAGGCTTGGATGATTGAAGGAGCAAGAAAAAGGAAATCTCAAATGATGGGAAAATTTTTTTGAGAAAAACCCATCTGATATCTCAAGCTCAAAATCTAAAGGCAAGAGATGTAAGTTTCATTATGGATTCCGAGAAAGTGTGAGTGTACAACCCAGCCCAGCAAAGGGCGAATGTAAGAGTAGGAGTCGTGCCGTGTCAACCAGGCACGAAACAAGACTACAATTTTGAAGAACAGTAGATGATAGAGGAAGAAGACGGTGATGAGATGGAATTGGTAGCCCTAGACCAAGGTGAAAAGTAGGATGCCAGTTTAGTCACCGGGCGTATAATGGTAAATAGATGTGAGGTTTATGTGTTGTTCTATACTATGGCAGCACACTCGTTTCGCACTGCTGGTTTGGCAAGATAGCTCGAATTACCAATAGTCACCACTACCTCTAGTCTACGAATCAAGACACCCACAGGTTGTGTTGTGTTGACTCGGGAGACTTCAAAAGATCCACTAAAAATACAAGGATATCCCTTTAAAAAGATGAGTTGATAGTGTTAGAGATGAGTAAGTACGAAATCATTCCTAGTATGAGCTGGTTAACCACGGTTAAAGCTATTGTGTGTTGTTTAAAGGAGATAGTAAGCTTTAGTGAGCAATTTAGGAAAGAAGTGGAGTTGTTGGAGAAACCACAATCCCAGAAGAGAACAAATTAAGTTCCTTTGAGATAAGGATGGAGGATGAAAACATAATGCCCATTGAGGATACCTTTAATAAGGAAAAATTACAGGAAAATAAAAGATATACCTGTTGTGGATGAGTACTCAGATGTATTCCCCATATATTGCCTAGGTTATCCTCGAAGATAGAGATTGATTTTGGAAGATGATTGGGCCCTGCATACATAATTGATAGCAAAGGCACCATACCGGATAGCGCTAGTAAAGCCGAAGGGGTTGAAGTTCAATTGCAAGGACGGTTAGATAAGAAGTTCATAGGGCCTAGTGAGTTGCCATAGGGCGCACTTGTTTTGTCTGTGAAGACAAAAGATGAATCCTTGAGGCTGTGTTTTGATTATCATAAACTCAATGAGTTACAGTCAAGAATAGTTACCCTTTTCCTAGTATTGATGATTTATTCGATCCGTTGCAGGGAGCACGCGTGTTTTCACGAAAGGACTTACACTCTGGAAATCACAAAATTAAGGATAAAACTAGAAAAACGTGCTAACTTTTTGTACCAGATATGGGCACTATGAATTTTTTATGTCTTTTGATTTGATTAATGCATCAGTTGCATTCATGGATCTTATTAATAGAGTTTATAAACCATATTTGGATAAGTATGTAATATTTTGCATCGATGACTTAACAATCTGCTCAAAGAGTGAGAAGTAACACGAGGAGCATCTTAGGATGGCGCTGCAGGCTCTAAAAGAAGATGAGTCGTACGCCAAACTGTTTGAGTATGACTTTTAGCTAGACCGAATATCCCTCTAGGACGTGTTGTGTCGAGAAAAGGTATTTTAGTCGACCTGAGAAGATCACAATTGTTGTGGATTGGAAACAACCCCAACTAGTAACCAGAATGAGGATCTTTTGGGATTAGCCGGCTATTGTTGTAAGTTTGTAAAGAAAATTTTCTTTCGAATATAGCTAAGTCCTAGACTCAAATAATGCAAAAAGAATGAGATATTTGTATAGACAGATAAGCGGGAGTTTCCAAGAGTTAAAACAACGACGGGCATCAGCACTAATCTTGGTTTTGCCAAACTCGAAGAAAACGCATACGGTGCATAGTGATGCTTCAGGGAATGGCCTTAGATGTGTGCTGATGTAGGAATGAAAAGTCATCGTTTATGATTTCCGATAATTGAGACCACATGAGCAGGACTGCCCTGCGCATAGGAGTTAGCCACAATTGTCTTTGTTATGGAACTTTAGAAACACTGTCTATATGGGCAAAGATGCAAGAGATATATATATATATATATATATATATGGATCATTGAAGCTTTAGGTACCCATTTATACAGAATTAACAAAAATATGAGACAAAGAAGATGGCTGGAGTCGATCGAAGATTTTAATCTGGAAATTAATTATTAAATAGGAAAAGTAAATGCAGTTACAGATGCTCTGAGGTAAGAAAAGTTAGGTAGAAGTGACTGCATTAATCATAAGCCAAAAAGAACTAACAAGAGAATTTGAGGAATTCATTCACTATACAAGTGCGGAATTAGAGATAGCCAGTGTGTTGGAATCGACCTTGGTTAAGGGAATCCAGATGGCATAAAAAATGTATCAAGACATGAAAAGCCACTACTGGTGGGACGGTATGAAGGAGAATATAGCTAAGTATGCCATAGAATGTAAGGCTTGCCAACAAGTGAAGATAGAGCACCAAAGGTCAGGTGAAATGTTAAGGCTTTTGTTATCCCTAAATGAAAAGTGGATCGGACATCCATGGATTTCATGTGAGGTTACCCCAAAGACTTTAAAAGGTCGTGATGTAGTATGGATGATTGTGGATCGATTAACCATTTCAGCACCCTTTTTGCCAATCAACATCATATACCTTATGGACAAGATAGCCAAGTTCTATATTCAAGGAATAGTACAGCTGCAGGTTGCACCCGCAGGAATTATATTAGATTGAGACCTAAGGTTCATAAGTTATGGACAAGGCTACAAAAGAGTTTGGGTATAATGATACATCTTAGCACTGCCTATCACCCTCAGACCAATGGACAGTTTGAGTAGACAATCCAAACCCTAGAAGGCATGTTAAGAGCATGTGTTTTGGTAATTCAAGGCAAACTGGAATAACTATGTACCACCAAATGAAATTACTTGCAATAACAGCTATCACCCAACCATTCAGATGCCACTCTATGAAGCCTAGTATGGACGGTATCATAGGATACCTCTATTTTGGGATAACATAGAGAAGCTTGTTATTGGGTCAAACTTAAGACAAAAAGACGGCTAATAAAGTGAGAACAGTACAACAAAAGAAGAAAGAAACTCGAGACAGGCGAAGGAGTTAGGCAGATTTGAAGAGATGAGTTTCAAATTTCAAGTAGGTGATCATGTACACTTAAGGGTGAATCAGATTAAGACTATATAAGAGTACGTACGCGACGAAAATTGAGCCCGAGATACATTGGACCCTTTGAGATACTGAAAAGAGTTGGAGATCTAGCATATCAGTTGGCCCTGCGCCTAAATCCATCAGGATCGCACCATGTGTTCTATGTTTCGGTACTAAGGAAATATGTATTAGACCTGGAAAGAATCACGGAATGGGAACCTGTTCAGTCAAAAGAAACCTCACCCACGAGGAACATCCAGTGCAAGTCTTGGATGCAAACACATAAAGGTTGCGTGACAAAGAAATCCAGTAAGTGAAAGTATTATAGAGGAATCACACATTTGAGAAGGCAACTTGAGATACTAAAGAGGAAATTTGAAGAAAGTATTCCAAGTCGTTTAAAAAAGGAATACATGAATTTCAGTTTTGAGGACAAAACTCTGTTTAAGGGGGTTAGGTTGTAAGCCCTTGTTTTCTTAGCAACCTGAATTTGGAATCGGAGATTGGAAGCGGAAATTGAAACCTTAAAAGACTACTTTAGGACCAATTGGACCTGGAAACCCTAAGTCCGGTAATCCCGAGAACGAAACCTCGAACAATAGAAATGAGTTAACTCCATAATATAGCCCTAAATAAATTATCAAAACATAAAAGGTATGAATTTAGAACAATTTATTCGTTTAGGACCCGATCGAGATCTGTTCTCGAAAACTGGCCCTAGGACTCAAAAATAGAAAAATAATATATAGGACTCGTTATAATCAATTTTTAATAAGGAATTCAAAAATATAATTATAATAATTTTTCGGGTTATAAAAATTACAGTTATAGCCTTTTATCGTATTTTTATTACTACCAGTAATTTAATTATCTAATCAACTTTTTGATTTCTTTTACACTATTCATCATGTATAACCACTCATACCCTATTCTTACATCCTACAACATATTCTTACATTCTCACATCATCTTCCTTACATTTTCTTTTCCGATACAACTTTTACTACTTAAAGTTACTTATTCAAGTTGAATTTTATTACACAAAATAATTAAACATCTCTCCTCTCCCCTTATTGTATGAAACTGGTGCCTCCCTCCCTTGCTCCCTCTTTCATTTGTTTGATTTTTTCTTCAATTAAGTATTCATAAAAAAAAAAAACCTTAATTTCTTTTCCTATATAATATCTCTTTCACCTTTCACTTTTTCACTTTCTCTCACTTCTCACAAAAATCAACTTTTGAAAAGTTTTTCTCTCCTTTTTCTCCCCTAGTGTGCCGTAAGCCCCCTCCCTTTCTAACACAACAACTTTTTTTTTTCTTCAAGTTTTTTGCTCCACACATCTAAATAGGTAATAGATCTTAACCTTACCACACTAAAACATGTAATGGCAAGATCATATATGTGTGGTTCCACTAAAATCCCCATGAGCTTTATGCTAGGGATGTGGAAACACTTAAGCATGAGATCATTGCCATCACAATGTTGTGGATCTTGACATTAAAGTTTCCCTTATTATTTTGCTATATTATTGCTAAATGTTGATCTTATAGATATTTTATACAGATACCCTTTCATTAAAACTCATCTACATATTGTTTATGTTGCATTTGCATCCATGACATGAGAATATAGTAGAACTACTTGTTTAGAGTATTTAAATGCCATAGCTACTTGTTTTACATGCATAAAAGATTTGCAATATGGTTCTTAATGAAGGTGTTGTCAAAACTCAAGATACATTTTGTTTCTATCAAAAAGTGATTTTTGAAATTCGGATCTTGAGAAATAACAATTTAGAAAGCCTATTTTCCAACTCCAAAATGAAGATCCTACATGTAAAATGAAGGGCTTAAGTGATAGATATCATAAAGGATTGATTTTTATAAGTTGATCTTAGTTTTACTAAGAGAAATTTGCAAAATAAGAAAACATTTATAAAAGACAAGTTGAAACTTATTTCAACCCTAACAAAAGCTTGAAATTTGTAACTAAGATGAAAGGCTAAGAAAACACCCACTTTCCAACCTTAAAACAAGAGTTTTATTAAAGAAATAGAAGCCTTAGGGAGTAGGTTTGATTAGGACTTAATTTTAGAAAGATTAAATGAGTTTTACACAAGGAACAATCTCAAAAACAAGTTTCAAAATTCGGATTTAAAAATGACCCCAATTTAAATACCTATTTCAAACACCTATTTCAAAATGCCAAAATGAGGATTTTAATAGAAAAATAGAAGCCTTAGGAAATATGTAATAAAGACTTGATTTTCATAAGAGTAAATGTGTTTTATCCAAGTATAAACCTAAAACAAAGGAAATGTTTCCAAACTAGGATTAAACAATATTTTCATTTCCTAAAATTGTGTAAAATTCATCACTAGGCAAAACCCACACTTAAACATCTAATTTCCAACCTTGAAATGAAGAATTTTATTAATATAATGAAGTTATTAGGTATATAGGTCATCAAGGCTTTATCCTAGTAAAAATATGGATCATTTTCATAGAGATAAAGCTAGTTTTCCCAACCAAGTGTTCTTGAAAATGTTGCAAAGTGAAAGTTTTCCAAAAATTCTTTTTAATAAAAAATCATTAAGGATTTACATGTTGATAGCTCATATCATGTCATTCATGATAATAACTTGTAGATATTTCATGCACATATAATATACTTGGTAGGAATAATGCCATTTTCACAAAACAATTTCAGAAATGCAAGTTTTAGTTACTGATTAGATCTGATCCAAGCATTCCAAGACCAAAACATTTTCAAAACTTAATAATAATATTATAAATAGATATATCTTTCGAAGTAGATAGAAATCGATAGCTTATTTGTAAATTCCAAGTTAAAATGACTAAGTTATGGCTGTTTTAAGTTAGAATTTCCATCTACCATGAAAATTACGAACTCAAGAGTTTTATTTAATAAAGTTGGAATTAGTTATGGTTTGAAATACTCATTTGGGTATTTCTTTCGTTTAGGTGATTTTGAATCGAGGGAAAATTCTTGTTTTTGGATCACTACCATTAGATACCGGTGTTCATGGCTGAATGAGTTCACTATCCTTAAATTACATGCTTTTGGTTGTGCTTGTAATAATAATGGTATTAGAACTAGGACAAGATAAAATTGAAAGGTGCATATGAGTTCTATTTGATTGAATTGATGATAAGAATATCGAAATAGGAGTTGATATAAATGTTTGTATGGTTTAGTATAGTATTGAAGTGTCTGATATATTTATGATCGCCTATAATTTGTTTAAGTAATATGTTATGATCTTATAATTAAATTGACCATGTGTACCATATTGCATTTGTTATTATACCTTTGTGGAAATAAGACATAATAGCTAGGCAACGAGGGGACCTAAAAACTTCAATGTTGGCATGAATGGCCTGAATTAAAATGGAAGTGGTGTAGGCACTTGAATCAACTACAAAATTAGTGAGTGGGTGGGCATTTGAGTTAAGCATTATATAAATGAGAAAAATTGAAATCTATAGTCGTATGGACCTAAAACACTTAACCCCGAATGGAGGGCGTAAATCCATTCAACATAGGACTCTTGGAAAGTCTTATGTGTTATATGCTTCACGTACTTGTGCATTCTATATGATTGTTAATGCAACTTGCTTACCCTATTATTTAATGAAGTATTTAATTTTGGAAGTGAAACTTACTAAGCTAGTGTAGCTTAAACCCCCATAGCCTTTTTTTAATGTAGTTCCCGTACGTATGGTTGCGTCCCCAAACCTGGCTAAATAAGATAATGCGAAGTTAGGAGTGTTTCCCATTAAAAGTTAATAATTAGCTCTGTATAGTCTTTCATAGTAAACCTTAAATAATCGGGCTTTACTTAAAAGATAATATCTAGACTTCTGATTAGCAGGGGAATGCTCCTTAATATTCTGTAACTAATCTTGAGATATCCATGGATTATGTTTTTATGCTTATTCTATTAAGTTAAATTGTCTATCTCCAACTGCATATGTATTTTATTGTCGTAAGAGAATGCCTTGCATTCTAATGCAAGACTTTTGAATTACTGTGATAGTGATTCTTAAGTCTCGTTTAGCATGCGACGGACTGTTAAGTTTGGGGTACCCTTTGGGCGTGACAAGGATCAATTGTCCCCTTAAAATAGCGTAGTAAATGTAAAGCTACCTGTTAGTGTGGGACGTGCATTTCTAAAAGGAATTAGCTAAGTTTATTAACATCGAAAGCAAGATCTAATCAAGATAAAGTCAAGAAAAGTAGTGTGCTTATAATCCGTTGAAATAGTGAAGGATCATCTTGAAGGGGACCATCATTTTTCAACAGATTTCCAATAGGAAGGGGCAGCAAGGTTAGCTTACAGGCAATAAAACCAACATCAGATAACATATCAACAATGAATTTCCGTTGATGGACTTAAAAACCAGAAGAAACAGAACATATTTCAAGACCAAGGAAAAAAGGTGCTAGCCTAAAATCCTTGATGGTGAAAGCTTGATCAAGTTGTGATTTCAAAAGATCAATGGCAGAAGTTCGATTCCTAGTTACTAGCATATCATCAACGTAAAGTATGACAACCAAGAAGCCATCTGCATTATTTTGGATGAATAAGGAATTATCACTAGATGATTGAGAAAAACCTTTCCCAAATAGAAAATTAGAAATCTCTTTATTCCACTATCATGAGGCTTGCTTAAGCCCTAAGCCCATAAAGTGATCATTTTAATCTACAAACTTTGGATAATCCAGCTTTGGAATAACCTAGTGGAGGTAACATATAAATTTCTTCATATAAAAATCCATGAAGGAAAAGCGTTGTTTATGTCAAGTTAATGTAAAGGTCATTAATAGGCAACAACCACAGCCAACAATATTCTCATTGTGCTAAGCTTAGCAGTGGGAGAAAATGTATCATGATAGTCAATTCGTTTAACTTGTGTGTATTCCTTTCCTACTAAGTGAACCTTGTAGCATTCGATTGTACCATCTAGCTTATATTTAATTTTGTAAATCCATTTGCACCTAATAGGACGTTTACATTTAGGTAAATCAACAAGATACCAAGTTTTATTATGTTTTAGAGCTTCTATTTCCTTGTTCATGGCAAAAATCCATTCTTCATGTTTAGCAGCTTAAGTAAATGTAACGGGTTCATGAGAATTGAAAATAAGAGCCATACAATCAACAAAATCCTTAGGGTAAATAAAAAAGGTATTAGTTGTAAATAAAGGATAGGAACAAACAACAATAAAAGTGTGATCAATGGTAACAAGTATTAGATCAGTAAGTAAAGAATGAATATAAGAATCAAGCTTACATGGAGCTTGTCGAGTACGATTGGACCAGCGCAAGTTAGGCTGATGAAAAGTACCAGAATCTAAAGTAGGAACAATAGGTAATGAGGAATCTACAAGATCTTCACTAGAAAGCATAGGAGCTGGCAAAGGTAAATTAGGCACAGTGTTTAGAATGTATGTTTGAGAATTGTGTTTAGAGAGTGTACGTGAAAGTTGTATATCAAAACTATGATCAACAACATTTGAGGCAAAAGGAAAAGTATTTTCACAGAAAATAACATCACACTAACAATGAGCCTTTTATTGGACATATCATAAAGTCGATAACCCTTTTATCCAAACATATATCCAAGAAAAACACATTGAAGACCTTTCGAATCAAATTTGTCAAGATGAGGAGAAGGATTGGCAGCAAAACATAGACACCCCATTACACGTAAATGATCGTAAGATGAGGCTCGATGAAAAAGAAGCTCATAAGGAGACTTCCAATCTAACTTGGCCATAAGCATTATGTTGATGAGATACACGACTATTGGAATACATTTCCCCCAAAAGGATTTAGGTAGATGACCTTGTCTTCTTAAAGCTCTGGCCGTTTCAACAATATAATGATGCTTATGTTCAACATAACCATTTTATTAGGGAGTGTAGGGACATAATCATTGATGGATGATTCCAAAAGCACCTAATAAAGATTGAAATGAGGAAGACAAAAACTCTGCCCCATTATCAGATCGCATGACCTTAGGAACAATTCCAAATTGATTCTAGATTAGTTTAAGAACTTATCAAGAAAAAGAACAACTTGAGACTTAGTGCTCATGAGATAAACCCAAGTAGATGAACTATAATCATCTACAATGGTAAGAAAATATCTCTCCCATCTAGTAGAAATAGTCGAATATGGTCCCCATATGTCAACATGAATCAAGTTAAAGGCATTATCAGAACAAGAAAAAGAATAAGGAAAAGGCAATCTATGGATTTTAAACTCAACGCAAACATTACAATCTAATTCTAATACATTGGAATTAGAATGCAAAAACAAGTGTTTCATCTTAGACAAGGATGCATGTCCAAGTCTTTAATGAAACAAAAGTAAATCAATTTTGGATTAATTAGAAGCAACAAATGTGTTTATAATAGTAGTGAAACATAATCTTTATTGGTATTTGCATCAATCTTGAGCAAGTATAACCCACTTGATTCCTTCGCATGAATGATGTCAATCTTACTAACTTGGTCTTGAAAAGTATGTGATGCAATATCAAAATGAATAGTGAGCTTACTATCTTTAACAAGGCGATGAACAGATAGCAAGTTAAATGAAAAGTCTGGTACAAATAGAACATTGAACAAGGTTAATTTGGGAGTGAGATGAACTGAGCTACAAAGTTGAACGGACTTAGTGTTTCCATCTGGCAGTCATATGTTTAGTGGGTAAGGAAGACTATGTATATTAAAGAGGATGGAATAAAATGGTGTGATATGATTTGTGGTTCCCGAGTCAATTATCCATGTACCAATTAAATTACTCATTCCATTAAAACAAGAAGGTGGTGTGATATTACCTATAAATCCAATCATGCTCATAGCTACTGAATCTCCTACTTGTTTTTCACTCGTCATCTTTAAAACTTCATGACACCAATTGTAAACTAGTTGAGGATAACACTAGAAGTATTAACAGAACATGAATTCCCCACAACAGAAGAAGAAGAAGAACCTTCCATAGAATATGTCTAAAGGAGTTAACAAATGATTTGCAAAACTATATCCATCAGGCTTGATATCAACAAAATTCATAGTGGATTTACTAACTTTCTATCCAACACGTTTAGTTTTTCTTCCTTTGTACCAGCTGGATACCCAACTAATTTGAAACAAGTTTCGATACTATGTCCTTCAATACTACATTGCTCACAAAACAAGCATTTTCCTTTCTTCTTTTCAACAAAATCCTTCGAGTTTGACATCCTAGACCAATTAGAAGACCTATTCAATTGATATGAAGAAGCTCCTATGTCAGATGAAACACCAGAAGTGATAAATCTTTGTCTCTCTATTTGTTGAACCAAATAATAGGCCTTATTCACAGTTGGTAAGGGATCCATAGAAAGGATTTGATATCTTACCATTTCAAAGTTCTCATTTAAACCCATGAGCAATTGTATCAATCTAGTTTCTGATTCAAGCTCTTGAACCCTCTCTTTCAACCGACAATTGCAAGCATCAACTCTACCGTATGTACATGAAGGATATGCATGCAAAACTTGTAATTCATCCTAATATTTTTTTCATCCTATTATAGTAAGTAGTAACTAATTGATTCAATTGCTTCAGATTGCAAATTTCATACTGTATCTAAAAGATTAAGCAAATTCATACTGTATTTGAAAGATTAAAGGACCACTACTATGTCTATATTGTTCTTTGATTTCATTCCATAAATCAAAGGCAAACAAAGTGAAAACATAATTCTGTGCAATATCTTTTATCATTGAATTAAGAATCCACATCCGAACCAGATAATCTACTCTTTCCCATCGAATCAAATCATCGAATTTTAAATCAAGTTTAAGCAAACTACCGTCAACAAAACCTAATTTCATCTTAGCACCCAATCCTACCTTAATCAAATGTTTCCAAGGCAAGTAATTAAATCCATCAAACATAATGTTTCCAATTGCCATGTTTGGATTATTAGATCCTGACAGATACAAAGGATCATAAAACATAGCTTCATTTGTAATACCACCGTTTATATCTACTGAAATATACATACTTGCAAGAAACAGAGCAACATATAATCAACAAAAATCAATGCAATGGAAAACTGATCTTACCATGCTCTAATACCATGTTAACACTCATGAATTGATTTGTACAATAATCGATTCAAACCAGTGCTTCTCCAAAGCCTAATGAATAACAAAAGAAAGGTTGAGAAGAATGTAATTTTATTGAATGAACTCACTATGATATTGTACACTTACTTTCTATTTATATGAGAAAAATAGAAGTAACAAACTAATATGTAAGAACCAATCCTAACAAAACACGTGTACTCGACTAAAGCAAATAAATACAGCTATACCCTGCTATATAATATATCAATAGAAAGAAAGAAAGCTAGGAGAGGAATTTAGAGAGGAAATTAGGGAGAGAAGTTGAGAAATGATTTTAGTTGAGTATTATTATGATAGAAGAAAAGTGTGTAAGAATTGAATGAAGGGAGGGATATTTATAGATAAATATGGAGGGAATTTAGAGGAATAAAAATAAATAAATGAGAAAATAAAATGAGAGGGAGGAGAGAGAGGGGTGGCTAGCTATTGTAGGAAGAGAGAGAGGGAGATGATAAAAATTTAATTTTGGTAAAGAAATGTAAATAAAATATAAGAGAAGTTACGTATAAAATAATATGGGAAAAGAAAGTATAAGAAATAGGTAGTGTAAGAAATAGGTTTATAGATTACAAGAGATAGGTAGAAAGAAAAAGCAAAAATAAATGAATATTAGTGAATAGTAGTAAATAGTAATTTGAATAGTAGAATAGACAAATAAAATATCAGTAGTAATGAAAGTACACATAAAGGGACTATATCTGATATTTTTAAAAGTCGCAAAATTTTGTAATTGATATTTTATGATTTCTTATCCAATTACGAGTCTGGATATGTTGTTGAAATGTTTTTACCATTTTGCGGGCAAGACCCCATTTTCAAAAATTGATCTCGTTCGGGTCTGAAACGAGCGAATTTTTGGCGAATATGATCTTTTTAGGTTATGTCACATTATTTCGATCTATAATCTAAGGTTATCTCACTTTTACTATTTTAGGGTTTCAACTACGGAATCACTGGATCTGGTCTTACTAGCGCTTGTTGTTGGCATATTTGACTTTTAAGGTTCCGATTTCAATTCTAGGTTTAAGATTTACTTGTAAGATTATAAAATCTAGGTGTTTATGGTTGTAATATATTTTTGTTTCACAATTTAAGTTTACTTTATATTTTTATGATTTATTTAATATTTTACAAATCTCAAGATTGTCTCTTAAAATTAACCAAAAGTTTTAAGTTTTTATAATTTTGTCATTGAATATTATTTAGGCATACTGTCTCCATTTATATGTTAGAGATTCGATAGGGGAATTGTTTAGTGTATGAATTTTCAATCGAAGGATTATTGGATTTTCTATTTTGTTTTTGAAGGTTCTCTTTTTCTTAAGGTTATGAAATTCATATTTGATCTTGTTTAGAGTTTCAAGAGTTCGATTTTAACTTGGATCAATTTTAGGGTTTTAATTTCAGTTTTTAGGTCTAGAATTAATTTTTAAGAGTTATGAAAAATTCAAGGGTTTATAAACCATGCACTTAGGGTTGAAATGGGCAAGGGTTGGTCCCTCATAAGAGCAATTTCTTGACCCCTTTTTAAATTTTAAATAAACCATGAACATTAAAAAAAAAAGCGAAAAGATAGGAAAAAAAACCCTCAAGAGGAAAATGTAAAGAAGAATACAAAAACCTTCCCCTCTGCAACTTTGAAGTACATAAATAATCAACAAAATGAAATAAAAAGTACAAATAAGGAAAACGACTCAAGGGATGAACTAATGTATATGCCTTCATTTTTTATTATGATGCTTAGAGAGATGATTAAGGATGAAGTTGGTTGAGTTCCTCTTACTTTGTTTGATCTTTTGAATAATTTTCTCTTTAGAATTCTTAATTAAACAATAAGGGTAAAAGCTAATCTGCTTTGGATAAGTTCTATGATTTTAGCATAATTAACTTCAACACAGTTAATGAGAATGATTGATTATTTAAAGTACAGAGGAGATTTGAGCTTAGTTGATCTGGTCAAATTTCCATTTATGATTTATCTTCCTATTAAATAGTCTTCTTTCACGTGCTGAATTGATATTTGCTTGAGGATAAGTAAAGATTTAAGTGTGGAGGAATTTGATAAGTCTATTTTACTCTATTATATTCATAGGAATTTAGGCTTAATCTGATACATTTATGGATAAATTCCTATGAATCTTGTGCTTTTATTGCTTAAATGTTGTTTTTTAGCTCCTAAAACCAAAAGAAGAGGAAATAAAGTGTTCTGATCAGATTTGGAGCAAAACAATAGCAGTGGACATCAGAACTTAGCTGAACCCTACAAAAGACCCATCGAGGTTAAAATAGCAAGGAAAAACAAAAGGCAAAATGGTCAATCGCACCCTACATAGAGCCGTCGACATGACATTCGACATCTGTTAGGGTGATCAAGCCCTAGACTTCATGATACAACTTTTTTCGTGTCACAATATCAAGCCTTAGATTTACCCTACGACTGAAGTTGGACAAAAATCACACTTTTGTTGAAGAAAGCACAACTTAGGTTGAGCTTAACACTTAAGTCGTCGACAAACTCAATTTACCCACGGTTGAATTTGGAAAAAGACTCGAGCCTTTTTAGTGGAATGCCATAGCTTAGGTCGAGCCCTGACATCCAAGCAACGCACTAGACCTTACCCTGCAAAAAGTTACCCTATGAGCTGGCAATCTAGACGCGTGTATGAGAAGATGAGAATGATTTAAGTTATAAAGAATCTATCATGTCGGTAAATAAAATCGTCATGATTTTTATGCTTGATCTTATAAATAAACGTGCAGAGGCATGCAATATCATCTCATATTAATATCATATGTATCATTTGTAACAAATTTCTAACATAGTATAGAGAGGGGAATTCTTGAGCAAAAGAATTGTTCCTTCTTGCTTTAGAAATCTCGAAGTTTTCTAGTTAAATTCACTATAAACATGACATTTGTTTTTGCAAGGATATATGCTTAATTTGTAATTTCATCTTTAATTCTATATTATTTCTTCAAGAATTTGTGATTAATATCTGCATCCATGGAGAAATAATCAATTAACTTAAGGTTTGTGAATCTAACACCCGATTCATGTGATTTCAAAGTGTTTTAACGAATATCGACTAGGTATTTGTACTTAGTAGTTAAAATTTAAACTCGTGGGTCTAAATGAGTGGTGTACCTTTTAGATTCATGTCTGATTTGAATTGAATATGTCATGCCCGAGGGTACCCTAGTAGTAGTAAACAAGTTACACTTGAATACTATCACTAGATTACCTTCAAAGCATGACAGGTTTTCAAAACAACAGGATCTTTTTAGTTGCTTGATAAGAAATAACAAATATATAAAAGAAATAGCTTAGTGAATAAACATTACAAAACCATTACAAACCATATAGTTCTTCTGAAGTACACAACTAAATAATCTATTCTAATAGTACATAACCATTAAACTAAAATATAACCGTAGACTTTCAGCTCCTAAGCTTTTACCGGAGCCATACTCCTGGAAGTGACTAACCAAGGTCGTAAAGTAAACCTGAAAAGACTGTTGGAATATGAGCGAAATCACAGCTCAGTGAATAACCAGACATACCATACATCACACAAGTTATTAGCAAATCATATGTAATGTAAGCACTCAACCATATGCACAGGTACAAGCTTGGATGATCAAGAATCCAAACAGGAAAAAGATTTACGCCCTCTTTTTAAGGGTTGAAGAACCAGTACTCAATGACCCACCTGCTTAGGAGAGACTAAGTACATAGGAGAATCAACGATTTCTCGTTTTAGGGTTATCACTTTGAATATAATTGATTAAACTGACCATCTCCTGCAATCCCCTTAGAAACTCCCTAAGTATTAATCATTTTAAAGCGATTCTACGGGCGACGTTCTTCGATGCCTTTTAGTTCCCGTAGGACCGCTAGACCAAAGAGAACCTTGGAAGAACTAACACATTAGAACAACCAAGCATAAACAGAGATCCGAAATATTAATACGTAGCAGGCTGTCACATCAATATATATGCAATTATGCAATTCATGCAATGCATGATCATATTATTTTGTCAAGTCAATAATTCTTAATCAATTTCACGGTGACCATACATTACACATAATCATTATTATATTACTTCACAACATCAAGTCATTGCATTATCGCTTTTGTAAGGATGTCTTAACAATCATACAATCAGATCATATCATACTTTCAGCAAACATTCATTTAATTATCTTTGCATTACATATTCAACTACTTACAAGCACAAACAGTACAATATGACTGAATTACTCACCTGCTCATACTGACTCAGTCATAGTAATTAGCTGGTAGATCCTCTAAGGTATCAAAGTCACCTATTTACGATGAATAAAGTATTCATCAATATAAATTATATAACTAAATTTCTATTTGTGGCTAGTGTCCTAGACTTGATTTTTATCAGGTTTTGTAGTGACTAATACTAATTCTATGTTATTCTATACTGATCTCCATATAGAAAATTATCTCTATTTATTATTACTTAGTATTGTCGTGTTTCTCCTATTTTATCTCGTATAATTGTTTCGTTATTTTTAGAAGTCATATTACTCGAAAATTTAGCTTATTTCAATTTCCATTCTTACATATTTTACCTATTTAGAACAAATATTCGACTAATTTACTTTGATTAATACTAAATATCTGTCTTACATTCTAGGATTTTAAGAATTATCATATATTAATCAAAGTATTCTAATATATTTGTATTACTTGTTTATGTAATAAATCTTATATTGTTGTATATACATGTGATATACTAAGTAGACTTAAGACATATATGCATATATATATATATATATGAGTTCTGTTTATTTCCGAAAAAAAGCTTTTGTTGAAGAAGTTTTGGCTGTACGCCAACTCAAAGCCGCCGGCCTTCAAACCCAGGTGCCGGTGTAAAATTGGTTTTGCAAAATATTTCAGATTTGTTGCACCGGCTTTGAAAGCTGTCGGCTTTCAACGTACGCCTGCTCTACGCCGTCGGCGTAAATCTCCAAGTAGCTGGCTTACGTTCATGTTTACGTGAAAATTATTTTTACGTAGCCTCTGATCAGTGTAAGCCGCCTCTACGCCGCCAGCCTATCCTTGTAAGCCGCCGGCATTGAGCGATTACACTGCTGGCTTTGAGACAGTGTTGGTACTGTTCATCATCTTCCTCCTCTATCCGATTCAATTTTGCTAAATATCCTACGTTAAAAACATGCTCAAACTATTTCTAAGTGTTTATATATCTTATATAAGGACATAACTCAACTCTTAACACATTTACATACATAAATATTTAGATCTCGATCTTAGAGAAATAAAACTAGGGTTTTGAAGTTTTACCTCATTTGAGCTCGTCCGATGTAATTCGAAGCTTGTGGTTATGTTTATTACGTTCCTAAAATTATTAGAAGTCATTTATAAAGCTTAGATTTGAAAGAAAATCATTTGAATTGCATCAACTTACCTTTGAACTCGTATTCAAGGGTTTTTAGTATTGTTTTTCTTTTGATTCGAACTCCAGTGTTTTGCTTAGTTTGATTTCTGTTTCTGGCTTGTTTTGGTTGATATTTGGGAGTAGTTTTGATGTGAAAACGTTTAAGAGAAGTGAGAGTTGTTTGTTTCCTCATTAATGCACTTAAATGTGTATATATATAAAGAGAGAAGGAGAAGAGGGTTGCAGCTGTTTCATCCGAATTTCCTTCGGTTGTTCTCCTCATTTGGCTGTTGTCTGATCTGTTATTATCACTGTCATTAATGATGGCTTATTTGGCAACATGTGGTTGGTTGTGTAGTTGATTTTTGTGGCCTTTTTAGAGATGTATTATTGCTCAATTTCGGCTGCTTTTCCTTCTCCAAATTTCCACTAAAATTCCACCGAATTCAGCAACACACACACACACATATATATATATATATATATATTAGTTAGTTATTTTAATTTAATTTTAGAATAATTTAACGAATTATACGGGTACAAATTAGCTAATATTTGGGAGTTTTCGTACAAAAATATGTTTATAGGAATATACAAAACTCTTAGTTTATCAAATAATACAATTTTCAATTTTATATATATGTAGTTATTCATTCATATAATTGTATCTCCCGTGATTAAGATTTCTTAAGCTCAATAGGTCAATTTTTGTTTTAGGCTTCAATAGCTTAAGAAAACTCGAATTAGAACAATAGCGTGATTCAATTATTTATTTGGAATTCAGATTTTGAGTTATTCAATAATTTTATGTTTTCGTTGGGTATTTATAATCTTAACAGTTTATCTTTAGGTCATCGTTTTCTATTTATAAGCGTAAATAATCGTTTACGTAGTATTGGACTTAATATGGAAACTAAACTATATATATATATATATATATATATATCTTTAGTTTTGGTACTTGTCATGAAATCTTACTAATAGTTATTTATTTTAACTATGAGTCTTGAATTTAGGGTTTAAGTTTGAGTCTAAGCTCATTATTACTCGTTATTCTAATCTCGAATCATTATCAAGATCAAAGACCTTCATTTAATCTCTATATTCATGTTTTGCTATTTAAATTCATTTGTATATCAGGTTTCGGGTTTAAATTTTGGATTATATCTTGAATTATTCATTCAAGATACGAAATCTCGTTTTTGGAATCAACTAGGGTTAAGGAATTTCTTTATTCAAATTCTAATTCCTTAATCTAACTAAATACCAGATATTAATCTATTCTTGGACTTTATTTAGAATCTAAACCTATTATCTAGTTCATACAATCTATTATAAAGTCGTATACTAATGTGGAAAATTCCTAGGGTTTACAGAATAGATTGAGAGATTATTCTTTTGAATAGATCCAAGCTAGTAATGGAGTTGCTAATAATCACCTTGAGAGAGGGATGGTAAAATTTTCTATCGCTTGGTTTTAAAACAAAGGATTGTTAAGCTTTATGTGGTCTAAATCACTGATAACTTATGAAGAGATTCCGGCGGACTAGTCTAGACCTATAGTTTCTAATTTTAAGAGAGGCTTTAACTTACATTCGTGAGACTGAAAATACAAATATACTAATGTACAACTCTATGAGTTTGTAAAGAAATCACATAATAAGAACTTGGTGAAGCAATCCCTACGTCTTTTTCTTGCGTTAACAAGCTTATATTATAATTTGCCTTGAAAACATGTGTATATTCATTAACTCCAGTATAAATTATGTTTTTATTATACTTTGCTGAATTTTCTTTGACTAGATAATAGATGAAATGTGAGTATAGTAGATGCCAACGATCCCTTAGAATACAACCTAATATTTTCTATGCTACTTCGATAGATGCACTTGCCTAATGTTAGTAGTTGCAACCGAAGTTGAATAGAACTTATTAACTTTATAAATTTTTGAAATATTCAACTTCGTGTTCTTAAATGTTTTTTAACTCAATGAACATCGACAGCTAACTACCACGTCGAACAATCCCCCTATGTACCACAAACCTGGCTTTTGTATTTGCAGGTTCATGGTGCTCCCACATCCTCCTTCCACTCAGGAAGAAGAAACCTCTATGAGCGAATTAGACACCTACAACTACTAGACTTCTTATTTCATTTGCAAACATGGGGATAGAAGTGATGAGTTGTATTCATATGGAAAGAGGAGACCTCTTTTCTTCCTATAAGTAGAACTTAGCTAAGGTTTGTCTGTGTATCCTCTCATATTTTATTTAATTTTGCTATTAGACGAAGATGACATTTTGATTGCTTTCTCTGTTCATGCAACTGCTAGAAGATATTTTTGGCCAAAAAAAAGAAAGAAAAAACTGCTAGAAGATATTAATATAGTTCACCTAGTTCCATCCTAATATTGTTATTGAAATCCATTCATTTTCTAAACTTGATTTTAATATTGTGATGGAGCTTCTATCTTGTAGATATTAGCATTAGTGAAAGCATAGAGAAAAATGTAGGAATAAGATATGGAGATGACAATAAATTAAATAGGTAAATTATACCTAAGGGTCTTAATGTTTAAGGATAAGTTTATTTGAAGTCTTAAAGTTTCGAATGGTTCAAAAGAGGTCCCAACGTTTGGAGAAGTGGGTCGATTGAGCTCTCCATTGACACGTGTTAACAAAAAAAATATTTAATTAAAACTCAAAAGACCAGTCATATTATGACACGTATTAATGAAGACTTTAATTAACCCACTTCTTTAGACGTTGGAACATTTTTTGAATCACTTGAAATATCAAGATCTCAAATGAACTTACCCCAAACGTTAAAGCTTTTCGATATAATTTACCCTAAATTAAAATAACAACATTGTGTAAGATACACATATTTATGTTAAACTCTAGCCTAATAGATAATCTGCCATTGGAGGAGCCTATCATTAAAGTGAAAAAAAAAAAAATTTATGAGACAAAGTGTGGACTTAATATCTACTATTATTAATCGAATCTCCTTCTTTGGTGTCAAATAATTATATGTATCCTTTTTTGGTGTCAAAAAATCATATAATAATGTAAGGCAGTTATATTATTGGACAGTTACCAACTAGTTATCTCTATCTTTCTCTATTTGTTTTTGACACATGCAGTACAAGTGCCATCGTCTAGTATGTATGAATCCAATAGGTATAGTGCTTTCAATGGCTCTAAACTCTTTTATTCTTAAGAATGAAACTATAATAATTATAATGATAACAATAAATAGGGTTGTGTAGTATTATGAAATTAAATATTTCTATTGAGATACCAATGCTATAAGTAGTAAAATTTAAATACCAAATGCAATATTACCCTCTTATAAATGCATATTGGCCATGCATTTAATTTTTTCCTACTTACATTTGATCTGTGGCTAAAACACCACCTTTATAGATAGGTACAGGTCAATTCCAAACTATGAACCGAGCTGCAATTTCCATTAGTGGTTACGAAACTACCGGTTTTCCAATTCCTAGGTAATTCCTCGATCCTCAGCCTAAGAGAAACCTATGGTTTCTGTTGGCTCCATCAAAGAAAGATGAAAATTAGAGAAAAAATTATTTAAAAAATAATATTAAATATATAATTATTAATGTTTAAACTATTTTAAAGAATAGTAAAATTTATTACCCATTCATAGCATTTAATATGTTATAATTAACAATACAAATAATATAACTTAAAAAAATATTTCATTAAGCTTATATAAACTTCTTCTAAAAGTAAAATCTCATTCTTTAATGATGCGAGATAACTTTCTTTTAACCCTCTACAGTATTGAGCTCTATTGTTGGTATTTTTTTATCCTTTCCAATTAGTTGCCTTTAAAATAAAACATCCCTATTGTTCATACAATGAGTTTTATGGTAAAATACAAATACTTAAATGATCTTTTTAGTAAATTTGTTTTGTCTTTAGCAGTTTTTGTCTTACACTATCCAACAACCCTTATAGGTTGTGCTTATCTACAATTCCCAATTTATTAACTACTCAGTAACTTCTCCACTTTTTGTGCAATTTCTACTTCCTCATTTTCAATTAACACAGTTCTTTAAATTTGTTCTCTTTCCCACAATGAATTTTTTCTACTGCAAAACGTTGTCTTTTCAATGATTTTTTTTTTTATTCTGCTTTCCAAAAATAGGCATGTTGCTCTCTAAATTTCATTACGTACCCTTTTTTTAATTAATTTCAATTTTGGATTACTATTTTAATGTTCAACTTTCCACTATATTTAAAGTACATAGTGGTTGTTACTACTTGATAATTTCGGATGATGTTGCATTTTTTTTCCTAGTCTATGCAATTAATTTTTGGTTGTTTGAATTTTGTTTCTATAGGTGCTGTGGATTTGAAATTAGAGTTGAATAAAACTGAGAGTCTAAGGGGCCTGGTAAATAAGCAGTTTGAAAAAATGTGATGGCAACAAAAAGCATTTGTAAGTGGCTTCATGATTTTGATTTAGTTGAAGGGTTGTCTCATTTTCCAGCATGTTAAAACAGTACTATTGTCTTAGTCGCTTCTCTTTGATTTTTTTTATTTTTTGCCACATATCATGATGTTGTTTTTCTTTTTGTTTTGTCCAGGTGTTGTTTTTGTTATGTAATGCCCTTTTCCCTTTGGTTTTCTTTGAGAGTTAATTCTGTTTTATGACTTTTCATTGCAAATTAACAAACAAAATTCACATGTACAAAATTATATATGAACTAAATGCTTCAAGTCACCAACCAGCTTGATCACTATGATTCACTCGAGTGATGATCAACATGAAGAAGAAATTTTAATGTACAATTATTATATGACAACAAACAGATTAAGCATAAGCAATGTTTTGTAACTTTCTAATATTGTGACTTATCTTAAAATATTATAAATTTGGTTGTTCTCTCTAATTTTTTTTATGGATATGGAGGGTAATTCATTCTAATCAAGTGTCAAGCCATTTCTGTTTACAAGATGTTTAACTTTGGACAAGCATCTCTTCCTCTTTTTTTTTTTTTTTTTTTTTTTTTGGAAGGATCCATCACAATTTTCATTATTTATTGGGTGATTATTATACCATATTTAATATTATAGAATTGCAATTGACTACTATTTTAATTTATTTTTTATTCATGGTTGTTATTCTTAGAACAATTTAGGACCGGGTCATTTAACATATTTTCAAACTATTTACATTCAAGCACATACATTTATTTGCACATTTTTCTGCCAAACGTCCACATATATTTAATTTAATGAACTATATAAATAGTTTGACTTTATAATTAGTTTATATTTTAAATAAGATTATAAATTTTATATAATTTTTGTAAGTATAAATAAACGCACATCCTAAATAAATTTTTAAAAAATTTAGTTGAATAGTTTAACACTTTTAGATCCTATTATTAATTTAAGTTTTAAATTCATTTTATTAAAAATTAAAATTTATTGATTCATTTTTTCATTTTCACTTTTGAAAAGTTATGATTTTATAGTTTCAAAACTGAACCAGAAATCGCCAATTCTATAGAATCAAACCGAAACACCCTTCCTAATATTTTTAGTCATGAAAAGCAAGATTGAATCCCACCCAACTGAGAAGACATCATCTGAATGCGTTTTCGATGGGTCACTTTGATAACTACTTTTGTCCAGAGTGCTTTAAAATATATTGAAAGTATATGTTATAAGTTCGTCCTTTTTCTCCCTTGCTTTTAGATTCGTGTTTTTGTTTCTAAAGAGCGAGGCACAGGGCCATTGAAATAGGAGTTAAGCTTTCTAGATGATCATGTGTTCAGAACAATATATTAATCTTGATAACGTCTTGAAATCTTGCATTGCATTGCAATTGAAGACATTAATTTCATCTAGAAATAAAACAGGAAGTTACTTCATCAAAGGATTTCCTCACAAAGGAAATTCCATTTTCAAAACACAACTTCAAAAGCTTTATAGTATTATACTTTCCTTTTTTTTTTTTTTTTTACTTTTAATCCTCACAGTATCTATTTTTCAACAGTGGCACTTGTTCGCCACTATCTATGAAAAGCTACCAAAAAATATTCTTGCAAATTGGACACTGAATTCTCCTGCGTGAACGATTGTACTTGATAAGAATTTTCATGTATATGGGGGTACATCTACATTTACCCAACACGTTTGATGTAAGAAGATGTGGTAAGATAATATTTTTACGCAGGATTCAAACTGGTAATGAACAAATCTGAAAGAAAACATGAAAACATTTGAAAGGAATGAAAGGATAAGACGTCAATCGCTTCGACATCTTCACAGTGCATGAAGCGTTGCCCATGGATTTACATGAATAATGCATGTTCCGAACCCAGCTAATGTGGATGATTACAGGATGTCTAGTATATCCGCGAGAAGCATGCATCTAATCCCAACCAGTCAAGCCCCATTTATCTGCAAGATTGTACATTACCAGTTGATTCCAGACATTACCAAAAAGATGCTCCCCTCCAATTGCAAATGTCAAAGCCCATGAAAGTAGAAGAGCTGTAAATACAGTGAACCCAACTGCAGATCCAACGACATCTGCAAAAGAAAATTTTGTTAAAGCTACAGGCTGACACCGGGCCTTTCTGGCCATATGATGGATATGAGTAGTAACAACTAACACACATGAATTGAGTAGAGTTACAAGTTTCCATATATACAATGGCATAATGAAAGTTAAAATACAACTAAAAGATCGTCAGGCAGCTTAGTAACTCAGAAGAATGCCCACATTTCGGCATAAATACAATGATCATTGCAGTTTCAGCAATCAATGCTGGACATCAAAGCTGATAGAGGCAAAGCTATGGGCTGCTTCTGCAGCAGTGTTTTTTTTTTTTTAATGATGGAGGGGCACAATGGGCAGACCCTTAGGGGAAACAGCCACAAGGCCGGCTATCTCCGGGCACAAGAATCACCCTACAAGACCTGTGCACCAGCTTTAGTATAGCATATACTATGTAGATACTCCATATGGCTGTCCAGCAAGTTTCGAACCCTCGACCTCATGCAATATGTCATGATATGTCCTAGGCCTTTACCGCTAGGACAACCCCTTGGGGGTGCTTCTGCAGCAGGTTAATTCATTAGAAAAGGAAGAATGAACTTGCTGCACTCCATTAAGTAATATATTAGTTCAAACTCCCCAGTAATCCAGTATAATTGAATGGATGCAGATTGCCTAGAAGAAGACTCATTTACATAACACAAGCATTTGCTCTAGCTTAGTGAGACATTATTAATTTAGTGGGCAGCTATGAGATAATTTTGGCTAACTTGTGCACACCAATCCAACAGGGGCTTGCTAAGAGACTAAACCACTCCGTTTACACAATGCAGAAGAAAATATCCCACATCCCATTTTAAAGGATGGAATAAATAATACAATGATGTCCAAGAATATCCAAAGTCATTTCACATTTTACTGAAACAAAAAGCAACCATTCACTGCCTTATTTCTTCTTGGACCATGAAAGTAAATTTAAAACAGTAATATCTCCCTGAAAATGCTTTTCCACAAAAACTGTCCTCTATTTCAACAGCATCATTTATATTGCCATTTTGCAAAACTTACAGACTCAAGCATTTCTCACTTCAATCTGCCCTCAAATATATCCTATTATTCAAAATACTCATATGATGAGCTCATAGATTAACAAAGGCTCATTGGGTACTAACTAAAACGTCAAAAGAGGCAAAGGAAACGAGTAAACTCATAAAAGCACAGTGCAATAAGTTAACCGATTAGCATCGGCTAATCAAAAACATTTTCTTTATCAATCAAAAAGAAAATCACTATAACATTTCTCATGTATGTAATAATAGTCATGGCAAGTTATACATACTCTAAATAAGTTGAGATTATGTTTCGGACTCTTTCCTTTCTTCCTTCCTTCCTTTCTTTCTTTCCCTCCCTTTTGGACACCAAAACATAATAATCTATTGCAAATATATATTAAAAAAAAAAAAATGCTCCTTGGTTTTACTGTTACAGCTCTAATTAATTGCCTTATGTATATGTATTTCTTATTTTACCAGTCCAAACATGATTTTCAGCACACTAATTTCTGGTCTGAATCTTTTATCATGAACTGTGAAAAATCCTGAATTTCAATCACTTGATTCTGATGAATGGATAACTAAAAACTTTTAACAACTTATTGTACACTACCCAAAAAAACTACTTTAAGAGCAAAATAAAGCTCACACCTCTCTCTAGGACTCATTTCCAATGCTCACTCCATTAACTTCTGTCATCAACTACCACCATAAACCACCGTAATTGCCCTCCACTACCACTGTCCCACACCACCTCCTACTCTATCCTACCCACCTTTCCACTAAGAACATCATGTCCCCAACAATCCATGCTATTAAAGAACTATATGCTAGAATGACAATAATACAGTATTTGTAGGAACAGAAATAGCTAAAAAATCATTGGACATTAGAAGGTAGGTGGAGATCCTAGGTAACGATAGGGTTTCTAACCTTCTTTAGACTTTCCAAAGGATCAAAATTGGTGAAAGATCAGAAAGCTGCTTTCAATTACCAAAGGAATTAAAAAAAATTAGGAAAGACAGCTTATTTAACAAGTTGATATCTTGTCTTATATAACATGGAAGGTTGGCATGACCATGAATTCACAAAATCCTATAAAAAGTCTAGGCTGACTCTGACATAGGCATTGGACATATGGCTCAAGCTGTCTATTCCTGCTCAGACATATGGCTGAAGTTATCTCAATCAAGGTAGCACAACAATTTGTCATCTCCCCATTTTGCAAAGTAGTCATGATGTTATCTAAGACATCAATCAATTCTTGATCATCAAGAATGTAATGAAGTTTATATACAAAAATTATCAGCTATAAGTTTCCCACCCCTGCTTCCCACATGACAAAACTATTAGTAAACATGAGCTACTCAAGTTCCATAAAAGAATATTGATAATTAAAGGCATCAAACTTGAACATGAAATTGAATAAGAACTAAGTCAGCATCTTCCATCCATTATTACATTCCATTTAACCAGCTTTTTCCTATGCTTCAAACCCTAGCCTATATAAGAGCACATGGATTCAATTACCACACAGACTTTGTGACTACAACTTCAGTATCAACTCAGTTTAGCTTCATTATAGATCTAAGCTTCGTATAAAGAGAACATTAGTAAAAAATCCCTTGGAGACAATCACAGGACGAAAGTTATTTGCCCAAGCAACTCATCAACTTAAATTATCATGTAAAGGCATCAATCACATAAATATCCACAAAGCTTCAAAAGGAAATATATTTGATGTCAAAGAGTTGCTTAATGGATAGCATTTAGTTACCAATACAACAGATTGCAGGAGGCCCAAACAAGTAGAAAAGAATAATCCGAAGAGCATTTTTAAGAAGGAAAGACAGCAGCAAACATAAGCCAAAAAATCCCAATTCAGTATTCAGTATAAAAGTTATCCAAAGGAAAAAGACTTAAAAAGAATCCGAATTTTACTAAATGAAAATAATTTAGCCTCCTTGTGTCAAGCTCATGCTCATTAAGCACTACATTGCCCTCCAGCTTTTAGATTTTAAGTTGAGCTTGTGCTCAAGTATAATACTATGTTGTCTTAACTTGATTTAATGAATGGTGTACTTAAATGGGAAACTTTTGCTTGCTTTGTCTTAACTGTAGCCTTTATTTTTGGTTATTTTCAAACGGGCTGTTTATCAAATCAAAAATAGACACCAACAAAAAATGAAAAATTTTATTTATAAACTAATCAAATAGATCAAATACTAATATAAAAGAGTTATGATACAGATATCAATACAGATACGAATGAAAAAGAAACCAATGAAAAACAGACCGCCCAAATAGACCCAATGAGAAGATTTATTAACAAGTATGAATTCAGCTTAAATAGCACAGTAAACTTGTGCTGTGCTTAAAGCTGCACTGGATGAGATAGCTTCAGCCCAATGAGAAGGTTTACACACACACACACACACACACATTCAGATAGCAAAGGTCAAATTCCTTTTAAATTCCATTAAACTTGATAAGCCCCAGATTGAGCTCAATTAGGCTCACAAGCTCGAGCCCAACACCAATTGTTACTCAATCAGGAAAGCAGCTCTAAAAAGCTCATTTATTGCCGTATAGCACAAGGCTGATTCCTTTTGAACTTGATTAAACTCGATATTCCTGATTTGAGCTCAAATAGACTGCCGAACTCAAACCCAGATCCATCTCGACAATTAAACTCAAGTAGATAGTAAAAGTCAAGTCCTTTACATTCTTTCCCGAACCATAGCATTCTGATGCACTAAAATCAGAAATTATTGTTACTCAATCGCTGTGTGAATTGTAATTTTTCCAATACAGAGAGAGAGAGAGAGAGGAGCATACAGCGGCGAATCTGAGGGAAAGATCGTCTATGGCGAAGGACGGGCCAGAAATAAAAGCAATTAACAGCCCAAAGCCACGGCAACAGTGCGAATCCGAACTTGTAAAACCTTCGAGCGTAATCTACAGAATCATCCTCCGATAAACCTAACGGACCGTCGATTGTTGGCCACACTGGTGTTGACGACGATATCGAATTCGAATTAGGGCTATGGTTAGGATTATGGTTAGGGTTAGAATTTGCTAAAGGAATCGGTTCATTAATGTTCTCGGTTTGTAATTGCGAGGTTTCCATTGTCAATGGAAGAACTAAGAAGAGTGCGAAGCCACCAACACTTGATCGACCTGCGGCAGAATTAAGGGTCCGTTTGGATGGTTTTTGGGCGAAAATGGGTCCGGTTAGAAAAATTTGTCCCGAAATGGGACAATCTGAAAAATTATTCCAAATATGGGTTGGTGAAGGCGCTGTCTCTGACAGCGCCTTCGAGTTTACAAAGAAGGCATCGTGTGTAACGGCGCCTTTAGTGTTAAAGGGGAAGGCGCCGTTCCTAACGGCGCCTTCAGTGGAAACAGTGAAGGCGCTTTTAGGAACAGCGCCTTCAACTCATCCACCCCCTGCTTCCCTTGCCCTGCCAAAAAAGCCCGATATACAACCAATGTCAGCTATAACCAGTAAAACAGATAAAAAAGTGTGAATCGAAGATTTTCAACCTGCAAAAATTACTCCAATACTATCTCCCTGACTCCACAGAAATAATTCGAACACCCAAAACACAGAAATTGTAACACCAACAACAACACATCCAACAGCTCAATCCTGCAAACTTAGTTCAACACCCCAAACGTGCAGAAGCAACATTCATTGAGAACAGAACTAAGATAAAGAAAATAAATTACATGCCATAAATACATATGAGTTTAATAGTTTAAATGAAAAGCAAATACAAAGTAGGAAAATATAACGCTATCTCCTCCTAGGGGGCCTCCGTACGCTCCTAGAGATCCTAGACAATATGGATCGTGCACCACGCTGTGCAGGTGCTGGCTCAGGAGGATCAGCCTCCTCAGTAGGTGATGCACTGAAATCTGGTGGAGGGACAGGGGAGGCATGGATGGATCTCCTATGCTGTGATAACTGTGTAACTCCCTCACCCATATCGGCATCATCAGGTGGAGGTACTGGACGCCTCTTCTGCGGCGGTGGTGGAGGCTGATGAGATGAAGAGCCAACCTCGCTGTATGGAGTATGGTAGGAAGGCAATGATGAGGTGCTATGGCGTCCCCTGACAACTGTAGATGTGGATCGAGCTA
This sequence comes from Combretum micranthum, assembly GCA_024138025.1. Lineage (NCBI taxonomy): Eukaryota > Viridiplantae > Streptophyta > Magnoliopsida > Myrtales > Combretaceae > Combretum > Combretum micranthum. The sequence goes on from JAMXBD010000057.1 coordinate 58,966, forward strand.
GTGATGGAGCATGACGAACAGTCTGGTACTGCTGCTGATCATGCTCACTGTCATCCTCTTCAACCTCGGTAGGTGCGGTGTACCGAGACTCAGGATAAAGATGGTCGATAACACCATGCTCATCCACAGTCTGTATGGCCTCATCTGCAATGGAATGAGCTTCTACTATATCAGAAGTCATCCTGATCCCCCTAAATCGATCGGCCTGCAATAATGGAGGAAGTAAGATTCGCAATTGCATATCTTTATATATGAGAAATGAAATATAATATCTATGTCACCAAACCACCGACCATAGCACCAGTATGGCTAATATATCTCCTGGTGACACGTCTAAACCAACGCAAGTACTCAGGGTCGACCCCGAATGGAAGGTCAACATCGACCAGGCGATCATGTCTCTCATTCCACATTTCATGATACACAGCGTGATGAACAATCCAATTAGTGTCGACCCGCCCCCTCAAATCTATCTTATGCAGGTCCCTATCCGTGTTACATCCAGTTGGAACTGTCTGGTAACCCCCAAACTGTCGAATGACACGATCTGGGAAATACCACTCGATGTATGAAAAGCAAATGAGGGGGACCCGGGCTGTCCAGACATCCATACCCTGACGACAGTATGGTGGAAGTCTATGGAGGATGTCATCTGTGTAAGGGAGCCAAACAATCTGTGCCATAAAACAAAACTCGTTACACAAAGAAACAATAATACTTATGTAAGTTTTTGGGTGAATGTGAAAGGATTTATACCTGTTCAGACCCTATCATGTCAAACGCCTCCCTATAAGCTGAGATGACGTGAGATGGGTGACGAGTAGTGTCCCGGATGATCGACCATCGTGCAGCAAGGGGCGCTGCAGCATGCAACGGTGGACCAAAACGTGCTCGAGGTGCTATAACAGGGAATCGATCCCATGCCCACACCTGCAATAGCACAAGCGCTCCACCAATCTGCTCCACACCCTCGAGAGAAGCACGACAAAGCTGACGATATAACCAGCTAAGGCAAGCACTACCCCAGCTGTACTGGCCCGCCTGAGCGAAGTCCTCTAACAATGGCAGGAACATAGAGTGTACTAGTGAACCAGATTTATCTGCAAATATACACCCACCCATAGCTGCAATATGTAAGCACGAGCATGCCTGATGATCTGCTCCTCCGGTGCATCATCCGGTAAATGTGCAAAATGTGACCGTAGCCAAGTAAGGCTCAGACGACCTCCACGAGAAGTACCACCCTGTGGGTAAGCCCCTAATAGCCTCATGCACTCTGACTGCCACCCGGTAGCAATGGATGTGCTACCAACTACTGGTAAACCATGTACTGGCAGTCCTAACTGGACCTCCACATCCTGTAACGTGATGGTCATCTCCCCATGAGGCAAGTGGAAGGTGTGAGTCTCTGGACGCCATCTCTCCACCAATGCAGAAATGAGATGCCAATCAAGCTGAATGTAGGGGAGACGTGCAAGACCAATGAATCCAGCCTGCTCCAAATAAGGCAATATACGCTCGTCTATAGGGCGTCCAACCTGGTCGTGCCTGGAGGTCGGTTCCCTACGCCTAACAAGGAGCGCTGTAGCGGATGCCTGGAAGAAATACATGAAACGTTATTACCCATGTTGATATGTGAATCCACAAAGCTTAAAATGGAAGTGCAGTATGTGATTTGGTACCTCATCTAACCAAACAGCTGAGGAACGATGTCTGCCCTGCTGGGAAAGTACTGAATCATCAATGGGGCCTGGCTCCATCTACCCTGCATGTAAGAAGGAAGTGAGATTACATGAAATGAGAAAATGTGATTAAAATATGATAACTACATAATCGAAAATGAAACAACATTCGACAAATTCAAACCACGATATCACCAAACCTTGACGAACTTTGTCCTACTCTGTCTGGACAACTCCTCCTATTGTGACCATCCCGTCTACATAGGCCACAGGTTACTCTATCGGGCCGTTCTCTCCAATCCATTTCCATTGTATATCGCTTTGACCTAGGTTTTCCTTTTCCCCTTGCACTCGCGGGATCAGGAATAAGGCAAGGGAAGTTGGCTGGGGATGGCCATTCGAGTTCATCTCCAATTGGATAGAAATGAGATTCATAACATTGCACTTCATTCGTCCACCTATACCATGGGCCGACAAAGGAAGTCCAATCCACATTAGCAAATCCTGCAGCTGCCATTACATGGGAACATGGCAGTCGGTATATTTGCCATTTGTTGCATGTGCATGAAAGTTGCGAAAAGTCAACCTTATGTGTTCTACCACCACGCTTCAAGCGACCTTTCTCCCGTCGAGTACCCGTACGTACCTCGAACAATCCAGTACCTCTATTAAATCGAGTTACTTGATGCGAAGTAGCCCGTGAAGCCCATAAATCTATCTTCTTCTTCGCATAAGTTGTGAAAACCTCGCCGCTCATAATGGCATTCCTCGCTGCAGTCAGTCTTTCTTCCCAACATACATGACACAGTTGTAAAAGATTTTTTTCACCAGCCCACATACAGGTAATCCTCTAGCTCCCTTGATGACAGAATTGTATGTTTCTGACATGTTTGTAGTCATGTACCCAAAACGGTAACATCCATCAAATGCTAGTGTCCAAGACTCCTTGGGTAGGATCATATCTCCATTTGATTGTACTTGATTGAACCACTCTACTGCTTCTTCATCAATATTCTTCACAAGCTCCATAGACTTCTCGAATTTTCGCGCCTGAGCCTGAAATGCAGCATATGTCACTAAGTTTTTGCACCTTTGATTCTTATAAACTTTGTTGAAATTGCTGGCAATATGCCGTACGCAAAATCGATGCACCGCAAAGGGAGGTTGCCACCCATTTGATTCATCCGCAACAGCCCCAATAATACCAGCCCCCCTGTCTGAGATGATGCATACAGTCTCTTCTCCCCTGTGTCCTATAACCCCTCGTTTCAACTTCCTCAAAAACCATGACCATGCTTCTTTAGACTCAGATGGAGCCAGACAGAACGCTAATGGTAAGATGTGATTGTCTCCATCTACACCACATGCCACGAGTAACACATGCTTGTATTTGCCGTATAGAAACGTACCATCAACACTAATAACAGGCCTGCAATGCTTAAAGGCCTCAACGCAAGGACCAAAGCTCCAGAAAACCCACTTAAAATGCGCCTCCTCGGGTATAGGTGATCTTGTCCACCCCCACTCTACTATCGACCCCGGATTACTTGACTTGATTGCATTGAAAAGCTTTGGAAGTTCATTGTAAGATTTGACCCAGTCACCATAAACCATAGCAATTGCTTTTTTCTTTCCTTCCCAAATCCTTCTGCGAGAAACCATATACCCATATACCGCCAAACAATGAGACTCGAGCTCCTTTGCTTTGCAATCTGGATTTTTCCGGACAAAACTGATAAACTCTCGAGCTAGGATGTTCGAGTCTATCTGTGAATGGTCCTGTCCAAGTAACGGATTAGTGCAAGAATGGGGACCATCAAGCTTGGTGATTACAAAAAGTCCTTCTAGTTTTTTCAAACAAGCTCGTATCCGCCACGGACAACCTTGATCACTTTTACTGCAATGAGCAATCCATAGATTTTTCTTGGACTCATCAACTCGGAAGTTGCAGTGTGTTCTAATGTGAGCAGCTTTCACAGTCTCAATTAGATCATTCTTTGTCTTGAACATCATCCCCTTCACTAATTCTTGGCTATCACAAATATTTGCAGACATAGCATCCATTTCATCTTCAAATGTCACATAGCCATCACCGCCTCCACCTACATTGAAATAGGGAATTGAGTCTCTTACCGAAGCTTGACTTGACATTGAATCTCGTGGCAGTGAACTATGTGGGCCAGCAACACCTGCAACGTTTCCCCTTTGAACTTCTTCTCCTACTGTATTGTCATCCTCCTCGTCTACCTCATCTTCGATTGTATCCCCATTTTCATCCACATTAAAACCACCATCAGAGTGATCATCTTCTATCCCGGTAGCAAACACTGGTGCCACTTCCTGTGCTACTCTATTCTCAAATTCTGACAGTGTCTCATCAAATGGCATGGGTTCATATTGTTCACAATGCATGGGCGAAGCTGGCACAGCTCCTTCATTCTGTGAGCGAATATTCGAAGACGAACCAAGCTGCAATTGAAACTGCTGCCCACCAAACATGTCACCATGTTGTTCATTCAACTCATATGGAGCATGAGCTACATTTTCATGAGTCGCAGCTCGATCAGTGATCTTCACAAATATTTCCTGAATTAGCCTAGCACCCAACTCAACAGCAAGCGAAATCAGATCCTCAAAACTGTCATCATCTGCAATTGGCATCAACATATACACAACCCCATGACTCATATAATGTGCGTGTCTGTGTATTATCTCCACATCACTATGATTACAATCCACACCTATCTTGCCACAAATGATTGCCTTAAAATTTTCGAAGTTGGCATTCACCCTAACCTTCACCTTCCCATGGGCGGCCTGTCATATTGTGGCCCATAATTTCCATCCACTATGTTGCCATGAGCATAAACAATGAACCTTACATAATTAGCCATTCCAAAACCTATCCACAACAAACTAAAATGTTAACACAACACTTCAAACAGCATTCACTCACATTTTAATTCAACAACATGAGTCACAAACCGATATCTTTTACACCACTTCACCACTCAAAACCACTTCCCATCACTACTCCTACACCACTTTTAATCATTCGCATACACTACTCCTACACAACTTTACCGATCTACATCATTCACTCAAAACAAACAAACTCACGTATAATCACATTCCTTATCACTCATGTTCATGTAAACATCATAATCCTCAACTTAAACTATTGAAGCATTTCATCCAACACCTTATATGCATGAAAAAATTCTCCATGAAAACTCCCTAGATCAGCCAATGCAATTCCACAAATTTCACACATACACTATATACTACTCCTACAACACTTCATAACTCAGAATCATTCGCTAAAACATCCAGATCTGACAAAATTCCTTAACCACATACAAGTCCATTTTTCATGATTTTAACATCGAAATTGTGAAAAAATTACACTACATTGATAAACGATGAACTTACCTGAGATTGGAGAGCTTAATTTGCGCAAAAATCGGCCTGAAATGGAGATTTGGTGGAGGAATGGAGGCTGACCGGCGGAGGAGAGAATGAGAGGAAGAGAGGAAGAGAGGAGAGGAAGAGAGGAAGGGAGAAAGGGAGAAATGGGGCTGGAGGGGCGTTCTGTAGGTTTATAAACCCTAAAGGCGCCGTTATAAACGGCCTACCACTTTGCCCAAATGCGCCATTCCAAACGGCGCCTATCCCTTGGTCGAAACGCGTGCCGCGTTTCAAAGGCGCCGTTCACAACGGCGCCTTCCCCTCACCCCAAAGGCGCTGTCACAGACAACGCCTCCACCCCCCCACCCCGGAATATTTTCCCTCCCCACCCCATTTCCGGACAATGCGAAGAAGAGGACCCATTTTCGATCAAAAACCCCGTTTGGATATCGGGTACACGGACGGTTTTTCATCCGAATCTGATGTACGTAACAAAAAGATCAGTGCAAAATTACTTTCCTACCCCCAATAACAAACTGAAATACCGGATAGAGGTACGGAGAGTGCGGTGCTATTATTTTTTTTTTTTATAATTTAGTGTCTATGTTTGATACTGGCACAAAAAAAAGAAAAAAAGTATCCGTACTTCCAACCGATAACATTTAGTATTACTCTTATTATTGGCAAAACATCAAACATTAGGCAAGTGTCATCAGTTCGCAAGTGCGGTACATTTTTGTCCGAAAAGCACCAAATTGTTAAAAAAAAAAAAAAAAAATAGTACAGCGCTAGCCATGCCTTTATCCCCTAATAACCACTTTACCCTTACTGAGTTGACAGTAATAACCCTGACATATTGCCCAAATTTTCTGTGTGATTTGCTGATGTGTGTCGTGTTCTGTCGTGATTTGTTGCCTGCTGTGTGGTGCTTGCTTGTGCTGTATTGTGTGTGGTCGTATGTGTGAACCGGCTGTTGGTTTTGGTGTTTGGTCCGCTGTGGTGTGTCGGTGTGTGCGCGCGCAGCGAAGGTGGGATGTGTGGGTGTGAGTGAAAGGGGTTTTGTGAAGAAGGTGGATGGATCTCCAAAATTTTACTTCATCTAAACCCCTAAATCTAATGTTTTGTTAATTTATTTATTTTTTCACTACTAAAGTTCCTATATCTCCATATCTTGTCTCGAGCTGGGCAATTCTTCCCCACTAGTGGACCTTCTGGAACAATCTTATCTCAAATATCACATCACATTGAGGTAAGTGATGGTTGCAATTTTAAACCGTAATTTACATGTATTTGTGTGCGTGTGCTTTCTTTTTTTTTTTTTATATGATGGAGGGGCACGGCCGTACTAGGAACGGCTACCTCCACACACACATGAACCTCTTTATATAACCTATGCACCAGAACCACCTACAAGACTCATAAACCACCCTATAGAACCAATGCACCAGAACCACCTTATAGGACCATGCAGCAGGATCATAAACCACCCTATAGAACCCATGCACCAGAACCATCTTATAGGACCATGCAGCGGGACCATGCAGCAGGTAAGAATAGCTCGCGCTATATGGGTATTCTAGGAAATGATTGAGTTTGGAACCTAAGACCTCATGCAAATTGTCATGAAATATCCTAGGCTAGCCGACCCTTGGGCTTATTTATGTGTATGTATTTGTGTGTATGTGTCTGTGTATGTATATATTTATTTTTTTATTTATTGATACTCGATTTGAGTTTCTTAGTGAAAGTACATAAATTTGAGATAAAGCATCAAAAGGTTTGAAACCTACTTTATGAGCTTTTTTAGAACTAAAATGGCACTACAAAGGGTGGATTATGCAGTGGAATCTGGGTTTGGAATCTCATTGATTTTTTTCCTCCCCTTTCTTGAGAAGTGAGAATTTAGATTCTAGGTTAGTCTTGTCCTGGATATAGTAAAATGTCTAATCTGAGATTGTTAGGTTTTCAAATCTTCATAGAAACAATTTTATCATCACTTCTTTTATAAAAAAATTGCACTGTATATTTTTTCTTCTTTGTAACCATATTTGCTGTGAGTCAATACCATTTTGGTTTCTTTTTACTCCATTAATGCAATTACAATTAAAGGAAAAAACAGAAGTCTGGTTACTTCTTGTTGTTTTAAACATGGACAAGGTTTGTTGGGAAAAGGAAGGTTTTTGGTGACTTTGTTGGAATAAAGTGGGTGGATTCCTCTATTTTGCTTCAAAATCTCACATTCTTTGCTTTGGGTGATGGTTCATTGACTCCTTGATATAGCTTGAATGTCAATGGATTTAAAGGTGAAACTACATAGAGACTCGAGTAGTTACAGGGGAAAAATGCAATAATTACAACACTGTCATTGATCACGAGGTAAGGGAGCTTTTTGTTGCAATTATGAGCTGAAGCCTGATGCATGTGGGTTATAAGTGTTATGTGAGATGGGAGAAGCGTCCTGATGGATGAATTAGGATCAATGCCGATGGTGCTTTAAAAAGGAAATCTAGGTGTAGGTGGTGGTGGTGGGGTTCTTCATAACAGTAGTGGGAGTTGGACTAGTGGCTATCAAATGGGCATAGGAGTGTTAACTGCTTTGTTTCTTAAGCTGTTGACTTTACTGAAGGGTCTGGAACTGGCTTGGCAGAAAGGTTTTGAAGAAGTGATCTTGGAGACTGATTCTTTGTTGGCAGTTGAGCTTTAGAAAAGAAAATTTAGCATGAGCATCCTCTCCTGGAATCTGGTTGCAGGCTGTGGAAGTTTGATGCATAAAGATTGTGTCAAACACAGCTGTGAAGAAGGAAACACATCATGCTTTAATTTCAATGTGGGACATGTGATATTGTCAAGCCCACCTAAGGAGAATCATGGACTATTGTTCTGGGACTTAGTTGGAGTTACAACGCCGCATTTTGTTCTGATGTAATCTGTTGTGTTTTACTTCCCATAAAAGTTATGGATCTTACAAAAAGGTAGTTACCATCATTACACACTGCCATGGAGGTCATGAAGCCAATAATGTGCCCTAAAATAGAAAACATACAGATATTATAGTCTCTTAAATCTATAAAATAATCACATGCATTTTGGTAGTGTAAAAATCTAAATTATCCTTCAGATTAGCTTCTCCATACTGTGTATGTGTGGGTCTTAATACTAGTCATGGATATAAAAATTTTTATTTGAGTGGAGTGAAGGAAGACTTGGGAATTGAATGTTGGAAGATCCAATGTTTAGAGCATGTCTAATTAATTAGGATTCGCCTCAGAGAAGGTTAGTATGTGCTTTTATATTCCTATCATTTTTGTACATGAATTCAGGAGCTAATCAAAGAAACTAAATTAGCCTCTTAATAAAAAATGTGCAGAATATTAATTCTCCAGTTGAACTCTCAAAATTAACTATTGCTCTATTGTTTTTCACTTATGCTTGTTTTAAACCATCCGGTATTATGAAAATTTGCTCTTTTCTTGCCATAATATGCTGTCAACAGCATTGTGATTGTCAGGCCATATATCAGTTTATAGGAGGTATAATTAATTGCTCTAACCTTTTGAGAGGTTCCGAATTTGCCACTAATAGAATTAATATTTTTTGCGAGTTACATCAGCGTTAAGTTTTTCTGATAAAATATTGGCTTTCTTTAATTAAATAACATAAATCATTTTCAAACTAACCAAACAAAATATCGCATGGTTCCTTGAAAGTAAAAGCTCTAGTTTACATTACTAATTAATAACTAAGGAAAATTGGCAAAGAGGAGGATGCGATAGTTTTTTTTTTAGTGCAAGGAAAGGAAGGGTAAATTGGTATAATCTAAAACAGTAGTTTTTATGTGTAATTTCCTGTCACTAACTACTTTTCTTTTCGGGAAGGGGTTAAATTGGCAATTTCTATATATTACACCAAAACCAACCACCCCCAAACCCAGGCATAGATATAATGAAGAAGTCCTGTATCATGTCAAGTAAAAGCACATATACATACGGGGAATATCATGTCTGGGTTTAAAGGTTTATGGCAAACTGAAAACTGTGCAACCAATTTTCTTAATTTAGAATTTTATTATGTCCTTTGTTTATTGGAAAAGCCTAATCATAGCTTGAGCTGGTGACTTGGTAGAAATTACCAGTTTGAATCCCTTTGCTATGTTACTACAATTTGTCGTGAAGACACGAATTGAGCTTGGTGCCTGATTACCTCTTTGGAGCATATGAATATGCATTTGTAGTTTTCTGCATTCATTCCTGTTGCTAGGGAGAGAACCAAATTTACTTATAATAGTAGCTTAATTTAAAATATTATACATATTGTTTACTGGCATGCCTCCATGAAGTTACCCCTTCCCCTCTGAAACTTGAAGAGACAAAGATATAAGATAATGACATGTCACTGGACCAATATTTATTCTATTTATTTCTGTACTCGTGGTCTGTGTGGCTTCTACATCGTTGTATCTTGAAAAGAGTACTGTCTCTTTAGCTTTCGGTTGTGAATGGTTTATAGCTTCATAAACGATTCAATTTTATTATTGTTATTGTCCCTTGAGTTTTTCCTGGAAGGAATCTTGATTTATCTGTTCAATTCCTCCAGGCTTATCGGTTTGAGGTGCTAGAAGTGGCTTATCAAGATGGCTGAAGAGGAGAAGACGCTAGTTGAAATCTTAGAAGAAAATAACTTAATTGATATCGCGAAGTACATCAATTATGTTAGTGATCCTGCGGCTGGTGCTATTGCAACATTTTCTGGTACAACACGGGACTCATTCGAGGCAAAACTGTGTTGGAACTGAGATATGAAGCTTATGTTCCCATGGCAATACGTCAGATAAGATCTCTTTGTCGGTCAGCTAGATTATCCTGAACCTAAAATGTGTTGCAGTTGCTCACCGTCTAGGCCCTGTTCCAGTAGGTCAAACGAGTGTGTTCATTGCAGTATCATCTGTTCACCGTGTGGATGCAATGGAGGCTTGCAAGTTCTTAATTGATGAGATTAAGGCATCGGTTCCAATATGGAAAAGGAGGTCTACACAAACGGGGAGGTTTGGAAGGAAAATTCCGAGTTCCTCGAAAGGAGATTGGAGCTTGTAAATGGTGGTCACGATGGAGATATGATTGGATCCAGAAAAAGTCAGACACAGGATGGGAAGAGGAGTTGCTGTGGGGCTCGGATCAAGGTGGATAACGAAGCTATTGATAAGCGATAGCAATATCTAGTCCCTTTGCTTTGCATTTTAAAAAGAAAAAAAAAAAGGAAAAAGAAATAATGGAGTACAGCATCAATGATGAGATTATACACACAATGTTGTCTAACCGGATGGTTGCTCTGTTCTGTAACAAGATTTAATATTTAATATTTAATAATTTAATGTAGTTCAATTGTGTCTGGTGAAATAGAGATAGGCATAGGCCGGTTTGAATCAAGAATCGGACCAGTGAGGCAGTTTCGAAATTAGTTGGAATCATGATTGGTTTGTAATAAATCATTGAATAGCACATCATGGGTGTTGGGACATGAATTACTATCTATCATTTTAGTCATATGAACACTGTAATAGTAGTTCACATAGAAGGAGAAGAGAATAAATAGCAAATCATGTCATGTGAACATGCTATAAAAAATAAGATAGTAACTTGATGGGAGCATAAATAGAGTAAATACTTGCATTCGAGTAAATCATAATGCAAAGTAATATTAGTACTAGAGTTGCAAAGAACCGATGGTTATTGGGATAATTGAATACGTGGTATAATTTTTTAGGTCACACTCGACAGATTATCAAAAGAGTCGCATTCTGCTTGCAACCAATGTTCTAGAGCATAGGGTAAAGTACTTTACCTAATAGCTTGAATATAAGCATATGTGATGAAAGGAGCTTTCATGTCAAAGAACCTTTTAAAACATGACCCTGCAATTGAACAAACTTTGCATTGATTTGAGACTTCTAAATTTAATATAACAAGCCAAAAGTGGAAGATGATGCTCCTTATCCTACCTTTGATTCCATTTGTCGCAAATGCTTAAGAACTTTTCTTAATTCCTTCATTTTGACAAAAAAAAAAAAAAAAAAGATTATTCTTTCGTTTTTAACTAGGTACAGACTGAGATTCCTTCTCTTGTGATGTGGGTATATTGTAAGCAAATTGATGTTTATACCCATTTGTTAATATTTACACCTTAAAACTTCATCACATCATTATTTTTTTGTTTTTGTTCTCATTCCTACCTAATGCAAATAACCTGTTTTATATTTTCTTATAAGATAATATGGTTAATGCTGTTCATATCCATATAATTCAATTTTTTGACTTTTATAGTCCCCTACTCCTATTTCTAAAAAATAAATGATCAAAGTGGTTACTTTTTTTAAAGGAAAAAATGAAACGCGAAAGAGAATAATAAGGTTGAAATATAGATAAGATAAATTACTTCAAAACCATAAATAAAGTGTGATATATATACATAATCCTAGACTACTAGATCAAACCCAATCATTATCATAAATTACTATAATTTTGCTATATTAACATGTTTTGAGATTAGGAATTAGGATTTCAAGAATATGGATGGTCATTCATGTAAGCCATGTTTTGTTTTGAAGGTGGTTTTCCAACTAGTCTACCAACTTTGACTGTAGTCAACAGTGACTACTCTTCAAATCAACTGTCAAAACACATGGCTCCTTTTAATTCATCTAGCATTACATCAAGTCATAGGATAGGTGTTGCAAATCAAAAAAATCCAAGCCAAGGCCCAAAGTAAAGAGCAGCCAATTTGTGTTGAAAAAGGACTTTCAGACAAACGTGACATTGTCCCATTTTTTTTTTTAAAATAATAGCATATAAATATATACTATATTAAATAATAAAAAATTCACTGCTTATTTTCATATATTTTTCATTTATTTTTTATTTTTATTTTTATTATTTTAGCCACTTAATATATATATACACATATGTATCATTGCACTATTTAAACTAAATAATTAATAATACTTACATTACAAGCATTTGGGTTACTTTAGCATTAAAGTTGATAAACGTGGATGATACATGCTGTAAGGGAAAATTCTATGATTTTTTTTTTTTTTTACGGCAACGTATTTTAGAAAATTGTAGGGGATGGGTCCTTTTTCTTTTAAGGGATGAAAAGTTCCCTTGTTGTAAGTTAAAAAAGTGGAATGTCTTTGTATTTCATAAAATTAATAAAAAGAAACAATATGATTTTCCAAGATAAACTTGTTATTTAGGGGTAAAGGAAAAAATAATATTTTAATAAAAATTTTCAAAAATACCACTATAATGAAAATAATCCAAAAAAAGGACAATTTAAATTCTTCATCTTCTTCTTCCCCATAAACCCTAATCTATTGAGTGTCATGCACAGGTTATTCAAGGAGAAAAATATATATATATATATATGTATTTATTTATGATATAGATTGAAATGTAAGTTTTTCATTTTTATTTTAGTTTTCATACATTGTTTGAATACTTAAGAGAGAGTGGAGAGATGTTGAAATTAAGCATTTCAAGCTAAATGAGGAATTAGGAGATGCATGACATATAAGATTGTTTTCATTATAATCTTTATTGATTTATTTGTGAACTTTAAAATTTACAATATTCATGACAGCTAATAACTTCTTGTTTGTAATTTTGTAATAGACTAGTGAGTTTTTAGGTTTTCCCTGCATTAGACTTTTTTAATTTATACTTCACTTTACTTGCTTATTATGTATTGTTGATAATCTAGGAAATTTTATAGAATAAATTGGAGTAACAATTTGAACTTGAATGAATGACGAGATTTATTATCCATAATTTTTCATTTTTTGATATTCGTATACCCGGGGTCATCCAATTATTAATTTACTTGAAATCTTGCATTAGGGTGTCCAAATAAATATTATAGTGATATATATATTGTGTACAACAAAACGTGATTAAAAACAACTAAATATAGCAGTTCAAATTGAGTTAGACCAACTAAATCATATATTGAATTAGTTTGATATTAAAAGCGTTTTAGCTAAAAAATAATCTAAATCAAACCACTTTAAATGTGATTCCATTTACTTTTAGCTTTCATTCAACATGACCAAATTGAGATATCAATGCCAATATTCAATTATTGATAACTATTTGTTATTTTTAATTGTGGACCTGTGTCAATTTTGATTGAACCAGTAATATCATTAAATGTAATTAATCAATAAATAATAAAATCATGACAAAATAAGAAAGAAGAAAACCCTGCCACGCTTCTTAATTGAGCCATTCCAATTTCCAAGAGGTCGCATCCACCCTGCGAAAAGGCCACAAGAACGACAGGGACCTTTGGGCTAGCGAATAACAACACAGATAGAAGAGGAAGTACCTAAAAGGGTGAAAACTATTTCTTAGGCTTGTCGTCATTGGTTGTCCCTAGAAGGTTCAGTGGAGGCTGGGTTCACAAGTTAGGTAAGCATTTGGTCATCAGATCTGAAGAAATGATCCTACAGGGCCCAGCCAACATGTCATCTTTCATTATCTCCTTTTCTCATTTGAAACTCCTCTAATAATAAATAAAAAGTATAAAACAAAAAATAATGCAAATCTAGATTTAGCTTTGGGCAAAAGATAAGGGTTTGAAAAACTGAGCCAGCACTTTGACACTAGTTTTACCTTTATCTCCTAGTCCTGTATGATAATGCCATTCAGATAAGAATCACCACACACGAAATATCAAATTGTCCCCATACTTCTCAATAATCAATTTGGCCTTAATCTGCTGCAAATAGACAAAGGAAAAAAGATAAATTATTACAAAAACTTTGGTTGTATCAGTAAACTATTTCAATAATTAGTGTTTTTAATGTATCGCTTTGATTTTTGATGCATTTCTTTAGAAGTTTCTATGGTTCAATTATGAGACCATGCAGTCAATTCTAATTATTAAATTAAATATAGTAATTTGAATATTAACTATGTGGGATCATGGTTAGATATGATATAAACTGTTAAATAACCAAAAGATCAGTCTTGCCAAAATTAATGATGGGACCATATAATTTTTCTTTTCTTTAGAGTATTTATTAACGAAGTTTATTAATATTGTCAAATTTCGTATTTATTTTGTGTACCCATAAATTTCTATAATCATAACTATAGGGTAATTAGTATCGATGTAATCCTCGATCCTCCCATGGAAGGACTCCGGAAACTCAGAATCTTAACTTGACTTAAACTTTAGATTCAGGATGAAACTGGTTTTGCTTCCTGGTGAAGGCTATACAAAGAGACCAATTTGCATTTTTAGGTTTTTCTCGTCTTTAATGACATGGAATATTAGATTTATTATTTTCTTTTTGGGTAAATCAGATTTCCATGTTGTTTTATAATATAGCAAAATAATTGTTTTGGATTAGGTAATTTTCTCGTTTATTGAATTAAGTATTTACGGTTGTTTTATAATTTATGTGATATTTTTTTAGCATCTTGACTTAAATTATATATAGAGAGAATTACAAATAATCTTTCTAAAACTTGATTTTGTAGAATAAACCTTTAAATTTTAAATATTATAAAAAAAATCTTTTAGACTTTGATAAATTGTAATATAAACTAGTTTGCCTTTTCTAAGCTAAGAAGATATAATGAGGCCCAAAATTTAGAGGATATTAAAAAGGAGTATCTTTATATTAAGTTAAAGTTTAAAGAGGGTCATTTGATGAATTCTAGAAGTTGTTTCAAACAAAGATCAAATAAATTTCTCTAATAGTTGCAACTAACGCCCAAATCTTTGAGGCATCTATCATGCGGATGAATGAAATATAAAACAATACTAAGTTACACATGATTATGGTAAAAAAAAAATAAAAAAAAAAAAGGGGAAAAGTAAAACAAGCACACACACAAAAGCATAATTTCCAAATATCATATGACCATCCAAACAAGAATTTTTTTTTTCTTTTTCCAAAATCGGAGAGAAAATTCAGAAGTACTAAGCTATAAGAGATTGCAAGAACAAAATGCAAAAGTTCTAACTTACTATTCTAAAAAAGATAATTATCATATTTGGTACTATACGCATTTTTACAATTAATTATTTGAATTTTAACAGTATTAATTTGATACCTAAAATTTATCTATTTTTATAATTAATTACTTGAATTTTACCCCTTTTTCAATTAACTACCTCATATACGTACTATAAATGAACTCAAAACGTTTTTAGATAGTAATCTTAGGGTTTGTTTGTTTAGCTTTTTTCGGTAGATACAGACACTTTTTTCAAACTTTTTCCTAACAAATTATTTATCAAAAAATAGATATAGCTAAAACAAAGTTAGCAGTTCTTATTAAAAGATCAAATAAATAAAATATATATAAAATATAAATGCAAATCGGACATGTTTACACATATCATTTTGAAAAAGATACAAATACAGATGAAAAACAGACCATCCAAATAGACCCTTAAATTGACATAGTATTTCATTCCACAAATTAATGAAGTTCAAATATCAAATATAGCGTTTACCCTTCTGAAATTCTCTAATTGAAGCTCAAAGGAACAGTACCAAATATAATAAAGAACAAAATTCTTTTCAAGTTTTGGCTTTCCCTTTAAAAGGAGGGTTGACTATTAAAAAAAAAAATATACATGATTTGTCTTATTTTCCTTTTGTTTAATGTTAATTAGTTGCTAAAAAAAACAGGTACGTCAAAAGTGCGCATGTCAAGCCAAAAGAAAAGGACCAAAAAGTCTTCATCGCTTTGCTGTCTAACCCTAATAACTTTTAGTGTCTTTCTCTCTTGTAGTGGTTTCACATACATATTTTTATACTCAACTAAAAACATATATTTAAAACGTAGAAATTAAAATATAATTATACAAAGTGAAAAGATAAATAACGTTTTTCTCTAATGAACCCATAGAAGAACAATTTCGTTAACTGGCATTATGATAATTTCAGCAATTTAATATAACTATTGCTTAGTTTAATTTTCAAGTTTAATATCTACGAATCATATATATTATTTTCCTATCATGAGAGGGAATTTTTACCATTGGTTTTTAACACTAATGTAATATAAATATTAAGGCAACACTAATTAAAAATTTTCGGGTTAAGTGGCTAAAGAAGGTTAATTAGTTAATATTTGATTTGCCTATTTTTTACTTTTCGAGTTATGATACCACAAACGATAGTGGGTAGATAATTCAAGATGGAAGCTAGTGGTCCATTTTTATCTGATTTAGTGGAGGTTTTAAGAGGAAGGAAAATATTGCTAACCTGGAGCTCCTGTTAACTTCGAAAATGACTTAAGGATTAAGGGTGGCAGGAATAAAACGAGTATAAAAGGAAAAGAGTTGGAAGTAATTATGAGGTTTTGTGATGGGAACATAAAGTATTTGGGAGATCTTGAGATTGTGATAACCATATAAGTAAACTTCCATATATATATATATATATATATATGTATAATAAAAAAGATTAGTATTAATTTATAAGATCAAGTGTGATTGGAGCATTGCAGTTATGATGATTATTCGCCCTATACTACGTTGCTTATCTTTAGTTACATTTGGAATTGCCATGGTTAACCACAAATTATTACTATTATTACAAAATCATATTATTATGAGATGCTAAATGGGTTTCCTATGGACGTCTACAAATGGTGGTGATGTTAGAATTGGCTTGCCACTTAGTTTTTGGATTTTGTATGGTTTATTTAAGTAATTTGAATTTTGTGTTAATTCCATTATTGGAAAATGTGAGGAATTCCTTTAAACTTTATCTTTCTTAAAAATTTTAAAATGCACTTTTCCAATTTGAGAACCCTATAAATTAGTGGATATTTTCAAAGTATACATTCATATAAAGATCAAAATTTAAGAGAACTATTTACAATTTTCTATTAAATTCTCAATTTGATGTTTGGACATATTGGTTTAGTATTATTCTGACATCATTTTCAAACCAAATTGATTATGAACTGATATTGATATGGTATCGTTGAAAAATTAACAATTTTACTAATAAACTAATCAAACCAATTCGATACTGAACCCAATTATAGATGCTAATCTTGACAAAAATTTGCCAATCCAAGTAGGCCCAAAATTGCTAGAAATTCTCTACCAGTTGTTACAATATGGTCTTATAAGTTCCTAGATGAGTTTTCCTGGATGGCAACGCGCAGATAGTTTGATGTTAAAAATGGAGAATCATTCAATTTTTGGTTTTGATTGGAATGTTTTGAATAGTATTAATCTTTATTTGATCTACTATAAAGGTTCGATCTTGGACGATTTAAAATGAAGTGTTCAATTTGTGAATTAGATTGAAACCAATTCAAGTAAAATTTATGCTCACATGTCAAGAGTTAAACTACCATTATGGCTAATTTCCTTGTAACAAGGATGACTTATTAGCTCCAAAATTATCCTAAGTATGAAGTGTGCAGGAATAGCTCAACATGCTTATGGAATGAAAAGATATTCCGGATGATACTTTCCATCACGCCACTCTACCAACAAAAATTGACGAACGTCCATTCACTTTCAGCTTTATATTCGATTCCTAAAGCCAATAAAAGATAAACAATACGGAGCGAGAGGCATGGAAGCATTTGGGGCTGGGGTCGTTTTTGTGATAGCAACAAAGGAAAATAGTCGCCATTAGTGCTTTGCTTTCCTTTGACAAGGATGATTCTTCTACCACAACTCTTTTGGTCTTTGTTTGTTCGGATTAATTGACACCTTTGTCAATTTTTCCCTTTCTAGGAAAGAATGGATTTTGAACATTTATAATACAACCATCTTTTATGTTAGTGTAAAGTACAAATAAATAATTTATAATGAATGGTAGAATTATAATATAGTGATATATAAAAGGTATTTTGTCTTTAAATAGATGAATTTGGACATAAGGAAACCACACGCAATAATCAAACGAATTTGGTTTAGGCTGGCATCTAAGCTACCAGACTTGAATCCTAAGCCGCTGGCCTAAAGATCATGAACGACAACCTAAACTTCTACACTGAAGTTTCAAAATTTGCTAAGGAAATTAGTTCTACGTCGACTAAAGGCCACCGGCGTAAGTGGCTAAGCCGTCGGCGTAAGTGGCTAAGTCACCGGCGTACTAGCTAGCCAACAGTGGCGTTTTTCCTAAGTTGAGTTCCTCTATAAATAAACATCAGACCTTCGATTTTCCCACACTTCTTCCTTAGCCAAACTCAAGGTATGTGGGTCTAATCTTGGTCTTTTTCAATTCCTTTCCTTAGATAGATAAATCTAATTCTAGTTTTCTATATGTTTGGAGGAGATTCGGGAATCTATTGGAGAAAACCTTAAAAGCGGATTTTAAGAGTTTCGATTTCAAACCAAAGTAAAGTAAGATCTCTATTAGAGCCTCATAGTTTATGAGATCAATAGATTATAGGAATATGATTATAGTGATATTAAATTGCTTGTGACAGGAGATTGATTGAACGAAATAGGTTCTGTTGCAAATAAGATCTGCGAGTTCTAGGTAAGTGTGAACCTATTTTATCTCTGTAGATATAAAGTTATAACTTTCGTAGTCGTTTTGCTCATAGAGGATTGTATAATATATGTGTTGTGAAGAGAATTTTGGAGATTGTTAAGAACTTTGGAGAAATTGTAAAAAGGTTTCTGTGAAGTGCAAGTGGGATAAATAGCTGTGTTGATCTTATATTAAGTTTATGAATTAGGGTTAGGGTTTGATTTGTTATTACAATTGGAATTGTTTTCAATATATATATATATATATATATATATTGTTAAACAGGAGTATAGAGAGATTAGGGTTCCTTTTCAAATTTCTATTAGATAGATTGGGACTGAAAGCAAATCCAGGTACGACCTTACCTTGCTTGATGTTTGTGCGTGTAGGATTAGAAAAGTAAATTGACTAAATTCCATCCGAATTATAATTGAAAAATGTGTTGTTTGTGTTTGGTTTTGTTGGTAAAGACTACGCAAAGTATGATACTAACGAGGTGCCCTGATGATCTATGTGTGAGGGTATCTAGAGTGGACTCGTGTATAGAGATGATTTCAGTAGATTAGGAGTCGTTCCAGTCTGTTGGTAGAACGCAACGAAGTGTGGAGAGTACCCAACATCAATATATTATATGTAAACTATTTTATATAAAGATTATGAATCGGGGTCATGAGTTACTCCAGGTTTAGGACTAGATGCATATAGTTCTAAACTGTGTTGTTTGTTTCACTAATTAAAGAAAAATTTATGCCTATTGCATTAGTTTTAGGAATGTATGTGATTTATGTTGGCATGTCCATGCGTATTTGTATGTGGTATGGCGTACTGGGCGTTTCGCTCAAACTTTATTTTTCAATAGGTAGAGGTGAAGATTATATAATCTATGACATGATGGGCTATGACGTATTTGTCGATGATAGGACAGCGATAGTGGTTATGACCATCCTGCTAATAATTGAAATTACCTATTAGTAATTTGCGAAGAAGAAACATATTATGAGTTAGTTAGTTCTCTTTTGGAGACTTTCATATGTAAGGATTTCTTTATTATGTTTTAGATTAGATATTTAGTTATGTTGATTGATGAGATGAGGACATTTAATTTGATACGAAAAGTTTTAAAAGTACCCTATATGTGAGTATTTGGTGATATTGGAAATACATGTTTGTCGTTTTAGAGATATATAGCCTTAGCGTGTTTTTTCTAGAAAGAACACGTGGTGGGCTAAACATCTTTAGGTTAAGACGTTATAGTTTGAAAATATGTGTATTATTCTAGTGAAATTTTTCACATGCATTTGTTTTAGGCAAAATCATTCTTTTTTTTTTTTTTGTTGTGTGTGTGTGTGTGTGTGGGGGTGGGGTGGTTGGGGTAGGGTGTTGGAATTGGGAAAAAAGGCGACTGTTAGTGTATCCTCCTTCTCCATATTTTAAAGTGTTTTACTATTTCAATCCTTCAATAGTTTTTTTTTTTAATTGATATTATGAAACACTTGATAAAGATCTTTTTTTTTTAAGAAAAAAAAAAAGAAACAAACCTATGCATCCAATATTTAATATGCACTTTACAAAAAGCAAGTGTATAGATTCTATAAATGTATTTTTGGTGTTTAATAATATTTTCGAACTATAAAATAATATTTCTTTCTCTCTCACCTATGTTCTTCACTTGGCCACTTTAAATTAGTATTTTCATTTTTAATAGTTTGAATATATATATATATATATATATATATTTTGTTACTAGGGGTGAACATATACATAATAGGTAGGGTATGCAATATTACTCATATTCTATCCTATAAGGCACAAGGTATTGAAATTTGCACCTAAAACCTACCTCGTAGTACCTTATATCTTCTAAAACATCTAAGGTAGGGGTACCCTATGGAACTTGCAGATTTTTTCATGAAATCCTTATATTTTTTTCTTTCTTTCTTAAATTTCAAGTTTATAGTATATATGATTTCATGTAATATATAAAGTTACCTTATTTTCATATATATGCTATAAATAATATGTGGAAAGAAATTTTTTAAGTAATTTGTTAATATTATAAGCTCTCCAACATTCGAAATTTCTTTATTTATAAAACTTGAAACCTATAACAAAAACATATAAAATCTATTTATGTGCTACTAAACAAAATTGTAGAATTCATAGCAAATTCTAAAATTAAAAATTTTTAGAAATATCAATATATTAATCAATTTTAGAAGATAAACAACATATTTCTATAATTTTAGAGTTTAAGTACGTACATACATACAATCATATTTCTTCTAAAATAAAAATAACAAGTTCTTTCAAAATAACATAATAAAAGTTTTCAATAATAAAAGTTTTGGAAGTAGTGGTCAACTAATAATCTTGAATGAAAGTAGTTGCAAAATAGAAAAAAAGGAGTATTATTATTTATGTCTTATATATTAACATAATTTAATAATATTAAAGAGGAAAAATACAAGATAACCTAGAACATATACCTTCTATGTATTAGAGTACAAGTTCCATGGGGGATATATGGTATGAAGACCTCATACCCATACCTTATCTTGAAAAGCAGGTTTCGGAGAATCTATACCCACTTAATGCCCATCTGGATCTACTGAGTTAAGTAAGGTCCGAGTAAGTACCATGTATGACAGGGCCACCTGCTTATCCTCATTTGTTATTGCCTCGCTATTAGTCTAAAAATAAATTAATTTATGGTTAATTTGTAATAATTAGCTTGATTAAATAATATCATTAAATATAATTAAATCATGTGGGTTTGACAACGATCAAGTTTCGCTTGGAGCGATAACTCGAGCTAAAGTTAGAGAATCCATAAACTTAGCTTAACGAATCATTATTGAAGAGTCGAATGAAATGAATTGAAGTATTTTTTTTGGATATATGATACACTTTGGTAATGAGCATGGTGTGATATGTTTAAGTGTGGAGAAATTAGTCAACTTGAAGGAAAATTCATCAAAGTTACATGTCACGGCCATTATAAATACAATGACTAAAGTAGATCAAGAGAAACAAGTTATAATAGAGATCACCACCCTCATCTTGCTTATGATCCCGCTAGTGATAGCGATCATCGCCTTCATATTGCCCGTGATAGAGTCCATAAGACTTTAATCATTAGATAAAATTGAAAAGCTAGGAGGATCATTAGCCCCATCTCACCCATAATGTCATCAATGATCTAAGTTGTTTCACCCATGATGAACTTAAAATTGAGGATTTGTTTGGTGATCAAGGATATCACAGCCCGAGTCACGACTACTATCACTAACGTAATTTCATGCCCTATTTCCAGAGTTAATTTTTAGTTTCCTATTTTATTTGTTTGACTTTATGTATTTCATATTTGCTCCTACACAACTTGTGGAAGTATATAAAAGTCATTAGAGTTGTGTTAGAGGAAGTTTTTTGTCATCTTAAACATTATATTGTCCATTGTGACCAATCGCTTTGAGTAATTTGAGATTTTTTTCTTAAGATTATTCTTTGTTGTTTCCTTTAATTGTGCATAATATCGATTGATCAAAACATCTAGTTCGATTATTTATTTGGTGCATCATATTTAAGGATGATCGTTCATATCTTTTATTTTTAGCTTTTCATAAACCACAAAAACCCAAAATATGTTACAAATCCCTATATTACAATATATGCTAGATCATAAAAACACGCAAATTCTCCAATCTATAGCAGGGTTGCTTTCTCTCGAAGCTTTGAGATAATCAAAATTGCTAAAATCAATTGGTGGTTTGCCACAACCTTTGTAAGTAGGTTGTGTGACACCCACATAGGAGGTTGAAGTAACTCCAAAGATAATTAATCAAAACACCTATATAATAAAGGTGGTGTTGTATACCACTTCAACTTGAGGCTTTTTTCCTTTGAAACCAATATTTTTCAATTATAAAATATTATCATAATGGTCTATAATATTGTAATAAATAGTGAGTTTTGGTGATGGTGGTTGGTATAAAATGTAAAAGCAAGCAATTGACATGCATGGTAAAGGGGAGTACATTCTCCTTAGTAATAACAATATTAACATAATTATGCTCTCTAATAGTAACAATATTAACCGTCTTTAAACATAGCAAAATAAGCATGACATAGAGATAAGAGGGAAAAAAAAAAAAAAGGACTTCCTCCACCATTTCTACTTTCTTCATCTTAGCAACGACCAAGTTAGCTAAGGTAATTCATTCCTTAAAATCAAAGGCGATGTCCATTTGATACATGTTACCATCAATTGTTTTGGATCCTACTAATTTGTAGTAATGCAAATCGCAATTTAAACCCCATATATTTTGATTTTTCCATTCCTTTAAAAAATCCCATAATCCATGTTCCCATATCACCATGGATTAATTTTCATGGAACTGTCTATATTAAGTTTGATCTAGTTTGTTCTCGGTGGTTTCTATTACAACATTTCTTTGATTTATGCTTATTATAGTGTCTATTACCTTATATATATAACACTCATGCAACTTCCACTTGATGGATTGATGAATTTTGAATTCTTAGGTTGTATTTCTAAAGCATTTATTGTGTTTTCATGAAGATCTTAGTGTGAAAAAGAATTTATTATCCATGAAGGCTTAACTATTACCCATCAAATAGTGGGATTCGTCTTATGGTTGTATTTTCTTTCTCGAAGAGATATAGTATTTTTTTTCGTTTTTTAGTAAATTATACCGCAATGTCACAAATGTTTGGAGGTAGGTTCATTTGAGGTCATAAACTTTTTAAGTAGTTATAAAGAAGTCATAACATCTATAGGAGTGAATCAATTGATGTTTATATTAACAGGTGTTGCAGCGTACTACATCTTTTAAGTTTCAATTAAATATTTCTCTTATTAATATATATCAGCAAAGACCTCGATTGACTCACTTTTCTAAATGTTTGACCTCTTTTTAACCACTGAAAATTTAGTGATCTCAAATAAACTTATCCTAAAATATTATGGCCTTCTGATGTAATTTATCCATTTTTTTTCTTTTTTTTTTCATTAGTGTATCTCAATTTGTCAAGATCTTACCAACAATGAAACATGTAAAATTGATTAGTGGATTTTTTGGTATTTGAATGAATGGTATATACTTTTCTTGAGTACTTATCATTAAGTTCATTCTTATCAATTTACAAGATTATGTCAAACTTTTCGTCTTGTACTTATCTGTCTCGTTGTAATTTTCATGAACAAAATTATTTTATTTTAAACCTCCATGATAACATCGGTTGCATTGTTAACCTTGCATTAATATAATTCACTAGTCTTATCGAATTCTTGTTGTATTCATTCTCATTTCTTCTAGTGTTGTGAATCATACCAACATAAGGTTTAGTAAAGCTTCCATTCATGTTCAAGTTAATGAGTCATATAATTCTTAATTTCCCCATATCTTTTTAATTTATCATCACTATAAAGAAAAAAGATATCATCTTTATTTTAGTCTAAAGATCATTAAAGACTTTGATTATTTTCCTAGAGTGGTCAAATTATTCATTAGTATTGTATTAAATTTTGTTAGATGTGTTAGAATCTATCTTTTCATTCTTAGGTACTAGAGTGATTTTCATATATAGAGTATTTAGGATACATCAATTTGTTGTTATTTTAATCATGTGGTCAATGTCTTTTGGTAATATATAGGTTATTAGCTACAACTAATATGGCCGTGAAATAAAAGCCCAACCTACTACCTTTTCTCGACTTCGGATAACCCTAATACCATAATCACTCTTACACTACCTCTCTCAACGCAAAAGCTAAGTTCTCTCTCTCTCTCTCTCGCTTTCTCACTTTTCTTTATTTCTCAGCTAGGGTTTCAACTCACTAACATATTTGATGTTTTCTTACAGGATGAAATATGTAACTTGTAGATCTAAGAACATTTTGAGTTATTCAAACTCCTACAGTTCTCATAGAGACCAATATTGGTAAATTTCTAGATATTCCTAGTTTCATTCAACATTTCGTATTTCTAGCAATAGATATGCTATGTTTGTTACAACAGTTTAACTACTTTGGTTGTTTCTTTACTGTTACAACCATCTATGAACCACTGGTTTTTGTTAATAGTATCTATGTAACTAAGATGTTGTTGTTACTGATATATATCTATGTAACCGATGATGTTTTCTATTACAATCACATATTTATTAGCTACTAAGGTTTACACTTGGTAATCCTTAAACCAACTAGGTTTTCTTCGTGTTGTAACATAGGTTCATTTGATTCTTTAGTCCATTGCATTTACTTTGTTAATGTTGTTCTAGAATTCTTAAGATCTAAGCACGTCACCTATTTTATTTGTGTGCACATTTTTCAAGAAAAGAATCTCTTATTTGGTGTAGTTTACATCAAGTCTTGACTAATATTCACAAAACATATGAAGGCTTGAGTTATGATAGTTGTAGATTTTGTGGTTTCTATATTCATTAACATAACATCATCTAGCAAAAAGTAAATGGGTAAACATTCATGAAATATATGTAAGGGTTGAGTAATGGTAGTTATAGATTCAGTCACCTTGTCTTTTCCCTTGAAGAATAGAAGGCGATAGAGGAGAAACCATTAAGGAGAATTTCAATTGATGTGTTAAGAAGCATGATAATAGTAATTTAATCCATTAACTTGGAAATTGTAAGGAGTAGGGGATCTACTTATGAAATTTCACTCTACCATAAACTTACTCTAAGTTAACTTTATTGGTTATATAGCCATTTTTTCCCTCTCTTTCAAAAATCATGTAATAACTAGTTAGTAACATTTTATTAACAACTACCTTTCTATAGAGGTAATGCTCGATTGATGGTAGTAAATGATCTTATCAAGATAGGTGGTTATCATCTTATAAATCATGTTGCATAATCTTGTTGGTCTAAATTAGCTCACCTCTTTTGCCCTTAGCGATTTTGGAATCAATACTAATAAGCTTTGGTTTATTGTAAAGTGGATCTAAGTTTGTTTTGAACTCTTTTTTCAATGAGTTTGATTATTTAGTTTCCAAGTTTCTACCAGCATGACTTAAAGAAGTGTGTATATAACTTGTCTTTTCCCTAGAATTGTTATGGTCCTATTAGTTCAAACTTCAAAGCATTGGTTATTTCCTTTATGCTTAAGGGTTTTCTTAGATCCTTTAATTTGGAGTTAGGCTAGAACTATGGTAATTCAGAAGGTAGTTCTTTGTTATAGCACAAGCTTTTTGAGAGGAAAATGACTTTTGAAAGTGATTTAAGATGCTTTTTTCCACCTATTCTTTCCATAACCGATACTTAGTAAAATTTTGTGTAGTTAGTCTTAGCCTTCATTTCCCTCTTTCTCCATTATATTTCTTCTCTCTCTAGTAGCATAAACAACTATTTCATCATTTCCTTTCTAGCCTCGTAAGACATGAATTTGATTCAAGACTAAGTTTTCTCTAATTTCCCTTAATCTAGCTTATACCCTTTTCTTCCAATTTACCACACATCCAATGTTCAAGGATGTAGCTTTAACTAAGAAATCCTGTACAACTTGAATACAAGTGTTATATGTACTCTTCTATAATAAGCCAACTAAATTCATGGATGATGGATGTGTTAACCATAAAGGGTCTCTCATTAAGGAAGCTTAAAGTTTGCAAAATATGATAGTAATATGATAGTGATAGACCCTTTTCTCTAGATATGAAATATAAACTTGTTTAAAGAGATTGCCTAAGCTTGGTAGCTCATTAAAATTCTTGTTTGAATTAGGTGACGCAGTTCTCTTAAATTCAACTAAGTGAATTTTGATCTAATAAATCCCATCCATGATATGCGTTTAAAAAAGTAAAAATTATTTTTTTCATCTATGAAGTTATTTTATACTATTTGATTAGTACAATTAACAGTGGGAATGATAACCATTTCATTCTTTTAGTATTCATTTTGGAATGATCATAACCAGATTTAAATGCATTTTAAACTCATGTAAATGATTTTATAAACAATCCATTTCTTTGAAGTCTTGAATTATCTTAAGAAAAAGAAAATTTATTCATTACTATGGAGACTATCGCTTCACAAATGTGTCTATTGAAATACCACCCCATTGCAACCCTATCACTATTAGCAACACAACACACACCCCCACCACGCCCCTACCCCAAACCCCCCCACCCCCCAACCTAACTACCTATTACCTCCATAATTATCAGGGTAGGTATGGCTTGGTTTACTTCAATACACTCCTTAAAAACAAATGGAACAATAAAGTAGGAATTCTGTTTTTTTTTTTAAATCTAAGTCAAATCATATGGCCAAATTCAATAATTATTTTAACTATGAAGAATGAATAAATTTAGTTTGAGCTTAAGATTTGAGTGATAAAGAGATGATTACACAAAATTTTTTCTCTTGGAAAATGTGAATAATTAAAGAAAAAACCATGCTTATTTTAGATGTAAAAAATTGCTAATGAAATAAGCCTTCATGCACAAATGTATAAATGTTGCATTGATGCCATCTAGATCCTTCAAATTAGGGCTATATAGACATGGGCATAGGGTAGGTCCAACTTGTGACTTGGCCCAAACTGCTACAAGCACGTCATAAGCATTACCTTGACTCGACTATATGGGTCATGACCCAATAGATTATTTAGTCATGAATGAATTGTGGTCCAAACTCATCAATTGGACAAGTTAACTAATGAGCTCATATTTCACTCGTTTTTTCTTGATTAATTCATGTTAAACTATTATAGATTTTGTAGAAATAAGATAGAAATGGAACTTAAGTATGCTAAATGTCATATTTTAGGTCATTAAGGACTTATGAATAAAAAACAAGCAAAATGGAGAAGTTTTACACAAATTTGGAGAAATTCAGAAGCTACACCCAGCACTTCATTAGAGCAACACTGCCAGCGTACACTGGGAAAGAGGCAGCCTTCAAGCAAAACAACAAAAGCCGCCAGTGTTCAATGTGAAAATTCATCAGTGCTACGGAAATTACAACATATGCTAGCAAATGAAGACCCTAGGCCGCCGGCCTTGAGCTAGTGTTGAAAGTGAACATAAGCAAATTTATTAAAGCCGAAGACAATACTGCCAGCGTAGGAAGAAATTAAGCTAGCCTTGATTTTTTTCATCGAATGCCGGCTACTGGGAAATTCAACACCGTTCGCATTGAGCTAGTGTACACACAAAAACTACTCTTGGCAATCAAATTTTCAAAGGAACGCCGGCTTCATTAAAACCTATATCGTTGGTGTAGAATGAGTAACTGCTGGCGTATGTGTCCTGTCTGTTGAAATTTTAGAATTTCTTCTACAAGATTAGCGACCGGATCTAAAACGGATTCATTCCAAAAGTTTTGAAATCATAGAAAGAGATAGAGAAAAAGCAAGAACAATATGTCTTTGTGTGTTTCAATCTTAGGCACTAAAACCCTAATGTTCTAGCAACTATTGAGGGGATTTAGGGTTTTGATACAATTCAAGCAATGCCTAATTCAATTGATTGATGGACTTGAAGACTTTTATTGATAAAAAAAAAAAAATCCTTTAGAGGTGTTTTATATCCTTAATTGGTTATTTAATTGCTTGATTATATTTGAGATGCCATGTTTAATTAGATTATGAATATGTGTGGATGGATTTGATGAATTGGATGATTTGGTTCATTTTGATGTTGATTTTGATTATTTAGGAATTTAGCTATTGTTGTTTGTAGTCTATTTGATTTGTGAATGATCAATACTAATAGTTAGATTAGAGATACCCATGAGGGATTCGATAATCTGTATAAACATATCTTATGCTTTTTGAAAAGATTTGACATAAGGATATGCAAGTTTTGATAAAACTCATGAACTCATGTTCTTTAAGTGGTTAAAGTTGCAATTTTGGGTCACTTGGTGGTGCTTGATTTGTGATTTTAATTAGAGCAGTATTTTCGGTGTGAGCGAAGTACTATTTACCTTATAATTATAGATAAATTGCCTTGGTGGGATAATTTATTTTATACTTAGAATTTTGCTGCTCCGGGAGGTAGGCGAATTCTTGTGAGTTTGTTAAACCCCAAATAATCAGTTTTACATCTCCTAAACCCTGATCTCTCATTTGTATTGCTAGAGCATAAGGTTTGAAGTGTTCAATTGCATTCATTAATTTAGTTCTAAATTAGATAACAATTTGATAGATTAGTTAAACTCTATATTTGATAGCTTAACCTAGGGAAAGATTCGATATCTTAGTAATTAGCCAATTAGCTCCCTGTGGATCGACCTAGACTCATTTGTATTTGCTGCATACACATCTGATTTGCTGACAGGTTACTTTGTGCATATAAATAGAATTCTAATTTGAAAAGCATAGTGGTATAAGGAAAATTGCAGTTATTATAAACCTAAGTTGACCTAAAGTGTTTTTTTTTTTTTTTCTTAAGAATGTGAGACTGCTTTCATCTTTGTGGGAGTAGTTTTCTGTCTTAAGTGTTTTTTAGTCCTAAATTATTAATTTTACTAGAAAAAGTGGATGTGCTTATATAAAATAAATGCACATTTTAACTAATTTTTTAAAATAAATAAGTTAAAGACCATTATTCTTAGATCCAATTTTCTTTTCCAATTGAAAAATTTTTCTTAGTAAATTTTAAATGTAATTTCCAATTGAAAATTTTGTCTTAGAAAATTTTAAATGTAAATTTATGTTATTTAAAAAATACTTTTATAATTTATTTAAATTACTTTTTTTAAATTAGGTTGTTTAATGGGCCTAACATGTCTAGTGGCTAAGGTATGCATATAGGTTTTGAATTTGGTCGAGTAACAAAGTCCAATCATATGCCATGCTAGTGTTTGTCAAAAATGACAAAAGAACATTATTGCATAGGAATAGACTAAAACCTAAATCTTTTCCTTGAAAATATAGATATAATATATATATATATATATATAAAATATTACATCCATTCCTTGAGATATATCAGTTATCACTATGCAAAAAATGGCCTAACACATCAACAATATATATTGTTTTTACTTTTAAATTTGTTGCTTACACACTTATGCAACAAAATTTTTTCCATTGCACTAAGAGTTTGTTATTTAAAGCATGATACAATTACATAGCTAAATTGAAAACACTAAATTAACAAGTAATTGCAACAAAATTTTTGTTTAAATGCAACAGTAATATGCTATTAAGACAAAGCTCAATTAAGCAATGGAGAATTTAGCAATGACTAGTTACAAGTTTAGGCAACACAATATTTAGGCAAAGAGTTTTCTTTTCTCTCTTTTTTTTAATCATACTATAAGCATATTCATATTGATACAATTTGAAATCTAGGAAGCAATCCTTTCTTTTCTTTTCTTTTCTTTTTCAACCTTACCTCTACTTTGACTCTTATTAATTTATCATATCTAACACAAGAGAGAAGATTAATAATATATATACTAAAACATCTTATAGAAAAACTTGAAGATGCACATAACTAAAAATAATAATTACATAAAATATAGGTTATTTAAATAAAAATAGTAACATTCATAAAAATATTCCTCTAAAATAAAATGATCATGAATGTAACCATTAAACTTCAAATTCACAATAAGTAGAAAAGCTATAGTTAAAGTCAATATTGGATCAATGCTCTATCTTTTGTCATCTTGAAATCCTTAGGTCCTTTCATTAATTTCTTTATCTTCAGAGTTATCCTACAAAAAAGGAGAAAAACAAGAAATACTATATTAAAAAAAAAATAAACCAAATTTATTATTTAATGAAAAAAATATGAAAGTAATCAATTTAATACTTGTTTATGATAGACTTAAATTATACATAAGAAGCTTATATGAATCTCATGTAAGCCCAGTAGTATCTCCTACAACAATATATATATATATATATATATATAGTGGTAACTAGTTTCATGGCTATCACCACAAATAAACTATTTATATATATCCATATCCTCTGATACAATATATGTGATGCAACATAAAAACATAAAATACTTAAAAGTTATCTATTCAAAGTCAAGATTTCTTGAACTTGTTGAGCCATTCATTGGCTAGGTTGATGTAAAAGGTCAAGTAAATCTTAAGGAACAACTAAGTCTAGATTATTCTATATTATGACCCTAATGGTTGATCAAAACCTCCTAAGTTTTTCTACAAAATTCTTTATTACATTGACATCATCTCTTTATAATGTTTTATTTTTTCCAACCACTTTTTGTCCGTTCTTTCAAATTCTCTTTTGTTACACCCCTCCAAAAAAAAGCATGCATGATGCTCTCTTCTCACCCATTGCTTCAAGAAAACCTTTTTAATGCTAAGGATTTTCATAAACTTTCAATTGTATTTCTTGGTGTCTTGACTATATTTGCAAAAAATAATATATATATATATATATGTATATTCTTAATAAATGCATTAAAAATATGCCAACAAATAAATGAAAGTATTATAATTTTTTTTTTTACAAAAATGGCAAAATCTAAATTGTTTATGATCCTCTAATATTAACTTAAATAATAATGGAATATTACTTGTATTATGGAACTAAATAGGCAATATTAAACAAAATTATATTAGTATTATGACATGCTAGTGACTTAGATGGTGTTCCTTTCCTAGTTCTTTATAGTTTTTCATCTCTTAATTTTCAAGTCAATTGCCAATCACCAAAACTGCCAATAATTCAAACCCATAAAAGGAATTAGGTACGCTAAGTGTCTATACTTTCAATTTTCTTGTAATTAGCGTCTCTCTTTAGATTTAGGTAAATTAGTATCTATATTATTAAGGTTAGTGTAATCCAATATCTTTGTTAAATAATATTTTATAGACATTTGTTTTAATGATAGGATAATGACAAACTAAATATGTATTTTTAATACATGACAATTTTTGGCAATTTAGTGCCATATTTTTAGATTTTGGTAATTTTTAACAATTATCTGCTGTAATCATAAATGTTCACCAAATATTATTTAATATAAACACTAAAGTATACATACTTTAAAAGTATAAGTAATAATTTGCTAAAATCTAAAAATATGATACTAAATTACTAAAAATTGAAAATACACGTAGTTGACCTACCATTATCCAATGGAAGAGAAGTAATTAGTTTCAACATAAGTGCACACTAGGATGACCACCAAAATATGGTAACCAACAACCCAATTACCCAATCTTCAATTCATAAATATTAAGAAAAAACAAAACCCTTTTAAGAACAAAAATTTATAGACAAGGAATTTAACATGAAACGTCATCCTTGAGATTAAATTTTAAATTCATTTTGAGATTTTACTTACAATCTTTTCAGCAATATCTTCATCAAGTGTTACTCTTTTTTTTCGTCTTTGAGTTTCAAGGAACATTTCAATGCTTGATGGTTCTTCATTCCCCTTTCAAACCATTTAATCATCAAGACAAAAGAAAAATGACATATAAATCTTAATCTATAAAAATATATAAGAAAAGAGAGGAAATAAAAAGTAAATCAGACCACTATATTGTATACAAAGGCCATATTTTTGGAAGCGTATACTTAAATAATTATAATGTTTAATACAATCGGTATTTGATCTAAATGACACATTTGATATTTGAATTTTATCAATTTGTATAATTAACTACCTATAGTTTAGTAGTGTCAATGTACTACCTTTGAATTTTCAAGTTTATTCATAGTTTTTAGATGAGGTAATTAATTACAAATACAAGTAAAGCTTAAATAAATAACTATAAAATTAACAAATATAGGTAGTTAATTGCAAAAAGGGACACATTTTAGGTACTGGATTGGTACTTTTACAGTTTATAGTTGATTGCACAAATTGATAAAGTTTAGGCATCAAATGTGACATTTACCATTAATATACACATTCTCTAATAATACAATCACTATAACATGCAATTTAATGTAGAATCTTGTGTATAAATAAAAACTAACTAATTCTTCTTTAACTCATGCAAAACTTTTCAAACCATTGTGAGCATTTTTTAACTTCTGATGATTCTCCTTATTTTTCTTTCTAATAACTTATAGTTTCAAAAATGTTGAAAATTAACTATTTGATAAACCAAGCCATCATATTTGAATATATAAAAAAAAAAAAAAAGTTGTCTACCTTAACTTTCTCCTTCTCCCAATATCAAAGTAATGTTGTGAAATAAGCTAAAGGGATATTAGGGGGCTGGTTTTGTGCTCTTTCTACCAAGCTTTTATACTTGGTGAGGCACCTTTTTTTTTTTTTTCATTCTTAATTTATATACTGTATATGAAGTTGCAATGGTATTAAAAAGCCATTTTTTTAGCACCCTCTAAAACAATGTACTTCCTACAACGAATTTATAATACTACTACGTGAACTTATAAATGATTTAAAAACACAAGAGATAGTATACAAGTGGACATACATTTATCTATTTCCACAGCTTGACCTTTTCCTTTTGTGGAAATTTGGTCCAATTTTCAATTGTAAGAGGATCAAACTTCGGATTACATGTTATGAAAACAAGAAACCAACAAAATTCATTACATGTTTTGCTATCACTAACTGGTTGTCCATTTTCATTAATAGTGATAGTCTCATCAATCCTTGGACATGAACATATTTATATATGGATGGAACTCTTGTATTTTTCTTAGAAGAACCTCAAAAAAATTAACAACTATACATTTAAAAAAAATAACTATAAAAAATTTATTAAGCCAGTTTTGTATATCTATAAACATAGGTGAATAAAATCATAAATACAAATATTTGTCTTCATTTCCAACTTGGACTTTATTTACATTAGCATGCTGACTTTCACTTTCATACTTTTTTTTATCATTTACATTAGCATGCATGCTTTCACTTTCATACTCTTCTTGAACAATCATTGCTTCCAAATCTTCATTTTCAATTTCTTTATGTTCAAATTCCATATCTAAATTACCTTCCTCATCTTTAGGATTTCAATCCTTCTCACTATCTTCTAAAGTAGTATTTTGCATTGATTTTCCTTTATCTCTACAAAATTGTAGCGCTATCACTTTTCTTGAATATGAGCTAGGAAGATAGTCTTGTGATACTTTCCTCCATTTCTTAAAAAACTATATCCTATTATGGCATGTTTGATATGCAAGAATAAATTAGAATTGATTCGGGATTCCAAATTACATTCCCTTTCTCATGTTTGGAAGGCTTTTTAGAAGCCGGAGTTGCTTTTTCTTGAAATCAACGATTTCAGCTTTAGAAGGAATTTGATTATGCCTTTGAGAAGGTGGAATCATGATTTCATTTAATCTTTATTAATGGTCATTGATCAAATTATCTATTTATTCTACACATATTTATATTTATACTTATTGTGAAGAGTATTTTCATAAATTATATATGTACATATTCCATTCCATGAACGTCTCCAAACATAGAAATGGATTTGTCATTCCCTTATTCATTTCATTCCATTCCATTACAGATGATTCCAGCATACCAAACATGATATTAGTAGAAATTTATGGCTCATGGATTGAACGAGTTGTTTTCATAGGACTTGTATTCTTTAAGCGAGTTTTACGTATCTTTTGTACTATACTTCCAACACTGTTATCATGTTATTCCTTTGATAGTGAATCTTTCACTTTCTCTTGTCTCTTTATATTATTAGTAGACAATGGGTTTTCCTTCATCTTTGGAAGGAAAAAAAAAAAAGAAAAATACACACATTCTTGTGCTACTATATTCACTTTGGAACGACATTATTTAAAATTTATCCAGATATATTGTATCAAACATACACAATTTTAGTAAATAAGATATCTAGAATTTCAATTATGTGTTCTATGAAAATGCCATCATTGTCCACAGTAGCCATAAAATTTTTATACACATGTAAATTCATACAAGGTTTTGTATATTCATAATATCTAAGGAAGAGAATTAATATAGATATCTCTTCGGTTTAGGTTAGGTCCAACCCGCTAGGTTCGAGTACGCAAAACATGAACTTAAAAGCACCTCATCTTGATGGCAGGCCGGTTTGGACCCGTGGACCACCAGTTCACAAGGCGGGTCCGACCCTCTTTTCTTAAAAAAAAATGCCACCTTTTAAAAAGCAAAAAGTCATGCCATAATTATTGCTTCTTTTTTTTTTATTTGGCTAAACAATTTTAGACCTGCTAGTTCAGGCGAGTCTCTTGGCAGTTCTGAGCAGCCTCGCCAACGCTAGACCCACCATAACCAGTCCAGATTAGGTTCCAGTTCAGATCCAACTCATGAAAATGTCTAAGTTAAAATATACAACAACAACGGGATAGAATCCTAACTTACATTCTTTCTTGCAAGTGTAGTCAAATTTTAAAAACCTAAGCAGTAATTCTTGGAAAAATCATAAAACCTATACTTTATTTAATCTTGCAGCATCTAGGACTTTTCAAAATTTGAGATTTGGCATTCTTTCTTTCTTTCTTTCTTTTTTAATTTAACATCATAGTGATTTATACTTAATCACATATCATTACAAGCATCGACTTTAAGGATATATATCAACAAATGCAAACATATCAAATAAAAATAGGAAACAAAGAACAACAAAATAATACAAACCTTATACATCAGCACCGACTTACTTTATTGATATGCTAGCCAAGCTCAATTATCGTCATGTTTTGCCAGAGTACCCATTCATAAGTTTGGCTAGCCTGAATTTGGCTTATATTTGTCCAACCAAAATTGCATATCCTTTTCTCTGTTTTCTCTTTCTTTCTTTTTTTTTTTTTACCATAAACTTAAATTATAATATACCAGCGGTATATCATTTATATTTTAACATTATTAAATAATATTTGATGAATATTTATTTTAATAACTGGATAATGATAGGCACTTGATAAAAGATTGTTAAAGTTTAAATTTGAAGTTGTAGTACTAAATTACCAAAAATTAAAGTAGAAACAATTTTGTTTGCCATTATCCCTATTATCAAAATAAATATAGTTACATATTATTTAATAGAGATACTAAATTGCACATAATTAAAGTATAAATACTAATTTACCAAAACAAAAGATACTAAATTACTAAAAGTTGAAAGTAAGATGTTGGCCTACCATTATCCCACAAGGTGAAATATAGTTAGTTCTCCAAAAAGATGCGTTATGTTAGCTTTGAATGAAAATTACATTAATAATTTGATGTTACCGATTAATTTTTTTTCATTTTTTCTCCCCACCAACTACTATACCTGTTATTAATTATAACTATTGAAATAGGGAATCAAACCCGTCTATTATGATAAAAAAAAAAAAAAAAACAATATTCATCCACCCCATAATTTTGGCATAAAAATTATCTATTCATAAATAAATAATGCATTATTATAATGAATATGTAAAAATATAATTTAAAAACACATCTCTACATTTAATAATGTTTTGTAAAAAGCAAATGATTTCTAACAATATGTAACTATTTTTTTTGTAAACTCTACTTTTAGATTGTTATCTTAGTCATAATATAATATTTCAACTCAAATTGAGATAGTGATTATAAATAATCACATATCTCATAAATTTAGATGAAAATGAGTTAAAGAATTATATTCTTAAACTCAATTTATATTTTAAGTTTAAAGTTTTATTTTAAATTTAAATACTTTTTTCTTTAATTTTTTTTAGTATATGGGATGAGTCCGATCCATTATGAACTGGCTCTGACCTGCCCGCCATTTACACGAGGTGGTTCCACGTCCATATCATATATCGGCGAACTGGACCAGGTGGGTCTAGGTCTAATCACGTGAATGCATATAGACTCGATTCTTTTAGTGCACCATTGTTCTTGTTTGGTCGTATGAGTGTCAATGATTTTTTTTCTCTATTATTGTTAATATTGTAAATTTCTGTAATATTAAAACATGTCACTTGTTAAATATTAAAAATTTATATTTTAGTATTATTGATCTTTGTAGTTAATAATTATTATATAATAAATTTTCATCATAAATTTTACGCAAATGTGGAAACACTTATTTTTATCTTTTCCTGACAACAAATTTTCATTCTAAATTCATCATAATCAGAAAGCCTGGTATTTATCTAAGGATCACGAAGTATGCCAATTTCAACACTTGTTTTCTAAAATTAAAAGATAAATTCCAGAAAATTTAGATTCAAATAATATTATTCACATTTTTTAAAGGGAAAAAAAAAAAACCCAACAAGCTAGAACACAAAATCAAACTACTGTTAATATAGTATGGAGAATGCCTTGTTGAGGAAATAGCTTTTTCGGATCAGGATTTGACGGAAGTCGACGGAACTGCAAAGAAAGTTAAAAATAAAAATGTGAATGAAACTTATCAAATAGGGACAGTTCACTAGGAAAAAAATGATAACATAATCCGAATTTTATGGACACAACAAATAAACGTCGGAATTGTAATACCTCAAATTTTTGGCTTAGCTAAAATTAATTTGTTTTGATTGATTAGTGTAATATGCGAATTATTTATTATTTATTTTATTGAATTTGAGTTTAATTTAGAATTTGAATTTTGATAACTTTCATTAAATTAAGTAATTTAAATAATAGAGGATAATTAGGTAGATAAACATAAACAATTAATAAATAAATTTCTTGAACTTGAGATTACAAATATTCTTTTCCCTTTTATCCAATTGTTCGCATTACCTATTTTATGAAACAAATTCTTCAATTTGAAATCCCACTCCCTTCAATTGGTCTATATTCTTTAATTATCTTTTTCAATAAACCAAATTTCTTCGTCATCTTGATAAATTTTCGATTTGAATCCTTTATTTTCAATTTTTAATTTAAAAACCAATTCTTAAAGTTCAATCATCAAAAATTTGATAATAGACTCTATTTAATTATTTGAAACAAAAACCTACTTTCTAAATATCTATAAATTTTGGAAATCAATTTCTTGTTTAAAAGTATTAGTTTATAATCTAAATTTCCAAATCTAAACTAAATAATTAACTTGGCTTAGATGACCTTACATCAATTAAAGTAAATTATATTATATGATTAGATAAATTGATATAAATTAGTAAATAGATTTAAATTGAAAATTAAGACTTTAAATATTTTATTAAACTATATAATGGTTACAATGACGTTTTTCAATGAACCAAATCATGCAATCTTTTTCAACTATGTATTTAACTTCTTTTACTCCAATTTTATTTCTATAAATGTCTAAATATGTGATTTAAGTGTTTTGCAAAGTTCCAAGCCTTTGAGCTTTATTCTAAATCTCATATCCTAAAT
The DNA here is from genome assembly GCA_024138025.1 of Combretum micranthum. Taxonomy (NCBI): domain Eukaryota; kingdom Viridiplantae; phylum Streptophyta; class Magnoliopsida; order Myrtales; family Combretaceae; genus Combretum; species Combretum micranthum. Next base: position 96,870 of record JAMXBD010000057.1, read on the forward strand.
CTCCAAAAATTTTGAATTCATTTGCTTGTTGAAAAATATCAGTTTTAATTTCAAATTCAGACTAAACATCTAGTTTTTATAAAGTTAAATTCTAAAACTAATTTTCATTTCTAACTAATAATTTGTATGCTATAAATTCTAAAATAATGTCCCAATTATTTTTTTTATGCTTAAGAAAATCATCTGACAAGTTAAATACCAATCATTTACCCTTAAAAATCTTTTAATCCTTATCCTTATATATTTTTTATTTCCTTTGACTTTGGGGGCTGCTCTTTCTTTTCTTTCTCTTTTCACTCCCACCGGTTCTTCTTCTTTCCTTCTTCTACCTCTCATCATTTTCTTTCATTTCTCAATTTCCTTCCAAAAATCCCAAGTTTAAGAGAAGATTAAAAGAGAAATGGAAGATAGAAGGTATAGATCATGCTTGGAGTAGCTACAAAGACCAACAAGAAGTTGTAGTGATGGAGTTTGGTGCTTGAGTTTTTCTTAAAACATGTAAGTTCTTCTTTTCCTTTGTTTGATGATCAGTCGTTCATGTAGATGATGATTTAGAGCTAGGATGAAGTTGGGTTGCGATAAAATTAGAAAAAGATGAAGATTTGAGCATGAAAGTTGAAAACCTAAGTAGTTTATGTATATGTGAAGTTAGCATTTGATGATGAAGTTAGATATGTTTTGATGAAGTGAAGTGGGATTAGAAGTGGTGAAAGTTGTGTTTATATGTTGTATGTTACTTTCATGATGTTTTAGTTGATGTTGGAAGTGTAAAAATTATGAAAACGATGTAAAGGAATTCATGATAAGGGAAAACAAAAGATACATGTGTCGTATAGGAGAACCTGTGACTAATCAGAAGCTTGAAATGCAAAGTTCTAGTTGTACACCACCCCTATACAAGGGTCGTGTATATATACACAATCCTTATATACGGGTCGTGTCTATATACTCATGACTCCACAGTAGGAAAAATTCTTTAGCGTGTAGATATACACTACTGATGTACACAAGTCGTGTATATTCACCTACAGCAACGTATTTCTGTAAATTGATGATAACTTTTTCATTTAAACTCGGATTTAGGTAATTAAAGAGGCAATGGAAAGCTTAAAAAGAGATCTACAACTTTCATGTTTTAAGTTTTTGCAAATTTTAAAAGTATCAAGGCCTAAATTTTTTATTAATTCCCAACTGTTATATTTTTCAAACAAAGTTAAAAACTTGTGTTTGCTTGTTAAATGTGTGTAGTTAAGTATAAAATGAATTTAGCTAATAAACCTAGGTCCAACTTGACTAAATAGACTTTAATAAACTAAAATGAACTAATAACTAAGTCTAACCAACTTAGCTAAACTAAGTTAATATTAATTGAACTTGTAAATGGCCTAGATGTAATCATATTATATTAATTCTTAGATATTAAAAGAAATGAGTAGTCTTAAATATGTGTTTCTAGAAAATGAGTTAGATGAACATGAATATGATGCTTTATGTTATTGAATTTTTTTAATAATAATGCTTATGTTTATAGGAAGTATTAAGCATGTTAGTATGATATGTGTCCTATTGTTGAACGTGTTTTGATAAATATTGTATGTTTGCATATAGCCTTAAATATAAGTGTTAATGCTTGTATTATGCAAAATTAGACTAATAAATAGTAAATAAGGTTAAGCTAATGAAATAGATTTAATTACAATTTAAGTTAATAGGCTTAATGAATACTAAGTTAGTAAAGAAGTCAAGTATAGATTAATATAGAATATGAAGTTATGAGTGATTATTATTTTATTTCATAGGAGAAATAAACATGAATCAATATTTGGATATACTAGAAGATTTCTACTCCTTAGCGTAGATATCAGGTTAGTGGATTTGATCTTATTGCATTGATTGTGGGTGCAATATAGTAGCACAAGACTAGATTATAACAATAATTGATTGTATATGGAGATGGGTACAATGCATGTTGTATAGCGATTGAATAATTGAAAAAATTTAATAACAAAAGCTAAAGTTGCTTGAATTGTATTAACTAAGGATTGTGTTACGTGGATTGTTAAGAAATTGTTTGATCATTAAATAATCCGGCATAAACTTTATCCGATCATTAAATAAACCGAACACGCATTACACCATAGTATGTATTGCATTAGCATGGTATTCACATCACGTATTAATATTCCAATTCTATAGTAGTGTATGTGATAGTCTAGTGAATCTAGTAGGGCTACTATAAGGTTGTCGGCTTCACGAGAACTAAGTAGACATCAAAGGATGTTGCCGTGTTAGAGTTGACTTTATGGATTAATACTTAAGAGATTCTATGGTTCTAAGGGAAGTGGTGGGTATATTGACAAAAAAAAAATGTTTTAATCAATGCATAAAATGAGTTCAAAATGAAGTCCTCACTCCTTGGTTTTTCTAAGGAGAAGTAGAGGCTATGTTTGATAAAATGACTTTCAAAGAAAATCCTCCCTCTTTAGTTATATCCAAGGGATAGTTAGAGGTTATGTTTGTTGTATGGAATGATTTTGTGCTGAAATAGTTATGAGCTGGATGCTCTGAAATGAGAAAACACCCCCTTCCTTAGTTTACAGTTCTACTGGGCATGAATGACTTGAGTCAGTCCTTCAATGCCCAAGAGAGGGCAAATCTCCATTGGTTTGGATTCTGGTCATCCAAACTGTGCATTTCCATATGAATGAGTGTAACATTGCATATGTTTGATAATCAAACTTGTTTGTATTGCTTGGGATGCTTTAAGATCTAGTTACTCACTAAGTCGTTTAAGCTCACACTCCTATATGGTTGTTTGATTTCAAGAATCAAAAGAATATGTAGAACAATTGTGGGATGGAGAGACAGATTTGAAGTTATTTGTAAAGAAGTTTTGAGAATTGTAGTTTAGATAAAATTTATGATGTAATAGTTAGGATTTAATTCAAGTTCTTTGTAATGTAATTCTTGTTTGTATCTTGTATGTATCTAATTTTTCTTATTCTTAAACAACCCAAGATCCTGTACAATTGTTCCATGCCACAGAGTATTCTACAAGTGTGACGCTCATGTGTCTCTTTGGAAGTCTTAGATGGTTGGCATCTATGATTTCAAATTGATACATGACTTATCATATTTCTATGGAACCCTGTGGGGAGTGACAGGAATGAAATAAGAACAAAAAGTAATAACAATACTTTTTATCTTATGACTAAGAATATTTATGGAAAAAAATATAAAGTTTTCATAGGGAATAAGGAATAATAATTTCTCTTGTGAGAGAATAAATAAAGAAGCCTCATCTATTTCACCTTATACGAAATATTCATTTCTTATGGTAGAATTTTTTTTATAATGCAAACTAGGAAATAGTTAATAGTTATTCTAGAGTAATAAAGTTAAAATATCGAATCCATTCCTATCAACCATGTAACATTAAAAATAATAATGAGAAAGCATCACAAATTTATAATCAACAAACTAGCTGTTATGTTTGGAAACAAATTAAACAATCAAATAAAAAGTTAGAAGGAAGCAGTAAGTATTGATAAGGGAGGGGGAGATCATCTAATTACTAAAGGAAGAATTTGGCTTAGAGGGTTTAGAAAAGCCCCATATCTCTATTTTCACGGAATGCAATCCCAACATTTGCTTGGCAGCAACTAAATAAATGGCGGTAAATTTATACTATCTTCCATGTAGCAAATAATCTAGGGTTAATATAATAAATACCATCTGAATTATCGCAAAATATGTAATAAGTACCTGAATTTTAAAATTGATTAATTTAATAATTGAAAGAACTTTTTAAGCATCCTAATATTAACTAAATCAAGTTTTTTTAGGTAATAAATTGATCAATTTTAAAGGTTTTTAGGTACTAAATTGGTCAATTTAAAAGTTTAGGTACTAAATTAATTGCAAATTTTACTAGAGTTTAGATACCATTCATAATATTATCCCTATAATATACATTACTTATGGTTTCTTTTTTTTTTTTTAAATACTAATTGTTACTTTATGCATAAAAGTTATAGAATAAAAAAAATTGTAATTCTTTAGGGATAATAAAGAAAAAATATTCTTATCTCTTTTCTAATAAGGACTACTATTTTTAACTCAGCCATGAAGTTTTTACCATTAGAATAAATAAATTGATATAATACATACGTACTAACTTAATAATAATTTATTTGTTTCTTTTCTTTAGTTATATTTAGCTAAAACTATATTGAGTAGATATGCAAAACGCATCATGATGTTTGTGCCGTAGATGGATAAAAAAGGGCAATTGAATAGTAATTCACTCAAACCACATTGAATTGAATTAAAATATTGATCTTTTTTCTCCAATTTAGTTTACTTGATGGTTTGATTGAATTACAAAATTTAAGCTTACATTTTGGTTTAGTACCACCAAACCACCAAATTAACCAAACCAAATTGGTTATATGCATATAAATATATACACACATAATCTTGCTTAAACTTTTCCCATCTTTTCTGGTAATTGATCCAATCTGTTTTATAGTTATTACTTTTTGGAATAAAAAATTTCTTTCATTGTTCTAATTAGAATTTTAGAGTTTCAATGATTTTATGATTTTCAATATGAATGTTATATTCTCTTAAGTTTTTGTTATTATCAAGGGAGAGAATGTTAAATTTCCCTTCAATAGTTTTGGTGAAAACAAAAAGGATAAAAAATTTACTATTTATGATTTTCAATATGAGAGCATTGTCTTTCTCTATTTCATTAATTTCTCATTGATTATTGCAAGTTAATTATTCAGATTTTATTAATGGTATCATTATCTATTTAACACTTTAGGTTGTTCATACCCCTTTTATTTTTCATTCCCAAATATATTGTAAAAATAAAACTTTCACTATTTTGTAAGTTTTGAAAGCCATAGATTCAAAATCCTTTAGTTGGTATGTAGCAAGTTGGAATTCTATTACACTTTCCTATGAAGTAATATCAATTTTCTCCCATAAATTATGTGGAATCTTGGAATTCTATTACATGGTCCTATGACGTAATTTACTTTTCTCCCATAAATTAAGAGGAACCTTTACTCACGTAATGCTTCACAAATCTAGAATGAAATGGTTGAGCAACCTATGACTTACACTCTTAACAAATGTCTAAATGAAAAGAAAAATATCACACAATTCAAAGGAAATATCCTTTGTGGTTTAGCTTTTTACACTCACTCTCTATATGTTTGTATGTTAAGAAGCCTTTATACATGTTTTTGAAGTACACAAGCTTATATACGACATATGCTACAGGTTGTGTTGAGGGAAAAGGAGTATTCTATGTTGAACACGAGTTAAGAACAACAATTATATTTAAGGTCGTGTAGTGGAAGAATTTGTTGAAAATTTGAGCATTTTTCTAAAGTACACGAGTGGAATACATGGTCGTGCACTTTGTTCATCTTGAAGAGATTTTCTATTTTAAATTTGAAAATCGTAACTATTTAAAAGATATGATCAATATATGTTGTAACTCATGTCGTAAGGGTAAGGAAAGAGATTTTTAATCAAAGAAAGTCAAATCCGCAAAAAAAATCAAAGAAAGTCAAGATTTATGAATTTAAAAATATTTGAATATATTTGACTTTTAATCTATAAATAAGTTATTTTTCTTTGTTTGAATTGTATGCATACAGATTACACATAATTAGAGAGAGAAAACTGAAATCATAAGGAATACATTGAGGATTGCAAGATGGGAGACAAGAAGGGAGTTTATTATTATGAAGTTTTTCTACTTTAGTAGTATTTTTGTTTCAATTGTTAAATCTATGAAAGTGTAGATTGCTTTTACCTTGTTTGAAACCCTAACTTGAATTCAATGATAAATTAGTATTTTAAATTTGTTTATCTATGCTTACTTGTTTTGTGAATTAATAATTGCCGACTTATTGATTTAATGTTTAATTTTATAGTAGTATATTGAAATCATTATTATAGATAGGTCTTGAATAAATGAAAAGAATTACTTGCATTAGAGATAGGGTGACATAATTCTTCTATATTAGATTAAAATTTATGTTAGTTTAAATCTAATGGTGGATTCTTTGTACAATTAATGCAATTATAGGTTGTTATTAGCTAGGAAATGATTCTTATGAATTGATTGGGATTAGTAGTCTCTAGAGGGATATAAATCTAATTTAGGAATTCTATAGTTCAAGATCTAATTCATTAATTGAATCTTAATTGGATGAGGGTTACATGCTAGGGTTATTGGTAATTTAATGTTAGGGTAATCTTTTGATCTTGTATATACTTTAAAAGAGATCCTGATTGATTATTAATGATTAACAATTAGTAATTAGACTAGTTAATCAATTAATTAAATAAAACAATAGAATTTGTAGGTTTAATAATAGAATTAAAGTAATTATTAGTACTTGGTGATCCCTATGAAACAATACTAGTTCTTAATTACTATATTATAAATAGTCTAGGTATGCCTGCCTATAAAGTGATTGTAGGGTTGCATTGAGTACAAAATTTTAATTAATAAAATGACCATATCAGTATCCCCCTAGCATTCATGGCACTTGCTAGGCTCCCTAGTGAAAAGGACATTGAGGGCGTTGATCGTCAGGAAACTCCTCCGTAATGTTTTGAAAGGACAAGATCCTGGGGCTCTTCGAGGCAATCTATAAGAAGAGACGATAATAAGTATACATACAAATAAAATAAGCTAAACAATATAATCATATATATTATACATGCATAATGTAGGCTAGAATTGAAAAATTAAATTTAAATATTGAAGTGTATATCCCTTAACCCACTATCGGTTACAAGTTTACGAGATTCCCACTAACACAGATCATGATTGTAATGAAGGGGGGCAAAAAAAAACATATAGGACTTTACTTGGTTTTAGAAAACCCTATAGAATGTTGGAATGGGTTCAAGTTTATATGACCTATTTCAGTTACACCCTAGTGGCAATTAAGCTTTTGAGGGTGCAATGACCTACTGATTTGAGGTATAGGAAACACACCCATATCTAACTATACCCTAAACATTACCATCTATACTTTGTAACAGTTTAATAGAGTAATAGAATTTAAAAGTTAAGAACACCAAACCTCAATAATTATTCATAAATAAAAAGATATACTAGAAAATGTAGAAATGATGATAAATAAGCTTGTAAAATGGTAATAAGTAAGGGTAAAAGCATAATCAAATCATACAGAGTATCTATTTGTACCCTATTCGACCAAGTAGGTACCGGGAGATATTAAAAGCCATAAGATAGCTTTTAAATTTTTCTAAACACAATCTTATAGGATAAGGTACAAGCATCAAGTCTTCATGTCCAATACCTACCCTAAAACCAATACTCTAATATATATATATATATATATATATATGTATGTATAAGGTACATGTTTTTGGTTAATCAACATCCACCCTATAAAAATTTTGAAAATTTTGAGTTAATATCATGAATGGTACCTGAACTTTGACAAAATATAAGAATAGCTTTGAAATTAATCAATTTAGTATCTGAATTTTAAAATTGATTTATTTAATACTTGAAAGAATTTGTTGTGCATGTCAATAGTACCTTTGTCAGGTTCTTTCAAGTGCTAAATTGATCAATTTCAAAATTTTTATGTATCAAATTGATCAATTTCAAAAATTTAGGCATTAGATTGATTACTTTCAAAGTTCAAGTGCTTCATTGTATATTTTGTCAAAGTTCAGGTACTATTGTGACATTATCTTAAAAAAAATCAACTAATATTCATAAATGGAAATTTAATAACAAATCTATTTTTCAACCAATAGATGATTTAAATTTTGAAAAAAAAAGAAAAATTATTTAGAGAAATATAAAGAAAGAACCTACATGCATAAAACAAGGACCTCATATACCTATCTAAACTTAAAGCTAGGGTAGGCAAATAGATCGATAAAATCGAAAAACCGAAGCGAAACCGGAAGACCAATTCAAAAAACATGGTTAAACGGTTCATTGGTTTCAATTTAGGATCATGGTTATTATTTCTTTTAGGTCTTCTATTTCAATTTATAATCACGAGAAACCGATGGTTAATGGTTAACTAGTTCAATATCTACAAATATATAATATATAATTAATTTAAAAAATATATATCAATTGATAAAGTTGAAACCCTAAAATCTAACTCCTATCATTTTTCTCTCTCTTTATCCTTTCCCATATGGGTCTATTTGTTTAGATATAGATAATAAAAAAAGTTAACAGTTCTATCAAAAGATTAAATAGATCAAATATAAATAAAATATAAATACAAATTAAATATATTTACACATATCGTTTTGATACAGATACAAATACAGATACAGATGAAAAACAAACCATCCAAACAGACCCATGGTCTAGAAACAAATGTTAATATTTGTTCAAAATAGTTTAAAGAGATAATGCTCAATTGCAAATCTGCATGCCCTGTTATCATCAATCGTGTCATTGTACCTTGCAATGGTGATATCTAGAATCAGAAAGATGAAGATGGATCCTTCACCAGTTTTATCACATCCTTTGGTAGGATTACTTCAAATGATTACAATACATTTGGGACATGTGTTAGTTCAAACATTTATATTTTAATTATTATGTTGCTATTGTGTTGTAATTTGAAAAAAAAAAAAAAGCAGAAGGCTATAAAGTTTTAATTTGTGTATTGTTGTATTAAATTTATATTCCTAATTTGTTATTGGTTTTATAGTTATTTAACATGTTGATTTGTAATTTTTGAATGCAATTGTGATATTTAACTTTTTTTATTTTGGCCAAAGAAATTACATTCATTCATTGAAGTGCAAATCAAAATACAAGTACACATAATACTAAAAGATTACATTAAAAGAAATGGGGATTCAAAGATTAAATCCAAAAATGGACACATTTCCTTGGTAAAAACGAGTTACAATGACCTAGAAATGGTTGTAGCACAATCGCAAAACAAAATCATCACTCTAGCTAAGAAAAATCCATATTGGGAAGACAAACAAACAAAAATAAAAATTATTGAGAGAAAACCTAGATCTAAAAATGATTCTGTGTGACCTTTTATTCATTAATGGAGAATTGATTATAAACCTTTAGATCTGAATCAAGATGTCTTCTTATTGAAGCAATCGCACAGCGAAAAAAATGGTAGCACTGATGGAGCAAGGGCGGATGACCAAAATGTGATGGTCACCACCCCTAGATATTTTAGAGAAGAAAACCTTGGGGAGTGAGGGAGGGGAAGAAATAGACGTACTCTATTAATAAATGTGTTTGGTATGGATTTGAATTTGTGATATTTAACATGTTAATTTGCAATTTTTTAATGTAATTATGAAACAAAAGAGTTTGACATTTTATGGACCAATTAAAAAATATAGTTAACCACAACTTCTGGTTAACCATTATGTTAAATGGTTAAAAACCAAAAACCTTAAAATATTCACTAAAACAAGGTTAATCGTTAAGGCAATTAACCGTTAATAATTAACTAGTTTAGAAAACTTGATTATTTTGGTTTGGTTTAAAAAAATGAAGTCATTGACTAGTTAACTAAATCATGCCCACTCCTACCTAAAGTTATTATCTCACATTTCCTTTTCTTTCCTCTTCCTTTTTGTCCATGTTTCTTGCATCACATTTTCCATTTTCTAATTTTTATTCAATCTCATTGGATAAGTTGCAAGTACTAATCCTAATATACTAAAATTGGCTCTCTTCTACATTTTACTTTTCATTTTCTTATTATTCATCTTATCCTTCATCTATAGTTCCCACAATTTTACATAGAATTAATTTTTTTTTAGGATACTAATTGAAATTAATTCATTAAATAAAGTCAAAATGAAAATAATTACCAATTTACCACATTAAAATCGCGTTTTTATTACAAGATATATAAGTAAACAGTAAATACATGTATATTACGTCTTTAAAATACAATATATGTGCATATCACATCTATAAGCCGTGATACATATTTGAACGTATGAGTAATATCGCGATTATTAATGGCGATATCCGTAGAAATACTTATATCCCGATATTGTGTAAAATTGAACATCCTGTTTTTTAAACGTGATTTTGCAAGTAGAAATCGGTAATTAATTTCATCAAAATAGTATATTAGTAATTTTTTTTATGTAGGAACCTTAGATATGTATTGGACTCATTTTACATATATCACATAAACTTAAATAAAGATAGGTAAAATTGATCTTTTAATACCATAAGTTTTGGCTATAAGTTTTACAGTTGTTTTGAGTTATATAAGTTTTGTATATAAAAATAATTACAATATTAAACATATTATCTATATTTAATTTCTTTAATATCGCACAAACTTATAGTTTATAGATTGATTAGAAGCCATATACCCTAAGTTTCATAAGTATTTTACTATTGTTTCTGGAAGTTTTCATATGAAATCACATTTATGCTTACACATAAGTATGAGTGGGTAACCTAGTAATATAAGGTATCTACTCATATTTTACTTAATCAGATAGGTTCCTGATAAGTATTAAGAGTTAATAGGTAGGTTTTTGCTACAAAATTTTTGAAACATTCTCCCATAGGATAGTGTATAAATTGGGTATGGGTATAGGCTTTCCATACCCTATACCCACTCTAAAATCTATACTCTACTAAATATAGATTACAGGTTCCTAGGTACATATGTATCACTATATAAAAGTTGGATAAAATAATATTAAGTTATTAACAATAAAATAATATTATTTATTTCTACTATTTTTTTGTTAACATAAATATTATTTAAAACTGTGATACTTCTTTGTTGTCTTTGCAATTTAGTTTTTAATAATGCTATATTCTTTTATTTGATCTTAACGACTTAACCTGAGAAATATTTTTTACATTATCCAAGGATAATTAAAATAAAGTGCAAATCTTTTAATGAATTTTTGGTAAATATATTCGTTCTTTTACATTTTTTGTTATTTTTCCTTCAATTAAAGAAAATTACGAATTTCAACTATCACACATAAAATAAATTCCCCATATTACAAAACTTGTGATATTAAGAAATTACTTTTAAAATTATTTTTCATTAGTTATTTATTGGAAATATATGAAAATGAAGAAATTTTACATATGATATGAAATTATATATATTATTATAAACTTAAAATTTAAGAACAAAAAATAAAGTTTCATAAAAAACTACAAGTTTCATGAGGTACCCTCTATCCTAAAGATTTTACAAGGTGCAGAGTACATGTTAGATACGGAATGCTACCAAGTAGAAGAATTAATACCTTATACCTTATAAGGGTAGGATACGAATAAGACTTTATACATTACATACATTATACTTACTTATCACTACTTACACACACACAAACTTTTTTAATATCACATAAAAATAAAAGTTTATGAAAAAACGATAGGAAAAAAATTTATATCTTTTACTAGGTGTTCTATGCCCCAAGGTTTTCAAACCCATGATTCCATGTGGAACCATTGGAGGGTCTATAAAATTAGAATATAGATTTGAAATATAGAAATATAAGTTTTTTATAACCTAGGTAGAATGGCTTGAGGAAAAACCATAGAGTCATAAAAAAAATCAAATACATAATGGATGTTAAAAAAATAAGTTGAATCCATATAGGCTTGGTTAAAATAGCAAGATTCTAGAAATAATTGATTTAATGCATGAGGCAACTTGAAAGAGTCTTCTAAAGTTATAAACTTGTAGAATTTTACAAGTAAAAACGCGATTTTGACAACTATGCTATACCTTATAAATTTTACAAGATATTGGTTCTATATTGTCAAAATAAATGAAAGATAAAACTCCTTTCGTTTCTCTATAATCGTGTTTATGGAAAATGCCATTGTTTCATTTTTCTCTATATTTATAGTATAAATATTATTTTAGCATGCACCATATACTAAATATGATATATTTGATTTTCACACGCACACACACATATATGAGTGAAAGGTGAGTTTGACCCTTTTATAAAAAAAAAAAAAAATTATTAAAATAAGACCGTTAGAAATTAATTATTAAAATAGACCACTAAAATTGCATCTTGGAAATGTGAATTTAATGTTAATTATGTTTCACCCATTCTAGGGGAAAAGGAAGATAAAATTTATATTTTAAAAAATTACAAAAATATCACTAGAATAAAAAAAATCCTAATTCTAAGCAATATGACCACATCTCTTTAAAAGACACTTGACCTTATCTCTTCAAGAAATGCAGTCTAATAAATATGGAAATACATGCTCTCTTAAAGAGACAAGGTTGCGGTATTTCAATCTCTACGGTGCATTGCCCAAATTGCCATGGCTGTTTTTGAGACTAGAGAAAATGAAATTAAGAATTTCATTATAAGCAAGATTCGAAGATGGAGAAAAAGGACAAATCGTTGGGATAATAGAGTTATATACCCATCAAAGATGCTCATCTTAATCCAAGAATTGATGATCTTTTGACAACTCTAAGGAGCATACTCTCTTTTGGAGAAATAGTAGAAGATGTGGAATCATGGTAACCTAACATAAGATACCATGGAAGGATGGTTTTGGATATTTTGAAAATTTTGAGATGAAAAATGATTTATGTGGTTGATAAGTGTCATATGAAGTTGTCTTCTGCAAAGGCAATTCTTTGGTTGTCAAAGTATTAGGACTAGAAGATTCCGATGGATATCTTTCATTTGATCGGAAGCAATCAGAGGTGGAGACCTCGTCTCTTGAAGAGATGAGGTATACGAGAAAAATATTAACCTCTTTTCTTGAATGGATGGGATCAACTACTTATGACATCGTCTGTTCAAAAGACGAGTTCAGTTTACATAAATTTAGGATTATTTTTGTTCCATTGATATTTTTGTAATTTTTTTGAAAATTAATAATATTAATTTCCTTTTCTCCCGGTTTCTACACATGTCCCACATTTGGGAACATGCAAAAACTAATACATTAAATGAGTTATTTTAGTAATTAATTTCAAGTAAAGTCTATTTTGGTGAATAATTAAAAAAAACAGTTCTAAAGCAAAAATAATTTCACATATATATAACTTTCGGGAAACAAAAAGGAAAATAGAAAAGAAACCATAAACTAAATATGGCGAACATAGGTATACCAATTGAGTCTTATATTCTTTATTCTTTATTTTCCCAACTTTCATAGGAGAACAAAAGTTATTCTTAAACCAATTTTATGAAGACCCAGACCGTGGATCTCACAAGTATTTCTCAATAATTATACTAATAGCGATCACCACTAGACATGGGACACATGCATATGGATATTGCCCTTTTTTCCCCCCACTACATATATATAAAAGTCATATGTAGATTCTACTCAACCTCAATTATAAATGTAAAAGTAACCCTAGATAAGGAAGCGTAACCTAGAAGGTAGTCAATAGTCGTCAAATAATTAAAAGGAAGACATAAACAAAGTTGCTGAGTCATATTGGCACATATAATATTGGTAATCTCTTAAAAATCTTTTTAATTTTGTGGTGTGGTGCTATTTAATGTATGGACCATGGGTTCTAGACATGGACATGAGCGATGTTGATATGTTAACAATAATATATAGTAATATCCTAGTGCTTCGGCCGACGAGAAGTCCCTAAGTTTAAGACATAAATGATGAAACAATATAAATAAATATAATTCTTCATTTAGATTTGTATTTAAAAAAAAAATTGGCTTGTAACATCATCTATTTATTAATTATATTTAAAAACTAAATTTACAATCTAATTGTTTAATAGGCCCATTTCATATCAACATTTATTGACAATAAATATTTATGGAGATAGCTTTTTATTTTTATGCTAAACATTTAGACAACCCCATGCCATCACATTTTTGTTCAAATTTTCAATGCCATCTTACTAACTTAAATAAGTAATTATAACATCTGAAATTATAGTATAATATGTGGTAAACTCACAACCGACTTAAATAAAAGCTAATTCATTAGTCTAATTTGATTTATATTAACAATATAACATCTCACCATTAAAATAAATATAGTAATTAATATGTTAAGTATTTCGGTGGTGAAATTAACTTTAGATATGAACATGAACACTAAAAAATAATAATAATGAAATCATAAAATTTTCATATAATAATTATGGAATCAAAATAAGGTAGGATTATAAATTGATGTATACAAGACAAGTTAAGAAGTTACCCTTCTCTTAATTAGGATATGATGAGGATGAGAGAGAATTATAGCAATTAGTGAAAGCCATAGTACTATAGTAGCAAATTAGAAAAGACACACATCTACTTTTTAGTCTCCCGTCGCTCAAATAAGATATATTATATTCAAATCTTATTCCTACGGTAAGTATTGAAAAAAAAATGAAAAAGAGAAAACTATTAAAATACTAGATTTACTCTTCCCTTAATTAGGACATGATGAGGATGAGAGAGAACTATGGTAATTAGTGAAAGCTATAATAGCAAATTAGAAAAGACAATCATCTACTTTTGTAGCCTTTGGTTTCTCAAATAAGATATATTATATTCAAATCTTATTACTGCTGTAATCATTGAAAAAAATAAAAAACAGAAAAATATTAGATTTACTCTTCCCTTAATTAGGACATGATGAGGATGAAAGAGAAACTATGGCAATTAGTGAAAGACATAATAGCAATTTAGAAAAGAGAGTCACCTACTTTTGTACCTTCTGGTTTCTCACATCCCAGATATCAAACTCAAATTCTCTTTTTATTGTAATTATTGAAAAAATTAAAAAAGAAAAATATTAAAATATTAGATTTACTTGGAGGACGCTTTCATAGAATGCGTTTATGATCGGTTTAGGTATTGGACCGGAACCCATAAGGGTCTACGTCATCCAAGTCTGTTTTGCTTACTGTGAGCATAAAGTTTTCCTCAGTACAGGATTCTTTGTAACAGCGTCTTGGTTTAATGTATGACGTGTTGAATATGAGTGATATAATTCTGTATCTATATACGGATTATTCGTACTGTTCCTAAATCTTTCCGAGTGACGGATGTATTTTATAAAACAAAAACAACAATAATAATTTTATAATTATCACAGCACCAACATTAATAATTTCAGTTGATGACTTCATATATTTGACGCAAAATGTGCACCTAACTTCACTACCACTACACATTCATTTCCACAAAACCATGCCGAAGGAACCATCACCATCACCATCATCATTATCTTTTACCAACAGAATTTTGAACGCCTAGCGACGAAACCGGGACGATCGGGGGTCCATTGCCGTCGCCGGAAGGGCCTTCACCCATCAAACAAGAGCATCAACGGCGACCCTTTTGTTTCTGCTTAAGGATAAAACAGAGACAGCCCACAAAGAAAGTGAATTCAGGCAAGTTTTATCATATTCCGATATACATGCCTTATTGTACATGTTTATATGTCTCTAGATATCATTCATGTTTTGTGTGTGTGATGTTTGTGGTGCTTTGTGAGTGAGACTGTGAGAGGAGTGAATTTATGAGTGAGAAAAGAGTTTTACTATGTTATCAATATAGTAATGTTTTATTGACTACCTAGGACTGTACTGGGACAGGCTTAGACATGAAAGACTTAAGGATTTTAATAAATGAAAATTCCCACTAATGGTGTATTCTTGTACATAAAAAAGGGAAACTATCCATGATCCATGAAATTATCAGATGATTCCTAGCATGGTTCAGTTTTGTTTTTCATGTCTCTGTCAATCCTCAAATTTTCTGGTCTAATTATGATCTCAATATATACATATACTTACCTTAACATTAACATATATACAGTGGCAGAGCCAGGATTTCATCCAAAGGGTGAGTTCGGGGTGAAAAATTATAGGAAGGGGATAAGTGAATTAATGAAATAGATTTTACGAGGAATTTTAAAATTTTTTTAGGTTTAATTTTGGGATTTTTTTCATGGTTAGGACGCGGTTTCCGGGACCCCAATCCCCATCCCCCTGGTTCTGCAACTGGATTATATATGCAATTGGTAATTCTGTATAGTAACATGGTTCTTTTTTAAGAAAAATAAAGAATGACTAATAATTTTTGTTAAGGTATGGATAATTCAGATTAATAAGGCTAGAAATGGGAGTTTAATTATGTAGTAAAGGGGAAGAAGAAGTGGGAAATAAAGGGGGGTGTTGGTTGAAACTTGAAAAAAGGCTGAAAGGGTGTGCTTCTGCACATTTTCCATTTTGAAAACTGTGAATGCTTAAGAAATGAATGTGGGGACGCACCCTGCCTAATGCCAACACTCATATGTACTTTCTTGTTTTGGTATTCAGAAGTTTCCTTGTGAAATAATTGTCAAAAGAGATGGATCTTTTAACGGTATATGCACAAAATTCCCAGTAATTCAAGTCATTGGAATTCAAAATTATGTTTTTTGAAACCATACGTGTAAATCTAATCTTCATTACATTATTTATAATGATAAAATGTTTAGTTATCATGTAAAAAGACGTGGATTATGATGATAAATTTTGTGGATTATGAGGGAGTGGAAATTGCCCGTGTTGGAAACTTTCTTGAATTGAACCTATATTATGTTTTCCTTTACATTCTTCATACAAAGGTCCTTTAGGATATTGCAAATGAAATTTGGAATTTTGATTTTAGTATGATTATTTGGATTCTTCTTGATAAGGATTATAGACTAAGGAATTAATGGAAGCTGCTTGGTCTTGTTGCTCAATCATGATGGCATAATTATTTGTTCAGTTCTGTCAGACAGAGGAACAGTCCATGTTTATGTGTTCCTTCTATTTAAATGTTGGTACAGACTCTTAACTGTAGGTATTATTTTACTCTAAAATTGTACACAATATACATGTGCGGATTACTGATCGATATAAAGAAGTAGAAATCGATAATGCTGATGTGAAGAAGAGAAAAATGATATTGGTACCATGTCCTGACAATATTAACTTTCTTCTCTTCTAGGTGAGTTATGTTAGGCAACTGTGTAATGGAGATATTATGACACTTAACTTAATGCTGTTGTACTTTTCGTTCATTGTCTGCCCTCGTTACTCTTTTGCAAAGGATGTGGATGGGAATTAGCCATTGAGTTTGAAATAGAATCAGGGTTCATGAGTAAGATGTGCGTTAATATACATTCAATTGCAATTCATGAATCGTTCCTGAAAACCCTGGATTTTTGCTGAGAATGACATTCCGATGTGCCACTTATGAAGTGAGATTTGTAATTGTGAGTTTCTTAGGATGAAATTATTTGATTACTTTGGTGAATGATCAACTATTTAAATGCACCAAATATATGCTTTTGGTATTTGTACGTTAACAGATCAATTTCTTTCTTGCTTGAAGATTGAATTTGCTGAAGGGCAAGGGCTGCCAACAGAAAGTGAAGCAATAGTATTTTGTTTTATGGGTTGGTTGACCAATATCTTTAAAGGGGGAGGCCGAAGAGGACATTCTCATGGAAAATATAGAATGAGAAGGAACTGGGATGAGCCTCGAAACTCAGTGGTACCATTTATTTGCTGTCACTATTCATATATATTGTATCATATGTTGAAGTTTAGATCAGCAAGTAGCATTTGGATTAAAAGAAGAAAGATTCGATGTCCTAACTCCTATCATTATTATATGGATGATCCTTTTATGGGAAAATTGAATGCAGGATGACTTGACAGATAATGAGAGAGAAGAATTTGATTATGTGATTGCTCTTTCCCTTTCAGAGGTAGATCAAAAAGGGAAAAAAGTAGTTGGTAAGTTTAATCTTATGAGAACTTTAACGATAATTCAAATTTGCAATACCAGTATGGTACTTTGACCACAATGGTATTTCAACCCCACAACCAATTGATATAAAATCTTAATCTTATTAGATCTGGTGTGCATTTATATTAATTATTTCTTGACATGTGGTACTTAACAATAAATATCAGAAGAAGTTACATGGATATCCTAAGTGAATGATTGGGATAAACACAATGTTGGTTTCATGTGAATGCTAAATCTGTAATATTTGTTGGTGAAATAATTATCTTCTTTCCTTCATCTATTTCCACTTGTAGATGATGATAGTCAGCCAGAAGATGATGAAGAACCTGCTGATGCTCAGCCGGAAGAGAATGGGGATGTTGAATCACCAGAAGAGGAAGATCAGCATGTCAGCTCTCAGCCAAAGGAAGATGAGCATGTCATCTCTCAGCAGAAAGAAGAAGAGCTTGAGGAAGATGAACAGCTTGCTAAGGCCATTCAAGAAAGTTTAAATTTCGAATCATCCTCATTATAATAGTGGAAGCATATCCCAACCTTATCCTTTCTTCTTTCCATCTGGATACAGGTACTTTGAGTGCTTGGACAACTGTGTAATAATGTGTTTATTGCTACAGAACACATTCAGATTGGATGTTCATTTTTTAATTACAGTGAATGGGTACCTTATGATGATAAAATCTTCAAGATGATGTTTGCTTCCATCTGAACCCTGTAGCAACAAGTCAAAGTTCATAAAAAGAGTGATTTACATAAAAATATTCTGTTTTTATCCCCATTATTATTAATTTGTTTTTGCCAAATTGCTGCTCACATTTCAATAATTTAGATCAGCTATTTGTGATGCTGATTTTGACATGGTATCAAAGTAAGAGCTTGAGATTGAATCCCTATGTCATCTTTTAATCCCCATTTTGATCAATTTGCTTTGATGAAAAATCTCAACCCACAATAACGACATGTCAATAATAAAAGATAAACCACATGATCTAATGGACTTAAACTTCAGATCAATTGGTTGAGAAGCTAAATTTAATGGTGACCATAACCTAAGTGGTTTAAACATTGAAACAAATGTCCAAATAGCATAAGCTGCTGCCATATCCTTTGAGAATTTGTGAGTTACAATTGGTGTATAATATCCTAAGTTTCCTCGCTGTATTGGAGTTGATGATTGTTGCCTACAGTATTTAGCCCTCTTCAAGCCTCTTGTGAAGTAAATTTTCTTCTCCAGAATTTGTGCGGTTGTAACACTGAGATCGGTCGTGGACGTTTCCTGAGCTGCTTAGGTGCGGTCTGGCATCCAGATTGCTTTCGCTGCCATTCTTGCAATCAGCCTATCACTGACTACGAGGTTTAGTTGCAGTTCCTCAATCTATTTATCCCCTAAGTTTGCCTGCTAGACTCATATCCTATACCTAATTGATAGAGCTTGAACATTATTAGCTCTAATATTTTCATTTTATATGACAGTTCTCGTTATCAGACAATCGTCCTTATCATAAATCCTGCTATAAGGAGCAATCTCATCCAAGATGTGATGTTTGCAAGAACTTTGTAAGTACTTAGATAACTTCTATTATCAAATGCACATTCTCTGACTTATATCGCCTAACACCTGCAACCTGCAAAGAAAATCTTTTGAATCCTTGTTGCATTCAGCTTGATCTAGGCTATCTATTTTCCTCTTAAAGTGATACTCCTATTTGTTTGCGTAGACCCAAAATATGCTTTCGAAATATACTACATTGAAGATTTGAAAGTGGAACATTATATAAACTAGGGAATCAAAGACATGAATTTGTTGTCCATTAATGTCATTAAACTAGGGTCTAAGAATAAAAAAGTACGACAATCACTCTTTGTCAAAAGCCTTTCAATTCAGTGGAACTTTTTGTGAATCAAATATTGATTATCTGTAGGTGGCACTCAGAAGAATGAGTCAAAATTTTGCAGGGAAAATTCAATTATGTATGATTCACAACATTGCTTCTGTTTAAAATATTTAAGTATTACAATGTACTACGTACATGGATTACAATTTTTTTAAGAAATTCATTCATTTCTAAATTCGATACCTCTGATGGTGCTTAACAAAATGCAGATATTTATTATAACCCACAACTTTATTCTTGAGTTCATCAATATAGAGCTCATGTAATTCATAAGTAGGTTTTGGCATATCAGTACGAATGAAATTTTGAGGGGAGAATTCATAATTATTGGTTTTGTAGAATCGCTCAGCTCGTTGGATGGTTAAACATATACAGTAGTCATCACCTTTTACTTTCAAGTTGTTCAATTTTATATATCTTGCATGCAAGGCATTAATGAACTATTATGTTGTTTCCTCATAGATCCCAGCAAATCCAGTTGGTTTTATTGAATATAGAGCACATCCTTTTTGGTTACAAAAATACTGCCCTTCACATGAGAGAGACGGGACTCCACGATGTTGTAGCTGTGAGAGAATGGAAGTTAGTCCTCACTCATTGGAACTTTAGTTTTCTTCTTCTTAAGTCACTTGGTCTCATAGGCTTCTTCCCTTTATTATTGAAATCAAATGTATGCAGGAAAGGGACACAAAGTACCTCTCCCTGGATGATGGTAGAAAGCTGTGTTTAGAATGTCTGGACTCAGCAATTATGGACACTAACGAGTGTCAACCCTTTATCTTGAGATACGGGAATTTTATGAGGGTCTGCATATGAAAGTTGAGCAGCAAATTCCATTACTCCTGGTTGAGAGACAAGCACTGAATGAGGCCAGGGAAGGGGAAAAGAATGTAAGATCTATTTGATGTAGTTTATGTTTGTATTAGAGATCTGCTATTTATTTGCATTCTATCAAAATTGAAATTTCTATTGTTGTCGATGATAGGGAAACCATCACTTGCCTGAAACTAGAGGCCTTTGCTTATCAGAAGAACAATGTGTTACCACGGTAAGGGAGTTATTCCTAATCATTTTTCTGTCATCTAGTCTAAAACAAAACTTCCTTGTCCTAAATAGTGTTTACTTCATATATGGGCAATACACTGCTATATGTGAACAAAATCACTCATATACTGCAATATATGATTGAAGGGATATAATGGATGAGATACCATTTGTAGATGGGGAAATTTTGCCTTCCAGACAATTCTTACAAGTATTGATGCTTCGTATTCATTCTTGGGCATGACAGATTATACGAAGGCCAAGAATAGGCGCAGGTCGTATCTTTGACATTATAACAGAGCCATATAGACTAGTCCGCCAGTGTGAAGTTACAGCAATTCTCATTTTATATGGACTTCCGCGGTACATAGCTTGTATCCTCTTTTTTGGTGTGTGTTCCAGCTTATGTTTGGACTTTTTTGCAGCCATGACTAAATATTTAAAACTTTCTAGGTTGTTGACGGGCTCGATTCTTGCGCATGAGATGATGCATGCATGGCTACGGCTTAAAGGTTATTTTCTCTCTTCATAAGTGATGTCCATTTTGAGAAACTCTGGTTTTGGACAAATTTTCTGACAGATATCAGCATGACAACCGACTAATTTGAAAGCGCAGGCTTATAGCTCTTTACTAGACATTTAAACAAAGCCTATCAAATGATGCTACTATAAAATAGAAGTGAAATCAGTGCACAAGGGTTTGAATTCTGAACTCTTGCTCTAATACGATCATAGATTCGAATACCATAACAGACTGATCTAAAGGCTTAAGTTTATAGATTAGAGTTGTTTTTCTGGTTTTCTCTTTGATGGTCAATGTCATTTATTAGTTGATGTCTTACAGGTTATCCAAATTTAAGCCCAGAAGTTGAAGAAGGCATTTGCCAAGTCTTGGCTCATATGTGGTTGGATGCTGAGATTTACTCTAGTTCAGGAAGCGAGGCATCATCATCTTCATCTTCATCTTCACCTCCATCCTCTTCCACATCATCAAAGAAAGGGAAACGGTCTGATTTCGAGAAGAAGCTTGGTGAATACTTCAAGCATCAAATAGAAACAGATACTTCATCAGCTTATGGAGATGGTTTTAGGATGGGAAATAAAGCTGTTCTCACGTATGGCCTCAGAAGAACGCTAGACCATATAAAGATGACAGGAAATTTTCCTCTATGAGTTCAAGCTTAGAGAAACACAAGAAAAGGGTACAGATATAGTAAAAATATAAACGAGTTTTAATACACAGACCAAAAGCGTAATAAGATGGTATGCTCAAACTAAATAAGCATTATATGTGAGATCTTTTCATCCGCAGTTGTATGTTTACGAGGAAAAACATGGAAGAAATACTTGATATGGGCACATTTCGCACAGTTAAGGAGGGAAAAGAGCGGTTAGATTCGTATGTGTTTTGAGGCAAAGCATAAGCTGTGTTCCATTTAAGCGATATTGTTTAGTTATTTCTCTGCTCTTGGTAGTTGTAAGTGGAGTCTTGCAGTTAGTTAAAGAATGTAAATTCAGGACTTCTTTTATGTTTATGTCTATATATGTTTTCTCCTATAAGGTTACCAGGAGAAAGAGGGGAAATATGAAAAGTTTAGTACCATATGGAATATGTGTGAAGGTAAAGGCTGATCCGAATTGCTTATTTCTCAGTAGTTTGATTTGATCATGAGTATTTTGGAGATCTTAAGCAGGAGCTTGGGGTGAGTAATCACTCCTTAGGTCATAGGATCCTGGTAATACGCGCTTTCCTATAACAATAGGTTGCTCAAAAGTATTTCCTGCTTCTTTTTCTCAAATATTTGATTTTTTTCCTGAATAATTAAATTCAAAACTTTAGGCTCTCTATTTTAGTATTACATTAAGGATAGTATCACAATCGTGCTTAAACCTATAGGTATAGTGTTGACTATTATAATTATTATTTGACACTCCGAGCATCTTATTAAATGGTGACCGAGATGGAAGGACTGCAATTCTTTTACACCTGCAACCATCCATTGGAAGAGGACCATTGACAAGATTAAGAGATGACAAAAATATTGCAATTGATATAGTGTGCAGATGTGTGAATGTTTTACCATGCGATTTAGGGTTGTGCATGCTTAGATCAATCATTCTGAATGTTTTCATGATCTTCTATAGCCAGTCTATGTTTACTCAACACTTCATCCTTCTGAAAAAATGCAACCGCCCAGATATTATTGCTGATTTTCTGATAAATGAAGTATACATATGAAAAGTGAAATTAAAGAAGAAGAAGAAGAAGAAAGAGAGAAAGGAAACAATGGCTTGAAATTATAGGATATTAAATAACAATGTATCGAAATTCCTTTGGTTTAAATTTTTCTGGGTCACGAAGTGAATGTTATGTTAAGGGTCATGAACCAAGAAGTCATCAAATTTGATAGGTTTCATAGAACTAGTTTCAAAAAATACAAGGACAACATGATGTTTCTATTATCAATTCTCAATATAACCCATGTACTTGGTCTAACTACTCTACAATTGAAGATAGAAAGGAAGAAACAAAAGTGGAACAGAGGTTTGGAGTTGAAGCATTGATGAAGGAACAAGAAGATGAAGTTGCATGCTCGAGAGACATAAACTGAACACGAAGTCTGATAATTTGTATGACTTTTCTATAACCATTAAATCACCCCTGGAAACCTAGACGTCACTTGAAGAAAAGTTTCGCAACAAAGGTCAAGAGGCAATTAAAATTAAATTCTTAATGATTGAATACTTTGAATTCAAAAGAACTGAAAATATTCCCATTACATATGGAGCAATTGAATGAATTAATAAGAAAGTAATTGCATGATAACCACTTGGTACAAAAAAGAAGACAAGTAATTATTGAAGTTAAAGTAAAATATTTATAATACCCTTTATTTTTATTATAGAGAGATAATATTTGTATATATGACATTTTCAATACAAACATATTGATGATAAAAATTGAAAATAATTTATTAAATGACAATTTGTAAAATAATTTATTATTTTGCATAATATTAATTCATTATGAATTATCATTAAACACCGTAATAACACCTTTACATACAACAAAAGAAAATTAATAGCTATGTTCTTCAAGTGAACCATGTTAGTGAATCATCTTTATGACTTGAGTATAGTAATTTCAAAACTCTTTCAAGTAGGAGTAATTATGATTAAAATTGCCATCAACATGAGCATCCATCACTAGAAACTTTCACATATGTGAGAAGATTTATGCTATGTTTGGATGCAAATGAAAACTAAGGAAATCTACTGAAAGGAGGGGAAATGGCAGAAATGGACGGAAAATAAGTGTTTGGGTGCAGTGGAAAATGACTGAAATGAAATGAAATTTCTCTACTTTTGCTTCCTTCATTTTCTCTCCAAACTCGGGTGGAATCCAGCGGAAAACATCAACAATGGATTGAATTTTCTTTTTCTCCTTGGTAAATAAAGGATTGAAATCAAACACAGGGACAGTTTTATCAATTACTAACTCTATTTCTCCTCTTTTCTTTCCATTTCATTTATAATTTACCAAACATAAAACAAATTTTCTACTGATTTTTATTTTTACTCATTTCCACTTCTGCCCTTTTCATTTCGTCAAATTCTATTTTTAATAAAGTTGCCAGACACAGTGCTCATTATCAAAAGAATTCTCAGACATCTGGATAAAGAAGAGTCTAAGAATCATGATATGGCTGCTAATTGTAGCAATGCTATCCATGTGGATGACATGGAAAATGCAAGTTTGAAAAGAAGACTTTTTAGAACCTGAAATCCAAAATGAAATCCTAAAAGTACTAAAGCTACAACTAGAAGGCACACTGTGTCCATAAATGTCAGCTTCCAAAAAAATAAATTGCAAATGTTGAAGCCAATGATTTTGTCGCAATGTCAATAGAGTCAACAGACTATTTACACATTGAGATGATTACCGACATTAATGGGGCAACGATTATTAATAAGTTTTGAGTGGTAGTTGGACTTTGATACAACAACACGTGTACAATATAGCCATCAATCCAAGGGTTGTAAAGACATTAAAGACAAGGAGGTCAAATGGGAATTCAGTAAGGGTTCAGGAATTGATTCATTGGGTCTTCATTTTATCATAAGAAGAAGCTGTGTCTTATTAATAATTTTTTTATATATATACTAGATTTAAATAAAAACTTACAATACATTTAGTATGAAAAATCAACACAAAATGAAATCATAATTTCGAGTTACATTTTCATCAACTTATGCCATTTTTGGTATGCCGGAATGGAATCGTGATTTCGAGTTTCATTTTCATTTTTATAACTGGATGCATTTTTTAAAACTGAAATTGTAATTCCAAGGAATCAATAATTCCAACTTTAAAGGAGAATTCGATTCCGTCCTCAAGCGTAACCACGATTCTATTTCGTTTCCTATTATAATTACCTTTTTATCTTTTTACATATTTATTTTTCGAATTTATTATTGAGTATATGTTTGATAAATACCATTTCTATTTTATTCTATTCTAAGATGCATCCATGAATAAATTTATAATTTTGTCTTCTATTCCATTCTAAACGATTCTTAAATACCAAAAGTAACTTATAGGTATTGTGGCTAATTTTTTCATTTTAAATTTTCCATTATTATTTTATTGTATTTTAAGATAAAAATGTAAAATTTTCAAGGGTTTAGGGATTGGGATTTGAGTTGTCAAGTTGAAGGGTGTGCAAAAGATTCACCTAAAAAAATAATAAAATAAAATAAAGATAAAAATGAATAAAAACAAATGAAACTAAGTTGAAAAATGGCTTTCGAATTCGTTTATCATGAAAAGAGAAGAAAATAATTGAAATATATATATATATATATATATATATAAGTGTTATATAACACGCCAGTGTGGTGCATATAAAATCTGACCGTTGAAAGGATCAAGCAATCACTTTATCCTTTTCTCTCCTGGTGGTTACTGGTGACTGAACTGAAACTCTTCAATACTCCTCTCTCATGGCTTCCTCTTCCATTTTTACTCACAACACATTCTCATACACACGTACATTCCATCAAAACTCACGAACAAACCACCCTCTTCTTCACCCAGCACAATTCAGAAAACCAACCGTAAAAGCAGCAGCAGCAGCTGAAGCAGAGAACAAAGAGAAGCTAACTCAAACAAAAACTGAGGACTCTTCCAATGCTCAGCCTTCTACTCCAGCTGCTAAACCACCTAAGAAACCCGTCTATTCAAGTGGGTTATCAACAAAACTGTCAGTTATCTTATCAGTGGAATATTAATATAAAACCGCGTCAATATATGCTAGCTCGAATGCTATCGAGTTTAATATGGTATTAGAGCAGAGATCTTTTGAATTAATTTTATGTGATGAGATAAATACAATACACGTCTCCACCTACAAGTGAGGGGTGTATTAGAACTTGAAAGATGAAAATCATGCTTATTTATCGTATCAAACTTTTAATCAGTTGATTGTGGATTAAACTTAACGGTTTTCTGAAAGAAATTATTGGTTGTGATGAAGAACACTATGGAGTGATTGTGATGTTTGTTGTGATTGTTTGTTTTTGCTTGTTGCAGTGAAGAAAGGTCAGATTGTGAGAGTGGATAAAGAGAAGTACCTTAATAGTATAAATGTAAGGCTGCAAATTTTTCATATATTTTTCCCTTTTCTCTTTTCTATTCCCTGAATTATTGTTTGGAGACAGGATATGACTTAGTTGTTGCAGTGTCACAGCTATGACTAATTTGTAAAATCTACTTGCATTGTGCTTTTATGATTGACAAAATCTGGTTTCTTCCTTAAGACATAACTTATGTTGCTCGAATTCGTTTCAGTACTTGTCTGTTGGACATCCACCTTATTACAAAGGTTTGGATTACATTTATGAAGACCGCGGAGAGGTAACTGTTATGCATCTGATTACTTTTGACAATGCTATGAATGCTATGTAAATTTATACTTCTGAGTGATGAACTCATGATTCTGGTTTTGATAGGTGCTGGATTTGCGGAATTTTGAGACCGGAGAACATGCACTTGTAAGTCATTTTCAGCTATTTTGATTAGTTTTCTTTGTGAGAAAAGTAGCCTTGGAATAACTACTCCAAGAAGGCAAATGGCCAGTCCTAATCCTATCAATATCTTGATTTTGCCAAAATCAACTGTAAATCTCCAACCCATTGATCTAAAAGCTTATGTTTTTGGATAGTAAGAGCTTCAAATTTAGCATACGATGAAACTTCTGATTGAAATGCCCAATTAAATTGGTTACAGAGGATTAAATGATGGCACAGAAATTTGAGCTGAGGTACTCGGTTTTTAGTATCATATTGAGTTTAGCTCCACAGCCAATTTCATACATAATCCACCAAACTGTGATGAATTGAATTTCATTTCTATAAACCAGCAGCAGCTCCCTCAGGGGACATTTCATCATAATCATTGTTTGTTGATGACATCTAAAAGATATTAAAAGGGAAATTTCGCCAATAAGGAGAGCACCCGGAACAAGGAAAAAGGTGAATTTGTATTGAGCAATTCTGTGTTTCCCAAAATAATTTTAACAAAGAAGTATACATGTATCAGGTTGCATGGGTGGGTATTCCAACCGCTCCAGCTTGGCTCCCAACTGACATGCTTATTAAGGTGGGGCAACATAAATTGCTAAAAGGTTCATTATTCTGTGATATCCATGTCATTTATACGAGGATGCATGTTGAAAAAGACAAAATTTCGACCAATCATTTGGTATCTAAGTTTATCCCAACTTTTATCCATATCTATCTCTGTTCCACTCCCAAAAATAATCTAACTGCAATGATAAAACCTTATGAGCTAACCTTGTTAACAAACGTTTGTTTGCTTGCTTGCAGTCGGAGAAACTCAATTACGAGAGACTGTAATTTTGGATACATATGCAAATTACTTGTAAGCATGGATAAGGTTCATTTCATCATCGGCTCAGCTGCATCTCCACCGGATAATTTCTTGGACTTTAGCTAGTCATATATAACAATTGCTAATACTCGTGCCATTGGTCAGAATCTTCCTTGATATTTTTTAATCTATTAGTGCCACTCAAGACTCAAATTTATCTGTTTTTAGTAAAAATGAGTGAAAGTCCTGAACATGACATGTATGATTGAACTACATCTTTTCATACTAGTATGACAAATTTTTAATATTTTTACCATAATAGGAATTCTCAATTAATGATTGCAGTCTTTTAGAAATTCAGGACAAAGAAAAAGCTTTGAATTAAATTGTGCTCCAGTTTATACCAATGCAAATCTAGAACATAGGAGAAGAAGATGGAAATCCCATTATGAAAGGAACAAATTTCTGATGATTTGGTGTAATTAAATCAGCAGCACTGAGTTACATCTAAATTAAAGAGATAATAATTCAATAATCACAGATTTACGTTGACTTGTCTTTCACAGGAACGAAAAATTCCTGGAGAAGATTGGTTCACTTTCAATGATTTTTGAAACCCTATTTAGCTTTGCCATTTGAAAAATGTTCAAGCTAAAACCAAATCGAAACAAATATTTTTGGTTTGATTCGATATAGTTTCAATTTAAACCAAAAAGATAAATTATATCGAAACGTATTAATGTTTAAGTGTAAATTTTGAGTAGTTTAAAAGAGTAATCAAAGGATAAATTTCTATAAGATATTAATGTTTCAAGTAGTTAAAAAAAGGAATGAATATTTTATAAAGCAATCCAAATAAAGTATTAATAATTAATCGTTGATGAAAATAAATGAAAATTAATTAAAAATTAATCCAAATATTAATACATTAAATTAATTTTTTCAAAATATTGATATCTAATTAATTTATTTTGCAAAATATTGATTCCTCTTTGATACTTTTTTTGGAATTTACCCAAACCATAAATCAGAGACAAGTTATTTTGGTATGCCATTCTTCTTTAAAAAAAATCCACATGCATGTTTCCCTTTTTTTGTGTATCGATGGCCCTTTACTTCTGAAAATTGTGCAACAGTTAAGGAAGCTGCTATGTATATTTTTCTTATGTTAAAAATATGATATCATTTTGGCATGATATTTTTCTTTATAATTTTAACTATTATATACTTATTTGATGTACATATATCTCTGTTATGTTTTCCTTAATGTGTATATTGTCTTGCCTTTTTTTTTTTTTTTTTACTTTTTAATTTTATTTTTCAATATGCATACTTCCTTTATCAGAAAATCAGTAATAATATTTGATCATAAAAACATTCAGAATGATTGATCTAAGCATGCACAACCCTGAGTCCTATGGTAAACATTCATACACTTGCCCACTGAATCAATTGCAGTACTTTTCTCTCCTCTTAATCTTGCCAATGGTCCTTTTCCAACGGATGGTTGCCTGTTTAGAAGAATTGCGTGATCCCTCCCTCTCAATCTCCATTTGACAAGATGCTTGGAATGTTAAACAATAATTACAACAAACACTATATCTATAGGTTTAAGCACGGTTGTGATACTAGCCTTAATGTAATACCAAAGTAGAGCGTCTAGAGTTTTGAATCTAAATATCCAGGAAAAGATTGAATATTTGATGAAAAAAAAAATCAGGAAGTCCTTTTGAAGGACCTATTATAATAAGAAAGCTAGTATTATCAGGATCCTATTAGTGTCTAGTACCTAAGGAGTGGCCTAAGCTCCCGCTTAAGATCACCAAAACACTCATGGTCATATAGAACTACTAAGAAATAAGCAAATTTTTGGATCAGCCTTTATCTTCCATACAAAGTTTCAAACTAATGACACTCTCCATATGGTACTGAACTTTTCATATTCCCCCTCTTTTCTCCTGGTATTCTTAATGTCAGAAAGAAAACATATGTAGATATAAATATAAAACAAGTCCTGAATGTACATCATTTGTAAGACTCCACTTACAACTACCAAGAGCAGAGAAATAACTAAACAATGTCGCTTAAATGGAACACAACTTGTGCTTTGTCTCAATAAGCATATAAATTTAGCCACTCTTTTTCCTCCTTAACTGTGCAAAATGTGCCCATATAGAGTATTTCTTCCATGTTTTTCCTCCTTAAATATACAACTGCAGATGAAAAGCGTCCACATTCTCTGCTTATATGGATCGAGCATACCATCTTATTATGCTTTTGGTCTGTGTAAAACTTGTATCCATTTCTACCATATCTGTACCCTTTTCTTGTGTTTCTTTCAATTCATAGAGGAAAATTTCCTTTCATCCGTAAATGCTCTAGAGTTCTTCTGAGGCCATACTTGAGCACAGCTTCATTTCCCATCCTAAAACCATCTCCATAAGTCGATGAAGTATCTGTTTCTATTCGACGCTTCAAGTATTCGCCGACCTTCTTCTTGAAATCAGACCGTTTCCCTTTCTTTGATGATGTGTAGGAGGATGGAGGTGTAGATGAGGATGATGATGCCTCACTTCCTGGACTTAAGAGTAAATCTCAGCATCCAACCACATATGAGCCAAGACTTGGCAAATGCCTTCTTCGACTTCTGGGCTTAAATTTGGATAACCTGTAAGACATCAACTAATAAATGATATTGACCATCAAAGAAAAAACCAGAAGACTTGAAACTGTTATTAATAGAATGTAAAGCTGACTCTAATCTATAAACTTAAAACTTTAGACCAGTATGTTGTGGTATTAGAATCTATAATGGTATTAGACCAAGGGGTTCAAAGTTCAAACCCTTGTGTACCGATTTGACTTACATTTTATACTGGCATCATTTGATAGGCTTAGTTTAAATGTCTGGTAAAGGAGCTATAAGCCTGAGCTTTCAAATTAGTCAGTTGTGATACGGATATCTGTCGGAAAATTTGTCCAAAACCAGAGTTTCTTAAAATAAACATCACTTATGAGAGAGAATAGGGTCTATTTGGATTGTTTGTTTTTCATCTGTATCTGTATATTTTTTAAAATGATATATGTAAAAAATATCCGATTTGCATCTAAATTTTATCTATATTTGTTCTATTTGATCTTTTGATAAGAACTGTTAACTTTTTTTTATCTATATCTATTTTTTGATAAATAATTTGTTAGAAAAAAGTTTGAAAAAGTGTCTGTATCTGTTGGAAAAAAGCCAAAACAAACAGACCCTATAACCTTTAAGCCGTAGCCATGCATGCATCATCTCATGTGCAAGAATCGAACCCGTCAACAACCTAAAAAATTTTAAATTTTCAGTCATGGCTGCAAAAAATGTCCAAACGTAAGCTGGAACAGGCACCAAAAAAGAGGATATAAGCTATGTACCGAGGAAGTCCATATAACATGAGAATTGCCGTAACTTCACACTGGCGGACTGGCCTGTATGGCTCTGTTATCATGTCAAAGATATGGCCTGCACCTATGCTTGGCCTTCGTATAATCTGTCATGGCCAAGAATGAATATGAAGCATCAATACTCATGATAATAGTCTGGAAGGCAAAATTTCCCTATCTACAAATGGTATCTCATCCATCACCTCTCTTTCAATCACATATTGCAGTGTATGAGTGATGTTGTTCACATATGGCAGTGTATTACCCGTACACACAAGTGGACACTATTTGGGGCGAGGAAATTTGGTTTTAGACCAGATGATGGAAAAAAGATTTAGGGATAAGCCTCTTACCGTGGTAACACATTGTTCTTCTGATAAGCAAAGGCCCCTAGTCCCAGGCAGGTGATGGTTTCCCTATCATTGACAAAAAATAGAAATTTCATTTGGATAGAATGCAAATGAATAGCAGATCTTTAATGTAAACATAAATTACATCAAATAGATCTTACATTCTTTTCCCCTTCCCTGGCCTCATTCAGCGCTTGTCTCTTGACCAGGAGTAATGGAATTTGCTGCTCAACTTTCATATGCAGACACTCATAAAATCCCCGTATCTCAAGATATAGAGGTTGACACTCATTAGTGTCCATGATTGCTGAGTCCAGACACTCTAAGCACAGCTTTCTACGGTCATCGAGTGAGAGGTACTTTGTGTCCCTTTCCTGCATACATTTAATTTCAATAATAAAGGAAAGGAGCCTATGTGACCAAGTGGCTAGGAAGAAGAAAACTAGAGGTCCAAGGAGTAAGGACTAACTTCCATTCTCTCACAGCTGCAACATCATGGAGTCCCGTCTCGCTCATGTGAAGGGCAGTGTTTTTGTAGCCAAAAAGGATGTGCTTTATACTCAGTAAGACCAACCGGATTTGTTGGGATCTATATGAAGGAAACAACAAAATAATTCATTAATATCTTGTATGCAAGATATGTAAAATGACCAACTTGAAAGTAAAAGGTGATGACTACTGGATATGCTTATCCATCCAATGGACATGAGCAATTCCATAAAACCAATAATTATGAATTCTCCCCTCAAAATTTCTTGTGCACTGATATGCCAAAACCAATGCATGAACGACATGAGCTTTACATTAATGAACTCAAGAATAAACTTGTGGGTTTTAGTGAATATCTGCATTTTGTTAAGCACAGTTAAGCAGAAGGGATGTTGTGAATCATACAAAATTGAAATTTTCCCTGCAAAATTTTGTACTTATTCATCTCAGTGCGACATACAGATAAGCAATATTTGATGCACAAAAAGTTCCACTCAATTGAAAGTTTTCTGACCACAGAGTATTTGTGGTGCTTCTTGATTCTTATACACTAGTTTAGTTACATAATGAACAATAAATTGGTCTCTTTGATTCCCCTGTTTACATAATGTTCCACTTCTAAAATTGCATGATATTATATTCTGAAAGCACATTTTGGATCTATGCAAACAAATAGGAGTATCAATTTAAGAGGAAAAAAGATAAGCTAGATCAAAATAAATGTGATATGAATTTCAGAAGATTTTCTTTACAGGTTGCAGGTGTTAGGCAAGTCAGAGAATGTGCATATGATATAGAAGTTATCTAAGTACGAAGATAAAAATGTAGTACTTACAAAATTCTTGAAAACATCACATATTGGATGAGATTGTCGATTGTCTGGTAATGAGAACTTTCATACAAAATGAAAATATTAGGGCTAATAATATTCAAACTCTATCAATTAGATGTAGGATATAAATCTAGTGGGTAAACTTAGGGGATAAACAAATTGAGGAACTGGAATTAAACCTCGTGGTCAGTGATTGGCTGATTGCAGTGACAGCCAAAAGCATTCTGGATGCCAGACAGCATCTTCATGTAAGTTGCTCACGAAACATCCATCACCAATCTCCGTGTTACAACCAGCACAAATTCTATAGAAGAGAAAATTTAGTAAACAAATAGGCTTGAAGAAGGCTGAATACTACAGGCAACAATCATCAACACCAAAACAGGAAGGAAACTAAGGATAATATGGACCAATTGTAACTCGCAAATTTCAAAGGATACGGTAGCAGCTTATGCTAATAAAAGACTATTTTCTCAGTGTTTGCATCACTTAGGTTATGGTCACTGTTAAATTTAGCTTCTCAATCAATTGATCTGACATTTCCTCATTTGTGGGTTGAGATTTTTCATGTAAGCAAATTAATCAAAAAGGGGATTAAAAGATGACACAAGGATTCGATCTCAACCTCTTACTTTGATACCAAGTCAAACTCAGCAATCATAAATAGTGGATCTAACATATTGAAATGCAACGATTTGGCTAGTACAAATTAATAATGGGGAAAAGAACTAAATATTAATATGTAAATCACTCTTTTTATGAACTTTGACTTCCCAGTACAGGGTTCAGATGGAAGCAAACACCACGTTAAAGATTTTATCATCATAAGGTACCATTCACTGTAAGGAAAAAAGGAAATTCCAATCTGAATGTGTTTTGTAGTAATCTACACATTAGACTACAGATGTCTGAGCACTCAAAGTACCTGTATTTGACGTCCAAACTTTCTTGAATGGTCCTAGCAAGCTCTTCATCTTCCTCAAGCTGGTAGTTAATATGCTCTTCTTTCTGCTGAGAGTTGACATGCTCTTCTTTAGGCTGAGAACTGGAAGGCCAATCTTCCTTCGGCTGAGAGAAAGGAAAGGGTTGGACTATGCTTCCTTCATCATAATGAGGAGGAGATTCGATGTTCAAACTTGCTTGAATGGCCCTAGCAAGCTGTTCATCTTCCTCAAGCTGATAGTTAGTATGCTCTTCTTCTTTCTGCTGAGAGTTGACATGCTCTTCTTTTGGCTGAGAACTGGCAGGCTCATCTTCCTTCGGCTGAGAGAAAGGAAAGGGTTGGACTATGCTTCCTTCATCATAATGAGGAGGAGATTCGATGTTCAAACTTGCTTGAATGGCCCTAGCAAGCTGTTCATCTTCCTCAAGCTGATAGTTAATATGCTCTTCTACTTTCTGCTGAGAGTTGACATGCTTTCCTTTTGGCTGAGAACTAGCAGGCTCATCTTCCTTCGGCTGAGAGAAAGGAAAGGGTTGGACTATGCTTCCTTCATCATAATGAGGAGGAGATTTGATGTTCAAACTTTCTTGAGCGGCCCTAGCAAGCTGTTCGTCTTCCTCAAGTTGATAGTTAGTATGCTCTTCTTCTTTCTGCTGAGAGTTGACATGCTCTTCTTTTGGCTGAGAACTGACATGCGCATCTTCCTTCGGCTGAGAGTTGACATGCTTATCTTTCTCTTCTGATGATTCAACATGCCCAATCTCTTCCAGCTGAGCTTCAGCAGGTTTTTCTTCATCTTCTGACTGACTATCATCATCTACAAGTGGAAATAGATGAAGGACAGAAGATAATTAGATCACTAACACATTTTACGGATTCAGCATTTACACGAAACCAACATTCTGATATCAGCATTGTGGTCAAAGATAAGGCACGTTACAGTTAATTCGATATGGGACCAGCTAATCTATTCGTTCCAATTGGAGAGTGCAAAATTTTTACCAAATACGTTTCCATGAGGGAACTCAGATTCTGAAAGCACGCTAGACATTAGAATTGCTTTTCCAGGTGCTCTAGGCCGTTAATTGAAGAAAATTGGTTGAGATTTTCCCAGAGGCTTGTCCTTTTGATGATCTAACTCTGAATTATGTATAATGAATAATGAAGGAAGCCTCTAGCCGAAAAAAAAAAAAAAGAATTGTGAGTGAAGGCGATTAATTAATTTTGTTAATATCAACCTAGTTACTTAACAACAAAGGTTCCAATCATGGTGAAGCATGTGTTCGTATTTTTGTTTAAATATTAAAAAAGTGTATATAAGGCTATAAAATATCAAACCAAGAACCGAACCTAATTGAACCAAACCATATCAAAATTTTATAATTTTTTATGAAACGGTTTGGTTGATGGTTTGGTTCAGTGAAGAGTAAACGGTTTGTGGTTTTGTTCAAGATCCGAAACCGAACCGAACCATTTTACATATTAAAAAAAACTCAAACAATTGTTTTTTCCTTTAATTATTTTATTAAAGAATTAATTATTTTTAGTTTTTTTTATTTAGATACGTATTCTTCATGAGAATAAAATTAGATTGATCATAACATATTCCCACTATTGTAGCTCAGAATAATTCGTGTGAATAAAATTAGTGTACAATTATAGTTCAATGGCAGATAAAATCTCTTCTCTCTATAAGTTTTACATATTTATTTGAGTAATTGATTAATTTAAAATATTATTGTTTTACATATTTATTTGAGTAATCGACATAATAGAATTGACAAATATTCTATTCCTCAAACAGTTTGAAAATGTTAAAAACTTATATTAAAAAATTAAGATTAAAATATGAAAGTATATAATATTAAGAAAAAAAATTCTTTTTTTTTTTTTTTTTGTTTCACATAAAATGGAAATTTCCCCTAGACTTTGTAATTTCTGGAAGCATACCTTTCTCCTTTCGAATTCTCAAATTTGGCAAGTCTGGAACTTGACGCAGAGAATCGCAATGTGATACCTTCAATCTCCTAAGAGATTTCACTTCGTCAATTCTATCTAATGACTCTATTCCACCACAATTCGATATGCTCAAAACCTGCAATGCTACCAGCCGCTTAAGGCC
This sequence comes from Combretum micranthum, assembly GCA_024138025.1. Classification (NCBI taxonomy): domain Eukaryota; kingdom Viridiplantae; phylum Streptophyta; class Magnoliopsida; order Myrtales; family Combretaceae; genus Combretum; species Combretum micranthum. The sequence continues at coordinate 132,671 of JAMXBD010000057.1, forward strand.
TTCTATACTTATCAAATTTGAGCAGTTTGATATTTTCATTTCCAGCAGGCTCGGCAATGTCTCACCGATTCGTAGCTCCGTCAAAGACTCACAGTCCTCAAGTGTCAATCTCATTAGAGATGTTAACTGGTCAAGTCCGTGCAGCTGTTGTATTCCACAACCTGATATACTTAGAACCCGCAATGCTCCAAGTCTTTCAAGGCCTTCTATTTTCTTAATCTCTGGACAACGTATGATTTCCATCTCTATGAGGTTTTGTAAGTTTTCAACACTTGGTAATTTCTTCAACCTCTGTAAATCTTGAATAGAAAGAACAGCCAAGGCTGAGGGAAACTGCGTGATATCCTCCAGATTCTTGCACTGTAAGGTTAGGTTTTCTAGAGAACGTGGAAAACCTAACAAGTTTCTGGTATGGGCAAGGCACAATGCCAGGGTCATTAGCGAGGACTGTGGCAGCCAGTAGAGATGATCAAAGTTGGTACCCAATAAAACCGTTGTTACATTGGCATCGGAAGCAAAGGAACATTCTTTCAAGTTAGCCAAATTTTGAAGAGCATAGAATGTCTTCAATTCTTTTGATTGCACGTGTAGCGAAGTTAAACTGGAGGGAAGCTCTGGCAGGCTCTGAAGCTTATTGCAAGAAGTCAAATCAAGCGTCTCAAGGATCTCAAGTGTCCTTATGCTATGTGGTAGACTGGAAATGCTAGAATACCCAAACTTTAAGATTCTTAGAGACCTTAGTACCCCGATATCATGAGGAAGATTTTTCAATTTCCTACACCAAGAAGCATAAATTTCTTCGAGCCCATATAACCTACAAAAACTTGAAGGAAACTCCTTCACGAAACAAAATTCCATCTTTAGCACTCTCAAGATTTTCAGGTTTCCGATTGATTCAGGTAATTCAGAAATGCCTGTAGCCGACACATCTAATTCTACTAGGGACCTTTCTACTTCACCAACGAAGGGTCCAAGGCTTGTTACAGAGCAACACTCCCTTAGCGACAGGTACTGAAGTTTCACTCTCTTGAAAATTGAACAAGGAAACTCAGTAATGTTGGCACTATTAAGCTTGAGTGTTGTGAGATATAATAGCTCACAAGTTGAACTCGGAAGGTGAGTCAATGAAGAACAACTCATGGTGGTTAAAATTTGAAGCTTTTGCAGATGGCCAATTGAGACAGGGATTTCTTGTATAGAAGTTCCATCTATGAGGAACTCTTTCAGAGCTTTCAGGCAACCCACTTCATTGGGCAACATGCTAAGTTCAGTGCAATACCTCAAATTGAAGATGGCTAACCTCTGCAACATACAGATTGAAGGATGTATCTTCACCAATCTTGAACAGTGTTCAAAAATCAAAATTTCTAAATCTGGGCAAAATGAGAAACTCGGGGTAATCACTAGGTCAGCACAGCCAGTAAGGTTTAAAACTCTCAGCTGTGGTGCCTTTCACAGAAAAGAAAGGAACAGAAAGTTAGTTCATTGATCAACGGGAAGACATGCAATAGGAAACATTTGTGAAATTACCTGAATTTGATCCCATAATTCCCAGTTCTCTGTGATTTTGCTCCATGATAAATCAAGAACTTTCAGCGATTCTGCAAGATGTTCAGCATTTTGAAATGGTGGAAAGCAGCTTTGCCAGATGAGATTCCTTTGCTGCATACAGTCACTATCAGTAATTCTGCAGGTTATCTGATGTTCCAGCTTGAAGAACCTCATGTTATCCATATGCCCAGAGCCTGCAGATTTAATATCAATAAAATATTTCTCAGGGACAAGATGGAGGATAGAGATCCTCACTTCCTCCTGTTGGAGAGGATTCCAATGAGCATGAAAGTAGTACTATAAGAAATTGGACTAGAGCCAAGACAGACAATTATCTGGCCTTAATTTTAGGGAACCGGTGTAGAGAAGCTAGCCTGACATGTCATCTCTCCATTATTTATTTAGGAGGATAAGGTGACTCCTCATTGCAGTTATAGGCATTCATGAACTTGGATTGGGTTGTGTCTTGAGTCTACTTATTGTGGTGGTAAGATTGATTGAAATCTGGAAGGAAAAGATTGTAATTGCAATTGAGGTCCTTAAGGAATCAGTTAGGGAAAAGAGAAGTAATTAAGCAATGAGAACTAAAAGGTGTGCTTGGAATCAGCCATCCTTTGAAGAAATTGCAAGAGCTCATTGGTCTAGCTCCATAGCAATGGAAACACATCAGGGCTCAAGTGATTCACCAAGGCAACAAGACCTTGAAAGATGCTTTATCAAGTACTTGTATAGTCATGTTTTGTATGCAACAATTATCCAGATTGGAATTGAATGAACAGAAAGGAATAAAATTAGTAAGAGAATGACCAATCCATTCCTATAATTGATAAATCCATGGAATAGAATGGAATAAGTATTTACTATAGAGGAAATAACCAAATAAAAAAACATCACCTGTTTTCTCCATTGGCAAATGTAGTCGGTCTATGATAACTTGTCTTGCAAAACCTCTAACAAAGCGATGCATCCAAATTCCATTGTTTGTGTCAATTTTCACCAAACACAAGCGAATAAGGACTTCAAAGTCATGGATCGATGAAGAATGCAAGGAATCATACCACAAAAGTAATGCAACTCGTTTGTCCATTCCATTGGGAAAGCAAGAGATGTCCAGAAACATCTCCTTTTGCTTTTCATTTAAGCTATTATAACTCATCCTTACAATCTCTTGCCGGGTTAAGGACAAAGGGATATTTTCTCTAAAATTTATAACCATGCTCTCCCATTCTACCTCAAATTTCCCATTAAGCATTGACCCCAGGATCTCGATCACCAAAGGATTGTAACTCTCATAGGGTAGTACTCTTATAATTTCCGTTGATAATGTATAAAAATCTTGGTGGGGAGAGTCCTTTCTAAATGCATGTCTGCTAAAAATTTGTAAAGCTTTTCCACTATGCGCATCCAGTTCCCCAAGATGCGAAATCTTATAAATATGATGAGCCAAAGAAATAAAACCATTGTGTTCTGTTGTGATGATTATCCTGCTTCCAGGACCAAACCAGTTTAGCTGCCCTGCAAAAGCCTCCAGATGAGAACTCTTTGTAGTATCATCAAGGACAATAAGAACTTTCATATGGCAAAACCTTTCTCGAATTAGACTGATTCCTTCATTGACAGATTGTAAGACCTCACACTTTCTACCTAGAAGGTCAGATGCTAGCATAGCTTGCAAACATCGAATATTATCAGAATGTTCAGCCATTTCATCTATATCTGTGAGGAAGCTGCAACCTTCAAAGCTTGATGAAATCTTATCGTATACGGCTCTGGCTAGAGTTGTCTTGCCCGAACCATCTTCCCCCAGAATTGCGAGGATCTGTACATCATTAACTTTTAGATTCAACAAGTCCATTATGCATTGCACATGATGGTCCATACCTACTAAATGGCTGCCTGTTCTTAATAGACTCAATTTTAGCTTGTGTGAGACCATTTGACAAACTTCCTTTATGTAGTTGTCCATTTCATTTGGTCTGCAAGGTAAAAATATTGAAACTGGGTTAGAAAACACAAACACCAAATGGATAAAAAGTACCATGTAGAATTTGTGAGGCAATGCTCGTCAACAAATACAACTATATTGACTAGCTGAAGTCTAAAAATGTTATTTTATTACTTATAAATATTTTGAGATCATCTATAATACTAGACTAACCCAATTTAGGCAATTAATAAGATATAGATAAATTTCAGATAGTTAATTATAAAAATAAATAAATTAATAATTTTAAATTTCAGATAATCATCTGTATAAAAATTATTAAAACTTGGTATGAATGCTTGACTTATGTTAAAATTAGTATGAATGCATGACTTATGTTAAAAACCTATGTTCACTATGCTGGTTTATAAAGTGGATCGCTCGAAGCACGCACTAAAGTTAAAAATTGAGTCGACTTTTAACGGGCTTGGTCTGACTTAGTTGGACTCCAAAATTTTTACCTTTTGCCCAAAGCTGGCCTAGGCCTTATTATCTGGTTTGGATTTCCAAGTGAGCCTCACAAGGCCTAACACTGACAGGCCGAAAAGGCTCATTTAGGCCCTACTGATTATCTTTAGAAATTCTGGTTTTTTATCATTCAATTCAAATCCACTAATTAAAATTTAAACACAAGAAAATATTAATTGTTAACTTTATTAATTAATTGCTGAAGTCAACGTAGTCTATCAACCATCATCATCTATCACTAGTGAAAAATTACATAAAGTTGCTGTAAATACGAAATTGCATGAAACTAATTATTTATATTTTCATTACTAAACTTTGAAAATACTTATACATACACACGCGTAAATATGTATATATATATAATATTCAATACTTGTCTATCCTCAATGTATTATATAACATTACAAAATTCGTCTACAAGCACTCCAGTACAGATTCCTTCTATTATGTTTGGTATGCTTCATACAACAGAATATTTTTAATATTTTACGCATGCACAAGTATACAACAAAATAGCAATTTTAATAGTTATATTATTAGTGCTACCATATGATGCAATGAGTTAGCATAAAAATCAATTTCAAAAACACATAAATTTGGGAGAAATTCAACTGCTGATTGTTCAATGAAAATAAAAGTCATAACATCCTTTTTTTAGGGCTGCCACAGCACTAATTATAAAAGTAAGTTAAAACAATTTTGGAAATAAAATAAATTTCTTCCTAAAATAAAACATAAAATTTGAGAGAAAATTGTTGGGTTTTAAACGTACATTTTTTTGGACCCAAGGCTAGACCTTTATAGGTAATACAAAAATGAACGTAGGGCTCTAAATCAACTTCATCTGGACATATTATAAGAATCAATCCAAGTTCCATTGTAAAAGTTAGGCCCTTATAAAGCTTGAAAGGTCATTTAGATTTCATGTTTGATTTCTTAGGCCTATTTTCATTCCTCTTTTTATTGGCCCAACCCAAAAACTCATCAGTAATATTACTCCACATCATCATATATTTGTTTTAACTTTTTCTTATTTCGTCACACTCATTACTATCATCGTTGCCATCTCTAATAACCCAGTTACACCTCTACCACTAATAATGTTGATAATAGTGACGATCTAGTACCCTATAGGACCCATGGAATTTTTCATTACAACTTAATTATATAAAAGATTATAAATAAGCTACTCAAAACCTGTTAATTTTTAATTTTATTTGTAATTTACATATTCATCTACTTAATAATATCTAATAACTCAATCATATAATCTTTAGTTATATACTTCTAACAAAGATACACATTGTAACCTAATAATGAAACTCAAAATAATTTATTGCATGATTCTATCGCAAAATTAAAAATCTACAATAACAATACTTTGGAAAGAAAATAAAAGAAAGAAAAAAAAAATGAATGATGATATATGCTTTAGGGTTATTTTACTTTTAGCAATAGACAAATGGTTTGGATCTTTTTGTTGAGTTAAGGTATTAAATTCTGTTATGATTTATACTCTTAAGGAGAAAGTATGCATTTGATATTGAATGTTTACCAATAGGGTTTCCCATCAACTCTATTAAACTTCCTATCCATTTTTTATACGTCACTTCTAACTGGTTTATGATGCTTAGCCAAAGGGAATGAGGTTTGCATATTCATGCTTTCTTCTTTTCTCATATTATAATTATTATATTTTTTATTAACTATGTAATTAAATACATTTAAGATTGTTTTTTAACAAATTATGTAGTTAAGAGTATTTAATATTATTATTTTACTAAATTAGTCACTCTAAGATGCTGACACATGTCATCAATGGATAAAAAGTTTAATACATTTGACCAAAGTCCTATATATTTAAGAGTTTGAATACTTTAAATGACTCAAATAGAAGGGAAAAAAAAATTGAAATTCAGATAGAAAAGTAGATAATTGTTAAGAACTAATTACATACGTTTCACGTCTTCAATTAAAAACTTTTCTAAGATGGGTACACGGTATTATCAAATTTGCACCTTATATACAGTATGTGTTGCAAGATGGATATAAGGTATAGAGTTTTTGTACCTTAATCACTCTAATTTCTGGTATGGTATAGGATAAAATCAATAGAGCAGTACAACATAAAAAACATAAAACAGCATAAGTTTATTATTCCATGTTTGTTTTGCCAAGTACAACACAAGATTTAATTGTTTTTCTTTTATGTAATTTTTTTTTATTTTAGTCAAAGTTATCTATTGTTTGTTATACACAATTACTATACTAGGATAATGATTTTAATGGTTATGTAACTTATTTTATCATTTAATTTTTTATGATATTTTTTAATTCCATTATTGCCTTGGCACTACTGTTGCTATCACCACCACTGATATTGCACTATTACCACCACTATAATTCCACCAATATTGTTGACTCTTTACCACTTACATAGCACCATAATGGTGATAGTTGTAAGCCCCCAAATTTTTCGAGAATGGTTTTGGAATACCAAATCGAAACCCAAAAGTTTGATCAAACCATAAGCAATTTCGATCACGGAATTTCATAAGAGAATCTTAAAAAAAACAAAAATAGATAGTTCAATAATCGTTCAATTCGAAAACCCGAACATAAAAAGATCCACCTATCCGATCCCTAATATAAACCCCTCAATTTCTAAGGAAAAGTTGGATTAAACCCTAACTCTAGTCAAACCGGAATTCTAAAAGTCAACAAAGGTCAAGACAATCAAACAATTTCAACTCCAGCGTTCTCAAAACCTAGAAAACGAATTTGAGTTAATGGCTTTTAATAGTTCGTAATAATATAGGGTAACATAAAAATATCAGATTCACGAATTTCGACTGTCCTTCGGACTCAAATGGGATCAGTTCTCGAAAAGTGTGTCCCGGAGCTCTGAATATTAAAAATATTCCAATAACACCAAAAGACTCGTAATTAAACAAGGATTCCAAAAATATCAGTTTCAGAATTTTTCGGTAACTAAAAATAACAAATATAGCTCGTTTACGGGTATTTTTATTACTACCAGTATTTTATATGTCTAGTCTACTATTCATTATACTATTCCTACTATTCATTATTATTTCACTATCTCTACTTTTTTTTACACCTATTTCTTACTACCTACATACCTATTTTCTTACTTTTTTCATTTCCAATACAATTTTATTCACATCAAACTTTACACTTTATTTCTTTTCTTTACAAAAATTACAAAACAAATAAATTTTTCTCTCTCCTTCCCCCCTACAAACCGCCGGCCTCCCTCTCTTTCTCTCTACATTATTTTATTTTCAATTTATTTTATTACATCAAAATTTCACTCCAAAAATTCTATAAATACCCACTTCCTCCTTCATTCTTTCATACACTCATTTTACATAACAAAACTCTACCAAAATACTCTCTCAAAATACTCGCTACCATTCACTACACTTCAAGAAGAAAGATATCAAACACAAAACCCATTCATCTCTTTCAAAATCCTCCATTAAACCTTAGGTAAAAATCCTACCCATATTATTTATCATGTTCATATAACTTAGCATGAGTTTAGTGTATGTTTCTTAGACTCATGTGAGTTAAAGAAGCAATAATATGTTCATGTTTTGTTTTTGTTCATGTTCCTATTTTACATTATGTTGTTGTTGTTATTGGTATTGTTATTATTTTTGCCCTAATCTAACTTATATAGTATTATGTGTACTATGTATATATATTTATTTAGAGCATATAAGTTCATTTGTTATTTATTTACTTTCATGTATTGCAATTTATTTATTTACTTGTTTTATGCAATTTATTAAGACTAGTCTTTCTAGTCTTAGACTTGTCCATATTAAGTCAAAACAATTTTTCTTTCTTTTCTTTTCTTTTCTTTTGGAACTAGTTTATTCTTAGTCCCGGGTTGTCTTGATGAAGCTAAAGCTCTCAATACATGACCGGGATACCTTGACGAAGCTAAGGTTCCCAATGCTTGACTATTTATTTATGTTTATTTACTTACAAGTATTTCTTTCTATCTTACTATGTTTTATCTTTACTTTTACATTGCTACATAATCATATTCATGCATGATTAAGAATGTTATTGTTTTAAATAAAAATAAAAATGGGTTCTTTCTTAAATAAAGAAAAGTAAAGTAGATTTCTTAACAAAAGGAATTTTCAACAAAAGATTTAAGTTTTCATTTTAATAAACTCTTTTCAAAGGATAAGCTAATCATAAATTCTAGAAGAATTAGTAATGAAGATCTCTTCAAAATAATAAAAGGAACTCATTTCTTTTAAAAGCTAAATACTCCATCAAGATAAGAATTTTTAGTCTTGAACTAAAGACTTGAACTTAACTAAATCTTTTAATAGGTTCATTTTAGACTTTGAAAATAACATACTATGAAAGCATATTCAAAACTTGAATTTTATAATTGTTATTGTCTTTTCAAAATTAAAATGAAGTTTTACTAAGTTCTAATGTTAACAATTCTTTATTAAGGAAGCTTTTCTTATAAACTTATCTAAAAGAATTATTCTATCACTTGACAAATATTAAGAATAAAACAAATTTTTCAAACCAAGATAAAATCAACTCACTGTTTTGAAAACCAACTTAGAAAATAAAATTTGCTAAAAAGTAAAGTTTTAAAGGTATATCTATTTCCTAAAGAAGAGAAAGAATATAAAAAGAGGAAAACATACATTTAACACAACTCCCAATATTTGACCACATAAAAAACTTAAAGGATATTTCGAAAAACTTATTTTTTAATCACTAAAAATAAAGTTGGTATATAACTTAAAGAACCAAATTTTTGGAATGAATTTACTTTTGAAAAGTGAGAAAATGAAATAGAAAAACATTTACTCATAACAACACAAATATATTTTTGTTTTCCCTCTAACAATTCAAAAAGAATAAATTTTCCAAGTTTTATCTTTTAAAAACCCTTAAAGACAAATTGTTTATGAAATATCAATATTGAGACAACACTACAAAAGTCATGCATACAATATGAGTATAAATATATGTTCAAAGGATTTTTTCAACTATATATATATATATATATCCATATATTTTGCTTAAGGATTTTTGAGTAAAGTAAAGTTTGGAAAAATCATATTTTGTGAACTATAAATCCGTAGCTATTGTGTACCGTAGTATTCACCAACCCAAATGGCTTTTTATGACAAAAATAACCTTAGAAATGAATAGATCTTTTTGAGTAGGTAGAAAATGATATATTATAAGCGCAATTCCGAGTTAAAATGACCAAGTTACGTCCATTTTAAGTTGGAATTATCTTCTATGCGAATTTTAACGATCTTATGACATAGTTTTCGATAAGTACCATAGAATCAATAAGAAGTACTCATTATGGGTATTCTTCTTGATTAGGTGATCCCGACGAGGAGTATTCATACTTGGAGAATTATTTTGATTAGTGGATTTACCGATCGACTCACCCATAAAAAAGATAGATCCTTATGGCCAAGTAAGTTTAATTCCTACCTTTTTTGTACTTGATTGTGCTTGTAGCTAGAGACACTAGAAGTAGGAAAAGATGAAATGAATTATGTATGATAATATTGGTTAAAAGAATGTTAAGCATACCGAGGCATGAATCGCTGTTAATTAACTTATGTTTTATTATTATTCTGTTGGAGTGTGTGCAAAATTCTGTGATCACCTTTAAATTACTTTAAATATATACTACGAATTATATTAATTGATTCATGCATATTACGTAGTTAGTTTCATTGCATGAGCTGCTATTCTCGATGGGATAAGAGTTTAGTAGCCGGGTGTGCAGTAGCCAGAAATCTGCAAGATGGCGATTAGGAGCCTGAAAGAACTATTTTGTGATGGGCTAGTAGGAGCCTAAAATAAACTACATGAGTTGGATTTTTAAGACGGGTTTTAAAGAGCCTGGAACACCAAACCCTGAATGGAGGGGTAAATCCATTCAAACATATGATTTCTGGTAGATCATATGTATTGCTTGATCACTTGCTTGATGCATTCATATGCTTGTTTAATAACTTGTTTGAAAATTATTTATACAAGTACGTTGATTCAGGAATACTTTCACTAAGCTAGTTATGCTTATACTCCGATAGACCTTTGTTGTAACAGGACTATATCTTTTATGCCCGAAGACTTCATATACTCGAGTGGGATGATGTCTTAGAAAAGCTTCTGGGAATCTTTTGAAGATCTTAGGTTAATCATCCTTCAATGTCTTATAATGTTAGTATTATTTGGTTGTGAGAAAGATTAAGTTGTTATTATGATTGTTTGGAGAATTATAAAGGAAAAACCCCTAAGATGATGTAAGGATTATATTCTCTTAATGATAAATTGGATGTTTATTTAGATTCTTATATGATGTATTTACTATCTCAAACCATACATCCCACCGGTATCTCCTATTGTTGTGATAGATGCCTTACGTATGGTATTGAAAACTTTTGCATGACTTCAGGAAGTCATTCTTAAGTTTTAATACCGTATATGGCAGACTGCCATGTTTAGAGTACCCTTCGGGGCTTGACAATAGTAGCATGTACCGGTTTATTAGTAGTAACAATAGTGCTTACAAGATGATGGTGGCTATATGATAGTGCAGTGGGCGTGATAGGAATGCAGCAGTTGTAATAATTGCAACAATGATGGTCATGAAGTTGCCTTTGGTGGTTGTGGCTAGACATCTCTTCAAGTTGGGTCTAAATTAGAAACTATCCCGGCTAGCCCATAATGGATCAAGAGATGAACCTAACCTAGTGGGGTAAGTCTGACGCACCAAGAGGACCCATCGAGTCCACGAGTCCAAGATAGATCCACGACCTAGCAAGTCCATATAGGTTCTTCCTTGAAAAATTAAAAAAAAAAATATCTTGAAAAATTAATATGAAGGGGGCATATTTGATCTGTCCCGTCCCCTTCCCTAGGGTGATTCCTGGTCCCATTTTTGGGGTCTAACCTGCCCCAGGAAGATACCTAATTGTGGTGGTATGGTTTACTAATATAGCAGAATGTCTACAATGACGGTGCGACCAGCCTATCTAGTGGAATGGTAGAGGTAATAAATCACATTCAACCTGAATTTGTTGACCAGCCTGTCTAGTGGCGTATGGTTGCTGCCTAATTCCACTTATGAATGAACAGCCCACTCGTTGATTACCTCTATATCTCTTATTAATAATAACAAGCTCCGTGCTTAAAGCAAAATTTACACTAAATGAACCATAGAAAATATAACAGTAAAGATATCAAAAGCTGATAACTTTAATATGTTTACCACCATGCATGTGTAAAAATTAAATATAATAATATAATCAAATTTCTATCATAAAATGATTATTAAATCATATTATATGCATAAATAATAATTTTAAAATAAAAAATTTATACACATACACACACTCACCTTAAAATGTATTTGCTTAGAGTAGACTAAAGATACATCGGCCAGTTTACTCGCTCTTGAACAACAAAGACAGTTTGGATTATAAAAAAACTGGGGAGAAGAGAGGGAGCATCACTGGGCGAAAAGGGGGGAAATTAGTGACATTACGGCGGATGTGGTAACTTGAACAGACAAGTTACTAAATTATATTTAATAGAGAGTACCTAATAATTATTACTAACAGAGAATACTATTGAAGAATGATTTATGAAAATTATGGCAAAAAATTTATAGAGGCAAATAAGGATGTATTCAGATTATAGAATAGATATATAAATGTATATAGATATAATGTAATATAGATACATATAAATAAAGATATATATATAAATCTATAATTATTGTTTTCCCTAAATTACTATACATAATTACTTTTTTTTTTTTTTTTTTGCAAAATTTTAAAATAACCCTTTCATAAAATTATTATAATCTTATTAGTTTATTTAAATTAATTTAGATTTAATAATGTATGATATAAAAATTGCGGATTTGAAAAGAAAGGACTATTGACTTCATAATATAAATAAATAGAAGGAAGCAACTAAGCTTAAAACTTTCAAGTGAGAAAGGAATTACCCGACCGTCGCCGGAATATACCATGGACCGATATTTGTGATCTCTATTAGAGCCTGTTCAACAGCATCATCTCTGAAACTACTCCGGAACTCGTCTAGGACCTGAAATGGTTCGATGCCAAAGAAAATGGGGAAAATATTATTGGTGTCCGAATCTCGCATGCACTCCACCATGGACTCCAACCACCAGAAGCACGACTTTTTGGAAACGAAGCCTTTTGAAAACACCACTATGGAGTTTATGTCGCCTGAGAAGGAGGACAATGCAAGATGCGATTCCCGAAGCTCTCCATGCATCCACGCAGCCTTTGAGTAAACTCCTTCACATTGTCTGATTCGTCGTCACAAATCATGAAAATATCGTAGTTGCAATCTTTATAGTCAACGGGACTAGAGCTTGAGTTTCCGCCTATGGCTTTTACTCCCTTGTCTTCTTCATTAAACTCATCGGACATGGATCTCGATGTTCCCCTCTGGTTTTGTTTTCCTTTGGAACCAGCGAGATCGGGGCTTGATTTTTCCATTATGGCGTCTATTGTATCAGTAATATCATCATCATCTTCTTCAGAGCTGTCAGGAGAGGAGCTCGGTCTTCTTTTCGTAACTTCTCTTCTTCACCAGACTTTTCCTTGCTTGGTTTGTCCCCAAGATCTCACCAGAAAGGCACTCGGGATGGTGGAAGTCCAATGAAAGGGACAAGCGGGAGAGATCAGATGAATTGCTGGTGTTTGGTACGTTCGATAGGAATGGAAACTGGAGGATTTTGATGGAAATGGGATGAACGCTATGTTTGGGTGGATTAAAAACTGTGGAAACGGAAAAAGAACGGTGGAAAATGGAGGAAAATCGTGTATGGAAACCTAAAAGGCAAAGAAAAGCGCTAAAAAATGATGGAGAACTTTCAACTTTGCCCTTTTCTATTTTCTTCTCAAAATCGGGAAAAAAAGTGAAGGAGGAGAAAAACAGTATTTTTAAATTATCCTTCCCTCCTCAGTCCTCAGTAAACAAAGAATAGTAATAGAAGAGGTAATATAGTGGAATATTACCTTTTTTTTTTTCCACTTTCTTCATAAATTACTAAATACAAATAAATATTTTTTACATTTTCATTTCTACTCTTTTTTTTACCACTTGATTTTATAGCTTTCCACATTTTATAAAATACTCAAACATAGCAAAAATATCACCCTCCCATTTTCCATTCAAAAGAGGTTTGATGCCAATAGCTGAAACAAAAAAAATGAGGAGGAATAAATTAAAAGTTAATGTTACTCACTGTACCTAAATTTAAAAATTGATCAATTTAATATTAAATTTTTAAATTGATCGATTTAATACTTAAAAGATGCTACTAATTTAAGTTTTTTTCATGCATGCCAATAATTACTCTATTAATATGTTTCAAGTATAAAATTAATCAATTTTAAAGTTTAGACGATAAATTAATTAATTTTAAAATTCAAATACATAATTATATATTTTATCAAAATTCAGTTCAAGCATCATTTGTAACATTATCCCTAAATTAAAAGTTCTAAAATTCCATTTATTTTCCTTTTTTTACTATTATTTATAAAAACAATATAAAAATAATTTATCGATCATTAATTTTATTTCTCTTTTTTCTTTCTTCTATTTTCTTTATAAATCATCAATCATAAAATAAAATTCCATTCATTTCAATTTCCACTACTTTTATATCCTTTTTTATTTCATTGATTTCCATTAATATCTGCTTTAAAAAAGATTGCCAAACCTGCTTTAAAAAAGATTGCCAAAGGAGCTTTCAATTCCACTGATTTCCATTAATATATGCATTAAAAAAGATTGCTAAATCTGCTTTAAAAAAGATTGCTCAATCTGCTTTAAAAAATTGCCAAAGGAATTCAAAGGAGCTTTCAATTCCATTGATTTGCTTTAAAAAAGATTGCCAAAGGAGCTTTCAGTTCCATTGATTCCCATCAATATTTGCTTTAGAAAGATTGCTAAACCTGCTTTAAAAAAGAAGGCCAAAGGAGCTTTCAATTCCATTGATTTCCACTTTAAAAAAGATTGCTAAACCTGCTTTAAAAAAAGTTGCCAAACAGCTTTCAATTCCATTAATTCCCGCTTTAAAAAAAAAATTACTAAATCTGCTTTAAAAAAGAACGCCAAAGGAGCTTTCAATTCCATTTCCGCTTTAAAAAAAGATTGCTAGACGAGCTGTTCAAAAATAGATGATAATAGATAATATGTCTTTACGGACAAAAAGAATAATAGATGATGTGTCTGTATGACCGTATCGTTGATTTCCGCTTTAGAGCATTTTCAAGGCTCGATGTTTGACGGTTTTCCGGACCGAAGATGGGGTCCTTCAATATTGTATTGGGGCAGGTGCTTAAAAAAATCCTTAATATTTAAGAAAATTCTTTTGATACGGAGCGCTCCTGCGGCTGGTGGATTTTTTTTTTCTTTAATAAGTATATTATGTATAATTTTTATTATATAAGATCCATAAAATTAAAAAAATTATAAATAATCTTATATAAAGAACTTTGAAATAAAATGATAAGATTCTTAAAATATTAATTTTGCGCCCTAACTCTTTAAGGACGTAGATGCTTTTAAAAAAGATTGCCAAATCGGCTGTTCAATTCAGAAAATAATAGTTTATGTGTCTGTGGGACCGTATGATTAATAATAATAGAGGGCACAACCTTTTTCCTTTTTTTTTTTTTTTTTGGCCAGTAATAGATAATACAACTTATGCAAATTTATTGAGCATGTTTATTTTGGTATGTTAATTATTTCACTACTGTAATCATCATTAGATATGACATTAAATTGTTAAACAATCAATAGATCACTTACGTTAAAAAAATATAATGAAATAATAGAATTTTTCTATGTTTAGATGAGAAATAAATAAATATTAATTTTTTATAAAATAATATGTTCAAATTTTATATTAAATAATTTTTTAGTATTATAATAGGAGATAAAAAATTTAAATCTAAATTAAAACCTTTCATTTGAAAGTCCAGAAATTATACTACTAGACCGCTCAGCATCGGTTAAATAAGACCTTAAACAAATTGATTGGGTCAAACAATTGGAGGAACAGAAAAACAAAATATATAGAAGAAAAAAATTATATAAAAAGTATATTAATTTATACATTTCCACAAATGGGAAAGATATTCTTAAGCATGCACTGAGCGGCTCATCTATTCCGGGTATGGCTTGCCCGTCTGGGTGCATACCATCCAACCCTCCCAAAAGATTGATATTTAGAAAAATAAACTAAAACCCCCGTTGAAATCCTTGAAATAAAGCTTGAATGCGACAATGCGTCGTATGTTCAACCAATGTACACGTTGTGTGTTTTCTATCTTATCATTTGTGATCCAAAACTAACAAGGTTAATGTAATGACCTCAAAAGGGTATGTAAATATTCCTAGAAGGTGTCATGTTATTTGTGTACCCATTACATGAATGTTATCGTCTAAGTATAAAATTGTGAGACTCAGTCCAAATATTTGATTATCTTATCAAATCATAGCACACATATGCACTTCTTAAATTAAAATAATTATGAAACTCCGACTTCCCACAAATCGATAGAACCACAGTGAATCGATATCCCTTATCAAGCAATAAAGCTAGTTTAGGCCAATTCAAATAAAAAAATCATGATTGAGTCACTATAATCACCATCTATTTTACTAGTTAGCCTTCTAAGCTTCCACAAAGACCACTTTGGAGTTAGATAGCTAATGCCAATTCATTCATCCTAATCCAATCCTACCTTGTTCTTATGAGGTTGGTTGCAAAAAACCATAATATTTTCACTACTATCTTAAGCACAAATAAGTTATTAATCATCTGCTATGCACGAGCAAGCATATGCAATGCGATTATCGCACGGTGTATTCTAGTAACGGACATGAAATCTAGCCTCCCCATCCCTTCCCTCCCTGTCGACCAACCTAGGGTTAAGGAATTAATATTTTCGTCTGTATCCAGGTCGTCCGATCAATTCCCTTAACTAGCAAGTTTCAAGATACCTTAAATGCAACCTTACTTAAGATACCTTAATACAATTTATAGTAGGCTTAGGATACCTTAAATGCAACATTACTTAGAATATCTTAATACAGTATAAAGTAGGCCCGGGATACCTTAAATGTAACCTTACTTAGGATACCTTAATGCAATATGAAGTAGGCTTAGCATACCTTAAATACGGAACTAAGCTAACTTGGGGAATCTTAAACGTTGCCCTAAGTCTATAAAACTTATGAAAAGACCCACAACGATGGATATTTCAAGGCTTCAATAATATATGATTTCTTTTAGTTTGTATTACCAAAATAGGATACTTAAAAATGCTTATAAAAAATTTTTGATAAAACTTATATCTAAAAATAATTTTCTTAATACTCGCAATACCTCTAGAATACCTTATATTTCCTATCTATCCATTGTGTGATAGTGATGATATGAAATGATACAACGCATATCATTTTTCATTATATCTTGATATTTATTATTAGGTTCAAGGACAACCAACTAGAATAGAATTCAAACAACTCGCATAATATAAAATAGTGCAAATTTAAATGAACAATTAATTTATATCTCAATCTAAATAGTCAAGCAAATTCAAAGACAAGTCATAATCACAAGTTTTTGTTACAAATCTTCCATGGAAGTCCATAACAATTTTTTATAACCAACACAAGTTTGCACCTGTATCGCAGTTAGGCCATGTGATACACTATAATTACCTTGTATTGCATGATCTATCAGCGATATACTTACAAACGCTATATCTCTTATACCTTATGCGATACAGCAACATTCATATGATAATTATTTTCTTCTAATCCTCTTTTACTTAATTTTTTTAAAAAAGATACTAAAGACGCAATTTCCTTGTTTATTTGACTATTTATTTTCAACTTTTCCTTACATCCTGTCATGCACCATTCGTCCTTAGTTTAACCTCATTTAAATATCCCGACTTGTATTAAATATAAAGAGACAAAACCGTGCTATGAAGGTTAATTTTTCATTTAAGCTCATAAAAAAGAAGGTTAATTTTTTATTCGAGTTGTCCTATAATAATATAATATTAAACGAATCTTCTTACCTGATGTAATGAAAAAATATAAACATATAGATAAATATAAGGTTTTTTTTTTATCTAAGTATTTAATTAAAATAATTATTTAAATAAAGTTTAATGAAAATTTAATTTGGCATTCTAGCATTTTGCTTGTGGAACTACCTGTGCTGTGCATGTTACAATCGTATTTGAAAGGACATGGAAAGTCAAAAGTGGCAGCATAACTTTGGAAGGACAAGGCATTTAAAAGATGGGGTACAATAATTATATTTGATGGGGTACAGCAATTTGCACTTTAAGAGCATTAAAGAATAAAAGGACAATTCCCAGTTGCAATAATGAAATCCCACTATTATCTTTGGATGCGGTATAACTGTTTGTGCAAAGATAGCAACAAAGGTTAGGGTATGATTGGACGGTTTATTTTTTATTTATATTTATATTTTTTTAAATAATATACATAAATATGTTTGATTTATATTTATATTTTATTTAAATTTGATCTGTTTAATTTTTTAATGAGAACTGATAATTTTTTTTATTTGTATCTAATTTTTTATAAATAATTTGTTAGATAAAAATTTTAAAAAATACTTGTATCTATAATCTACCAACAAATAAATAGAAAATATCTATATTTGTAATCCACTATTGTGGTTGGATGCGGTACAATTGTTTGCACACAGATAGCATTAAAGATTAAGGGATGTTTGTTTTATTATATTTTCGTCATTTTATCATTATATTTTTGTTATTTTTAAATAAATATTTATTAAAAATATCGATAAATAAAATACTAACAATTTTACTATAAAATTGATTAAATAGATATAAATATAATACATATAAGTTATAAAAATAGATATAATACAAATACCATATAGATAAGAATCCAAGAGTCAAAATAAACCCTAAAATGGCGATTTACAATTATGACAATGAAATCCCACTGTTAAAATATGAATTTGCTACCGTAATAAATTATGAAATGGTAATTTATTTTGTTTTTTTTGTATGAAATGGTAATTTATTCTTGCGATCTATTTGTATTTTTATAAAAACACAATTAGAAGCTATGATTTTATGATGAATTTTGATAATTTTTTTAATGACTTATATTTAAATTTTTTTGTTTTTTGCAGCTACTCTAAATTAAAGTTGGGATGCATACACCCACTTTTTCGGATAAATATTTGCTATCTAGGAGTAGTGTCTCCATTATGTCTTAATAAATAAAGATTTTTTATGTGTTAAATAAATTTAAAAAATAAAAAAATTCTTAAAATAAAAGTAAAAAGTCATTATCACTTTATAAACACATTGCAACTATTTATTCTCACATAGATAGCGTTGAAGACTAAAATGGCAATTTACGGTTGCCATAATGAAATCCCACCATTATCTTTGGATGCCGTACAACTATGTTTGTTTCATCGTATTTTGATTAATTTGACATTGCACAAATATGTGTTTATGAAGAAATAGACACCTATAAGGAACTAACAGTTTTACCCATAAAACTAACCAAATATATATAATATAGATAAGTTATAGAATTCGTATAAGAATCTAAAAAAATGAAACCCACTGTTAAAATAAGAATTTGCCACTGTACTGAAACATGAAGTGGTAATTTTTTTTTTTTTCCGTATGAAATGGTAATTTACTTTTGCGATTTATTTGTATTTTTATAAAAACACAATTACAAGCTATGGTTTTATGATGAATTTTGATAATTTTTTCAATGATCTATATTTTAATAATTTTTTTTATAGCTACTCTAAATGAAGGTTGTCATACATACACCCAATTTTTTTTAGATATATATTTGTTGTTTGGGAATTACGTCTACATCTTGTGCCAACAAATAAAGACTTGCCACGTGTTAAATAAATTTAAAATATAAAATATCCATAAAATAAAGTAAATAACCATTATCACTTTATAAACATGTAGTAGCTATTTATTCGTCAAGGCATGTGGACAATATTCATGAGATAGCAAATTTCTATCCCACTTATCTCTTTTTATCAATTTTATCAACTGTTTTAGCAATTTAGAATATGTTTGGCAATCTTAAATAAAGTAGAAATAGACGGACATGAACAGAACGAAGAAGAGAGGAAAGGAAATAAAAGAAAATATTATCCTCATTTCTTACTTAGATTTATAAGATAGAAGTAGAAAAAAATAGGATGGAATTTTTTCTTTTGGTATTGTTTGATTGAGATGATTAAAGAAATGGAAAAAATGAAATATATAATAAATAAAATATATAATGAAAGAAATAAATAAAAAGAAATGAAATATATAATATATTAAAATGCCCCATTTTTTAATTCTTTTGCTTTATCTTTTAAATATTTTGATGATTTCAAATGAGTTTCCCTCTTCTCTCTCCTTTCATTCCATATCAGGAGAGAAATAAAAGAGCTGAGGACCCCAAAAAAAAAAAAAAAAACCGATCCTTAACACGTAAGATTAATTCCATTTCCTCTACCTTCTTTTTTGCTATGTTTGACAACTTTATAAAATGCAAAAAGTTGTAGAATGGAGTGAAAAAAAAAAAGAATGAAAAAAATAAATAGAAATAAAAAGGTGTGAAATATTTATTTATATTTAAAATTTTATGAAGAAAGTAAGAGAAAAGAAAAAAGGGATAGAATTAGTGATGAACAAAGTATCTCAAGTTTAAATTTAGCATTACAGTTAAAAGAAAAAAAGAAAATTCATATCACTATTTACAATCTCCACTACTTTTCCCAAACTTTAGCATTTTAGTTAAAAAAAATTTTTTAAATGGAATATTTATGAAATCCTGATTTTTTTTTTTGGCCAATCCCTATACCAGGTATTTCCGACCTTCTCCGGTCTCTTTCAGCAGCGGTCTTACCTTTCTTTTTATTAGTATTGTTTCTACCATTTTCGCTCTATTTCCACTTTACTCAAACACTGGTTTACCGCTTCTTTCCTATAACTTCTGCAACTTTCCACCTTACCCAAACATAGCCTTTATTTCAGTGGATTTATCCATAGTGTTAGCTTCTTTCTTCAATGGCGACTTTTGTTTCCTCTTCCTTCGAGCCTTACGGTGGTATGAACGAAGCACCGAGGATTGAAATTCAAAACAACGTTGATGTGTCTTCGCAATCGTCGAGTCCAATCTCCACACCTCTAGAATCTATGTGCTATGACGTATTCTTGAGTTTCAGAGGAGAAGAAACTCGTAAGAACTTTACGAGTTTTCTTTACAAGGAACTTGTAAATGCAGGAGTCAACGTCTTTCTGGATAGCAAAGAACTTCCTGTGTCACAAGATATCCATCCTACTCTCATGAAAGCCATTGAGAACTCCGCGATATCTATACCTATCTTCTCTAAAGATTATGCTTCAAGTCGGAGTTGTCTCATGGAGGTGGAAAAGATAGTCGAATGTATGGGAACTACGGAACAGATAGTCCTGCCCATTTTCTTCGATATCGAGCCATCTCATGTTCGAAATCAGAAAGACACCTTTGAACAGTCCTTCCTCAAGCACCTGGAGATAGGCGTTGACCACCAAGTTCTTGAGAAGTGGAAGAGAGCTTTAAGAAAGATCGGAGAGGTGAAAGGTTTCGCAGTTTCCGGGTACGCTACACGACTCGTTTACTTCACTAAATAAATGAGATTGCAATATTATAGGATTTTTCATTTGTTAATTTTTATTATGAACTATTTATAGAATCGCTGTTAGGAAGAACTAAATACTGTAACAGCTTTTCTTAAAGAAGACTGCAATGGAATTGCGAGTACTTTGTTGTGGTTTTGTTTGCAAGGCAGATAACCTCACTTACTTTCTTCTCTCTCTCTCTGTTTTTTGTTTGGTTGTTGCTTGTCCTATATATATCTAACGTCATTTACATTATCAGAGATCAAGCAGAGCTGGTAGGAGAAGTTGTTTCGCAAGTATTGGATCTGTTGAGGACGGGTGAAGTTTCTGTACCTAGAAGTTTAGTCGGGATGGATCAACGCGTGCAGGCACTAGCTGAAATGCTTCGGTTTTCCTCTAGCGATGTGAGGATAGTTGGAATCTGTGGTATGCCTGGCATCGGCAAGACAACTCTTGCACAGGTTGTCTATAACAAATTCCACCGTCAGTTTCAAGGTTACAGCTTTGTCTCAAATATCCAAGAAAGATCTGGAGCTGAAGGTCTGTGCTCCCTGCAAAAGCAATTGATTGTGGAACTCCTAAAGCGGAATATCGAAAGTCTCAACTCTTTCGAGAAAAACAAGAATATGATCGAGAATAGGTTCCGCAAAATGAGGGTTCTGATCGTATTGGATGGCATCGAGTGTGAAAGTCACATTGAAGCATTTGCTGTTAGCCTTGATTGTTTTGGCGCAGGTAGCAGGATCATCATTACAACACGAAAAGCAGAACTTCTTGATGAGGTCAAAGTTGTGCAAAGGTATAAAGTCAAGGCCCTGAACCAGTACCATGCTTTCAAGCTCTTTCAATCACATGCTTTTGGAAAACAATCTCCTGAGAGAGAATACCTTCGTCTTTCTACTGAAATTGCACGCAATACGGGAGGGATTCCTTTAATAATTAAGTTAGTTGGTTCTTATTTATACAATTATAGTAACACTGAGAAAGAAAGATGGGAAGAGGTTTTGCAGCAATTAAGAAATTGCCACCATGAGGGAATGGAAAAGCTGTTGAACATATGTTATCACAATTTAACTGAACGTGAACAGCAGATATATCTTGATATAGCATGTTTTCTCACAGGAGTGAGCAAAGCTGTCGCCCATTGCATGTGGGGTGACTGTGGATTTTATTCTCTAAAAGGAATGGAAAAATTACTTCATCTGTCATTGGTGGAAATTGGAGAAAAAGATGAGTTGTTGATGAGTAATCCAGTAAGGGAATTCGGTAAGAATCTTGTTTTGAGGGAAAATACTTACAACCCTGAAATGCGCAGTAGGCTGTGGAGTCACGACCAAGCCCTCGGCGTTCTCAGAGGAAGAAAGGTAAATTCTTAAAATGCTCATTATCCCATGTTTAGTTTGGATAGGCTTTTGTAGGGCTTATATGCCATTTGGATTAATTAGTGGTATGCAAGGACAAATTCACATGTGGTGGTATTACGTTGAATTCCAAACACAGGTTGGTGAAAGCTGGTATCTGTGATTTGTAAGTCCTGTTGAATCCTTTTCTTTTTAAAATTTAAGCAACATGATCTAAATCTTTGGTTGTAGCTAGTTTTACCATCTGGTTGCACCTTCAAATGAAAGAAATGCGAATGTGTTTAGCTGTTTGGGACTACAAATTGATCAGAGCATCCTTTTCTTGTTTTTGTTTGAATTGACAGGGAACTGACAAAATTCAAGCCATGTGTCTCCAGTTTGGCAGTGGCTCAAACGAGTGTCTGACAGATGAAGAATTTCGTAGATTATTGGCACTTAGGTTCCTTAGAGTGGATAGGCCAATAAAAGGAGATTTCACCAACCTTCTGTCAGAGTTAAGATGGTTAGATTGGAAAAACTGCTCTGATATCCCAGAAGAAGTGGAAAATTTACATTTAGAGAAATTGGCCATTCTGGATATGTCATGCAGTGATGTAACACAAAATTGGAGAGGTTGGGATCTAATCGCGGAGGTAATATCATGTGTTTTACTGTTGAAGCTTCACTAAAAGAAAATACTTTCACATCTCTAATATTTTATAGGGAATAGGTAAAAATGTGGTTTGATTCTATTCACAACCTTTTCCCGAACCAAATCGTCTTTAATTGTTCGGATAGTAAAGCTTTGAAATGCATGTATATTCCTTTTTTGCCCCTTTTGCAACATCTTTCATGGTTCTGTTCTGATATGGCTTATCATTATTTGTAACTGAAATATATTTTAATACTTCCTAATTTTGTTTATCATGCCCTATGATATAAAGATGGATTAGGGACACTCCTATACAAGTTAAAAGTTTTTATTCGTGGTTTTAGTAACATGATTCAAGTCTAGTTGGACATCATCTGTAAAATGATATAGAATGAATACAACAGCTCATATTATATCTACAAGCTTAAATTTTTAGCTTAGATGGTTGTGGTGTTAATATTAATATGGTATCAAAGCATGGTTAACTCACAAACCGCCCATTGATAGGTTCCACCACCGGCACCACCACCATTCTCGCCAGAAACCACCAGCACCTCTAACCATCAGCCTTCCATCACTATTCATCCTATCGAACCTTAACAACCACAATCAATCAACCACCACAACAAACACCTTCAGCCCCATTTCCAGCAACCACCACCACGACCACGAAGCCCTAACACTAATTACAGCTCTATTAAAAAGAAAAAAAATTAAGTTCTTGATGGGCTTTAGTCACAGCTAAAGTCTCAACCCACAAGTAAAGGGAGTGTTATAGAATAAACACAATAGCTCACACCATATCTATAGGTTTGAATTTTTATATTAGGTGGTTGTGGTGTTAATTTTAACATAAAAGAACCACATTTTTATGGTTCGGCTTAATGAAGTTATTTTGGTAGAAACTTAAATATTTTTATAATATTCATGCAGAAAGCAGACAAACTGAAAGTTTTGGTTCTCACTTGTTGCAATGGTTTGCATGGATCTCCTGTATTATCTGATCGCATGCAACTGCAAAGATTGAATTTTGAACACTGCTCTCAGTTGAGGCGAATCACCATACCTTCCAGTACGGCAAGAACTTTAGTGTACTTAAATATGAAGGGTTGCCGAAATCTCAATGCACTGCCTCATCATTTGGGATCCCTGGTGGCTTTGAAAGAGCTCATTGTTGATGAAACTTCCATAAGGGAACTAAAAGCAGATGATTTTGGAAGAAACCTTGAAATTCTTAGTGCTTGCAACTGTAAAGAGTTGAAAGTCATAGACAATTCCATTGGCTCCTTAAGTTCTCTTTTACATCTTGCTTTGGATGATGCAGCCATAGAAGAACTCCCTGGCTCCATTGGCCAACTCGTGAAACTTCGGACATTGTCATTAAGAAAATGCAGAAAACTCTGCATCCTTCCTAGTTCCGTTGGATTTCTGACTTCCCTTGTCAAAATGGACTTGTCACATACAGCAATTGATGAATTACCACCATCAGTTGAAGGTCTGGAGAGCTTGCAGGTTCTACTTATGGAGAAAACTTTTCTAGAAGAATTTCCTACAGCCATTGCAAATTTAAAACATCTGAACAAGATTGATTTTTCACTCTGCCGACGTATGACTGGGGAAATACCTGATGGTATCCAAAGTCTATCCTCTTTAGCAACCTTGATGCTATCAGCAACAGAAGTTTCCAGCCTTCCTTCAGACATTTCCCGGCTTTCTCAACTTCAAGTCCTTGACTTACGTATGTGCAAGAAACTTCTAGAGTTGCCTAGTCTCCCCACAAGTTTAACTTCTCTGAAACTAGGTACTCACAACATGAGGAATATTCCCAATCTGTCATACATGACAAATTTGATAGAGCTGCACTTAGCTGACAATGATGATGATCATGTACAGCTTCCGACTGCTAAAAGAGTGCCAGAGGCATGGCCTGCTGATAGCTTTCAATGGATCGCAAATTTATCAAGATTGGAGACCTTGGAACTCCACATTTCAAAAGCCATTGAGCTACGTGCGAATTTTAATGGCCTTCAGAATTTGAGAAAACTTGTTTTGTCTTGTCGGCACTTAAAACAGCTCCCAAGGCTTCCATCAGGCTTAATTACATTGCGTCTACAATATTTCAGGTCAATGAGTACACACAAGAACCTTCGTTACCTTACGTGCTTGTCGAAATTAGAGCTTATCCATTGCATGGTAACATCAGTTGACTTGACAAATTTAAGCGAACTACGGCTTTTGGAGGTATCAGATTGCAGTTTATTAAAGGAGATCATCGGAATTGAAGAATTGTGGTGTCTTAAGAAGTTGACTTTGTCAAACTGTCCTTTATTTCGAAGAGAAGGTTTAGAGATTCTGAAAGGGCAGGGAGTGGAAGTTGAAGAGTATTAGTTTGGGGGTACTTGATTTCTAGTTGTAACATATGATGGAAGATTTTATGCAACTTTGAATCATTTTTAAGGATGTTGTTTGATGTTTTTCATGTAAATATTGAGAATTCTCACGAGATATTGACCATAATTACGAAAAATAAGGAAATCAAGTAAGAAAGCATATCCTTAGACTTTAGAGGATAATTATATCTTGAGATTTGCTATATGATTCGTAGAAAACGTACATGAATGGAATTTTTGCACTTTTTATATCATAATAATGAATACGGCATTTATGAAATTTGAATATATATTTGCAAATTCACAGCAAAATACAAGATGAAACAAAATTAGTTGATATTGGTCACCTTCACATTTTCACTGAGGGACTTCAATCGTTTACTAGTTTCGAAGCAAAAGTAGGCAATTCATAGGAAAATTGCATTATCTAATCAAAGGATTTAAAGAAAATTATATTCTTCAAAAGAAAAAGAAAAAAGATTCAAAAAAATGCATGAACAGAACAGGTAAGTTAGATTCATGTAATTTGAAATAGTACAGTGGATTCCCCTTGGTTTAAGAATATCATTCACTCATTGTCATTCGTTCATACATTCAGCAACATAAAAGAGAGATGCACTAAAATTGATTCCCATAATGTTTTCCAGTATCATCAAGGTTCACACTTTAAATAGAAAAATTAGTCTAGAATTAGGTAAAGGAAATTTGCCAAATCGGCCCTTTGGAACCCAAATGACTTGGCAAACTTATGACATCTCGATCCTTATGGAACCCTAAAACATAGAGTAGATTATCATTCTTATTATATGGCCATCCTTTTTTTTGTTCCTTTATCTAGCGCATGTGGACTTTTTTTTTCCTTCAATGACATTTTGCAATAGGCAACGGCTTGTGTTCATATGATTGGTTGCAACTGCAAGTAAGTTGGTTGTGGATAAGGATTGTTTGGTCGGAGTAGAAGGTAATCAATGAGTTGACTTTGGTGACTCAATTCTGGTTTAATGTCGATTGGGAAATGATGAAGGCCAGGTGTGTTGTTCGATTCGAGTGAGTTGGCTATGGGGTGGCTGTGAATGTGTTCTGGCGACAGTTGGGTTCAACATATAAGAGCATGCAAGGGTGTGGTTCGATGAGTTGTCAAGTTCAGCTTGTGGACTCAGTGGAGTTTGGTGGGTTTCCTAATAATAGTTGATAGGCGAAGATATATGATTCGGTGAAGATGAAGATGGCGGTTGTGCGATTTGGCTTTAATGGACTATAGTGGTGAAGGGCTGCTGTTTGATTGATTTTGTTGGTACATAGGTCGAGGGATTGGGTTTTGAGTTCGATGGTGCGACGCAAACCTGGTTTGGCTTAGGGGTAGCGACTCAGCTTGTTGTGGCTGCTGATGATGGATTTGGATTTGGTGTGGTGTGTACTGCTGTGATCATAACACACTTTACCGATTCATTCTTTCTTCAACTTTTTCATTCATTTCAAGTTCAATGTTTCTTGTCTTCTTCGACATGAACTTCAGATTCACTGATGAACTTCATGCAACTTGATTTCAATTAGTTCAACATGGCATCAGAGTGCGGCTATTAGGCGTTTCATTGTATGTTCTTTCCTTAATATCTCTTGCTCTTTAGATGAAGTAGGTAATGGCTTTGATTACAAATTCAAATTTGGATTGCAATAATACGTTTTATTTGTCTGGATCAAACAATCCTGGGAGTTTGATTACAATATTAATTTTTAATGTAACAAATTCATTAAGGTGGAGGAGGTCAATCAAACTAGCCATAGGAGCTAAACCAAGAATAGGTTTTGTGGATGGATCTCGTCGAAGAGAATAAAGAAGAAATTATAAAATGGATACCATGCAATTATATGATACGTTATTGGATCCCCAATGTCATGGCTAAAGAACCTGCGGAAGGTTTCATGTATGCAATTCTTATTGTCAAGGGCTATGGACAAACAAATAGATTTTTGTTATATCAACTTGAACATGAAATTGCAAATCTTAGGTAAGGTATTTCATCAGCAACCACATATTATAAAAAAATTGAAAAGCTAAGGGATGAGTTAGCTAATTTGGATCAAATGCCTAAGTATATGTGGTGTTATGGCTAGATGTACTTGTGATTTACAAAAGAAATATGGAGATGTTCAAAATAGGACTAGACTAATTCAATTCTCGATGGGACTTAATGAATCTTTTGAACATTTAAGAAGCCAAATTTGTCTCTTGATTCGTTGCCATCTGTCAATCGTGCATATTACTTGATATATCATATTAAAGGACAAAAAATTATTTCTGGTGGTCAGGCATTTAATGATGATGCAGTGGCATGCAATTTACAAACACAACTGAAAATGGATGATAGAAGAGACAATAGGAAAGTTAGGGGAGGTGAAAAAAAATGAATTGTACACATTGCAAAAGGAGTGGACATCAAGTTGGAAATTGTTTCGAATTAATTGGGTACCCTGACTGGTACAAGGGTGGAAAGGAAAGAAGAGCAAGCTGATTGCTATTGTGGTTTTTATGACTGACCAGATGTGGTTTCTTCCCTTAAGACATAACTTATGTAGTTCGAATTCGTTTTAGTACTTGTCTGTTGGACATCCACCTTATTATAAAAGGTTTGGACAACATTTATGAAGACCGCGTAGAGGTAACAATTATGCATCTGATTACATTTGACAGTGCTATGAATCCTATATAAATTTATACTTTTGAATGATGAACTCATGATTCTGGTTTTGATAGGTGCTGGATTTGCGGAATTTTGAGACAGGAGAACACGCACTTGTGAGTCATTTTTAGCTATTTTGATTAGTTTTCTTTGTGAGAAAAGTAGCCTTGGAATAACTCTCCAAGAAGGCAAATGGCCAATCCTAATCCAATCAATATCTTGATTTTGTCAAAATCAACCCTAAATCTACAACCAATTGATCTAAAAGCTTCTATTTTTAGATAATAAGAGCTTCAAATCTAGCATAGGATGAAACTTTTTATTGAAGGTTGTCGAGGATTAATGATAACACGAAAATTTGATCTGAGAAACTCGGTTTTCAGTATCATGTTGAGTTTAGCTCTACAACCAATTTCATACATAATTCACCAAACAATGGTAAATTGAATTTCATTTCGATAAACCGCCAGCAGCTTCCTCAGGGGGCATTTTGATTATTATGATTGTTTGTTGATGACATCTAATGACATTAAAAGGGAAATTTTGCCAATAAGGAGAGCAGCCGACACAAGGAAAAATGTGAATTTGTATGTATCAGGTTGCATGGGTGGGTATTCCAACCGTTCCAGCTTGGCTCCCAACTGACATGCTTATTAAGGTGGGGCAACATAAATTGCTAGAAGGTTCATTATTCTGTGATTTCCATGGCATTTATACGAGGTTGCATGTAGAAAAAGAAAAAATTTCTACCAATTTTTTAATATCTAAGTTTATCCCAACTTTTCTCCATGTCTATCTCTATTCCACTCCCAAAAATAATCCAACTGCAATGATAAAACCTTATGAGGTAACTTTGTTAACAAACGTTTGTTTGCTTGGTTTGCAGTCGGAGAAACTCAATTACGAGAGACTGTGATTTTGGATACATATGCAAATTACTTGTAAGCATAGATAAGGTTCATTCCATCATCAGCTCAACTGCATCTCCACCGGATAATTTCATGGACTTTAGCTAGTCATATATAACAATTGCTAATACTCGTGCCATTGATCAGATCTTCCTTGATATTTTTTAATCTGTTAGTGCCACTCAAGACTCAATTGTATCTGTTTTTAGTAAAAATTAGTAAAAGTCTTGAACATGACATGTATGATTGAACTGCATCTTTTCATACTAGTATGACAAATTGTTAATATTTTTACCATAATAGGAATTCTCATTTAATGATTGCAGTCTTTTAGAAATTCAGGACAAAGAAAAAGCTTTGAATTAAATTGTGCTCTAGTTTATACCAATGCAAATCTAGAACAGATGAGAAGAAGATGGAAATCCCGTTATGAAAGGCATAAATTTATGATGATTTGGGGTAAGTAAATCAACAGCACTGAGTTACACCTAAATTAAAGAGATATGAATTCAATAATCATAGATTTACATTGACTTGTCTTTCACATTGCAAATTGTCAGAATAACGCTACTTCTATTTTACTAGGAATGAAAAATTCTTGGCTAAGATTGGTTCAATTGCAATGAATTTTAAAACCATATTTGGTTTTGCCGTTTGAAAAATGTTCAAGCTAAAACCAAATCAAAACAAATATTTTTGGTTTGATTCGATATAATTTAAATAGTTTTAATTTAAACTAGAAAGGATAAACTATATCGAAACTCATTAATGTTTGAATGTAAGTTTATATAAGCTATTAAAATTTCGAGTGGTTCACAAAAGTAATCAACATTTTAGGATAAATTTATTTAATGTATTAATATTTTAAGCAGTTAAAAAAAGAAACAAACCTTTTGCAAAGTTAGTCAAATAAAGTATTTATAATTGAACGTTAACGAAAATAAATAAAAGTTTTGCAAAATGAGTCAAATAAATTATTAATAATTGAGTATTGATGAAAATAAATAAGAGTTAATTGAAAACTAATCCAAATATTGATAAATTAAATTAATTTTTTCAAAATATCGATTCCTCTTTTTAATCACTCCCTAAACGTTTATACTCTTGTAGTAATTTACCCAAAATAGAAATAAGAGACAACAAGTTATTTTTGTATGTCATTCTTCAAATCTTCTCGTATGTACAATATATTTTGTATAAAACTATATGTGTCAAATAATTATACGAATTGGTTTCTTTTACTTAGTAAAATGTTATCTTGTTGTGAATTCTAAATTATATTATATACCATGTGTAATTATTAAAATGCCTTACCTTACATAGAAATAGCTATATATCAGGCAAAATATTTGATTGAAGCTATCTGTCATATTATTTTATGTTTATGTAAGTAAGCTTTTAATTGTATACATGCTATCGGTCATACGTATATCATCCTTATATCTTATCGTATAATATAATGTATATAATTTAATTTTTTATTTGGTATCGTTTTTTCTATTAAGAGACATTCCAAACTAAGTTAGACCACTCAGGATTAACGTTTAATGATAAGTTGATTTAAGGTACCAATGTTTTGAGTAGTTAAAAAGAGGAATAAAGTTTGGGGGTGTTGCTTGCTCGAATACGATCGGGGCTAGACTTGAGGAAAGTGGGCTTGAGTTATGGCTAATGGATAAGTCTACAAAACAAAACATGGGTTAATAGCATGCCAAGCGTGGGCCTGGTGCTGCCACTCTGATGCTTAAGTCAGTATTAACCATGACAAGTCCATAATCCAAGTGAAAAAGAATAATTGGGTATGACATTACCTGAATCCAGAGAGGACTATGAGTATTTATAGGGAGCTAACTTGGCGGATATACCATAATGGACGAGTGGTTGATTGAACATGTTAGTGGATATAGTGGTGATCATGGGAAGGGGCTACATTACCATTATGTACAGAGTAAGGCCGATCGAGTCGTAGGTGCCAAGCAATGAGTAGCATAGAGACGATCGAACGATTCATCTGGATCGGTAATGAGGTTAGATAATATCATCAAGAAAGTAATTAGAGGAGGATTGGCTAAGCATACCAACCCAGTATGTTGGTGCATAAGGCTCGACTCATTGGGCTCATAGTTAGAAACGAACTATCAATAGTTGTCCCTCCCTCTCCCATTGTTCGTATAGGTAAGGGAAGTGAGTCAATCATGGGAGCTGACCAAGTCAATTTAGCCGAATGATTGATATCTTATAAGTCGAGTATCTATACTGAGCTTTACGTTTGAGTTGAGGATTATGATGGTTATTATTCTATATTTTGTTAGACAGTGTTATATTACATTATTTAATTTAGATCATCGATTTAGCGACCAGCATGCATTCGACGACTGGGGTGATTTTGCTTTTGTTTCTTCATCATTGATTTCTTTTCCCAAGGCTTTCATTGGGATTTATAAATATCCCCTTAAGGCAATGATCACATTCTTCCACACTTTTCTTTTATTCTGTAAATTTCTATTCCCTTGTTTTTCAAGCCATCGTATTTTGGTTTTCTCTAATGGCTAGTGAGAGCTACAATTCATCTCATATTGTTAGTGAGGCTACATGTCACGCCCCAACAGATATCCTAAACATGACAATCCACCGTATATAATATTAAAACTTAAGAATAACTACCTTAATCGCTTAGAACCTTTTATATTTGTACAAGACGTACGTTCACAATAAGAGACACTGGTGGAGTTATGCATTTGAAGATAGTAAAAATAGAATATGCAAAACAATACTATCTTAATTTCATCAAAATATAATGTCTTACATCTCTAAAGGCTATTCCCCTAATAAAATTATAAATTGTCTTACAACAAAAGAGGCTTCCTAAAACATAAGAAATTTTCTAAGACATCTATCATCAAAATCCAAATAATAATAATAATAATAATAATAATTTCTCTAAAAGCTCTCAAAGTCCCATCATGCTTACTTCCTCTAATGGTCTCTAGAATTGGCTCAAAATTTACCCTACATCAAAAATCTATTTTTGGGGATAAGAGACAACATGCTTAGTGAGATAACCCTACGCATCTGTATCCACAACAGGCAAGTTGATTATTCAATTATATGCAATGCATCAACCATATGCTTACACATACATACATATAACCTATCAGAAATTGTATGTAGAATGGATTTACGCCCTCCATATCAGGATTAGGGAATATTTTGAAAATATTGGGATCCTTTCAGCCATTACACTCTATTGGGTCCCAATCAACCACCATTACTTAGTCCTCGAGTTCTTTACCCAAAGCGATCGATCCAGCGTGGCTCCTCCATGAGGCCATATTCCCCAAACTAGTAGTTCCTCATGCTGAAGCTGGGCACCTTACCTTTCTAGTCCCATGCGTATGAGAAGTAGTGAAAATGAAATGCGACTCGACTTTATGCATGCATGATCAATTTATGATTAAATTTCCGAATAGTGTTAAATTTCCAGTTAAAGGTGGCCAACACAATTTTCACATGAATACTACAATATAACATTAAAACAACATATTAACCAAATGGGAACAATACCGACATACTTATGATTTCTTAATCAAGCATGAAATTCATGATACATTCCTAACATACTCTCACAAGCAATTCCATTTTACCTTTTACCTAAATTCTAGTGCATGAAATTATAAGCACAATGAGAATACGAAAGAATGTAAGGAAACTTACTCGGCCATAATGCGATCTTCTAATCAAAATAATCCTCAAGAAATAATGCGATGTAATCCTCGTTATCTAATCAAAAGAAATACCTGAAATGAGTATTTCATAAAGGTTCTATTTAATTTCTAACTCTACAAATGTAAATTTGCGTCATTTTCTGATTATAGGAAATTTTCAACTTAAAATGGCCATAACTTGCTTATTTTAACATGGAATTTTGCAAATAAGTAGTCGATCTTTACCTACTTTGGATCTATCCATTCCTAAATTTATTTTTAATTTTTAAGGTCATTTAAGGGTCGAAATGCTACTGTACAGCTTGCTCCCGAATTTTCTAGATTTGATTTTTGTGACTTTTTGACATTTTTACATCTTACAAACCCTCGAAATGAATAAATATCAACTCTATACTTAAAAGATAACTTATAAATAATATTAACATCTCAAAACACATGTATGATCTTGGTGAAGTTGCACAAGAAAAATTTTAATTAAAACATCTTTATGAAAAACTGAAAATCCTAAGTTTATGAAAATATTGGCTTAAATGCTAATGGAAATTCATATTTCATAAAATATCTATAAGTATGTTATTTTAAGAAAGAAATGGTTTTTAAATCATGAACTTTCTAATATTATTCTTATAACTAGTTACTTACGAAAATTTAAAGGAAGGATCTTGTTTTAAATTTTTTCTTCTTGAAACAAGATTTTCTTCACATTTTACTAACATGTTTGAAATCAATATTTTGTATAACAAATAATTATCAAAATAAAAATGGTTCAAAACTTTATTTTGGCATAAAACATCATATAAAAATTTATGTAAATGAACATAAAAACAATATTTTAGAGTCATCATTCATGGACAAGATCACAACAATAAAGATTATAAAAATAAGAAATTTAATGCATGGGAGTTTAGCTTGTAATCAAGGCTTCCCAGGACTTAGAAATGAACAAGTCCCTTTTAAATAACAAAATAATTAAGAGCAAATAAAATGAAAATGGAAGTCTTAAAATTAGGACAAGACTCCCTAGGAATTGAATTACTCCAATTACCATAAAAATGAAGCAAAAATATAATAAATAAGAGCATAACAAATATAATGGAAGTCTTATGAATTTCTGGACAAGGCATTCTCGGCACTTAGATTAATGACAAGTCTCCTTTCGTTTTGACTTAATTAAGGACAAGTCTGAGATTTAGATTAATGACAAGTCTCAAAATATATATTAAGATCATAAAATAAATAAATGCATGAAATAAACATTAAATTAGTGAGCAATATGCTCATATTAATATAATATGTACATAACTATATTTTACATATAGATAGTTAGATTAGACAAGAATATAACAACACAAATATAATATCAACATGATCATAGTGTAAACAAGATATGAGTTTTATTTTTGCATCATCATCCCTTAGCTTTTATGCTTCATAAGGAAATTTTTATCCAAGGATGATGCATGAAACATATATAATATCAACTAAGGTAGTATGGGAAGTGTATTTACCTTGAAATGATGAATCAAAGAAGTGTGTTTGTGATTAAAAAAAAAAAAAGGTAACAAGGACGTAGCAAAATAAAGAGAGAAACCAATGAGAGAAAAGAGAGAATTTAATGGGAATCGTAAAGTGTAAGAAGTATGAATATGTGTAGATATTTATAGAGAAGTTGTGGTGAATTAAAGTTAGCAAAAATAATTGAACAAGAGAAAAAAGGACCAGCTATAGCAAGGTGGCATGAAAAGTAGGAGAAAAGAAAGAAAGAAGAGAGGAAAAAAATCAAATGAAAGTGACAAATTTGGCTTGTAAGGAGATAACTTGTAAAAGTAGTAAATAGGGTATGGGGTGTAAGAATTAGAGATAAATTATAAGAAAAAAAATATGACAACAAGTAATGGCAGAAAAATAACAAAAATAGTGATGAATAGTAACAGTTAAATATCAAAGAAGTTACCGATAATGATAAAATACATGTATATAAACTATATATCACGTTTTTATGACCTAAAAAATTTTTATTTGATATTTTATGAATACCTAAATATTTTTCTAGTATAATATGATTGTCAGAAAATTTTTCATCATTTTGCTTATCGGTAGTTGGATATGGAAATTGATCCCACAATGATATGAAACGAACGAATTTTTTACCAATCCAATCTTTTTAGGTTATATACTATTTTTACTGAACATAATTTGAGTTTATCTCATTTTTATTATTTTAGAGTTTCAAGTGCAGTCTTGACGGATCTAGAGCTTATATAGCTTATTGCTTGATCTAGCAAGCTTTTAGGGTTTAACATCCGATTTCGATTCTAAACTTACTTTAGAATTATCCTACAATCTAGGAGTTTACACTACTCATAGTGATAACCCTAAGATTGTTTTCCCCCATTCCTTCAATAATGCAATTGATCCCTATTGCCAAAAACATTGCACAGTATAGGGTGAAGGAATATGGCCTCATCATTAGTGATTATTTTACTCCTCTTCATGACAATGGTCATTTACTCGTAGTGGTGGAGTCTAGTCCTAGGCATTTTTACTCGATGACAAGAGTGAAAAAAGGTGACCTGTCACACCCCAACAGGTACTCTAAACGTGACAGCTCATCATATGCAATATTAAAACTTAAGAATGATTACCTCAGTCACTCGAAAGCTTCCATATCTGTACAAGCATACATTCACATTAAAGGGAGATCGGTGGAGTAATGCATTTTAAGATATTAGCAGCAGAACATTCAAAATAACACTTAATATAATTCATTGAAATATAAAGTCTTACAACTTCTAAGGGCCATTCCCCGATAATTCTCATAACAACATGGTCTTATTAAGAGAAATAACAAAAGCTAGAAGATTTTAGAAGAAATCTACTCTAAGACTTCAAAACAAAATTCCTCCAAAAGCTTCCCAAAATAAAGATTCTACCCCGTGATCAAGATGGTTTCGGATAGCGATCCTACAATATCAGAAGTCTATGGGGGTATAAGCATAACTAGCTTAGTGAGATATTTCTTACGCAAAAGTACTCATAACAGGCAAACAACCAAGTTTATTAATCAAACATATGAAATGCAACAACCATATGATCAAACAGTATATACTACTACCCGGTTTCGTATGCATGATGGATTTACCCCTCCATCGGTGGTTAGGGAATGATTTGAACTAGGCCCCAAACGACCTCCTTAAAGTTGCGCGCGTCTTGGGGTTCCAATGAACCATACTACTAGTCCTTGGGCTTTCCTTACCCAAAGCGATCAATCCGGCTCGGCTACAACTTGAGATCATATTCCCCGAACGTCCTAAACTCTCAAGATGTAGTAAGGCAGCTTACCTTTCCAGTCCCACACTGAGAAGTAGTAGCAAAATTTCGAAATAATATTCTAAGTGATATGCATGAGCAATTTATTATATGGGGATTCCAATATGACATTAAATTATTTAAAGCAATCAAGCAATAATTATACACATAGCAATACATACATAGAAACAATTATATCAATTACAGATTGGGTTCCGATATACTTATCGTTCATTGATCGCACATAACAATTCACATACATAATTCCCATGATATCCCATATGCGTATCAATTTTATCTTTTCCTAATACCTAGTGCTCTATTTATAAGCACATGCGCAAATAAATAAACGTAAAGAAAACTCACTCGTCCATAGTGATCTTGTAAACCCTCAAATTTTTGAAATCAGTTTAGATTAAAACCTAATTTAGAAGTCAACCGAAACTCTAAAGTCAATAAAACCCTAGTTAGACGTAATAGCTTAAGTCCGGCAATCCCAAATAAGCAACTCGGTGAAAGTAAATAGGAGTTTAGAATATAGAATAGTGTGTAATTACCTAAGAAAGCCTAAAAAGATCAGATTAGTAAAACTGCAACTCGTTTCAAACTCGATCGGATACGGTTCTTGAAAATGTGTCCCAAAGCTCGAAATAGTAAAAATATTCCGAATATACCGTTAGACTCGAAAAATATAAGGTTTTCAAAAATATCAGTTTTATCATTTTTGGGCACATAAAAATAACAGATATCGCAATCATATGCGTATTTTCTTACTACTGGTATTTTATTAGTCATATCTACTTTACATTACACTATTCATTATTATTCTATACTATTCTTTTATCTCTACTTTTTCCTTACACCTATTCTTATAATACCATAACCTATAACCTTTATTTTTTACTTTCCCATAACTTTATTTCACATCTACCTTACTTATTACTTCATTTAATCCATAAAAATACAAAATAAACTCTCTCTTCCCTCCTCTATTGTACATGGCTGGCGCCTCCCCCTCTCACGCATCTCTCTCAATTTTTTTCAATTTTCTTCTATTTTAATCACACAAAAATCATTCCATTTTTCCTATAAATACCCCCCTCCTCTTTTACTTCTTTCACATATTTACTACTTACAAATTCTCTACCAAAAACTCTCTTAAATTCTCCTCTCAAAACTCTCTCAAAATATCCTCCCAAAACTCTTTCAAAATAATCTCAAACCACTTTCTACCTACACAAAACCAAAACCACATAACACTTCAAAATCCTTGTTTAGGTAAACTTTTCTATATTTTCTTCTTCTCATGTCATGTAACTTTACATGACCATGGTGTTAGTTTCCAAAGACTAAGTGTTATGGAAGCTACACGTTCATGTATTATTC
The DNA here is from genome assembly GCA_024138025.1 of Combretum micranthum. Classification (NCBI taxonomy): domain Eukaryota; kingdom Viridiplantae; phylum Streptophyta; class Magnoliopsida; order Myrtales; family Combretaceae; genus Combretum; species Combretum micranthum. The sequence continues at coordinate 169,876 of JAMXBD010000057.1, forward strand.
TTGTTCATGAAAATTTATTTATGTTTTGTTGTTATTTTGTTTATATTATTGTTATTGTATCTAAGTATTATTATCTATATATATATATATACATATTCTTTAGAGCATATAAGCTCACTTGCAATTTATTTATTTTCATGCAATTTATTTATTTATTTATTCCATTGCAATTTATTTATTCCTTGTTATTTTAAGACTAGCCTCTAGTCTTAGACTTATCCTCATCAAGTGAAAACAAATTTTTTTCTTTCTTTTATTTTATTTTTCTTTTGGGACTAGTCTACTTCTTAGTCCCGAGAGCCTTGAAGAAGCTAAGACTTTCAATACTTGATTTTATTTATTATGTATGTTATTTTTGCTTGATATTATTTCTCATGAATCATGTTCATTAAGATAGTTGTCCAAATTTTTCCAATCTCTAAAAATATTTGATAAAAAGATAAGTTTATATGAAATATAAAATTTATGGTTTAACAACATAAAGTCATTCCTTTCCAAGCTACTAAAAGAACCCACTACAATTTTAGAAACTACTTTTGTTATGAAAAGCTTTTTAAAAAACATTTATTATGCTACTTTGTTTTTTAAAAGAAAATGATTTTTGGTACAAAAATGATTTCTATGAAAAACATAACATGAGGAAAGGATGAGAAATTTTCAAATAAAGATCTTTACAAACAAATGGACAAAGAAAAATAGTATAGAAAAATAAATAGGAAAAATAGCACTAATATAGAGAACTTAGAAAAAAAGAAATTTATTTTCGAAAAGTTATCTAGGAAAAATAATAAAGCAAACATAAAGTATCCTTTGAAAAAGAAAATAAAATATTCATTTCAAAAGATTTACAAAATGAATTCTTGTAAACTATATTTTTCTAAAACTCTAAGTCGACATTATTTTACTCAAGAAATATGATTGGACAACAAACACTTGAGCATGAATAAATATGAGCTAAGTAACTATAAAAAGAGGATTTTTCAACTATATAGATAACTAAGTATTTATCAAACAAATTTTGAATAATTGAACCAAAATTGTTTTTGAGTTAGAAAATTCGTGGTGAATTTTATCACCACTGTTTCGGGGCCTAAATGGTTTAGTTTGACAAATAGTTTTATAAATGGATAGATCTTTTCGAGTAGATAGAAATCGGTATATTATATGCGCAATTCGAGTTAAAATGACCAAGTTATGGCCATTTTAAACTGGAATTCTCCTTTATACGAACTTTAACGTTCTCATGACATTGTTTTGTCGAAATGCAAGAAAATCATCAAGAAATACTCATCTTGGGTATTTTCTTTGACTAGGTGATTCCAAGAAGAATACCTATATCCCGAAGACTATTTCGGTTAAGTGGAGTGTGTGAGCGACTCATCCGCTAGAGAAATCGTCGTCATGGCATCGTGAGTTTATTTCCTTAAATTGCTTTACTTGATTGTGCTTGTAATCTAGTCGCATTAGAACTAAGGAAAGACAAATGGATATGTATGTAAGATAATTGGTTGGAAGGATCCTAAGAATATCGAGGCCGGAATTGATTTAATGTTTGTTTTAGTATAATACTTGATTTGTTTGAAATTCTATGATCACCTTAACTTTGATAATAATGATGCTATAAAGTCACAAATAAATTGGTTCATGCATACCACGAAGTGAGTCACATTGCATTGGTCTATCATTCTTAGGTGAGAAGGATGGTAGTTCAGGTCGAAAGCAACACTTGGCGGAGTGACCGAAAGCGATTACTTGGCAACATGGAGAAAATGCTTGGCGGATAGTCCGGAAGCAAGGCTTAATTCAAGTAGACTTATGGTGCTTGGCGATATTGATAGAAAGCACAAATCTTTTTAACTAAAACTACTTTTTTTAAGGTTAAGTATCACCAAATCCTGAATGGAGGGCGTAAATCTATTCAACATATAGTTCCAGGAAAACTCTATGCCTTGTTTGCCCACGTGTATGTTGCATCTCATATGTCTGCATAAATAACTTGTTTAAATTTTTATTTCAAGAAGTCATTTATGGAAATAGTTCTCACTAAGCCTATTAGCTTATACCCCTATAGATATCTTTTGTAGTTCCCTTATCTATGGTTGAGGCCACGAAGACCCTGTAGTCAAGTATTTTCTTTTTGGATAAGGAGTTTCTAAAATGAAGTTTAGTATTGAATAAGATATAGAAATATTCTTGTAATAGATTTATGGTTGGGGAATGCCCCTAAGTTTTGTAAGACCATTATTATGAATATATGATTATTATGAATCCTCTTTTCTTAATTTGTTATTATATCTCCTTAAGCTTCATAACTCCATGTATGGTCCTCTAAATTTGTGAGAGCACACCTTACACTTAATGTCAAAGCTTAGGCTAAGGTTGTCATACTTAAGCTTTAATATTGAGTGTGGTGGACTATTACGTTTAGGGTACCCCTTGGGGCATGACAGATATTTTATGAGTCGAAGTAATCCTCGGGGAAGAGAAGATCTTGGTCCTCGACATCTAACAAAAAATACTCGAAATGAGTATTTCATCCAAGATCTATTCAAACTCTATAATTCTATCTTATTGAATTTGTCAAAATTCGCATGAATGGAAATTCCAACTTCAAATGGCCATAACTCGCTTATTTTAACTTGGAATTTCACATATTATATACCAATTTCTACCTATTCGAAAAGATCTATCTATTTCTAAGCTTATTTTTATCAAAAGAAGACATTTAGATCTCGAAATAGTGACATACAAAATTGATATGAAATTTCCAGATTTCAAAACTTAAGTTTTCAAAATTTTCTTCATTCAAGAATTATTGTACAAAAATATAGATATTTTATATGGTTGAAAAATCCTTTAAATAGATATAAACTCAAACTATATGCATGATTTTTAGTTGTGTTGTCTCAACAATGATTTTGTAACACAATGTGTCTTAAGAGTGAGAAAAGCTAAGACTTGAGAAGAAATTAGTTTTGTTAGAAAAATTTCTTAATTTACTATAAGTGAGCATCTCCTTCTTTTAACTCCATTTTTAATATTGAGAATAATAAATTTTCAAAAAGTAATTTTAGTCTTTTGAGATTCCTAAAACTTTATTTCTAATGGCTAGAAAATGTAGTTTTCTAAATATTTCTTGGTTATGTGTTATAAAATTTTTCTAAAATTAGATCCACTTTAGATAAATTATATCAATGATCTAATAAGTTATTTTATTTTATCTCCTAAGTAAAGTTTATCTTTAGAAAGGTTACTTTTTATAATTTTATAAAACTTATCTAAAACTTAGTATGTTGAAAAAAACTTTACATATGAGTTCAAGAAAACTTTTGATTAAACAAAGAATTAAGTTTAAAGAAACTTTCTTATTTTATTGGTTTTAAAAGAGAGTTTGTGATAATTTTATTTTATGTATTCCTTGATAAAATCCCATATAGTCTTGATCTAAACTTATCTAACTTTAGAAAATATTTGTTAAGATAAAATATTAAGCTTTATGGAAAAATAATTTCTTATGTGACAAAAATTATTATTAAAGAGAGTTCCTATATTTATTACTTATGAAAACTCCTTTTCATTATGGTTGAGACAATATCAACATGTTCATGAATGAGAATATTTAACTATATAATAAAAACAACATAATAAGATAAATGTAATAAGAGCATAAAAGTAAAGTCAAGTATTGGGAACCTTAGCTTCATCAAGGTATCCTGGGACTAAGAATAGACTAGTCCAAAAAAAAAAAAAAAAGAAAAGAAAAGCAAGGAAAGAAAATTTTTTTGACTTGATATGGACAAGTCTAAAACTAAAAAGACTAGTCCTAATAATTTGCATAAAATAAATAAATTGCATAACTTGGAAGTAAATAAATAATAAATGAGCTTATATACTCTAAAGAAATATATATGCATAATATTATATAGAGGTTAGATTAGAACAAATAATAATAATAACAATAATAACAACAACATAACAACAACATAATAACAACATAATGAAAAATAGAAACATGAACAAAAACAAAACATGAACATATTGTTATTTCTTTAACTCTCATGAGTCTAAGAAACATACACTAAGCTCATGTTAAGTTAAATGAACATGATGAGTGAATAAGATAAATTTTTACCTAAGGTTTATGTGTTTGTTGAAGAGGAATAGAATGGTTGCAATAATATATGGGAAAGGGTTTTATGGAGAGAAAAGAGAACTTGGAAGAGAATTTGAGAGAGAATTTTATGGAGTGATTTTGTAGAGTTTTAGTAGGAAGTGAATTGTGTGAAAGAATGAAAAAAGAATGGGGTATTTATAGAGTTTTGGAGTAGAATTTAGATGTAATTAAATAAATTGAAAAAGAAAACAATTTGAGAGTGATGAGAGAGAGGGAGTGGACGGCAAGGCCTTGAAAGAGAGAGAAAATTTGATTAAATTTGTTGTTTTGTAATAAAAAAAAGTAATAAAGTGTGATGTGATTAAAGTTATATGAGGAAGGTAAATTGTAAGGTATAGGTATGGTAGAGTGTAAGAATAGAGTGTAAGAAAAAGTAGATAGATGAATACTAATGAATAGTAGAAAAATACTATGAATAGTAGACTAGACAATTAAAATACCGCTAGTAAAGAAAATAACGGCATATATCTAATATTTTTAGTTACCAAAAAATTCTAAAACTGATATTTTTGAAAACATTATATTTTTATGAATCTATTGGTTGTCGGAATATTTTCACTATTCGGTGCACCGGGGCACGGTTTTTGAAAACTGATTCCGTTCCGATCTGAAAGACACTAGAAAATTACGAATCTGATATTTTTAAGCTTTCTTATATTATTATGAACCATTTTCCACAATTATCTCGATTTCGTTTTCTAGGGTTTAAGAACATGGGATTGCGGATCTAGATTCACTAGACTAAATATAGAACTAGGTTAATTTTAGGGTTCCGTTTGACTTCCAATTCTAGGATTTACTTAAATTACTGAAAAATCTAAGGGCTTACATGACCCTATGGATGTTTTAAATTCTCCTCTAATCTAGGTACTGGTGATGAGCCTAATAATTTTCATAGGGAGGTCAATGATGAGGGTCTTCGCAGGGCGCGAGATAATTACTTTGCTAAGGCTTCTAGCAAGTACACTATTACCCTTCTGAGGCCAAACAATCGAGTGACCTTAGTTTACGAGTCAAGGTTTTGTGTTTATACCAAGTGAATGGACTTTAGTTGGCATTTTCCTCTATTAGATTTTCAGGAGGATGTGTTAAACCATTTCAACTGGAGTCGACTCAATTGATGCCGAATTCTTGGAGGTAGCTGATTGCCTTTGATGCTCTATATATTCGGCTATGCCAAGGGCCTTCGATCAAGTGTTCCAATGATGAATGGGTGCAATTACAACAGCGAAGAGAGGTTCCCTCTTTTACTAGGTTGGAATCCAATGCCAAGGACTGGAAAGGTAAATTTGTTATTGCGGAAATGGAGAAGGAAGCTCCTTTTACAACTCGTTAGGTGCATTTGCCTTAGACTTTTTCACGACTGTCATTGCCTGCCAACGACTAAGAGACTTTAGCAACACTGAAGTCTTTTATAGAATGGCGTCATTCACTAGGTGCCGGCCTCCTTAATTCTAAAGAGGTCATGAGATTTATGTAGAGTGCGGGCCTTGTTTCATGCCATAGGCTCATTTTAAGGAAAGAAAGAAAGATGCTCGAGGTATGGCAAGTAGGTTTTCTAAGCATTTGAGGTTAATTTGTTTGTTGAGGAATGTTACTTAAGGAAGACAGGATTGTGGTTTGCCCATTTCTATCTTGTTTTGTTTTGCTACTGATACAAGTTTTATCTTTACAGGTGATGTTAATAAAGGAAAATATGGGGATATCAGCTAATTTTTCAAATCTAAAGGTAAAGGTTAAAAGAAAGCTCTACCTTCATTTGTTGGTAGGAGGCAAGATGTCATACCCCAAAGGGTACCCTAAACGTGGCAGTCCGCCACATACGGTATTAAAACTTAAGAATGACTTTCCGAAGTCATGCTAAAGTTTTCAATACCATTAAGGCGTCTATCACAACAATAGGTGACACCGGTGGGATGTATAGTTCGAGATAGTAAATATAGCTTGTAAGAATCTAAATAATTATCCAATTTATCATTAAGAGAAAATAATCCATACATCATCTTAGTTTTTTTTCCTTATAACTCTCCAAACAATCATAATATCAACTTATCTTTCTCACAACAAAATAATACTAATACCAAGAGACATTAAGGGATATTTAACCTAAGATCTTCAAAAGATTTCCAGGAGCTTTTCTAAAACATCATCCCTCTCGAGTATATGAAGTCTTCGAGCATAAAAGATATAGTCCTGTTACAATAAAGGTCTATCGGAGTATAAGCATAATTAGCTTAGTGAGAATATTACTAAATCAACGTACTTGTATAAATAATTTCAAGCAAGTTATTAACAAGTATATGAATGCATCAAGCAAGTGATCAAGCAATACATATGATCTACCGGAAATCATATGTTTGAATGGATTTACCCCTCCATTCAGGGTTGGGTGTTCCAGGTTCTTTAAAACCCATCTTTAAATCCAACTCATGTAGTTTATTCCAGGCGCCTACTCGCTCATCTCAACATAGTTCTTCTAGGCTCCTATTCGCCTATCTTGCAGATTTCTGGCTACTGCACACCCGGCTACTAAACTCTTGTCCCATCGAGAATAGCAGCTCATGCAATGAAACTAACTACGTGATATGCATGAATCAATTAATATAATTCATAGAATATGATTAAAGTAATTTAAAGGTGATCACAAAATTTGTACACACTCGAACAGAATAATAGTAAAACATAAGTTAATTAACAACGATTCATGCCACGATATGCTTAACATTCTTTCAACCAATATTATCATACATAATTTATTTTCATCTTTTCCTACTTCTAGTGCCTCTAGCTACAAGCACAACCAAGTACGAAAAAGGTAGGAAATAACTCACTTGGCCATGAGGATCTATTTTTCTTATGGATGAGTCGATCGGTAAATTCACTAATCAAAATAATCCTCCGGGTATGAATACTCCTCCTCGGGATCACCTAATCAAGAATAATACCCATAATGAGTATTTCTTATTGATTCTATGGTACTTATCAAAAACTATGTTACAAGATCGTTAAAATTCGTATAGAGGGTAATTTAACTTAAAATGGCCATAACTTGGTCATTTTAACTCGAATTGTGCTTATAATATATCGTTTTCTACCTGCTCGAAAAATATATCCATTTCTAAGGTTATTTTTGTCATAAAAAGTCAGTTGGGTTGGAAAATACTATGGTACAGAATAGTTACGAATTATAGTTCACAAAATATGATTTTTCCAAACTTCTCTTTACTCAAAAATCCTTAAGCAAAATATATGTATATATTTGAAAAATCCTTTATACTCATATTGTATGCATGATTTTTGTAGTGTTGTCTCAATATTGATATTTCATAAATAATTTGTCTTTGATGATTTTAAAAGATAAAACTTTTGAGAATTCTTCTTTTTGAATTTTTAGAAGGAAAACAAAATTATATTTGAGTTGTTATGAGTAAATATTTTCCTATTATGATTTCATTTTCTCATTTTTCAAAAGTAAATTCATTTTAAAAAATTTGGCTCTTTAATTTATTTACTAACTTTATTTCTAGTTATTGAAAATAAACTTTTCAAAATATCCTTTAAGTTTTGATGTGTCAAATATTTGAAGTTGTATTAAATGTAAGTTTTCCTCTTATTTTTATATCCTTTCTCTTCTTTAGGAAAATAAGTTTACCTTTGAACTTTACTTACTTGACAATTATATTTTCTAAGTTGGTTTTCAAAATAGTGAGTTGATTTTATCTTGGTTTAAAAAACTTGTTTTATTCTTACTATTTGTCAAGTGATAGAACAATTGTTTTAGACAAGTTTATAAGAAAATCTTTCTTAATAAAGAATTGTTACCTTAGCAAAATTTCATTCAAATTTTGAAAAGAGAATAACAATTATAAAATTGAAGTTTTGAAGATGTTTTCATAGTATGTGACTTTCAAAGTTTATAATGAATTTATTTAAGTCTTATAAAAGATATGGTTGAGTTAAAATCTTAAGTTCAAGACTAAAAATTTTATCTTTATGGAGTATTAAGTTTGGTTTATAAAAGAAAAGAATTCTTTTTATTATTTTGAAGAAATCTACATTACTACTTCTTCTAGATATTACGATTAGCTTATCCTTTAAAAAGAGTTAAAAACAAAACTTAGATAAGAAATCTAGTTTACCTTTTCTTTATTTAAGAGGGAACCCATTTTCATTTTTTTACTTAAGACAACAATATTATAATCATGCATGAATATGTAGCAATGTAAAAGTAAAGATAATACATAATAAGATAAAAAGAATTACTTGTAAGTAAATAAACATAATAAAATTGTCAAGTATTGGGAACCTTAGCTTTATCAAGGTATCTCGGTCATGTATTGGGAGCCTTAGCTTCATCAAGGCAACCCAGGACTAAGAATGGACTAGTCCCCAAAAGAAAAGAAAAAAAAGAAAATGGTTTTGACTTGATATAGACAAGTCTAAGACTAAAAAGACTAGTTTTAATAAATTGCATAAAACAAGTAAATAAATAAATTACAAAACATGAAAGTAAATAAATAACAAATGAGCTTATATACCCTAAATAAATATAAATACATAGTATAAATAATACTATATAAGTTATATTAGAGCAAAAATAATAACAATAACAACAACAAATAATAATAATATAATGTAAAATAGAAACATGAACATATTGTTGCTTCTTTAACTCATATGAGTCTAAGAAACATACACTAAGCTTATACTAAGTTGTATGAGCATGATGAAGAAATATAAGTAGGATTTTTATCTAAGGTTTAATGGAGGATTTTGAAAGAGATGAATGGGTTTTGCGTTTGATATTTTTCTTCTTGAAGTGTAGTGAATGGTAGAGAGTATTTTGAGAGAGATTTTGAGAGAGTATTTTGGTAGAGTTTTGTTATGAAAAATGGATGTGTGAAAGAATGAAGAGGGAATAGGGTATTTATAGAATTTTTAGAGTGAATTTTTTATGTAATAAAATAAATTGAAAAAGGAAAATAATTTGGAGAAGAGAGAGGGGGCCGGCGCATGTACTAGAGGGAGAGAGAGGATTTTTATTTGTTTGTGATTTTTTGTAAGGAAAAGAAATAATGTGTAAGGTTTGATGTGAATAAAGTTGTATGAGAAATGTAAAAAAGTAAGAAAATAGGTATGTAGGTAGTAAGAAATAGGTGTAAGAAAAATTAGAGATAGTGAAATAGTAATGAATAGTTTGGATAGTACTATGAATGGTAGACTAGACATATAAAATACCAGTAGTAATAAAAATATGCATAATTGAGCTATATCTATTATTTTTAGTTACCGAAAAATTCTAAAACTGATATTTTTGAAATCCTTGTTTAATTATGAGTCTTTTGGTGTTAATGAAATATTTTTAATATTCCGAGCTCCGAGACATGCTTTTCGAGAACTGATCTCGTTTGAGTCCGAAGGACACTCGAAATTCTCGAATCTGATATTTTTATGTTACCCTATATTATTACGAACTATTTTAAGCCATTAACTTAATTTCGTTTTCTAGGGTTTGAGAACGCGGGGTTGCCAGAGTTAAAATTGTTTGATTGTCTTGACCTTTGTTGACTTTTGGAACTCCGGTTTGACTAGGGTTAGGGTTTAATCCAACTTCAGCCTAGAAATTGAGGGGTTTATATTAGGGATCGGATAGGTAGATCTTTTCATGTACGGGTTTTTGGATGGAACGATTATTGAACTTTCTATTTTCGTTTTTGAAGATTCTTTTATAAAATATTGTGATCGAAATTGATTAAGGTTCGGTTTCAACTGAGGTCAAATTTTAGGGTTTCGATTCGGTGTTCCAAAATCTCATTCGAAAAATTCAGGGGCTTACACAAGATATCTAAGGCAATCACCTAACTGCCAAAGAATCAATAGCTCAAAAGAGAAAGGAGCCGTAAGGGCTTCAGTACTAAGAGAGGGACTACTAAGCAAAGGGGCCCAGGTTATCTCAACTCCCTCTAAAAGGCTACGTCAAGAGCGTACAGTTCCCATCGTTCATCTTGTGAGTAGTAGATCTCTGCCTATTGGTGGGGGTGATCATAGGAATGTTGGTGTGGCTGTTGAGGTTATAAGCCCCCCTAATGTTAGTTGTCGCTTGGACGATCCAGTTGAAGTAGATTCGAGTCAACATAAAGAGTATGTTCCTATGCCAATCGAGGTTAAGAGAACTTATGGGCCAATTGCTGCCCTTCCTTCAGGCCCTGCTTGCCATGTGCCAATTGGTCACATTAAACTGCTACACGAAGGGAGATGCTTGTTATTCTTGGATGTGCCAACAAAGGGTGACGATTCGATGGGACATTTTGCTTATGTAAGTATTTCTTTTATTGGTTGCTTCTTATCCTCGTTCTATGGTTCACTCACTATTCCTGTTGTTTACAAAGGATAGAAAAGAGTGTTGTAGAGGTGGTGTTATGTGGTAAGATCATTCAACAGGATATTTATTGGTTGAGATTCGAGTGTTTTGACCAAGACAGGCACTTGAAGGAGGTAAGTCTAGCTACTACCATAAGCTAGTTCTATTATAATACTAGTATGAGCTACTGTGCCCTTTATTGCAAGTGAAAGCTTATTAAGACATTCTTGAACAGGGGTTTCAAACAAGAAACTGAAAAGCCAACCAGTATAAGGAAGAAAAACTAGCTGCCAAGAGGAAAGTCAAGGAACCATGATCACAGCTTTAGAATCATGAGCTAGTTGCCCAAAATGAGATTCACATGCTAGATGAAGAGACGCAAGGGCTCTACAAAGACAATCAAGAGATCAGGTAGAGTTTAGCCTACTCCAGCAATTGTTAGAGGATAGCTGGAAGAATTGGAGGAGAGTTGCTTACGTTTTTATTCTCTTGAGATGGAACCGATGCTACAAAGAGATGAGCTTCAAGCTTTAGCAGCTAAAGCCAAGCTTAATCTTAAAAATTTCTATGAGGAACTAGATAAAGCCTCGAAAGAGTATGACAAGCTATGTGAGTGCATCAGAGCACTTAAAGCTGAAGTTACCTCTCTTGATGCTAACCAACAACGTTATGCTATTGATGATTATTTCAGCAGTGAGACCTAAGTAGAAGAGAAATTAAGGATTGAATGAGGGGTGATCAGCGAGATTATCCAGTCTATAGTCATTGTTCTTACATCACAGTTCCTTAGTGAAATTTTCGTTCTTACCTCTTAAATGAAGCGGTGGTTTTGGAAGAGGACAAGGAGGGTAAGAAAGAGGGGTGAATATGTAACTCAAAATTTTTTTACATCAGTTGATAGGGAGCCAGTACTTGAGTATGCTTTTGATGTTACTCCCATGAGGCAGTTTGGTCAACCTGAAGTTAGGGCAACCTATCCTATTCTCAGATATGCAATAGTGACTCCAGCAGTTGGATATTAGAGGTCGAGGTTAACTAGTGAAGTGGTTTTCCCAACTGTTTCTATTAGTGGTATAGCTAGTGAAGGGCTTCCCAACTCTCATATTGACAGTTTATTAAAGAATTGGCAAAAGACTAATGTTGTTGTCTTATAGGGGTGTCGATTCTTATCCTTCTTTTTTGTTTGGTTAGGATGTCGACTGTTTTTATGTAATTATCTTCATAATATTTAGTGGAATATATGTTGCTTTTCTACAATCTTTTCTCTTGATTTTTATTCCATGTATCTCGTTCCTGGTTGACCCTTATCTACTTACATTTTGCCAAGTGCTTGTGTCTGCTGCCATTCCAAGATTTATGCCGTATGTTTATTAATGAGTATCTTTTTTATGGACTGTTAGATTATGATTGAATCAATTAGACAGCTAGGGGCTTGCATCAGTTAACATTCCTAAGATATCGTGAGATCTTTTCCATCATTAATAATGTCTCTTTTTTGCTTTTAAACAGAGGGTATAACCTTTTGCTATCTTTCATTCATAACTTCTCTTTTTCTTTACGTAGTTCTTATTCTCCAAAACACTCTTTATTTCGTTTCTCATGCATTTGCGCCTTTGTGTCTGGCTGGAAAGATCAAGCCCTTAGCATCGTATTGTTTCACCTCCTCTTTGGATGGTTTGGAGTCTTCCTAAAGGGCTTTTATCCCAAGTAAGTCTTGCTTGTTCATGGTAGCAAGATCTTTCTTCTTGTGCTATGGCATATAAAGGGGGGCATAAGTCTCATAATTTCTAATTATGTGAAGCCTCTTTGGTGGAGAAAGAGTGTATGCTCAAACAAAATGGGTGATCTTTTTTCCTACCTGATAGGAATCAGGTTGCTTGAATTCATGGTAAAGGAAAACAAAAGAGAAAAACTTCAAGGAGTAGGATCAAGGCTTACGCCAACTATAAGCCGCTGGCCTTTGTCAAAATAGGCCAACGCTCAAAATGTCTTCATCAGACGACCTTTTTGTCTATATCGGCTCAATGCCAGTGACCATCATATCTACGCTACCGACATATGTGTCTAAGCCACCAACCTACTTGCCAGCGTACAGTTTCTGCAGAATTTGGATTTCTAATTCTGTTTTGTGTATAGGCCGGCCAAAATTATATTTAAGCCGCCAGCTTTCTTTGACGACAAAATTGTTTTCTTTATGTTTCTTAAGGTTTCTTTAGGGAATTACATATAGTTCTTTTGGTCAATTGTTTTGTAGTTTTTGATGTTTTAAACCTTGAGAACACTATTGTGTTTGAAACCCCTTTATGGTGTTTGAGTATTGAGATTGTGATTTTTCTCTTTATTCTTGGTTCTTATCAATTCTTAAGTAATATAGAATCGTGGTGAACCTAGTTAATTAAGTCTTGTGATTCTTTTAACACTGTGAATATTTTATAGATCGTGAATTCTATCAATATATAATATAATTTGCAAACGAGTTTAATTTTGTTGTTCGTGAAATCCATCGAACAATAATCTTATCCATACCCTTTGTTTTTCATTGTTCTTTCATAATACAAAAACCTAAAAAAAAAATGAAGATTGAATTTTTAGCCCCTTCAAGATCACATCACTACCTTTGAAAACGCAACTCTTATTTTGGGATCTTTACTCTTTCTCTTTTGGCTCTAGGCATGGCTCCACCAAAATGGAGTTACTAAAGAGGAACCTAATGGGTTCTTCTCTGACTCTGCATATTGGAAGGATTTGAATTCTAGGAAGATTAGATGACCGAGATAGAGTTAGCGAAGGACTGGTTGAGTTACTCTTTAAAAATATTCGGTTGAAGTTCTTCATGTGCTCAACTGTCAACAATTCTTTAGTCATCCCATTTTGTTTGGGCATCCTCTGCACATGATGGTTGGTGCAGCTTGAAGCTCTAGTAGATAATAGGATTCCTATTAATCAAAAATGGAGTGAAGGCATGGGCCTATCCATCTCGAGTTTGCGAATGCTCAAATTAGTAGGTGACATCGAATGAAAAGAGCACTAGGATTGGTTACATCATTTGAACGTCTTGTATAGTTTGGCCAAAATGTTGTTTAGAACTATCTTGATCAAAAAGCTAGTTAAAAATATTATAATTCTTTGAATTTTAATGAATGAATTTTGGTTTTATTTTGCTCTAATTGTATCATTCTTTTTTATGCCAGTTTTTGAAGTTACAGTTCGTTCTATCAGACCATTTTTCATATGGCTTAGAACTTTTTAGGACGTAGGTGTTAAACACATGCAACCGGGTCAATGGCTCCCAATGGTCCATTCAGTCGGACATTCCTGCATCAGGCTTAGTGAATTCTAAGGATGTAGCAAGGGACTGTTGAACTTAGGACATAGGTACTGAAAGTAAGTAACACGATCATTTGGTCCTTAGGGTTATGGCCTTGCAAGGGGCTGGAGAACTTAGGATACGAGTGCTAAGTGTAAGCAGCCTGGTTGGTTGATCCTTGAGGATGTGGCTTAGCAAGGGACTAAAGACTTAAGATGCAAGTTTTGTAAGCAGCTTAGTCGGTCGATCAATCCTTGAGGTCGTGGCCTCACAAGAGATCGAGAACTTTAGACATAGATACTAAGTGTAAGCAACCTGGTCGATCAATCCTTAGGGCCATAGTCTTGCAAGGGACCGGAGAACTTAGAACGCGGATGCTGAGTGTAAACAACTCGGTTAGTTGATATGCTTTTATTATCAAGTAACCATATCTTCTAGAGGTAATTTGAAATTTTAAATTTCTAAAATAGCACAAATGTGGATGATAGAGTGATAAAAAAGCTACACAAATTTATGAACTTAAAAAAAATGCTTCTTTAAGCTATTTCATTCCATATCCTTGGGATTGGCTATTCGTTGAGCCGTTCCAAGTAATAGACCCCGTTGCTAAGGTTTTCGATGACTCGGACAAGGTCTTTCCAAGTAAAGGCCAACTTCCCTTGGCCTTCTCTTACTCTCATATTTGTTAAGTTGCGGCACACTAGGTCGCCACCATTGAATGCCTTATGTCTGACTTTCTTGTCATAATAATGTGTGGCTTTGAGTTGATAAGCCATGAGTATTTGTTCGACTTGGTCGTAGAGTTCTTTTATAGTGTCTAGGTTAGCCCTTAACATTATTTGATTAACTTCTGAATGGAACTCCTGGGTTCTTTGGGTTGGGAGCTCCAATTCGGTTGGGAGCACATCTTCCATGCCGAATGTTAGTTTGCACAGCATCTTGCTAGTGGATGTTCAATGTGTAGTCTATAACCCCCAAAGTATATTAAGCAACCAATCAACGCATCTAACATGGTCTTGATCAACCATCTTCCTGAGACTTTCAGCTATGGTGTGGTTCAACACTTCTACCTGTCTATTGGTCTGAGGATAAAGATAGATGTATACCAAATTTTAATGTGCTGATATCGATAAAATTCTCTAAATCAGTCATTATCAAACTGAGTGCTGTTGTTAGTGATTATAACTTGTGGTTCCTTGAACCTACAAAGGATGTGATTAGTTACAAAGGATTTTGTGAATCATTCCATGATGTTGGCGACCGCCTACTCTTTGCCTATATGGTGAAGTAGTTAACTACTACAATGATGAATAATTTATGTCCAGAGGTCTTAGGGAAAGGCTTGAGTATATCCATTCCCCATTGGGAAAATGGCCATGGGTTGGCGAGTGATTGGAGATAATTGCTTGGTGCATGACTAAAGGTGCATGTTTTTGACACTGTAGGCATCTTTTGGCTATGTTTGCTGCATCCTTTTTCATAGTTAGCCAATAGTAGCCTAGGCATAGAGTTTTCACATAGAGTGTTTGTTTAGCAATGTGATTGCTACATTCTCTTGAGTATAGGTACTCTAAGATGGCCAAGGCCTCTTCTGGTTGGAGGCAACAAAGGAGGGACATGCTATGACCTCCTTTGAATAAGGCGCTATTCAATAATACGTAGTTGGTAGCTTGGTACATAAGCATCTTAACCGCTTCCTTGTTGGCCAGTAAGGTTCCTACATGCAAGTAGTCCTTAATAGGGTCCATCTAGCAGGGTGGTTATAGAACTATATGGAGGTTACAATCTTATTTTGATGAGAAAATGTATTACACAAATGCTCTACTTAGATTTCCAATAGTGGTAAGGGGTCTTCTTTGATGGCAAGTATTTCTTGATGCTGCTTGTGAATAGTGCACTATGGGAGATATTCCACGAATATTCCTTCTTCCCTCGATTCAAGGTTTGAGAACTTTACCACGACGAACTTAGAGAGCCTACCAACTTCGGCATTTTATGCTTAGGGTATTTTGTGGATGTCCCAACTAAAGAAATTTGTTATTAGCGATAGAATATCCTCTAGATACTTTATCATGTAATCTCCTTTTGTCCTATAATCCTTTTTGACTTGTTATACAACAAGCTAGGAATTTAAGTAAATAGTTAGGTGGTCAAGCTAGGAATTTAAGTAAATAGGTAGGTAGTTGACCTCGACTTCTATTGCTAATTTTAGCCCAACAATGAGTGCCTCATATTCTACTTCATTATTACTGGTATTGAAGCTGAATTTAAGGCTAAAGCATATTTTGACATTGTAAGTGTCTTGTAGGATCAATCCTGCTTCGCAGCCTTCTTGATTAGAGGATCGATCCACATGGAGGGTCCATTTTGGCTTACCTTCCTCAAAGGGTTTTCTGGAGGGGCCTATGTAATTTGCTATAAAGTCTATCAACACTAGGCTTCAATGGTTTCCTAGGCCTTGAATTAGACCTTGTATGCACACAGTTCTAATGCATACTTTGTCATCCTACCCAATGCATCAGGTTTATCGAGGATGGTACGAAGTGGTTGGTTGGTAAGCATCGTCACCTAATGTGCTTCAAAATATGGCCTGAGCCTTCTGGTTGAGAGGAAACCACTAGAGCAAAATTTTCTACCTTATAATACCTTTCTTCCGGCCCTTGGATCACATGGATGACATAATAGATCAACCTTTGTTCGCGCCTGTTTGCCAAATAAGGACAAAAGAGATGGTTTTACTTCTCACTTCCAGGTATAAGATAGTTCTTCCCCTAAGATAGGCCTACTAAGACCAGTAGAATTGTAAGGAATTCTTATAAGCTTGTAAATGCTGTATCGCAATCCTCGAACCATTTGAAATCTGTTGGGTTCTTAAGGATTTTGAAGTACAGCATATCGTTCAACACTTTAGATATGAAGTGGCTCAGAGCTGTCATACGACCAATGAGCCTCTAGATGTCTTTTAACGACTTGGGGGGCATCATTTCTAGCATAGATTTGATTTTGTCATGGTTCACTTTGATTCCCTATTAAGCAACCATGTATCCCAACAATTTTCCAAACGAGGGTCAAACACATATCTCTAAGGATTCAATTTCATATGATACTTCCTCAGCCTATCAAAGGTCTCTTGGAGATCTTTCATGTGCTCTTCTAGATTTATACTTTTCACGATCATGTCATCTACATAAACCTTCACATTCCATCCAATATATTCTTTAAAAACTGTGGTAACCAGTCATTGATAGGTAGCTTTAACGTTTTTTAGACCAAATGGGATGGCTTTATAGAAATATGTGCCAAAATCATGATGGATGATGTATGCACCTAGTCTTTTGGTTCCATCATTATCTGATTGTATCAAAAGAAAGCATTGATAAAGCTTAACAAGGCATGTTCAGACATGGTGTTAACGAGCTGGTCTATCCTCAAGAGAGGGAAGCAATCTGTTGGGTATGCCTTGTTAAGGTCGGTGTAGTCTACACACATTCTCCATTAGTCATTTAACTTTTTTACCATGACAATATTGACAAGCCATGTGGAGTATTTCTCTTCCTGGATGAATCAGACTTAAGGAGTTTCTAGACTTCTTCTTCTATGACAGTCTATTAGATGATGGCAAAGTGGCATCGTTTTTATTGCAACAGCTTTGTCTTCGAATTTGATATTGAGCTTGTGGATGATGATTTTTGGGTCTATACAAGCATGTCAATAGGCATCCACGTGAATATGTCATGGTTATGCTGAAGGAATTGAACCAATTCATTTTTGACATTTAAAGGTAATGTGGAAACAATTTCAGTAACCATGCAGGGATTGGAACCAAGTCAGACTTCTTCCTTTGCTTCTATAGGTTCGTCTTTGTCTTCATCTTTGTCACCTTTCTTGTGGTTAGGTCAGTTGGGAAATTGAGTCTATTTGGCATACCTCATCTCTTGCCAAAGCTCAAACATACAATCTTTTGAATAGGTATTGGTCCCCTCTGCATATGCCGACCCCATTCAGGGTAGGGAACTTTGCCTTGAGGTAGGTCGAGGAAGGTACCATTTGGAATAGAACAAGAGTCAGTCAACCTAATATCATGTTATAGGGTGACCATTAGTCCACTATCAAGAATTCAATTCCATTTTGGGCTTTGTACTTATTGTTGCCCAACCTCATGGGCAAGGTCATAATTCCACAAACCTTGATCAGCTGGTTGTTGAAATCCAAAGATCTCATGTTTGTACAATTTGAGCTTCTTCTAGATGTTATTGTTACTGAGTTTGTCAAAGGCATGTCAAAAAATGATGTCTACATTACTTCCCTTGTTTACTGAAACTCTCATTACATCAAAGCCTACTATAAATACTTTTACGACGAAAGCATCTTTGTACGATACCTTAATGTCACTTAAGTCGGCATTGATGAATTTAAGAGTCATATCGAGTTTTTTCCTCTTCGTTAGGATCATTGCCTCCTTCCTTTTATCATTTATGGAGAATCAGGAGAGAGCTGTCAAATATGGTCCTCCAACAATGGTATTGACTACCGCACGAGCTATGTCGTTGGTCTAATGGTCGAACGACCATTAGGATACTATTGCGATTGTTTCTTCTCCGTTGATTTAGTCTCTAGATGACATTGCTTAAGTTGACCAGGTATTGTCGTAGGAAACCTTTCTTAAGGGCTTCTTATAGGGCCATCTTCAATTGATAACAATCATTAGTATTGCATCCCATGTCCTAGTTGTAGTAGCAATATTTGCTCACATCTCTTTGCCTAGGTCACTATGCATTTTTGGCTATCTCAGGTAGGATGCAAGAATTCCTAATTTCTAGGAATGAAATACCCCAAACCTATACCTAGCTAAATTAGAAATAGTTTAATTAAATAGTATAATAGGTAGGTAATCTTGAACTTGAATATGATCTTAGTTTAGATAATTAAATGAAAAAAGGAGTAAATAATGGAATATGATTAGATAACCTAATATGGTTAAATTAGTAAATAAATTAAGTTGGAAATTGAGATTTCAAATACCCTTTCTTGATTGTCAAATTTTTTCATCTAACTATTTCTATTTTATTGAAATTTATAATCTCTTCCGAATTTAAAATTATAACCTCTTTTCTTTAAATTCAAAATCTATAAACTCTTAAACAATCAAATTAAATGTTTTGCAAATTCATAAACCTTTGAAATTTTGTTTAGCTTTCATATCCTTAATCCTCATAAATTTTGAATTCATTTACTGTCTAAAAATATCAATTTTAAACCCAAGCTCAATTTAAATATCGGTTTCTTGTATAAATTAAACTTATAAACTTTATTTCTCAATCAAGTTATTAATTCTTAATATATAGATTCTCAAATCATTTTCTAAAAGAACTAAAGATATTGATCAAAGAGGTTTAAACCTAATACCTTACCCTTATAAAATCTTTAAAACTTGTCCTTTACTTTTCTTCTTTTATTTTTCCCCTGCTACCACCTTTCCTTCTCCTCTCTTCTTTCCATTTCCTCCTTTCTTTCTTTCTTCTTCTTCTTCTTTCTTCAAAACTAAACACCAAATCTCAAATTAAAGAAGATCATGGAAGAAACTAAAGTTAAAAAAGAAGATAGGAAGTGGGAATCATGATAGGAGAAGCTTCAACAACTTAAAAGTAGTAGTAGTAGTAGTAGAGGAAGTCAAGTGTTGAGTTGCATAAAAAGATAAGTTTTGTTATTTTCTTTACTTTGATTATTGTTATTGTATGTATATGATGGATTGATGCTTATTATATGTACGATTTAAGTTAAAACTTGTAACCTTGAAAGATATAAACTTATAGGCTAAGCCCTAAGTAAGATCATGCATGTTAGATCTAAAATTTGATGTTTTATGGAGTAAAAACTTGTATATAGATGTTGTAAATCATAGTTCTAAGTTTGTATGATGGATATAGGATGTTAGATGTTGAAAAAATGAAGTGAAACAAGTAAAAATAGGTTAAGTTTCGAAGGGAACAAACAGAGCAAAGAGCATGGGATGAACACAAGATGCCCTATTGAGCTGTGCTCCTTACTGTTTCTTAAAAACATGGATTTTTAACTCTTTGAAGGAGAAATGTAGCTAGAATACGGCTTGCCCTATCCATTGATGCTTCTCTCTGACCTCAAAAACTCAAAAAAAAGACATGTTTTCCAGAACAACACGGCCAAGAACATGGGGTAATGTATCTACCCGTGCTTCTCTCTCATCTCAAAATTTCTTCCTTCCTAAAAGAACATGGGTGAATACATGTGCCCATGTACCTTCCCGTGTACTTTTCTAGCCCTTCATAACTTCGCCTTTTCTCGTCCAAATTACACAAAACATAACTTGGTCCATCCCTTAACCTTATGTAACCTTCCAAGACCTTTAAAACACAAATTTAACAAGTACTAATACTCCGTTTATGATGTATATCATCCTAACACTTTAAGTCCAAAATGCCTTACCCAAATTAAAGTAATTCAAATTTCATAAAAGAGAATAGATGAATGATAGTTAATATGATGTGTTAGTTAATTTATACAACTAGGAATGAGTTAAATAAAGTAATTCAAATTTCATAAAAGAGAATAGATGAATGATAGTTAATATGATGTGTTAGTTAATTTATACAACTAGGAATGAGTTAAATGAACTTATAGATCTAATAACTAATTATATTGAATATAGAAGTTAAGTATAAAATCAACTTAGTTAATCAATCTAAGTTTAACTTGACTACATAAACTTTAATGAGTTAAAATGAATTAGATTGATTATATTTAATCAATTTGACTTAGTAATTGAATTAAATGATTAGTTCTAATCAATTTGGCTATGATTAAGCTAATAAAGGCTTAATAAACATTAATTGGTTTAGATTAATATGTTAAGATAAACCCTGAGTGGTAAAGGGAGTATGTTGTTTCAAATGTTTGTTTATTAAGAAAATAAATGTTTTCTAAAAGTTAATAAAAGAAAATAATGTTTTTATAATAAATGTTTATAAACAAAGAGAAAAGAAATAATTTGACAGACATTAGATAACTGTTCGTATCTTGGCAAGGTGATCTTTACAACAATGGCGGAGTTCCTACTTAGTGTCTGATTAAATAAGTTATTAAAATAAGTTTGATGTGAGTGATAATTTATTTAACTTCTTATATGAGTTTAATTTCCTGAATAGATGGTTAAATCTACTTTTTGTTCTTATCTTTTGGACTGTTTTCTAGACTTCATCGGGTATTATATAAGGTTCACAATAACTTGTGTCCTGTTTGTTAGGATAGATGTCCCTAATGAATTAAAAACTTAAAGATGGCTTAATAATTAATGAGTATTTCTTGTGCTTGTGTTGTTTAATTCGGTCAAGGGAGCAACAACATTGTCCAGAGTCGAACACAGTAGTTAGGCCTTAGGCCACCCCCTACCATGATGCAATGGTGTGACATGACGTAATGATAATTCATAAGTGGATCAGTGGATGGTCGATAGGGAAACAGTATCGGCATAATGTTTGCTTATTCTTAAGAAGAAGTAATATGGTTTAGTTTATGTTTATGGGCACGGTTGAACTAGATGATATTATGGATTAATTTAATCAAAGATGAGAAACGACTGTGAACCCACATGAGGCTATTTTTCTGTAAAGTTATATAGAAGATATAGGTATTCAAGCTGCCTATATCAACTTCATGAGCAGTTGCTGTTACTTAGGACCCCTAGGTTCCCATTGTCTTATATCAAAGTGTGAGTGCTCCAATGTTGCTTATTTCACTTTAAATTAAAGATATAAATTGTTGATTGATGCATGGCATTAGTTTAAGTATGTGTGACATCCAATGTGTGCTTATGTTGCTATATACTGGGCTTCAACTCATTATTCTTTCTTTTCAAGTCATGATTTGATGTTAATGGTTATATCGGGAATATGGGATAACTCAAGAGAGATTGTTGAAGAAAGACACGAGTTAGGATCACTGGTTTTTAATTTGTTTATTTATTTACTGGATTTATATTTTTGAAAGTTATAATTCTTTAAGCGTCTAGTGGTGCCCACATGTTTTGTAATAAGCCTTTAAGTTTTGTTTTATGGGTACTAAATCTAGTTGCTTTGAAAATCTAAATAAACAATTTCAGAATTTAAAATTAATTAGAAATGTTCGACATAAACAACTTCCTTTTAGACAACCTTATGTATGATACTCAAGTATTATACATGGTTGGACATTAGGCATCCTTGATTTTAGAATTAGGTATGTCGGGTCTTTACAAGGAATATATCCTCCCAGGGCTTGTTTAAGGGGAAAATGCTTGATTCAAAATGTCTCCATTTCCCCTTGATGCGTCCTCTTTTGGGGGCTTGCCTGTCATTCTCTCTTGAGGGGAGGGAGGGGAGGAGGGGCGGAAATTTAGTCTTTGATTGACCCTGTGGATTTCTAGTCCCATAAGTGCTTCTTTTAGGATTTTCCCATCTCATTCCGAACGACAATGAAATCTTCGCACCATATGTATTTGCCAGCTCATTTCTAGAACCTCCAGAGTCTTAGGTTTGTTTTTAACAAGGGAGTAGAAGAGACTTCCATTTCTTTGGACTCCATGGATTGTTGCCTAGACTGCAAAGCTGAGGTCAAGACTATCCACTTCTGTGATAGCTTAGTTGAACCGAATTATGCAGTCCCTTAGGGACTTATCTTTTCTCTAGTTTATTAAGAATAAGAAGGACGTATCTTTCTTTGGGGGCCTACTTACCATGAAGTGAGCCTTTAATGTAATTGCGAGATCCTCAAAAGACGTTACGGAACCGTCACTATTGGCAACTTTTTCCAGTATTCTAGGGAACACCTTATAGAAAATAACATCACTAAATCCGAAAACTAACATAAGGTCTTTGTACCTCCTGAGGCACTCTTCCCATAAGTTATTATGTCGTAAATCTTGAATGTAGGTAGTTTCATTCCTTATAGCCAAAGTTAATTAATGATAGATTAGGCTAAGGATATCTTGATTGCCATTCGAATTGTTTTAGCTATAGGGGTACTCTTTTTGCTTTCTTTAATTTATGCCATCTTCTTAATCTCTTTTTCTAGTTCTTTAAGGGTTATGTCCTCAAATTGCTTCTTGCGATATGTGGGGAGCTCCACTGGTGAGGGGTTCTCAGCTTGGGTTTTTGATGCCGATAGTGCAATCGAAGAATTTTTGGCACCATGGGAGACATGCATTTGTGATCCCGCCATATTGGTAGAGGCATTGGCTACCTCATAAGGGTAGCACGTATTTGCTTGGTGCGGTAGGGTTTCATTGTTGCAAGGTTACAGCTGAGAATCCCGTGCTCTTAGCTCCAACTACTTAAGGTTATTTTCAACATCTATGTTACGTTTGATAATCTCAATATTTTGTTCCACTATCTAGTATAGAATGTCCTCTAATTGACTGAGACGATTTTGTTCCGGGGAGCCATTGGGTGCTGGGCAAATGTAATGCCCCCTTGGGAGCCCTCTGGCCTCATGGATTAAGGTTACCTTAAGGTAAATTTCAGGTCACCCTTCGGACAATCACCTTGAGACAGTTTCTTATTTTTAGCATAAGGTGGCATGGCTTAAAGAGGGTGGCTTTTTAGTATCAATAAAATGGTACTTTTTCTTAGTGTATTTTTTTAAGAGGAGAAAAGGTGAGGGAACTTCAGCTAGAGAGCAAGAATTTCCATAAATGACGCTAAATATCATTTTCTTGAATTAATAGAGGCTGGACTTAAGGAAAGTAGGCTCGAGTCACGGCTAGTGGATAAGTCTACAAAACGAAAGAGAGTTTAGTGGCGTGTGGGGCATAGGCCCAACGTTTCCACTCTGATACTTCAGTCATTATTAGCCATGACAAGTCCATAATCCAAGTAAGAAAGAATAATTGGATGCGACATTACTTAAATTCAAAATGGACTATGAGTATTTATAGGAGGTTAACCTAGTAGTTTTACCCGTAATGGGTGAATGGCTGGTTGAAGGTCTTAATGGATGTAGTGATGATCATAGGGAAGGGCTACATAACCATTATGTAAGGAGTAAGGCCAACTGAGTCATAGGTGATGAGCAATAAGTAGCTTAGAGACGACCAAGCAATTCATCTGGGTCGGTAATGAGTTTAGATCATATCATTAGGAAAGTAATTAGAGGAACGTTCAGGCTAAGCATACTGTCTTAGCCCATTGGTACGTAGGGCTCGACTCAAGTGACCTCATAGTTAGGAACAAACTATTAACCCAGAGTAAATTCATTTAATGTATCAACATTTCAAGTAATTAAAAAGATGAATTAATGTTTTACAAATTGAGTCATAGAAGGTATTCAATTGAGAAAAATTAAGGAGACTCAATTGAAAACTAATCCAAATGTTGATATCTTATATGAACTTTGGGAAATATTGGTTTTTTTTTTTAACCACTCAAAAGTTCATATCATAAATGAACTTACCCTCACATTAACACTTTATAGTATAATTTATTCCATATCAATTATTTTGGTTTTGGAAAATTTCAAACTAAAAAAAAAAAACATGTATAAATATATGTCTACATTTCAAAAGAATGGTTTTGTATAAATATGTTGTATTCTATTTTTACTTTCACATATATTTTATAGTATATTAGGTTGACTTTATAATGCTGGAATGTAATAGCTCCTACATTTTGTAGGAATTTTTTTTTTCTATTGCAACAAGAGAATCTTTTCTTTTATCTATATCTATATTATTTAAGCATAAGTAAGTGAGTTTTGATGTCTTTTCCCTTTTTTGAAATTTCCCTTTTATAATAACAATATTTCGTATAAAATCAAAATGTATGCTTTTATATTATATCATTAGGTCTATAAATGTCAATTAACCTAATTCACAAGCCTAATACTAACTAGCTTGTAATTTATTTTCCATTATTATTATGTTTATGTGTTATTCTTACTAATAATTATGATAAAGATTAATTTTATTTACATTCATTTTATATTTTTAGTTATTATAATAAGTCCTTCCTCTTCATTACCTAGAGATTTATTTCTAGCTTTGAATCTATTATTATTATTGTTGTTGTTGTTGTATTTTAAATTATTATGTTGATTGAATACAATTTAATAATTGGTCACATGATTGTTGATCATATGTTGCATTAGTTTTGTTAAGTTGTAGGGAAAAGGAACAAAAATAATATTTTTAGTAAAAAACTACAAAAATGACATTGGATTGAAAATTATACTAAAAGTAAATAAGTTGAGGAGACGAGTTTATAATGCATCATATTTGTCTCTTCAAGAGCCAAGTTCAACATAATAACATTGAACTCGTCTCTTCAAGAGATACAATAACCACAACATATAAAATGGTAGGTGGGAACGAAGAGCCTCCATGTTAAACTCTTGTGCTCCCACCTTGGGTGCTGTATGTTGCATAGTCATAGATTCTAACATAAAACTCGCTCATGAATCCTGTGAGTAGCATCCTCTCTAGCAGCAAAAGGATTAAGCAGTTGTATAACTTAGATGATGTGTAGCGATGCAATTGGGGTGGGTTTGGGATAAGTCATATAAAACCCGAACCCTACTTTTATGTTTTTATTGTCATACCCAAACTTGCCTATATAGGGTTTTAGGTTGAACCGCCTTCCTTTTGTGGGGTCTTTTTATCTTTTATCTTTTTTTTAAGGTTTTAAGGTTATTTTTTCATGCTTTTTTTTATAGGATTTATGTAAATGTGGTAGTAACTTAGTAATAACTCATTTAATTTTCTTGTTGCTTATTTTCAATTGAGAAAAAAGGAAGAACATTTGTGCTAGATAACATTTGTAGTGTGCATCACAAAATCTAAACTAATATGTTCCATGGAGGTAACATCAACATTAGGAAATATGCATGTATGGATTGTTCACGTCTAATAAAACTATAAAAATATCATATTGATAAGTAATTATATAATTGTCTTCTACTAAAATTATGTCTTAGGAGATTTTGCTTCTAAAGACTTCTTTTTTTAGTTTAAATTAATTCTTTATAATTTTTTATTTTATATTTTATTATAATTTATGTAAAGATCCGACCCACTAAATCCCGAGATTTTGTGTACCAGAGTCCCCAACCACATATAACATTTTTATATTATATGTAAGGTTGCCATAAAACTAACAGTTTATGAGAATTGTTTGATTATAACTACAAAACTTTATAAACAACTTTTAACAAAACAAGATTACTTACAAGAGCAATCCATACATATATATATACATCACCATTACAAGGTTTGTGTCAATACATGACACTACAAAACTTTACAACATATACTTGTTACGAAAATATAACTAGTAGACTTCAAAGTCATTTACAAAATAGGCTCATCTAACAAGCCATTAATATAAAGGTATATACTTTTCAAGCAAAATATTTTTTCCAAGCTTTCTTCTCAAAATCAATGCCACTACTACGACTAGTGGATTTCTCTCCATGGCCGAGTGACTTCATTTCTTAAATAGTTGTGCTCATGTATGTGCTTGTAATCGTAGAGCATTAGAATTAGGAAAAGATAAAATTATGATGATTTGTCACCTAATCTTGGTTGAATGAATGATAAGTATATCGAGATGGGACTTATTGATAAATCATTGTATGAGCTAGTATAGACTTGGATTGTCTGAAATTCTCTATGATCACATTTAATCTGCTTAATTAATATGCCACGATATATGAATAAACTGTACATGCATATCACGTAGTGAGTCACATTGCATAAGTTATTATACATTTGTGGGAAGAAGGCATGATAATTTGGCAACGAGGAGCTTGTAAACTCGGTTGTCGGCGTATGGGCTGGAATTGAAAATGTGCATGGGTAGGCACCTGTATAAACCACAGTAAAAATTTAAAATTGGTGGATGGGCACCTGTATCAACCATAATAAGAAGTGAGAAGTATTTAAATGATGGTCGCATGGGCCTGAAACACCTAACCCGAATGGAGGGCATAAATCCATTCAACATAAGATTTCCGGATGGTCTCATGTATTGTATGTTTATGTGCTTGTGCATTCATATGGTTGCTAATAACTTGTCTGTTATATACTACTGTTGAGTATTAAATATTTAGAAATGAATCTCAATAAGCCTGTAGCTTACACCTGATAGTTTTTTTTTATATGGTGTTCTTACTTTTGGATGTTTCAAGAGAACACATTTCACAGGGTTATCTTTTGGATGAAAGAGCTTTTGAAGAAGTGGGACCTAGTTAGAGGCGTGGACTTCTAGAAAATCTCTTTAACATAAACCCTAATGATTGTAATATGGTTTTAGACTGGATAGACTTCTATTATTATTTTAGCAGGGGTATGCCCTTTTGATTTTTGTAAAGACTCAACTTATTTATCTCGTTGTGATTTCTATTCTTAATGCTAATATATGCCTTCTTTAGACTATTCGATAAAGTGTGATCCTAAAAGTTGTACAAGTACATCTTACACCCGATATGTAAACTTATGGGATGACTAAGGTTGTCATACTTAAGTTTAAATATCGAGTGTGGT
Source organism: Combretum micranthum (assembly GCA_024138025.1). NCBI lineage: Eukaryota > Viridiplantae > Streptophyta > Magnoliopsida > Myrtales > Combretaceae > Combretum > Combretum micranthum. The sequence continues at coordinate 197,264 of JAMXBD010000057.1, forward strand.
GGACTGTCGCATTTTGGATACCCTTTGGGGCGTGACAGTTTAAGTTGGTATCAGAGCATGGTTAAGAGTTTATAATCATAACTACAACTAAATAGCTTTAAAGAGGGATAGAAAGAAAAGATAGAATAGAATTAAAAAAAAGAGAAGGATTTAGATAGGATGATAACCAGGGTACGAGTCTTAGAATCCTATTTCCTTACTCTTGTGGATAGTAACCACTAGGAAGCAATCGGCTTAGCATTGCGAAATATCCACAGGCGACCCAATGAACTCTTATAGAATATTGCTTAGGTGGTCTTGATTGTTTTCAGAATTGCTTTGTTATTATTACATGTCGATTGTTTCGTTGTTGCATAAAACACAAGATTTTACTTGAATGTTGTATGTGAGGATTTTTGCATGTGCTATCTAAATTTCTATAAAGTTATGATTATGTTTTGTGATTTCAAGATTTTATTATTTAAATTCCTGATTTCCTTTTTGTACTTTTATTTTCCGTTTTTACTACATTTTCCGTTTTTACTACAGTTTCCGTCATTTCCGCCTTCTCGTTTGAAAACATTAATAAAATATTGAGAAGATTACTTATCTAGACAAGATAAAATTTGAAATAGCCGTGGTAGGAGAAGGAGATATCAGGAGGAAAACCTCCAACCAACCTAATATAGAAGAAGGGCAACAAGCTGCCCCACCTCCAAAGCCTCCCGCCGATGCTACTGAAGTAGCCTTTCAAGCCATGCTTGGACAGATGGCACAAATGACTCAAGTGCTTGAAGCACTTCAGCAAACTCTACCAGCACAGGCACCAGCTCCAGCTCCGCCACCACCGGCACCGCAAGCTTCTATAGGGATGCCGGCATAAGAAAGCGCACATTCTCATACCGCGCCCTTGCCTCCTCCACCCTAATGAGGCCATATAAGAGCTCCCTACCTAAGTTCATCAAGAGTAACAGGTACTTTGAAGGAGTTTTTGGAAAACCTGATGAGGCTGAGGATTGGTTAGCTCAGATAGAGCGATCTTTCAATCATTTGAGGTGCCACACCACCTGAGAATTGACTACGCACTTACATGCTTAGGCTCAAAGCACGAGTTTGGTACGACTCCAAGCAAAGAGAACTCATGCCACCAATCACTTGGGAACAGTTCCGCCATGAGTTTTTGGAAAACTACTTCCCCGGTAGTCTCCGAGTGCAATTTAGTGCTGATTTCCTGCACATTGCTCAGAAAGGCCGAACGGTGGAGCAATATGAAACTGAATTTAGTAGGTTACTGCAGTATGCTCCGGATTCTTACAAGTATAGTGAGCTCAAAAGACAAGTTTTCTTGAATGGTTTGGATGAGGAGTTGAGGATGAGGCTGGAGGAATTTGATATTAGATCGTTTAGAGAATTAGTGGAAAGAGCCCGGATAGTGGAAGGGGCTAAGAAGAGAAAGGGCAAGAGTGCAGAAAGGACACCTTCGGTATTTAGAAGGAAGTTTTATGGGGGATCAGGATTGAATTCTCCCAAAAGAAGTTCAAGCCGTCTTATGGCTTTAAGAGTAACACTAGTGGGGGACAGCCTACCCCTAAAGGTGTTAGTTGCTGGAAATGTAAGGGGATCACTGCCCCAAGAGATGCCCACAGTTAAGGGATAAGTGTTATTTCTGTGGCGAACCATCTCACAAGATTACTGATTGCCCAAGGAGGGCTACCACCATATGTTTTGTTTGCAAGCAAAAGGGTTATTTTGCCAATGAGTGCCCACAAGGAAGGATGCCCCAGCTAGATCTTTTGGAGGATCAGCAGTGGCAAGACCAGGAAATGGGATCGGTGGAAATAATGGTAGCCGCTCTGCGTCAGCAATGCATGGGATGAAGGTCTATAACCTTGAAGGACGATGAGTATGTGAGGAGATGGGAGAGGAAGATTGCGGATTGGCTGCTCTTGAGGAAGATAGTGGTCCGGACTTCGGCCTTGTTACAGGTACATCTCCTACTTTTTGCTCTTGTTTATCTGTTGTTTTTAAGTTGTTAAGACTCAAGTTTAATGAAAGAAAAACAAGCTCAGTAAAATTAAGGAAATTAGGCAAGTGAGTTGGGATGGTATGAAGTTAGTAATTAGTAAGTGTTGGACGCAGGACACATATGGGTAGCTAAGGCGACTGCCTATGCTTTGTTTGACGGGAGCCACACACCCATTTATCACCACCAGATTGGCTGGACAAGTTGGTTTACCAATAGTCACTGTTGCCTCTAGCTTTCGTGTTAAAACCCCTACTAAAAGCATTGTGACAACAAATGAGATGTTAAAGGATTGTCCAATGGATTTTCACGGACATAGTACGAGGTGTGATTTAATAGTGTTGGAGATGAGTAGATATGAAGTAATTTTGGGAATGAGTTGGTTAGCCGTTGCTACAGCCGTTGTGGACTATCGAAAGAAGAAGGTGAGTTTTAAGGATGCTAATGGATTGGATGTTGAGTTTACAGGTGAGACCGTATCTCCAAGAGGAACAGACCTAGGCACATTTAAATTGATCATGGATGGAGAGATTGAAAGTGAAAATTTTCTTAATGCAACGGAAAAAGAGGAAGGATTACCTAAGATTGAGGATATAACAGTTGTCAAGGAATTTTCCGATGTCTTTCGGACGAGTTACCAGGTTTACCTCCTAAAAGAGAAATAGATTTTGAGATTGACTTGGTGCCAAACACTGAGCCGATATCAAAATCGTACCGTATGGCCCTGTTGAGTTAAAAGAATTACAAAAGCAATTGCAAGAACTCTTGGACCAAGGATTCATAAGACCAAGTGTGTCACCATGGGGTGCACCTGTGCTATTTGTTAAGAAAAAGGATGGGTCAATGAGGTTATATGTGGATTATCGGGAATTGAATAAAGTTACCATCAAGAATAAGTATCCACTTCCAAGGATTGATGACCTTTTTGATCAATTATAAGGAGCAAGTGTATTTTCATGGATTGACCTACGATCAGGATATCACCAGTTAAGAGTCAGACCCGAAGATGTACCAAAAACTGCTTTTCGGACTCGTTACGGACATTATGAGTTCTTAGTAATGTCTTTTAGATTAACAAATGCTCCTGCTACCTTTATGGACTTGATGAATCGGGTATATAAATCCTTGCTGGATAAGTGTGTGATTGTGTTTATTGATGATATTTTGATTTACTCAAGGACGAGGGAGCAACACGAAGAGCACCTTCGCGTGGCATTACAAACCTTAAGGGAACATAAATTGTATGCCAAGTTTTCCAAGTGTGACTTCTGGCTAGACAGGATCTCGTTTTTGGGCCATGTTGTGTCAGGTGAGGGCATATCTGTAGACCCCAAAAAGATTAAGTCTGTGGTAGAATGGAAGCCACCTAAGATCGTGACTGAAGTAAGAAGCTTTTTGGGATTAGCGGGGTATTACAGGAAATTTGTCCAAGACTTTTCCAAGATAGCCAAGCCGTTAACTCAGTTGACACAAAAGAATGAAAAGTTTGTTTGGACAGGAAAGCGGGATCAAAGCTTTCAAGAATTGAAACAAAGACTTGTTTCTGCTCCGATCTTGGTTTTGCCAAACCCCGAGAAACCCTACACTGTACATAGTGATGCCTCGAGAAATGGTCTCGGATGCGTTCTCATGCAAGAAGGGAAGGTGATTGCATATGCATCAAGGCAGCTAAGGCCACATGAGCAAAATTATCCCATGCATAACTTGGAGCTAGCCGCAGTTGTCTTTGCTTTGAAAATATGGAGACATTACCTTTATGGACAAAGGTGTGAGATCTACACTGATCACAAAAGTCTTAAGTATTTGTTCACCCAAAAAGAGTTGAACATGAGGCAACGAAGATGGCTAGAGTTAATTAAGGATTACGATTTGGGAATTAATTATTGCCGGAAAGGTAAACGCGGTTGCCAATGCCTTAAGTCGTAAGAATCATGGTGAAGTTGCAACTCTTTTGACTGACCAGAAGGAATTGATAAAAGAATTTGAGAAGTTAAGCATTGAATTTGTTGGGCAAGACTTAGAGGTAGAAATAGCAAGTTTGGTGTTGGAACCAACTTTAGTGGAAAGGATTAAAGAGGCTCAACGTTATGACGAAATGATTCAAAGGATAAAGAAGGAAGTTCAGGAAGGGAAGTATACTGATTTTACAATAGATGAAGATGACGTGATAAGGATGAAAGGACGATTGTGTGTGCCCGATGATGAAGAGATGAGGAAGGAAATTATGAGTGAAGCATACAATTCTGGATATACGATACCCGGGAGGAACCAAGATGTATCAAGACCTTAAAGGACATTATTGGTGGAATGGAATGAAACGTGATGTGGCAGATTTTGTGATTAAGTCCAACATGCCAACAAGTGAAGGTAGACATCAAAGGCCAGGTGGATTGTTAAAACCTTTGCCTATACCAGAATGGAAATGGGACCAGATTTCCATGGATTTTGTTTGTGGTTTAAGGACACCGTCAGGTCATGATGCCATATGGGTTGTGGTGGATCGGTTAACTAAGTCTTTTCATTTTGCCAATAAGTATGACTTTCTCCATGGATAAATTGGCGAGATTTACATGAAGGAAATTGTTCGCTTACACGGAGTACTCGGGATTGTGTCATATCGAGACCAAGGTTTGTGTCTAAGTTCTGGGTGAGCTTGCAGAGGTGTATGGGAACAAAGTTACACTTTAGCACAGCTTACCATCCGCAGACTGATGGACAGTCTGAAAGAACAATTCAGACTTTGGAAGATATGCTTCGGGCATGTGTGATGGAATTCAAGGGAAGTTGGGAAGCGCACTTACCTTTGGTTGAGTTCGCTTACAACAATAGCTATCACTCGACCATCAAGATGCCGCCTTATGAGGCCTTATATGGACGTAAGTGTAGATCTCCGTCGTTTTGGGACGATGTAGAAAGATGGTTCTTGGACCCGATCTTATGCAAGATGTAGCCGACAAGGTCCGGATAATCCAACAACGGATGAAGGAAGCCCAAGATAGACAAAAGAGTTAGGCAGATATAAAAAGAAAGGTTCTCGAGTTTCAAGTGGGAGATCATGTGTATTTAAAGATAAATCCTATAAAGAGTATTCACCGAGTTCGCTCACAAGGAAAGTTGAGCCCCCAGTATATTGGTCCCTTTGAAGTATTGGAATGGATGGGAGAGCTGGCATACGCCTTGCCTTGCCACCAAATCTTTCGGGAGTGCACAATGTTTTTCACGTCTCGGTTCTTCGCAAGCATGTAGCTGACCCGGATCTGATCATAAAATTGGAACCAGTGTTACTAAAGGAAAACCTCACTTATGAGGAGGACCCGGTGCAGATCTTGGATAGAAAGGTACAAAAATTAAGGAATTTAAGTATGTAAAGGTCCTCTAGAGAAATCACACCCACGAGGAAGCAACTTGGGCAGCAGAAAACGAGATGCGGCAGAAGTATCCAAACCTATTTAAAGAATCAGGTAAGCCGTTCAAGTTTTGAGGACAAAAATTTGTTTAAGATAGGTAGGTTGTAACCCCGGTTTTCTTAATAACCGAGTAAACTCCGTAAATCGGAAACCAAAACCCTAAAAAGAATTAGTACAAGCAACCTAGGAACCCTAGGTCCGACTTTTCTTTGATTTCTATATAAAAGAACCTCTATAGAATAATTTAATGTGGATTATTGTTTTATAGTATATTTCATACCATACAAAGTTTTGATTTCGAAAAATTTTCTATTTCGGGCTTTCACGAGCTCCATTACGGAAAAGCGAGCCCCAAAACTAGAAACTTAGAAAAATATTCCAAAATACTCTTTAGAACCGAAATTTTATAAGGATTTCAAAAATATATGTTTTATAATTTTTCGGGTTATAAAAATTACAGTTATAACCTTTTTCCGTATTTTCGTTACTACCGGTAAAGTAGATGTCTTATCTACTATTTGCTACTATTCACAAGTACAACCTACTGCATACACACCCATAACCTAGTCTTACAACCTTACAACTACTCATTATATTTTCCTTTCCAAGAAATTTTTGTTTTTTACTAAATTATTACATTTAATGCATTTTATTACATAAATTTCAATTTCAAATAAAATCAAATCTCTCCCTCTCTCTCTCCTAGTGGCCGGCGCCCCCCTTCATTTTTCTCCCTCAATTTGTTTTATTTTGTCTCATTTTATTACTTAAAACAAACCCTAATTTCATCTAATATAAATAGTCTTTTATTTTCTCTCTCTTTCATTTTATTTCATTTGTTTCAAAAGCTTACAAAAGTCTCTCTTCTTCCTCCCTCTTGCCGTGACACTCAACTCACCACACACACACACACAAGCTTCATTTCTTCTCCATTTCTCATCTATTTCAAGCTTTAGGTGATGATTTTAAGCCTTACTACCATCTAATCTTGTAATGGCAAGATTATTCATGAGTGTTTTCACTCCAAGTCCCCACGAGCACCTGCTAGGGACAAGAAAATACTACTACATGAATATCAAGCCATCACAAGAGTAGATCTTGTGTTTGATTAAGTTTTTGTTAAGATATCTTCATGTTCATGCATGTAAAAGTAGAGTAAAGTAGAGATCTAGCATAAAATTCCATGTTCATGGCTTTAAACTTCATTTCATGCATCATGAGTGGTAGATCTAGCTCTTAGCTGCTTTTGCCATGCTTGACATTTATGATCTTAAGGATGATTTATGTTTCATGCATTAATGCTCATAAAGGCTTTGTTTTGTGTGTATAGATGTTGTAGTTGGTAGATCCTTAGGCAAATAAAATAAGGAACTTGCAAAGGAAAAGTTTTTGTTTGAAATGTTCAAAGACAAATTCGTTTGATTTCAAAACCCTATTTTAAAAACCCTTTTATCAACTTTAAAACTCATGTTTTATGTGAAAAATGAAGGATATAGGTAATAAGTATCCTTAAGTAGTGATTTTTATGAGTTGAAATGAGTTTTGATGAGAATAATGTATAAAACAAGAAGTGGAATCTAGATGAAAATTTTGAGTTAGTAGTCAACATATGAAATTCGTAATTTTGAATGTAGGCCATAAGAACACCTATCGTCTAAGCTCAAAATAGAAGTTTTATGTATTAAATGGAGTCCTTAAGTAATAGGTATCTTAAAGTCTTAATTTTTAATGCATTGAACAAGTTTTTCCCAAAAGAATCATTCAAAAATTTAATTTCAAGAAATTCTGATTTTTGGATAAATCCTATTTGAAAACATATTTGCAAAGTGTAAAATGCAATTTTTATGTAAAATGAAGGCTTAGGTAATAGGTAAAATGAAGACTCAATTCAAACAAGGATAATTTGATTTTCTTGAGAGAATAACTCCAAAACAAATGGGATGGTCAAAGTTAGGAAACTAGTTTTCTTGAAAGTGTATAGTCATGGAGTTTCACAAATAAGAAGTTTCTTAATTTTTCCTTTTAGTAAATAATGTCAAAAGCATACATGCATCAAGTTCATATCATATCATTCATGATAGGAAATCATCAATATTGCATGTGTAGTTAAAACTATATGCTAGAAACACCACAAACATTCACAAAACTATTTTTCGGAATTGGAATCTTTGACCGATCAGGACTGATCAGCTTATTCCGTGACCTAAACCTTTTCGAAACTTGAAAATAATATTAGGAATAGATAGATCTTTCAAAGTAGATAGAATCGGTATATTATATGCTCAATTCCGAGTTAAAATGAGTTAGATATGGTCATTTAAAGTTTGACTTTAGCTTATGCGGGAATTGACGAACCTAGTAGTTAAAATTTTTAAGTTATTAGAACTTTGTAAGAAATACTTATTTTCGGGTATTCCTTGTACTTAGGTGAATTGGAGGATGGATTTCCACTCCCCGAGGACTACTACGACTAGTGGATTTCTCTCCATGGCCGAGTGAGTTCATTTCTTAAATAGTTGTGCTCATGTATGTGCTTGTAATCGTAGAGCATTAGAATTAGGAAAAGATAAAATTATGATGATTTGTGACCTAATCTTGGTTAAATGAATGATAAGTATATCGAGAGGGGACTTGTTGATAAATCATTGTATGAGCTAGAATAAACTTGGATTGTCCGAAATTCTCTATGATCGCATTTAATCTACTTAATTAATATGCCACGATTATATGAATAAACTGTACATGCATATCACGTAGTGAGTCATATTGCATAAGTTGTTATATCTTTATGGGAATAAAGCATGATAATTTGAGCAACGAGGGGCCTGTAAACTCGGTTATTGGCGTATGGGTTGGAATTAAAAATGTGCATGGGTAGGCACCTGTATAAACCACAGTAAAAATTTAAATTGGTGGATAGGCACCTGTATCAACCATAATAAGAAGTGAGAAGTATTTAAATGATGGTCGCATGGGCCTAAAACACTAACCCAGAATGGAGGGCGTAAATCCATTCAACATAAGATTTCCGGATGTCTTATGTATTGTATGTTCATGTGCTTGTGCATTCATATGGTTGCTAATAACTTATCTGTTATATACTACTATTGAGTATTAAATATTTGGAAATGAATCTCACTAAGCCTGTAGCTTACACCTCGATATTTTTTTTTTTTTTTGGTGGTGTTCTTACTTTTGGATGTTCCAAGAGAACACATTTCACAGGGTTATCTTTTGGATGAAGGAGCTTTTGAAGAAGTCGGGACCTAGCTAGAGGCGTGGACTTCTAGAAAAATCTCTTTAACATAAACCCTAATGATTGTAATATGGTTTTAGACTGGATAGACTTCTATTATTATTTTGGCGGGGGTATGCCCCCTTGATTTTTGTAAAACTCAACTTATTTATCTCGTTGTGATTTCTATTCTTAATGCTAATGTATGCCTTTTTTAGACTATTCGATTCAAAGTGTAATCCTAAAAGTTGTACAAGTACACCTTACACCCGAAATGTAAACTTATAGGATGACTAAGGTTGTCATACTTAAATTTAAATATCGAGTGTGGTGGAATGTCGCGTTTTGATACCCTTTGGGACGTGACAGCAATTACTCAAGGGGTTGATATAAACAGTCCAAATACTTACATCTCCTATATCTATTCCAAATAAGTAATCTCATCTGGAGTTTATAGCCGTTATTCAACTTTACTTAACTTAATCCATAACATCATTTAGTTCACACGTCCCCGTAAACATTGAACTAAATCATATTACTTCCTCTTAAGTGTAAGCAAACGTTACACAGTTACTACACTCTCTATCGATTACCCGCTTAACCATAAAAGAATCACTATTGCATCATAGCGTACCGTTGCATCATGTAATAGTCATTCCATCATGACAAAAGGTTAAAGTGGCTATATCTAACATGTCTTTGCACTATGATAGGTTGCCGCTCCTCAAACCAGATTAAATGGCGTAATAGACAATCAATTCAATCAATTATTAAGCTAACTTAAATTATGTCGAGTTCAATTATGCCTATTCCTAATATACAACAATCAAGCTACTGCGTACCTGAACTTAGTAGAGAATCACTAGTTTCAATCAGAGGAAAATCAACTGAAGAACCCTTTACTAAATTCAAAATAAAATCAATAATTGTACTTAAATTATACATACAACATAACTAATTCTAGTTCAACAATCATGGAAATTCAGTTATGTGTTAAATCTACAAATCCACTTAATTCATGCTTAATTATATCACCCAATCATCATTACGCATCAAATATAATTAATTTATCTCATTTTAGTCCGAAAAGGCTCATTTCTAAGCAAACACACATTCAACAAACAAAACAAGTTTTAAACTTTGTTTGAAAATTGTATCAGTTGAAAGGAAACAAAATTTAAGCATTTATACTTTTGAAATTGGTAAAAACTTAAAAAATAACGGTTGTAGATCTCTTTTTAAGCTTTCCAATGCAACTTGAATCACCTCAGAGGTCGGATGAAAAAGTCATGGTTAAAATATGATTAGGCTGCAAAATAGGGGAAGGCTGCACAACCTGTGTACGCTGGTAGCGTATAAAATTTTGCTTCTGTAAAGTCACGAGTAAATATACACTACATGGGTAGTGTATGTAGAAATTCGATTCTGTGGAGTCGCGAGTAATTCTACATGACATGTGTACAGGGTAGTGTACAATTGGAAAATTTTTGAAACGTGATTCCCCTGTTTTCTTTGTAAAAATTACATATTCAAAAATTCTTCAAACTCATTCTAAGCTTCCCAAAGCTTGTTATATATTCTTAAAACCATTCAACAAACACAAACTCCTCTTCAATCCATCTATCACTCAACTACCACATCAAACACAAATTACATCTCAACTCTACAAGCCCATTACACTACTCAACCCTTCCAAATTCATATACAATACATATTACAAGCTCCTTTAGCAACATAACATTACTCAAACTACCATCAAAGCATAGAAATCATCCTATCATAATTTAGCATATAAACCCTATTCTAATAAAAGCACAACTTCAAGTATACATAAAGCAAAAGAAACACACTTACCATAAGAACTTTGTACCTTGGTTTAGGAGTCTTGTTGCAAGCTTTTGATGGTTTAATTTGTAGAAGTTGAAGGGGTTAGTGATATATAACCATAGGTGGCTTTTGAAGAAGAGAAAAATGGGGCTTTTGAAGAAGAGGAAAATGGGGTTTTTAGCTTTCTAAATGAGTGTTTTGGATGTCTGAAAATTTCATACGAATTTTGCACTATTTGAGATGATATTTATCCTCTTTGTTGATTTTTGAGGCTGCCTCAATTAAGGCTTTAAGTGGGCTTAGTTTTAGTTAATAAATGAGCTTATTTTGGGGCATTAAAGGTGGGTATTGACTTTATTTTGTGACTAAAATTTCTACTAAGTTTATGGGCATTTAAAAGCTTATTTTGAAAATTTCTATGCCAAATTCATACATATTAATACATATAAAAAAATATTAATTATACTTCACACACATTAATATATATAAAACAAAAGCATTAATTATTATCTCACATATACATAATTATTATATTCAATCTACACCAATAATCACATATAATTCACATTTACATAAGCATACACATTTTATTACAATTCTATTCCTACATATTCATTTTCATATATCAAATTCATTTCAAACTTAATATTTATAACTAATATCATATTTACATAAAAATTAAATTATTAAATAAATTAGGTTATTTAATTTATCGAGTCAAGTTTCCCATCAGGTCATAACTATGACCCATGATCCGACCTTAAACTCTATAGGGTCGTAAAATTTTTCTCAAACCCATACCAAAACCCTATAGAGTTTTTAATGGGTCAAGTACCCTATACTAACCAGATGTGACTACACAATAATAGTAGGGTTTAGCAAAGCTGTGTGCAAATTGGGCCATGATAGCTATGACTCATTCAAGGTTCTAATGTTCTCTTGTAATAGACGTATTATTTATGCATTCTCAAATACATCTTCATATGTATTGTTGTCTTGATTGGCTTCCTTCAATGGTGATATGGTTTGTTCGGTAACCTCAAGGTTAAATTCTTACTCTTGGATGGTGTTATTAGAAGAGTTAATCGTCTTCTTCTTCAGAGGTGCTATTGTTAGGTTCATAACTCACTTTTCCTAGTGCCAAAAATGTAGACAATGGGAGTCTGGTTAGTGATCTCATGTGTACCTTGTATGCCTCATATTACACGTAGCCTTAAAGAAGTAGTGTAGTAATTAGACATAGAAATGACTTAGAAAGAAATGGTAGGAAGAGGGAGCAAACAATTTCAAGAAGTTCAAATGTATACATGATCAGGTGGAGGAGCTATGTAATATTAATCTATATTTTTAAGAAAGGTAATGTGTTCTTCATTTTAAACTCTATTTGATCTTCTAAGATTATAATCTGATAGGATAATGGTGTTTCTTGAGGGTACTTATAGAGTCTAGTCATTGCATCACATGGATTGTAAACAATTGAGATGGGTTCTCTTGTTATTGAATCCCTGCATAGGCTTCTGTTGAGTTCAAACTCATAGAAAGTCACTTTAAGTGCATGAACTTTCTAGAGAATGGTTAAGGGAGGATGATTTAGTCCTAGAATCCATGCTCCAAATCTATCAGCAAATCTAGATGAAATGGCCCTAAATAAACAATGGACTTCTTATATCTTCCCACCTAGTTTAAAAAGTCAAATCCAACTATTTTGATATAATTAAATTTAACCCTTAATAGTTTACATTTTTCAATGTAGTGAAATGTGCGACTAGTGCACACGTTGTCTTATGCAATGGGATAACGGAATCAGCCTCACGTATGGAGTACAAATTAAAAGACGGATGCGCTCACAATTGAGAGCTTCTATTTTCAATGCTATGGAAAACATATTGATCTACAGTATTAAGGCAATAAGATAAGAATAAGAAGTAAATAACACTTGAAGATATTAACGTTTAAGATAAATTATTTAAGGTATTAATGTTTCAAATAGTTAAAAAAAGTATTAACATTTTGTAAAATGAATAGGTATTAACATTTATAAAGTTCATTTAAGATATTAACATTTCAATTAGTTTTCAATTAAAGTTTCTAACTTTTCATTAATGGTCAATTATTAATACTTTATTTGACTCACTTTACAAAACATAGATATATCTTTTTAACCACTTAAAACATTGATATTTTAAATGAATTTATCCTCAATCGTTGATTTCTCTTTTGATCAATTTAAAATATTGATACCTTAAATGAACTTACCCTCAAATATTAATATCTTTCGATATAATTTACCCATAACATAAGCTACATTACAGTTAATTCGATATGGGACCAGCTAATTTATTCGTTCCAATTGGAGAGTGCAAAATTTTTACCAAATACGTTTCCATGAGGGAACACAGATTTCGAAAGCACACCAGACAGTAGAATTGCTTTTCCAGGTGCTCTAGGTTGTTAATTCAAGAAAATTGGTTGAGATTTTCCCCTTGATGATCGAATTCTTTGAATTATGTATAATGAATAGTTAAGGAAGCCTCTGGCCAAAAAAAGAACTGTGAGTGAAGCCGATTACCTAATTTTGTTAATATCAACCTATTTATTTAACAACCAAGGTTCCTATCAGGACGAAACATGTGTTCTTATCTTTTTTTTTAATATTACCAAAGTGTACATAAGGCTGTAAGGACCAAACCGATAATCAAACCATATCCAAATTTGTTTATTTTTTCTCAAAATGTTCGGTTTCCCATTCGGTTTAATAAAGAGTAAATTGAATCATTTTACATATTAAAAAAAATTCAAACAAATTTTTCCTTTAATTATTATTTTTTTATTTAGATATGTATTCTTCATGATAATAAAATTAGATCAATCATATCATATTTCTATTATTATAGTTTATAATGCAATGAGTTAGTGTAGATAAACAGAGAATACTCAATGAGTGAATCTTAAAACGTGAACTTAACAACACGATTGCTAGACAATTGCAATTTACAAAGAAAACTCTTTCAATAGGATTTAAAAAGTATATCAAATGTTCTTAATTACAAAGACAAGCTTAAAGGCTTATTTTTACTATTACTTGAGGAATTCTAAAAGACAAAATCCTAAAAAGTAAATAATAAATAAAAAGAAATTGTGTAATCTAAGTTGACAATTAATGTTGGAAATAAAAACTAGCAGCCAATAAATAATACGACGATTTGAAAATTCAAAAGACAAAACTGTTAGTAATAAATGTAGGCTGGCTCCAACACCAGCGATACATCTTCCAAGGCCAACGATGTCTCTTCTTCTTCTTTTTGGATAACTTCCTTTTATTCACATATGTATCATCTGTCGCCTACATGATTCTCTCTCACCTAAGAAGAACTCGACCTCGAGTTCTTTTTTGAACATAAAGATGTATCTTTTGGGTAGAAAGGTAATACCTCAGCTCTTTTACTCAAAGTATTAGTAACTTTGTTCTGCACTCCAAATTTATATTTCAATTTGAAAGGAAACTTCTGCAAGAACTCCTACTCCTCCTGTAAAACTGCAGTCTCATTGGGACTCATCCTGTAGTGTGGTAGGTTGGGTAAACTCGCCCCTGACACCAAATCAATCTGATGTTAGATGTCCCTCATAGGTGGTAATTCCTCTGACAAGTCTTTGGGAAACACATCCTTGAACTCCTCCAATATCTCCTTCACTGCTTTTGGCATTGATATTTTCACAAGTTTACTTAAAATGACTTTAGGAGTCTCAGTATCTCTTGTGACAATTCTAGGCGGTACATCAGGAATAGATCCATTTTTATTAAGTTCAGTGAAATAATTGGTGGATGTTCAACCTTTTCATCAGTAGGTTTTTCTTCTACTTTAAGAGGGACGATTTTTCAAAATTCGATTGAGGTCTCTTTAGGAGTCTCCTCAATATGTTCTTTCTCATTTTCTTTTGGAGTAGGACCTTCTTCCTCTTTCAAATTATTCTATTCTTGATGACATCTTTGTTTCTGTTGAAACGTGATTTTCTTATAATTAAGAGGATGGAATTCATTTTCTAATAATAGCTTCATCCTAAACTACGTTCTCATAAATGGTTTTCCTTCATGACTTAACATTTTGCATAATCTCTTCACCATCAAATGCATACCCCTTTAATCGAAAAGCTACTAATTTTACACTTTTCTCTTCAGAATTTCTATATGTTTACAAATCCACTCAATTTTGTCAATCCAACCAATAAAATCATTAATCCCTAACTCTCCACTAAAATATGGAATATCTATACTTTGGCAAAAATTGTCACAATCTTTTTTATCATACCTATAATAGCCCCTTCGGTATCTACCACCACCATCACCACCTCTTCTTCGCAATTGTCTTCGTTCATACAACTCAACTTCCTCCTCAGACTCATATTCGTAATAATCATCGAAATTATGACACTTACCTCTATATTGACACTTACGATTCGCAGCAACAGGTTTGACAATGGATCGTCGCACGCATACACTACCCTTAGTCATCTCCTATAACCATTCATGTTCCTGTTGGCATCGGATCGAACAATCAAGTCGTCAAAGCATTGTTCAATATGTTGGAATCTCTAATCCATGTTTTCCAACACCATCCTTCGATCCCGCAATTCAGATCGCAAGGCTTCCACATCCCTCACAACATTTGGAACGTGACCGCCTCCTAAACTGTAGTCTTTTAACATCTCTACGAGAATCTTTCCCACTCTAATACTAATCTGACGCAGTGAGTTAGCATAGATAAACAAAGAATACTCAACGAGTAAATCTTAAAACGTGAACTTAATAATACAATTGCTAGACAATTGCAATTTCACAGAGAAAACTCTTTCAATAGGATTTAAAAAGTATATCAAATGTTCTTAATTACAAAGATAAGCCTAAAGGCTTATTTATACTATTACATGAGGAATTCTAAAAGATAAAATCCTAAAAATTAAATAATAAATACAAATAAATTGTGCAACATAAGTTGACAATTAACATCGGAAATAAAAACTAGCAGCCGATAATTAATACTGACGATTTGAAAAATCAAAAGACAAAACTATTAGTAATAAATGTAGGCCAGCTTCAACGTCGACGATGCATCTTCCAAGGCCAGCGATGTCTCTTCTTCTTCTTTTTGGACAACTTCCTCTTATTCACATATGTGTCATTTGTGTCGCCCGCATCAGTTTAGGATAATTCATGTGAATAAAACTAGTATATAATTATATTTCCATGATTTATGAAACCTCTTCGGTCAATAAGTTTTACATATTTATTTACGTAATTGATGCAGTTAAAATATTATTGTTTATATTTGCATCAATGATAAGAAATATGCAATTGAAATGTTTTGATAGAAATATATTTTTATTTTGTAAATAAAAAAAATGTTCGAATAGCAAACTAAACCGTATCGAATCTTTTTTTCCTATTCAAAAAAATTATGAACCAAACCCTATGGTTATGTTCGCATTTAAAAGAAAAACAAACCATAATATATGATTGTACTTGGGTCGAGAGATAAATTGGACCGAACCGTACCGCATCCATGCCAGCCTACGTGATAGTATAAAAAAGAAAGTATATTTTTATCTTTTTTTTTTTCAATTTGAGTCCACTTTTTTTTTTTTTTTCCTTAAGCTTTCAACATCTTTAATACCTTACAAAAGTAAAATATTCATAAGTATGTTAAATTTTATGTCCATAATAGGCATGTATTGGGTTTCAAATTTTCAATTAGCCTTGGCTAGGTAAAGTGGCTAGACTATATGCAATATTTTTTTAAACCCTTCTCTTACTCTTAAAGTTTCGTTCTTGAATTTTTATCTTTTTTCATTTATATCATATCATTAAATATATTTAATATTACTTTTTATTAAATTATATAAATAAATATATACTTATTCTCATCATTCCATAAAGTCAATTTTTGTGAACCAATTTAAAGTTAAATAAGTGTGATGGATGAAAGAAAGACATAATAGAATTGACAAATATTCTATTCTTCAAACAGTCTTAAACGTGAAAAACTTACATTAAAAAATGAAGATTAAAATATGAAAGCATACGATATCAAGAAAAAAAATATATACTTTTTTTGGTTTCACATAAAATGGAATTTTACCCTGTAATTTCTTGAAGCACACCTTTCTCCTATCGACTTCTCAAATTTGGCAAGTCTGGAACTTGACGCAGCAAAACACAATGCGATACCTTCAATCTCCTAAGAGATTTCACTTCATCAATTCCATCTAATGACTCTATTCCACCACAATACGATATGCTCAAAACCTGCAATGCTACCAGTAACTTAAGGCCTTCTATACTTTTCAAATTTGAGCACCTTGATATTTTCATTTCCAGCAGGCTTGGCAATGTCTCACCGATTCGTAGCTCCGTCAAAGACACACAGTCCTCAAGTGTCAATCTCATTAGAGATTTTAACTGGTCAAGTCCGGCAGTTGTTGTATTCCACAACCTGATATACTTAGAACCCGCAATGCTCCAAGTCTTCCAAGGCCTTCTATTTTCTTAATCACTGGACAGCGTATGATTTCCATCTCCATGAGGTTTTGCAAGTTTTCAACACTTGGGAATTTAATCAGCGCCCCTAAATCCTGAATAGAAAGAACAACCAGGGATGAGGGGAACTGCAAGATATGCTCCAGATTCTTGCACTGTAAGGTTAAGTTTTTCAGAGAATCAGGAAAATTAACAAGTTTCTGATATGTGGAAGGCACAATGCCAGGGTCATGAGCGAGTACCCTGGCAGCCAGAAGAGAGGATCCACTTCGGTATCCAATAAAGTCGCTGAAAATATTTCAACATTGGCATCGGAAGCAATGGAACATTCTTTCAAGTTTTTAAACTTAATAATCATGCATCATCTTCAATTCCTTTGATTGCACATGTAGCGAAGTTAAACTAGGGGGAAGCACTGGCAGGCTCTGAAGCTTATTGCAAGAAGTTAAATCAAGTGTCTCAAGAATCTTAAGTGCGCAGATGCTCCCTGGTAGACTGGAAATGCTAGAATAGTCAAGCTTTAAGATTCTTAGAGACCTTAGTAACCCGATAGTATAAGGAAGATTTTTCAATTTCCTACACCAAGAAGCATAAATTTCTTCGAGCTTGTCTAACACACAAAAACATGAAGGAAACTCCCTCACGAAACAATATTCCATCTTAAGCACTCTCAAGTTTTTCAGGTTTGTAATTGATTCAGGTAGCTCAGAAATGCTTGTAGCCGACACATCCAGTTCTACTAGTGACCTTTCCACTTCACCAACAAAGGGTCCAAGGCTTGTTACAGAGCAACAATCCCTTAGCGACAGGTACTGAAGTTTCACTCTCTTGAACATTGAACAAGGAAGCTCCGTGATGTTGGTGCTATTAAGCTTGAGTGTTGTGAGATATAATAGTCACAAGTTGAACTCGGAAGGTGGGTCAATGAAGAACAATTATTGGCAGTTAAAACTTGAAGCTTCTGCAGATGGCCAATTGAGACAGGGATTTCTTGTATGGAAGTTCCATCTATGAGGAGCTCCTTCAGAGCTTTTAGGCTACCCACTTCATTGGGCAACATGCTAAGTTCAGTGCAATACCTCAAATTTAAGATGGCTAACCTCTGCAACATACAGATTGAAGGATGTATCTTAACCAATCGTGAACAGTGTTCAAGGATCAAAATTTCTAAACCTAGGCAAAAGGAGAAACTTGGGGTGATTATTAGGTCAGCGCAGCCTGTAAGGTTTAAAACTCTCAGCTGTGGTACCTTTTAAAGGAAAGAAAGAAACAGAAAGTTAGTTCATTGATCAATGGGAAGACATGCAATAGGAAATATTTGTGAAATTACCTGAATTTGATCCCATAATTCCCAGTTCTCTGTGATTTTGCTCCATGATAAATCGAGGACTTTTAGAAATTCTGCAAGATGTTCAGCATTTTGAAATGGTGGAAAACAGCTTTGCCAGATGAGATTCCTTTGCTGCATACAGTCACTATCAGTAATTCTGCAGGTTATTTCATGTTCCAGCTTGAAGAACCTTATGTTATCCATATGCCCAGAACCTGCAGGTTTAATATCAATAAAGTATTTTTCAGAGAAGATCACTTCCTCCTGTTGGATAGGATTCCAATGAGCGTGAAAATGGTACTGTAAGAAATCGGACTAGAGCCAAGACAGACAGTTATCTGGTCTTAATTTTAGGGAAGCGTTGTAGAAGAGCTAACCTGATATGTTATCTCCATTATTTATGTAGGAGGATAAGGTGATGCTGTTGGAAGCTATGATGAGTTACGAATATGAAATCTTAATACAAATGAAGAAGAGGGAAGAAAGGGATAACTTAGAATTTTTTTTTTTTTCTATATTTTCTCTTAATATATATATATATATATATATATATAACAACTGATTACAAGTTCTTTTATAGGCTTAAACATCAGCTAATGGCCATAAAAAAAAAAGTATAAATAGAATTCTAAAATCAGGCATAAAAAAAAAATAATGTTAATTTTTTTTAACTTGTAATAAAATAACTATAACTCTCTCTAGAAAATTTCAATGAACTTGTAATTTACACCATTTAAAATTAGACTTAATAATTTAATTCCATATTTAATTCACCAAAAATGACATCCCTTTACCTTCCCAAAACTTCACTTACAAGTTTTTGTCCACTGCTAAAGACGAGAAGTCAAGTTTAATTAATTTTTGAAAAATTCTCAACACCCCTTGTAACTTGACTTCTTCACAACTCCAATCATCTCTCTGAGCTGCTGAAATCTATCTTTCTTGAGGGGTTTTGTTAAAATATCGGGTCTAGCACATGTAAGTACCTTAGGCTTCCAACAAGGCTTCGAAATGTGGTCGGGTTGACTTTCCTTACTCCATCCTCCTTGGAGGGTTTTACCCTACACTCCATCGGGGTATTCACAGGATTGCAATCCATCATCTTAAACTTTTTTATAATCTCTCTTGCATATGCCTCTTGAGAGATAAATATCTCGGCACTCCATTGTTTCACTTCTATCCCCAAATAATATGACATAAGCCCCATATCACTCATCTCAAATTCTCATAACATCGCCATTTTAAAATCATCATACACTTGTGGATTATTTCCCGTAAGAATGAGGTCATCCACATAAATGAACACAAACTAAATATCATCTTTCTCCTTTTTAACATAAAGTGCATATTCATGAACGCACCTTGAAAAACCATTTTCTTGAAGATATTTGTCAAGACGACACCATGCTCGTAGCGCTTGTTTAAGGCCGTACAACGCCTTCTTCAATCTTAGCACCTTATCTTGATGACTTCCACTGTAAATCCTTTTAGTTGTTCCACATATACTTCTTCTTCAAGAGTACCATTTATAAAGACTGACTTTACATTCACTTGATGAATTGTCACTGGTTTTGTGTCGCAAGAGCAACCAATAACCGTATTGTCTCCAAGCGGGCAACGGGAGCAAATACTTCTTCATAATCCACGCCATGTTTTTGTTTATACCCTTTTACATCTAGTCTCGCTTTGTACCTTTTAATTTCTCCTTTCATATTTTTCTTTAGCTTGTAAATCTATTTAACCCCAATTACTTGATGACCACTTGGTAGTGTGACAAATTCCCAAGTGTCATTTTCTCAATGGAATGAATTTCTTCCTCCATAGCTTGCACCCATTTTTTGTCTTTTACACCTCTTCAAAACTCAAAGGTCATCATTTGCTAGTAGACAAAAAAGATTCTCATCATCAATTCTTTCAGTAGCATCATAGAGATCTCTTACGCTTCGAAATCTTTGAGGTTGTTCGCTTGAGCTTGTTGTAGAAGGAGTCGAACTCTCACCTTCGGTTTCTTGTTCTTCATTCTCATCTTCTCCCAAATATGGAAGAAAACTATGTCTCTTCTTCTTGAACACTCCAATCCCATGAGGTATCTTCCTGAAACTCTACATCTCTTAATCACGACTTTTTTGGAAACAGGGTCAAAACATTTGTACCCTTTAGAGTTCTGGCATAGCCAATAAACACCATCTTCTAACTCCTATCATCAAGCTTTGTCCTTTCTTGCTCGGATACATGAACATAGCCAATAGATCCGAAAACTCTTAAGTGCCTCACACTTGGCTTCCATCCACTCCCTGCTTCTTGAGGGGTTATTTTCTCCAGACTCCTCGTAGGTGAACGGTTTGAGAGATAAACTGCACATGAAATAGCCTCGGCCCAAAAATCCTTAAGCCTATTATTACTTTTTAGCATCTTCCTCGCCATGTTAAGAATTGTCCTATTCTTTCTCTCTACGACCTCATTTGTTTTGGTGCTCTTGGGACCGTCATAGGATGTCGAATTCCATTTTCCTCACAAAAGACCTTGAATTCATTAGAAGTGAACTCTCTACTTTTATCGGTTCTTAGAATTTTAATTTGGTATCTACTTTCCTTTTCAACAAGAAGTTTGAATTTTTTAAAATGTCTTAAAAACTTCACTCTTGTTCTTAAAAAAATAAACCATGTCTTCCTTGTGTGATCATCAATGAAGAGCACAAAATATGAACTCTACCAAAAGATTGTGGCTTGGTAGGACCACACACATCTGCATGCACAAGTTGTAAAGGCTCAGTTGCTCGCAAAAGTGACGCCTTTGGAAAGCTCTTTCTTGCATGTTTTCCGAGTAGACATGCCTCACATAATTGATTCGGGTGATTGCTTTTGGGAACTTCTTTCACCATATTCTTTTCTCCTAGCATTCTAAGCCCTTCAAAGTTGAGGTACCCAAATCTCATGTGCCAAATCCATGAAGGATCCTTGACACAAGCTTGTAAACACTTCGCTTCCACCATTTCACATTTAAAATGAACATTCGGTTCTTTGTCATGGCAACTTTAGCAATAAGTCTATCATCCCGATCTCGAAGCCACAAATAATTGTTCTCCATCTTCACTTTGTGTTCGCTCTCTAATAGTTGTCCAATGCTCAAAACATTGCTCTTCATTTTGGGGATGTAGTAGACATTATGGAGAATTTTATGATCTCCATGCTTTGTGGCATAAATCACCGAGCCTTTTTCCTTATCTCTATCTTGTATCATCTCCAAAACGAACATTCCCAGTCACTTTTGTATCCAACTCCACAAATTTGCTTCTATCTCCCGTCATGTGGTTGCTTCCACCGTTGTTAAAGTACCATATGACATCTTTTTCTACAGAGCCTTCTTTTTGAGAAAATAAAAGAGTATCACCTTCTACCTCCTTATGCTCAATAAAGTTTGTCTCTTCATCGCAACTCTTAGTTTGACATTCCCAAGAATAGTGACCGTTCTTCCGACATGCATAGCACTCTACTTGGCTTTTATCCTTTCTCCAATTATTATTTCTCCCTCGTCTACGACCTCTTTGAGAACTCCTATTTCCACCTTCGTGAAATAAATGTTGCTCGCCTTTAGAGTTTGGAGTCACACCTTCTTCACCCTATCAACTCCAACCACGGAATTCTTTAGAATTTCCCATGCATCCTTACTCTGGTCGCATTGGCTATCTTCTTGAACATGTCATCATCTAACCCTTGATAAATAATTGAGAGGTACACTATGATCTCTCTTCTTTGCTCGCTGCCAAGCTTCTAGTTTGGCCACGGTTGCAGTATTCTCGTCTGTGGGATCTTCATATCCCTTCTCGACAATGTCCCATAAGCCATGAGACCCAATTATAGCCTTCATGCGTAGCGCCCATCAGTCATAGATGGTTTTGGTTAGTTGTGAGTATTGGAAGGTGATATTAGTGTTGGTGCTCATTTTAACAAGGCTCTGATACCAATTTGTTGGAAGCTATGATGGGTTACGAATATAGAATGTTAATACAAATGAAGAAAAGAGAAGTAAGGGATAACTTGGAAGTTTTTTTTTCTATATTTTCTCTTAATATTCATATGTATAAGAACTGATTACAAGTCTTTTTATAGGCCTAAACATCAGCTAATGATCATAAAAAAAAAAAAACGTACATAAAAATAAAATTCTAAACATTAGGCATTAATTTTTTTTTAACCTGTAATAAAACGGTTATAACTCTCTCTAGAAAATTTCAATGAACTTGTAACTTACACCATTTAAAATTAGACTTAATAAGCTTTGAATCCATATTTAATTCACTAAAAATGACATCCTTTGCCTTCTCAAAACTTCAATTACAAGTTTTGTCCACTGCTGAAGACGAGAAGTCAAGTTTAATTAATTTTTAAAAAATTCTCAACAGATCCCTCATTGCAGCTATAGGCATTCATGAACTTGGTTGGGTTGTGTCTTGAGTCAACTTATTGTGGTGGTTAGACTGATTGAAATCTGGAAGGAAACAATTGAAATTGCAATTGAGATCCCTAAGGAATCGATTAGGGAAGAGAGAAGTAATTGAGCAATGAGAACTAAAAAGTGTGCTTGGAGTCAGCCATCGTTCGAAGAAATTGCTAGAGCTCATTGGTCTAGCTCCATGGCAGTGGAAACGTGTCAGGGCTCAAGTGATTTGCCAAGGCAACAAGACCTTGAAAGAGGCTTTATCAAGTACTTGTATTGTCACGGTTGGTATATAGCAATATACATATTGGAATAGATTAGAATTGAATGAACAGAAAGGAATAGAAATAGTAAGAAAATGACAAATTCATTCCTATAATTAAGATATCCATGGATGGAATAAGTATTTACTATAGAGAAAATAACCTGACTAGAAAACATCACCTGTTTTCTCCATTGGCAAACTTGGTCGGTCTTTGATAACTTGTCTTGCAAAACCTCTAACAAAGTGGTGCATCCAGATTCCATTATTTGTGTCAATTTTCACCAAACACAAGCGAATAAGAACTTCAAAGTCATGGAACGATGAAGAATGCAAGGAATCATACCACAAAAGTAATGCAACTCTTTTGTCCATTCCATTTGGAAAGCAAGAGATGTCCAGAAACATCTCTTTTTGCTTTTCATTTAAGCTATCATAACTCATCCTTACAATCTCTAGCCGGGTTAAGAAAAAAGGGATATTTTCTTTAAAATTTATAACCATGCTCTCCCATTCTGCCTCAAGTTTTCCATTTAGTATTGAACCCAGGATCTCGATCGTCAATGGATTGTAACTCTCATAGGGCAGTACTTCTATAATTTCCCTTGATAATTTATAAAAATCCTGGAGGGGGAAGTCCTTTCTAAATGCATGCCTGCTAAAAATTTGGAAAACTTTTCCACCATACGCATCCGGTTCCCCAAGATGCGAAACCATATAAATACGATGAGCCAAAGAAATAAAACCACTGTGCTCTGTTGTGATGATTATCCTGCTTCCAGGACCAAACCAGTTTAGCTGCCCTACAAAAGCCTCCAGATGAGAACTGTTCGTAGTATCATCAAGAACAATTAGAACCTTCATATGGCAAAACCTTTCTTGAATTAGATTAATCCCTTCATTGACAGATTGCAAGACCTCACACTTTCTACCTAGAAGGTCAGATGCTAGCTTAGCTTGCAAACATCGAATATTATCAGAATGTTCAGCCATTTCATCTATATCTGTAAGGAAGCCGCATCCTTCAAAGCTTGATGAAATCTTATCATATACAGCTCTGGCAAGAGTTGTCTTGCCTGAACCATCTTCCCCCAAAATAGCGAGGATCTGTACATCATTAACTTCTAGATTCAACAAGTCCATTATACATTGCACATGGTGTTCCATACCTACTAGATGGCTTCCTGTTCTTAACTGGATCAACTTTAGCTTGTGTAAGACCATTTGACAAACTTCCTTTATGTGGTTGTCCATTTCATTTGGTCTGCAAGATAAAAATATTGAAACTGGCGTTAGAAAACATTTAACATCGAATGGATATGAAGCACCACCTAGATTTATGACGAGGCAATGTGGGTTTCTAATAATACCATCCCTAGGATAAAGCCAGACATGGCAAGGCCTGATCAACAAATTCAACCACATTGAGTATCTAGAAGTCTAAAGAAAAATCAATTTACGACTCAGGATGTAAACAAGTAGGGTTAAAATGATATAGCATCAAACTCGAATTCGACTCAAATGACAAACTCAAAGCTCGAGCTTGAATATAAACTCGATCGAGTTTTATATTTTAAGCTCGAATTTGTACTTGATAAGCTAGAGCTTAGCTCGGTTAGGCTCGATAATTCTTATAGAAATTAATTAGACTAAAAAATAGTTAAAATTCGTGAATAAAATATGGTTTTTAAATGATTTGGTCTTAATTATAATAAATATGAAGCATTGAACATAAAGATACTTTAAAAATGAAAAAAAAAACACAAAGTTCATAAATTTTTTATCAAAAAAAATATAAGAAACTCAAATAGGC
This sequence comes from Combretum micranthum, assembly GCA_024138025.1. Lineage (NCBI taxonomy): Eukaryota > Viridiplantae > Streptophyta > Magnoliopsida > Myrtales > Combretaceae > Combretum > Combretum micranthum. Next base: position 222,109 of record JAMXBD010000057.1, read on the forward strand.
TAGCGAGCTACTCATATCGAGTATTTTAAAATTCAAACTTGAACTCGAGCTCAACTCGATTGCAGCTGAGTTGAATTTGAGCCATCACCGAATCAACTTAAGTAACTCGCAAGTTATCTCGACTGACTTATAGGCTTACTTACGACATATAAATTTTTTCAAATCATTTATAATACTAGATTAACTCCATTTTGTTAATTAATTGCAAATACAACTAAAGTTTAAATAGTTAATTTTAAAAATAAATAAAGTTCAAGCACGAATTAATATTTTTAAAATCCAAATGATTAATCATAAAAATAATTACAATTTACATATACCATACTTAAAATTTAACCTATTAACCTATAATGGTAAAAAACTATCTATCCGCACTGAATGAACAACACTATAATAGCACGTTTGGTATGCAGGAATGGACTAGAATAGAATCGCGATTTGGCTTCCAATCCCTTTCCCAATGTTTGCAAGCGTTTTTAGAAGCCGCAATTCGATTCTACCTTCTTCGATTTTACCTTTAAGAAGGTAGAATCGCGATTCCATTCCCCCCTTATTAATTATATGTAGTATAATTACTTTTTTATCCTATCATGTATTCATATTTTGCATTTATTACTAACAACATTCTCCACAATTACACTTTTTAGCCATTCCATTCCATGTAATCTTCCAAACATAGGAATGAATTTGTCATTTCCAAATTCATTCCATTCTATTCCAATCAAATCCATTCTGTTCCGTTCCATTCCAAACTATTCTTACGTATCAAACATGACATAATAAAATTGCCAATTCTAAGGAATCGAATAAAGTTACGATATGATTTTTATTTGTTAATTTTTTTTATTTAAATAAACATATTTAAGGAAAAAAATCCATGTGATATTAAATTGCTATTTATAGATTTCAATAACAAATGATCATTATTTTGAAATCCCTATCATCATTAACTAAACGCTATAATAACTCTTCATAAAAATTATAATTAAATTGCTATTACAATAAAGTGTTCCAAGGTGGACTGCTCAAAGCACACAAGGAAGTTATAACTTGAGTTGACTCTTAACAAGCTTAGGTCCCACTTATTTAGACTCGAAAACTTTTACCTTTACCCAAAGCTGGGAAGGATTATTTAGGCCCTACTGCTTATATCTAGAGGTTCTATTTGTTCGTCGTTGAAATCTTCTAACTAAAATTTATAAACACTGGAAATATTAATCGTTAACTTTATTACTTAATTGCTTGAGTCAATGTAGTCTATCAACGATCATCATCTACCACTAAGTAAAAAATTATATAAAGATTCTTTAAATAAGAAATTGCATCAAACTAATTTTATATTTTCATTACTAAAATTTAGAAAAACATATATCTATCTATCTATCTATCTATATATATATATAATATATTTATGTATTCTCAATGTATTAAATAACTATATAATATTTGTCTACAGGCATTCCCTTAGATAAGTTCTATAGTTTGCCTGAAATTTTAACGTTGCTTTGTCTTGAATGAGCAGGTATAGGATTCAGGGTAGATAGGACGGTGTGAAACCTTATTTGTACTCCACTTTGTAGATATAATTACTTAAATTTCAAAAGCAAAACTTATACTATAACTTGTAGATACCAACACAAGACCACTTATTCTTTGAGAATGCTTGGTTTCTAATATGGGATGGAACAATGAGAACGATAGAGCACAACACAGCTCAAGAAAGTAGTATAACACAAATTCCATCATATTAGGCTTGCTTAGCACCATATCTGTGTGTGTGTGTGTAATGACATTTATCATGCACAAATATACACTAACATTGTGATTTTTATACTATTAGTGTTATTGTGCATTTATTTGAACTTTCATATTTCATCACCCCCATTACTATCATCATTATCATCGCCACTTACAATACTCTCCCATTGTACCACCATTGCTACCATAATGCCACCAACATTGTTGATGATAATAAAAATTTGGTATTAGTTTCATGCTAACGATGGTGCATTGGTAGCAACCATAGAGGTGATAATGCAATGATGGTGGTGGAGGTAGCAATGACAATGGAAATAATTAGGTGGTGATTGTTGCAGCATGGTGCTAGTAAAATCCTATGAAATAGTGAAATAGTAGTGTTAGTGATAATATGGGATTTTAATTAAGAAATATCGTTTTATCCACTACCAATATATGTACCACCAAAATAGAAGAAACAAGAATTTTGAATTTTGTTTAGTCCCATAAGTATTGTATGGTACTAAACTTATTTTACATATCAAACATAACATAATGAATTTTGTCAAGTCTGGTACCTTAAAAAGTTATAAATCAAATGCTACCCTTATAATTATATAATACATGGTAGCCTATAGGACTTGTGAAATTTTTCATTACATTTTGATAGTATAAAAGATTATAGGTAGGTAGCCTAAAACCTGATTCTTTGCATTTGTAACTAATATATTCATCAATTTAGTTATATCTAATAAATAATCATATAATTTTAATTTTATATTTCTAACAAAGACATACATTACAACCAAATAATAAAACTCAAAATAATTTATTGCAGGATTATATCACTAAATTAAAAATTACAATAATAGTAATTTGGAAAGAAAATAAATGACGCAAAAAAATTAATGATGATATATGATTTAGGGTTTTATTTTCAGCAATGGACATATGGTTTAGATCTTGAGTATTTGTTAATTTGAAGTATTAAGTTTTGTTATACTTTATACTGGATAAATTATATTGAAAGGTATTAGGTTTTAAGAGTAAGTTTAAGGTATCAATGTTTTAAGTGCTTAAAAAAAAAGGAATCAACTTTTAGAAATAAATTAATTTAAGATATCAATATTTTAAGTGATTAAAAAGAGATATAACATTTTGCAAAATAATTTAAATAAGGTATTAATAATTGATCATTAATGAAAATTTAAGAAACTTGATTGAAAACTTATTGAAACATTGATACCTTCTTAAATGAACTTTGCAAAATATTGATACCTTATTTGATTTACTTTACAAAACATTGATTCCTCTTTTTAAGCACATGAAACATTAATAGCTTAAATGAGCTTACTCCTAATATTGATATCTTCATGTGTAATTTCCTCTCTATACCACTGAGAAGAAAGTATGCATTTAATTTTGAATGTTTATCAATTTTAATATTTGAATCATCTTTAATGTATTAAACAATAATAGGATTTTTATTTAACACTATTGACATGTATTAGCTTCTAATCGGTTTAGGACAAATAACCACAGGAGGTGAGGTTTGCAAAATTTTGCAGCCTTTGTTCATATTGTTTTTTTTTTTCCTTGCCTTATACTATAATAACTATTTTCTGTTACACTATGTACTTAAATATATTTAAGATTATTTTTTAATAATTGTGTAGTTAGAAGTATTTAATATTATTATTTTGCTAAATTAGTTATTGTAAGACAATATGAAAATGATACATGTCAAAAATAGACAAAAAGGTTAATGGATTTAAAGGACTCAAATAGAAGGGAAAGAAAGAACTGAGAATTTAAATAGAAAAATGGATAAGATATTAAGAACCATAGAATTATACGCATTTCCTTATTATCAATTAAAATATTTTCTAAGGAGAGAACATGGTATTATTGAATTTGTACCTTTTATACCATAAAGTACAGGTTCCAAAAGTAGGTATAAGGTATAGAGTTGCCCTTTCGTAGCATGGATTTTTATTATGGTATAGGATAAGAAAGACATCACAATACAACACAAGGAACACAAAACAACATCAACATGAGTTTCTTGTTCCCTATTTGTTGTGCTAAGTGCAACATAAGAATTATTTTTTATTTTATGATATATATTTTTTTTTCAAAGTCTTATACTAATTATTATGGGTGAAACACTTGTCTATGCATGTTTTAAAAAAATACATAAATACAAATTATATTAAAAAATTACCAAATTAGTATCGCTATATCGCATCTTGAAGTAAAGATACAATTGTTTCTATTTGGTTCGCATATTCCATTGGCAATACAACGACTTAGACATGCAAACTTATAACAAGATTAGTATTGCATGGCCAAATAGCGATACAAGCTTGTATCGATTTTTGATTCAAAAACTCAGCACGTCTCACAATTCTTTCTTTTTTAACTTTTTTCAGTTAAAGAAGGCTGTGTGATGCACGAGTCCACGCGTCAGGGAGACTACAAAATGGTGTATACAATGCCATGAAAAAGTAAAATACTTGCCCATGTTCTAAGAGTCTAATTTAAATTTTGGTTGTTTGACTGCAAGTCCACTCTTTTAATTTAATTTAAGTAAAATACCAACCTTGTATTGCGCATTATATGTAAAAACGTATTTCACATCTTCAAGATGCGATATAGCAACACTATTTATGTTATTATTCTTCAACAATTTGGCTTTATGGTTTTTTTTTTTTAAAGTATAGCATACATGCAATTTTTCTTGATTATTAAAATTAATTAATAGTAACAATTGTGCTAATGAGATGGTGGTTACGTGAGGGTGTGGTGGATGTGATAGTAATGCAAGCATTGTAAGAATTGCAACAATAATGACGATGAAGTTGCCTTTTTGTGGTTGTGGTGATATAGTGAAAAGATAGGGGGGCTAATAGTTTTGAATGGAATTTTTGAGGTGATAACAATAAATAAAGGTAAAGGAGATCTAACGGTGGTGATGTGTTGGTTATTAATATGGTATTTTTGAATGGTAACTTGGTGATGGTGAATGGCTGGTGGTGGTCGTAACAATAGTGGTGGTGGTGGGTGGTGGTGGTGGTATTGGCAATTAAAAAGATGTGTTAATTTGGATTTCAGAATAATGATTTTATTTTCTCGTGCTCAAAAAGTTTTATACCACTACCACTAAATTAAATGGACAAAAAAAATTGAGATTTGTCCAATAGATAAAATTTTGTACAATACTAGATATATTTATTAAAACAATTAGTTTTTTTTTTCCTATTCAACATCTCAAAAAATTGTTGATTTTATCATGTTCAATACCTCATAAATTGTTAACCAAACACTAGTTAGACCAAGTGGGATCAGCGTATGGAAATTAGAACTAAAACCTATCTTATAAATTTCATTACCTACTTTAAAGTTACCACAGTGAATAAGATTGAATAGGTTCATAATAGATTCTACATTTCAATAGGATAACCTAGTAACTATATTTCAATAAAACTACATAAATAAGCAAATACGTCGAATCACTCTCAAGCTTTTTCGTAAATGAATCAAGCTTAAGGAGAAAATAAAGAGCTTTTGGTTAAACAAGATAAGTTGAGCTTTTGTTCAAGCTTGTGAACAAGCTTCATAAGTTTGTGAGCAGAAAAATGGACAGCATTACAAATAAATAGGCAATTGAACGGAGAAAACTTTATGTTTCAATTCTTAAGTTTTTGAATTAAATTCATTAAGAAAAGAATAAAAAAAGTAAAATTTAAATTAATTTCAAACTTTAGATGAGCTTGAAGGCTTTCGCTCGGTGAATTATAGTTATAATTACCTATTTGATAGTAATTAGTAAACTTTATACATTTTATTAATAGGATAATTGTCATAAACGATATCTAAACTTTGATAAAATATGTAATTACATATCTAAATTTTGAAATAGATTAGTTTAGTACCTAAAAGAACATTTCATACATGATAATAATACCTCTATCACATTGGTTAAAAATATCATATTAGATGATGATATTACCCTATTGATGTATATAAAAAGTTTTTTCAGATACAAAATTGATCAATTTCAAAATTTAAGTACCTCGTTACATGTTTTGTCAAAGTTTAGGCATGAAAGATCCATGAGCCGATGGTTGTTTTTGTTCTCTTTACCCCAAGTTCATCCAAAAATTTATGGAGCTTAAATTTACGGGCCGGCCTATCTGTTGGGCCTATGGTTCCTACCTAAAACCACTCATTAATGGACAGCACATATGTTGACTACCTTAGTCTCCCACTAATTATAACTAGCTCTGTGCTTAATGTTGTGTTTAGGAAGGTCGAAATCAGCAGAAAAGAAAAGAAGTCAATGGAAATGATGATGTTTGGATTCTTAAAAATGAAACGAAATGAAAGAAATCATGAAAATCCACAGAAACTGAGGCAGGTTCATTTCTATTCAAAATCAAGTGGAAAGGGAAAGAAATCGGAAAAAAATAAAGTAAACTTATAAAAATACCTTATTTGTAAGGATAAAGTTAAAAAGCATAGGATTTAGTCTATTTATCTCAATATTTCATCTCAAATCCTTTTATTTTTATACTAACAACCAAACATAAAATATAACATTTATTCCTTCTCATCTCTTTTCATTTCATTTTTTTTTTTCATCTGATTTCTATCTCTTTCTCTTGGTTTCCAGACTACATTAGATTGCCAAACACAATGTAAAGCAAAATTTACACTAAACTAGTAACCATATAAAACATAAAAGTAAAGATATCAAAGCTAGTGACTTTAATATTGTATATAAATCAGAAGGTGTATGTGCTTAAAAATTAAATATAATCAAATTTATATGATGGAATGATTATTGAATCAAACTATACATATAACTGATGGTTTAAAAAGAAATTCATAAACACCCTAAAATATACTTGACAGTTTACCCGCTCTTGAAGAAGAAAGATAGTTTGAAGCTAGAAGGGGGGTAAAAAATTGGAGCGATAACAGTTTATTCGCTCTTGAAGAAGAAAGATGGTCAATTTATATTAATAAGTTGTTACGATGACTATGGTGATCTAGGTAGACAATTTTCTGAGCTATCCTTGTCAGAGAGGCAATATCCAATAATTATTAACAATAGAATATATTATTTAAGGATAACTAATAAATATGATGGCAAAATATATAGAGACAAATAAGGATTATTGATTTAATAGAATTATAAATATATAATATAATAAATAGATACAGATAGGTAGGTATACATAAGAAAATCCATAATTATTATTTTCGCTATATATTGTCTTTTTTGCTAAATTTTAATTTAAATTAATTTAGATATAGTAATGTATGATATATAAATTATTATAAAAGATTAAAAAAAAAAAAAGAGTGCTGAGTTCAAAAAAAGGAAAGGAAAAAGGACTACTGACTTAATAATATAAATAAATAAACAAAAGGAATCAACTTGAGCTTATAATTTTAAAGTGTGAAAGGACTTACCCGACCGTCGCCGGAATATACCATGAACCGCTATTTGTGATCTTTATTAGAGCCTGTTCCACGGCCTTATCTGGGACCTGAGAGGGTTCGATGCCAAAGAAAATGGGCAAAATACAATCGGTGTCGGAATTTCGCATGCACTCCACCATGTACCCCAATTTCCGGGGGTATCGTATATTGGAAGCAAAGCCTTTTGAAAACACCGGCATGAAGGTTTTGCTCGCCTGAAAAGGAAAATCAGACATTTCGGAAATGCGTATTCCGAAGGTCTCCATGTATCCACGCAGCCTTCGACTGAACTCCTTCACATCGTTTGATTCGTCGTCACAACATATGGAAACATCGTAACTGTAATCTTCATAGTCATCGGAAGTGAAGCTTGAATTTCCGCTCATGGCTTTTCCTCTCTTATGTTCCTCTTTACACGTATCCGACATGGATCTCGATATTCCCTTCTGCTTTTGATTTTCTGCGGAGCCAGCGAGATTGGAGCTTGATTTTCCATGTATGGCTTCGAGTAACTTGATCATGTAGGAGGTATCTTCTTCTACTCCTACTTCTCCTTTACCTTCTTCTACTTCATCTTCTTCTACTCCTACTTCTCCTTCACCTTCTTCTGCTTCATCTTCTTCTTCTACTACTCCTCCATCTTCTTCTTCTACTACTCCTCCTCCTTCATCTTCTTCTACTACTCCTCTTCATCTTCTTCTTCTTCTTCTTCTCTTCTTCTTCTTCATAGCTGTCAAAAGTGGAGCTGGATCTTCTCTTCATCACTTCTCTTCTATACCAGACTTTCGCTTGCTTCGCTTGTACCCAAGGATCTCATCAGAAATGCACTCTTCAGTTCAATAAACTGCACATTAGCTAAAATTGGAAAATTTTGTTATTAGAATTAATACTAATATATCATCTATCTAGACGAGCGGTGATAAATATCTACAAATATATAGATTTAGAAATAACATATTAAAATTTTATACTAAATAATTCACCTGATATATGCTGGTACCGTCAAACCTAAAACAAACTGATCGGGTTAAACAATATAGGAGGCCAGGAGGGGCGGAGAAAAAAAATAAATAGAACAAAAGTAAATGGAAAATATATATATATACACACACACACATACATATATAACACAAAGGAGATTATTCCATAAATGGGAAAAAAGATTCATAAGCACCCACCAAGCGGCACGCTTGTAATGCCGGTTATGATTCGCACGTCCAGGCGTATACCATCCAACTTGCCCACAGGATTGATGTCTGGAAAACATAAAAGTCAAACCCTTGCTGGAATCCAGAAAATAAATGGTACGTTTGAGTGGCCGTTTTTAACTTATATTTGTATCTTTTAAAATAATATATCTTTTAAAATAATATATGTAGATATATTGATTTATATTTATATTTTATTTTTATTTGATATTTTTAATGAAAATTATCAAATTTTTTTATTTGTATATAATTTTTTATAAATAATTTGTTAGAAAAAAGTTTTAAAAAAATATATGTATCTATAATCTGCCAACAAACAAATAAATCCTTGTGAATCAATCATCTTTAGAAAAATATTGAGTAAGTAGCACATGCTAAATGGATATGCATGTAATATATAATTACTAACCATATGCAAATATTTGATGTATAAATACTTTCATTTTCGATGCAAAAGTGGTCAGAAATCAATGGCAAACACTAAAGAAATGAAGAGAAATAAATTGAAGGTTAATGCCGTCAATGGTACCTAAACTTTCATAAAATATACTATTACTAATCTAAATTTTAAAATCGAGCAATTTAATATCTGAACTTTAAAATTAAATCTTTATTAAATAGATATAAATGGATACTTTATAAGGAAATTCCTATTACAAGATCTTCCTTTCTAGCTAACTTATATTTTGTGATTGGAAGTTTTAGGCTTTCATCATTTGGGATTATATCAATTATAAAAACTCTTTTACATTTTATCATCCTTTAATCTATCATTAAAATAATGTATTCACTTGGTTTATGCAAAAATCATAAGCTTGTACTTTAATACATTTTTCGAATCGTGGATTTATATAAACAAAAAAGTTATACGGGTGCCATATAAGATACAGACATGTCACTATAAATATTTCAAAATAAGATCAAATTTTGAACCAAAAAACATCATACTAAAATTTATTTACAAAACTTTTTCTCCTGTACTTTCATATATATACACACACATTATACTAAAATTTATTCACAAAGCTTTTTCTCTTGTACATTCATATACATATATATATATATATATATAATTTATGTAAATTATGCTAAAGTAAACATTGGAAAACTGATGTAAATTGAATTACCCTACATATACATATAATTTTGTATAAAAACGTTTACCTTTTATGTAAGTAATATATGCTTAACATAATTTAGATAAAACAATGTGTATATAAGTAGATGACAATGTATAGCTTTCTAAAAATATAAATAATACATAACAATATATGTTTTCAAAACACTATATCAATTTACTATGTGCAAAAATATCTATAACAAATAATTGCTCACACATGCCTATATGTATAAGTATATCTATTAAGGTAAAATCTCTTACAACTTATATTCACCTTTTCAAAGATTTTTATTATGCTTTTCCTTAGTATCGCTATACCATTATCGCTTTCGTTTAAGGTCTTTCTAAATTCTAGCGCACCGAAGATCTAATTTCGAATCTTATATTAAGGGGACTTATTATCTTCTTCATTTGTCTTATGCTTTTTGGATTACCAAGATGCTACATGAAGTTTTATCCTATAAGTTTCACCATCTTACTCTTTTCATAACTATGCCTTCTTGTTTCTTTTTTCCGTTCATCTTTTTGGATTTGGATCATGCTATCGTATGTGACCTATAAAATTTGAGCGATGTCACTATACTCTTTAGATCGATATGTTTTGTGAGACTTGATGATAGTATTATTAATGATAGATAAGAGTATAAAAATTATAATCTAATATCTAAATCTTCTAGCTAAATTCACTAATTTACCCATGTTTTACCCTGCCCCACTATTTGGTAGGTTACTCCCATCTCTCACAACTTAAGGCTCTGATATCAACTATGATGACTACCATGTATTTTCAACCATAGTCAGATGTAGGAAAGAGTGACTACGTTAATGCGAGTTAAGCTCCTCGATTGCATTAGATCTAATATATTTTTTTTCTAGCTCAACCAAGAGAGATAGTTGGGTGCTTTTGCCTAGTAGAAATTCCTAAAAATTGTCATCTCACATGAGCATTTGTTGCATGAGAGTCATCTCGTAAGTCATAAATCATGAGACTCTATTTAAATATTTAATTATCTCATCAAATCATAATATTTCTCAATGCGAAAATAACTATGGAACTCCCTCTTCCCATAAATTGACAGAACCATAAAGAGTTGGTATCTCCTACCTAGTAGTAAAATTGGTTACTTATGCGAATTCAAATGGAAAAAAAAATTCACAATCGAGTCACTATAATTGCCACCTATTTTACTACTTAACCTTCTAACCATTTGTGAAAACCACTTTGGAGTTGGATAGCTCTCATTTACCCCAATCCAATCCCATCCCATTCCTATGAGATTACTTACAAAACAATCCATGAGAGAGTGAGCAAAACATGACTTAGCAATAAAGTAGTTCAATATTCTCATTACTACCTTAAGCATAAATAAATTATCAATTATATGTTATGCATGAATAAGCGTGTGCAATGCAATCATCATACAATGTCTTTTGGTAACCAGTGTGAAGTCTAAAGTCACCCTTCCTTCCCTAACATAGGGTCAGGGAATTATTTCATCAATGTCCATCCAATCAATTCCCTTATCTGGCAAGTTATAGTATACCTTAAATGCAATCCTAAGATGAGATGTCCAAATAAGTCCCATAATACTTACGGATACCTTAATTGCAGTCCGCAATAGACTCATAATACCTTAAATGTAGTCCTAAACTAACTTAGGATATCCTGAATGTAGCCCTAAATCCATATAACTTATGAAAAGACCCACAACAATGGATATTTTAAGGCTTTAATAATACACAACATCCCTAAATTATAGGATACTTAAAAATTCTTTATCAATAAATTTTGATAAAATTATATCCAAAAATAATTTTTGGATATCTTAAATGCAGTTTGGAGTTGCTTACATTTCCACCATATCCATCATGTGATAGTAATGCCATTAAATGATGTAAAACACCATACAATATATGTCAGCTTTTATTATATCCCGATTCGCATTATTAGGTTCAAGGGCGACCAACCAGAATATAATTAAAACAGCACACACAGTATGCAACAATGCACATTTCAACGAATAATTAATTCATATCACAATCTGAATAGTCAAGCAAATTCAAAGACAAGTCAGCAATTATAAGTTTTTGCTACAAATCTCCGATGGAAGTCCATAACAAATTTTCATAACTGATGTGTTACAATAAATAATATTCTTAGTATAAAGAATCAATAAGGTTAAATTTTTAATATAAGAATGCTTCCTCATTACTTATATTTGTAATAATTTGTATACATTAAGTATCACACACCAAATGGATGTTTTATTCTTTTGTTGAATAAAACTCAATTTAAACTAATTAAAACATACGAAAAAAATTAACTAATTAAAATATGGAATGCACATGCTAGTACAACATAATTGCATATCATTATAACTTATAAGTACATACATAAATATTTTTATTCTTAATAAATATACTTTTTTTTTCTTGTTCCAACTGACTATAGCATAAAAACATAAATATCATATTTTTAGACTTCAAATAGCATTCAAACACATCACAAGTATCAACAATCAAAATATTATTCAAACACATTAACAAGTAATGAAAGTAGTAAATTATAAAATTTTCCACTAACCTTATCCTCATTATGTTTAATCTCAGTAACTGCGTAGTTGATCCGAAAAGTCAAAGTTCTAGCCTAAAACATGAAAGAAACATACTTTTCAAAACTTAAGGGGAAAATGTAAAAACATCCCCTAACCTTTAGGGGTGGTGCAGATTGATTACTTAAACTTTGAAAACATAGTTTTTGACCTCTTGAACTATAAACAATTTGTAAGCAAAAGACATCCTGTCCCCTTCTTCATATAACCCTGCCGTACAAATCCATATAAATGTCGTACAAAAAAAAACGTAAAACCGTATAAAATATCCTTATTTACAAATTGCTTATAGTTTAAGGGATCAAAATCATGTTTTCAAAGTTCATGAGGTTAATCTGCGTCACTCCTAAAGTTTAGAGAGTGTTTTTGTATTTAACTCAAAATTTGAAAAACTTGATGAAAGCGCATCAGTCATATCAAATTATAAAATTTATAAACCCAATAGAAATCCTACAATAAACTCTAAGGCAACACACCTATTAATTGAACAATATAATTAATACGGGTGTCATCATCTAGGATCTAGATATCAAGTACTAGTATTACCATTTTTCTACTATTTAACCTAATAATTGAGATGATATTATGAATACTAATTATCTAATTAGCAACCCTAATAGATAATTATGTGCCTTCTTAATATAATACAATCACAAAACAATACCCCTTATCTTGATCCATCATATATCCTAATTTCTTATAACAAAGGATTGATTAATGAATCATCTATATCTTGAACCGTAGAAATTCCTAAATTCATCAACTTCTCTTTCAAGATAATCAAATTATAACCCTATATGATTAATGAAAATGTCTTTCATCATTAGTTACATATAGAATTGCATTATTGTTCAAGATTTCTTAGAAAGATTCGATCTTTATGTAGAAAGATTCAATCTTTATGTAGAATGTTCATGTAGTCTATATCTAGATCTACATTCAAACCTCTCTATTTGAATATAGCTACTTTATTAGATGAAATCTCTTTCTGTTTAAAAGAAATCAGACATGTAATCAATTTTGGCCACAAATCAATATAAGATAATTAAAATGCATGAGTAGATTCAAAGATATAAACTTTCATTAACCAAACAAAGTTCAACACATAGATCTAGGGTTTTACAAGACCTAGGGTAAAGAAATCTACTCCTCTATGAATTTTACAATCATAACATGAATTATAGAATAATATAATGTAAAAATGATATAAACAATAAAACTTGTTATTGTTTTGTGATCTTCAATGAAGCCCTGATACTTCTTCTCTTGAAGCTCTCAAGTTTCTCTCTAGGGTTTTTAATAAAATATGGAATATATGATATTTAAAAGATGAGATAAGGTCATTATTTATAGAAAAAGTGAAAATTGGTCCTACACTACCATGTAGGAAGGTCGTGTACAATTAAAACCAGTGAAAATGTCAAAATCTGAGGCTACACGACCCCGATCACAACCTGTGTACTCTAATTGTGTACTCTGGTTATGTACTTTCAAAAACGCTTCTATTCGTTTTTCAACTCCTACATAGGCATTCTACACAGCTTGTGTAGCCTCTTTGTGTACTTTAAAATTGCTCGCTGGACGTTTTTTTATCTCCAACACCAGTATTCTACACAGCTTGTGTAGAAAAGTCATGTATGTTATAAATCTTCCAAATTCCTATTTCTTCGTTAAAGTCTTCCTTAACTCATCTAAAAGTTTTCATTATTCTCAATATTGTCCTTCATTTCTGAAATTGACATTTTACCTACATGAGTATCATTTTCTTTAATAATTCACATAAATCTATATAAAATACTACCAAAACAATGTGAATAATAAGGATCTTTAGACACTTATCGATGCATCTAAACATATAAGTCTAGTGTAAATATTTCCATAAAAGTTTCTAAGATTATAAAAGTTTTAGCATTCATGTAACTTATTTATAAGATTTTTGAGGTCGACAAAATCTTAACAAGTCAAGTATTAAATCAAAGAGCACATTGCCATAATCACAACAAAACTTTCAAAATTGAAAGTGCTTAAAGTATAAGAGTGTCTTAAGTATTTGAAGTTTTTTATTTTCTTTTTCTTTTGTAACAAAGAAGAAGAAGAAAAGAAAATGAAGAAAGGAAGGAAGGAAAAGAAGAAAGAGTTGGTGCAGAGAGAGAATGTGTGTGTATGTGGGATGACACACACACACACACACACACACATATAGTGTCACAAACTTGGGGAACAATTTTCATGGAGGAAAAGGACTCTGAAACTTAGGTAATAATATTATTTCTTAGGTCTAAATGACACGTATGACAAATACATGCTGATAATATTTTTGGACAAAAAATTTCATGCTCGCTATATTAAATATTTTTAACACTATAATATATTCTAAATCTTTAGTTTTAAACTTTTATGTTCCAACTCTATCTATTGTTGCAAAATATAATTTTAGATAAAATGCATATACATGTTTGTTTTTATGTATACTGGATATCCTTAAATTAGTGCATTTGGACTTTTAAATTAAAAACAAAAAACATATTGAGACCCTCTTTTACTATTGTTTTATTTAATAGAATAATTGAAAATACTAGAATTAGTTTTTTTATTATTTTTTAATGAGTAAAATAATCATAGAAAATATTAAAAAGTATTTTAACTATAAAATATATTATGCAAGAATGATCTAAAGATTAGAGACATTGATAAAATATATTGTTGAAGTGTATTGAGTCTATCTTGAGAGTCGAGTCATATGTTCAATGGTATTGGTTAGTTTAGTTTGTTCTTGATACTTGTTAGTTCCTCTCACAAATGAACTTGTGCTGGAGCAAGAGGATAAAATTTCTAAATTTTAAATGAAGTAAAGAAGGTATCGCTATGCACACACACACACACAAGCATACATAGATAATCCCATAGAACAAATGAAGGCTAATAAATTAAAGATAGAAAAAAAAGTTATTATGATGATAGGGAAATAGAAAATGAATATAATGAAAAATGAAGTATCAAGACCAATGAGTTACAAGACCATAATGTTGAATAGTAACAAAAAGAGTGGTGAAAGTTGTTGGTTATAGTTGAAATTAAAAATTATCAATGTTAGGGTGAATTTACAAATTCCACTAAAAATGAAGGGTGAAGGAATACAAAATAAGTCTCAATAGATTCAAGAATCGAAACAACAAATATATAACTAGTAATGTCACAAGCAAGTAAAATATTCAAGTGAAATAACTAGTCTAATATGAGGTGTATATAGATACTCAAGATAACAATAATAACAATCATTCCTATCTAAATAATTGGGAGCACAACAACCAAATAATACAACTATTTATAATTGTGGTATTTCCTATAATTCACGAGAGATGGTAGTTAAAGGAAGCTGAGAATGTCCATGACTATTTGATTAAAAGCAGTTGGTAAGTAAGTGTTGAATAAGCCCTGATGCTACAGTTGTAGAGGAAGCAAAGATAATCTTTATGAAGCTTGGGAATCGCAAATGATAATGATAGTAATAAAGCATTGGAAGAACATGGGAATGAGAGGCTCACTTGAAGGATGGTGATAAGGATATAGGTTTGAAGAGTGAAATTAATGAAAGATTATGTGAGCACATGAATCATTTAAGAAGAATTAATAACAAGGTAAGAAGCATGGAATTGGAAGGTTATAAATATAAAAAGTAAAATGCTATTGCTAGCTTAGTAATTAGGAAATATAGGAGAATTGCCAAAAGAAAATTGATTGAGGTGGATGAAATTAAAAAAAAAAAAAAAAGGAAGTGGAAGATACCAAATACTAATAGGAAATAAATGAACAGAATTTAAAAGACTATCCAAGAAGCTTAGAATTGCCAAAAGGGTGAACAAGAATTGGGTATGTAATGACAAATGAATGTTATGGAATTATCTTAAGCATGGCATGTTAGTGTCAAGGTTAGATAGTTTTGGTGGTGAGTGCAGATAATATAAAATCAGTCGATGCACCATGCAAGTACCAAACATGAAAGTAAAGTTATAGATGGGGATCACTAGTTAGAAAGATCTTTAATCTCTTAAGGATATATAGAGATAAAGTATGAGGATTTAAGTATTATTATGTTAACCTAATGCACATGAGGTGAGTCATATATTAGTGTTAAAAGTATATACTATACAGATAAAGTAAGTAATCTAGAATTGTCGAACTTTTAGATGAAGTGTACTTTGGTAGTATGTAGAATTTCAATACATAGGGTTGGAAGAATAAATGAAAGTGAATAAAAAGTTTATAGAGTCTCAAGAAAGTTTCGAGGAAAAAAGTTGTTTTGAGGGACACGGAATGAAATATCATGAATAAATAAAGTATAAAAGGGCGGAAAAAGTAATTTCAAAGTAATGAATGGAGGCAAGTTGGTCCATTTATTTAAAAATTTTAAAGATACGTTGGTTAATCTATTTAAATATTATCATTAACTAACTCTTTTCTCTTATCCTCCTTTTGTACAATATTCACATCCCTTTTCTCTTCATTTCCCATTGATTCCAACAAAAGGAGACAAATAGATAATGAAATCCCGACATGTTGATGATTCGCAGCAACATTTTACAAAGAAAAGAATGATTTCTTCTGGAGATTTCCTGACAATCTCACATAGTAAAGATTTAGGGCATTGGAAGGAAGAAATATCAAAAAGTTATAAAAAGGTAATGTTGTTGAATCAAATCATAGCATAATTTTGATAATACAAATATTATAAAGTTTAATATCTTGAAAGTTTGACAAAACTTTGAAATATATATTATCTTCAATTGCACAAATGTTTGCTTTGCATTCTAGCAAGTGTCATAACAGACACTTACCGTCTGGATGCTGCAGGCATAGTGTCCAAACACTATTCAAGTTAATTCTTACCGAGAGCAAGGTTGTGCAAATTCTATCGCTACCGGTCAGACGTAATGCTTGGTGTCCGACCAATATATGTTTTTCCTATAAGGCGTTGAGTATTGTCCGGATGCCATTTGAAGACGTCACATACCGTTCGAACGATGCAGACATTCCATTCGAACGGTAATGCTCAGAAAACTAGCTATTACAACATTAATTGCAGATGGAATTTATTGGTTTAAGGCTCAATGGGTAAGTCAAATGAGAAGTATATTTATATATGTTTTCTATGAAATGAAGACTAGTTGTTGAGTTTAGAAATTGCTATCAAAATCTTATACCCTCTCAAATCATTGTATTTGTCTCTAAGTCTTAAATCTGCTTTAAATTGAGAGTAACAAAAGTGAGTAATACTCTTGACTGTTATTTGTTATATTGTCAAAGAGTATTACTCAAGTGGGTTTATCAAGAATTGTTGGTTGGGTATAGCTCATTTGAACATTGATTATTTTGTGATTAATAAAGAGTGTAAAGACCTTTTTGGAGGCATTGGTGTGACCGTGGAGATCAAAAAGCAGGCCAAACTTCACATTAAAATCCTGGGCTTGTTTCTCTCGACCTTACTCTCTTTACTTATTGCATCATATATTGTGAATTTATTTGATTGTGTTTGGTCGGTTAATTCTTAATTCTTGTTATTAAAAAGAATTGCATAAATACTCAAATCAGCCCCCTCTTGATTATCTTACTTAGTGTATTAGGAGATTTTCAAAGGTTAGTTTTATATAAAATTGAAATCATTAGTGTTGGATATGTTAAAAAGTATAGATATGGGTTCATATGGCATTGCAATGATACATACATGATTTTGAAGGGTTTCAAAATGCTTTTATTGAAAAACAAGGAGAAACTCACAAAAATGACAATTATGGGAATGTACGACATTTGTATAGGTCGTGTCAACCCTAAAATATCGTAAAATTTTGAATGAGATTTTTCTAGAAGTACATGACCACTTGCATGAACCGGTGTTTAGGTTATGTAAAGCTTTTGTAACCAACACAACTTTCACCACGGCCATAGACTTTGCCCATGCACTCGACACTACCTTCCACCACGGTCATGCACTTGCTTATATACTTTGGAACTCCCTCAAATTTGCATTTTTCTTTGTAAAAAACAACCGAAACTCAGTTGACTCTTTCCACTAGGATTAAAGTATATCATATTGCTTTGACTTAAGTGCTATTGGGCAAAGGGGCAAGAACTATAAAAATATAGATTGTAAATGTGATTAGAAGTATAAAAGGTTCTAGATATCTTATTTATCATATGATTTAGGTCAAAGGACCTTAGTGATCAAGACAAATAAACTTTGTTAGGTAGCATATACCTTATTTTTTGCATATGCTTATTAGTATAGAATCCTAAATTGATTAATTGAATATTTGGCTATAAATTTTTTTTACCTGCATGTACTTAGCCATGCTCAAAGGACTAGAAGTATCTGCGATGCTAACATGAAACCTTAATGATCCTTGTGTGGCGTTGTCCCTGAATGGAGTAGCACTTAAAGATAACTACAAATAAATTTGGGGGATTCATTGACTCATGGATAATGGAGAGAACTCAACATTATATATATGTGTTACTATATTAACAAGTGTTGGGATATGAGTTATCCCTTTAATGCTTACTAGGCTTAAAATTTTAAGATAAGGAATTAAATGTATGTTGCATTAGGCATTTGTATATGCATGTGATTGAATGATTGCATATTACGCACATGTGCTTGTGGTATACGTGTATTAGGCTCCAGCTTATTCTTTCATCTTTCTCAAGTACTGTTGATGAACATGTAGGCCTTTGTAATGTTAGTTACAATCTGTTAGTAGGTTTGCGAATATCTCTAGCATTGAAGGCTATCCAAACAATGAATAAAGGATATGTGTTGTTTATGAAACTAGAGACTTTAGCTAGGTGTAGTTGGTCCTAATGGTGATATGTGTTTAGCATTGTCTGTATTGTAACATTTTAGTAATAATTTATAATCCTTATAGTGTTGGTATGATAGGTTCTCTGAGTCTCTATTAGTTGAATTCTTAAAATTTATAAGAGAATACCTATGTGGTTATTTATTATTACAAGTATGTAATCTAATATTATTTTGGAGTCATTAATTTGCAGGTGGTTTAGGAGTTATTTATAATGAACACAGATTCTAATAGGTTTTGAGCCTTAGCGTGTTTACACTTACTATAGACATGTGGCGAGCTATAAATGTTCCTAATTTAGGATGTTATATTAGCGGTTAGGTTTTTTACTTTTTTTTAATAACTTGTTCATAGGTTTTAATTAAATGTTTGTTTTAGTTATATATGTTGACATTTTATTGAATTGTTTTGTTTTAATTTCAAGAGCTTTATTTTATATTTATCAATGATGTGGCTTATTTTTTTTATATACATGGCATGATATTATCGGTTGTCCATGGTGACTAGGTTAAGGATTAATGATCGAAAAAAAAAAAGCAAGGTTTTAGTAGCACCTATAAGTAAACTTCCATATATAATTTTACAATAGCTTTATGTGAGATTTGACAGTTGAACTTTTCTGAAATGTACAATTAAGTATCTAAACTCTTTTTTTTTTTTTGCTAAAAAATACTTTAGTCTATTTAATATCTACTGAAATGTGTTCATTAATATTACCTTACCTGACAAATTAACACTATTTATTGATTTGATACTCCCAATGAATGATAAAGTAACACATATAAAATAACCAATAAAAACCTAGAAAATTAGACAATTAAGTGAGTAGATTAATACACATATTTTCTAATTAGAAAATCAAATAGATAGATCAACTCTTAGTAAGTTTAATGTGTGCACTACGGGTGAGTGGATAACCCCGTCGTACAAAGTACCTATCTGAATCCTGCTCGACTAGGTAAAGCTCGAGTGGGTATTAAGAGCTACAGGGTAGGATATGGGTATCAATTTTTTGAAACCTGTTTTCACAGTAGGGTACAGGTACGAGGTCTTCAGATCCTATACCTACCCTGGAGCATATACTATGTTGTACAAGATACATGTTCCAGGGTATTATATATCCATCCTATTAAATATTATGTAATAATATTAATATATAATAAATAATGATATTCCATATTTTATTTTGCAACCACTTATATTCAAGATTATTATTTGAACACTACATTTTAAAAAGTTTTATTACAAAAGGATTTGTATTATTTTATTTTAGAATGACATGTTATTTTCATTTTAAAAGAACTATGGTTAGATATACGTACTTGAAATCCCGAATTATACAGAGATATTGTTTATATTATAATACCAATTAATATATAGAAGTAGTTCCATAGTTTTTAATTTTGAATTTTGTGCAAGTGTTATAATTTTGTTTAATATCATGTAAATACGTTCCATAAGTATTTGTTGCAGGTTTCAATATCCACACATAAATAGATCCTATTTATATTATAGAATTTGTAATATTGATAAATTGCTTTTTAAATTTCCTTTTGCATGTTGTTTATATTGAATATATGCAAATAAGATAATGTTATACATTATATTAAAACATATCAAAAACTATATACTTGATGTTTTAAAAAGAAAAAAAAAAATATAGAGATTTTAAAAAGAAAAAATACACACAGGTTTCACAGGATACCCTATACCCTATAGATTTTATAGGATAGAATAGGTACAAGAAGACACATTATAGATTTCAGGTATAAAATTTAATACCATGTACCTTACATGGTAGGATATGGGTAATACTTCATATCTTATTCATCTTGTATCCGCTCATCCCTAGTCTTACACCGTGCATTAATTCGTTTGCATAATTATTTATTTATTTTTTATTCACTACGAGTGCTAGTTCAGTAAATAAAATCAACTCATTACCTAAGAGAAAGTATTAATAACTATGAAAACTTTAATTAGATATTAGATTGAATACTTTAAAATTTAAATAGTTATTTCTATATTTAGAAAAAATTGAGCATCCAACATCACACAAGCGCTACTGTAACTTAAAAGCTGAGTTATGAAATTATAAAACCCTCTAAAATTTAAATTTGAGCGTGAAGTCACCTGGCTGTAGGCTTCATCAATTCTTTATTTGTTTATTTATTAACAATTCTTAGTTTTACCCCCATTTAAATATTCCCACTTGCATTAAAAATAAAGAGACAAAAACGTGCAATGAAGGTTAATTTTTTTATTCGAGTTGTCCTAAAATAATATAACATTAAACTAATCTTCTTGTCTGATATAATGAAAAAATATAGATAAATATAAGGTTTTTCTATCTCAGGATGCGGTACAGCTGTTTCGAGTTTACACAGAGATAGCACTAAAGACTAAAAACAATTATCTTGGATGCGGTACAGCTGGTATCATGTTTACACAGAGATAGCATTAAAGACAAAATAATTATCTTTGGATGCGGCACAGGTACAGCTTATGAGGAATATAATCGAGAGAGCCGTAAAGGTTTCCAACGTCCAATCCCTTAAAAATTTTATAAGATTAATTATAAAAGGTTTTAATCCTATAAGGTTAACACTTCTGACTCTTTAAAAATTCTATAAGATTAAATCTTAAAGATTTCAACTTTATAAGATTTTAGAATTAGATTTGAATATTTAGTAAAAACTTTATAAAGTTATAGGATCGTATTTGAATCATATAACAAACCCAATAGATATCTAACAATTCGATACTATAATTTAAAAAACAAATAAATAAAAATATTACTAAAGTGATAAGTAGAAAAAAAAAACACAAAGGAGCTATCATTTTTTTTTACTTCCTAAAATATTTATTTAAAAGGGTAATCATGTGATACAGTCCGTTATTTATTAAAATTACGAATTGCAAAGAAAAGGACACTTTTATTGATATTTTATTTTATAATAATAACAATTAAATGAAGTGATCTAATAAATTTTTGTTTTTAAAATAAATTTTGAAAACAAATTAAACAAATTACATATATTGGATAATAGTGTTAGTCTATTAATTATTCAAAACCTAAAGAAGATACAATAAGATACAAAAAGCATATCAATAACATATGTTATTGAGTATTATATGATAGTATTAGTAGTATGTATACACAATTATTTCTTCATGTGAGAGTTACTTGCCAAAAGGGCACTTAACAGTTTAAGATGTGCCAATTTTTATAAACCAACATTTGGCATCCTCTGTCTGTGTTGTAGCTTTTATTAGCTTGAGATGTGCCAACTTTATAAGTAAACATTTGGCAACTTGTGTCTATTCCTCGTTGGACCAATTGTTATATATATATATATATATATGTCAGCTGGAAAGAGGGATCTGCAAATAAAAACAAAGCACGACAAATCCAAAACCCAGGAAACTTATGGACTAGTTGAGTGAATATTTATACACACACACACATAGATGTATTTAGACTCGTCGAAAGGGTTCACGAGTACCATATTTTCCACCCAATTTATTTATTTCGCGGTACGTAAGTTTTAATTATTTATTTTTAGCGCTATTAAATATGTGTATATATGTGTAGTTTAATAAAATATATATGCAATATGTCTTTCTAATGGAATAAATGCTCTATATGAAATACCCCAAATATTCACCTAGATTAGAAATTGAGTTTAGATAGATTAAATGAATCAAATGAATTATAGGACTTAATTAGACAAGTTGGCTTAATTTAATTAGCTAATAATTAAGTTGTTTTGAGATTTGAAATTCCTCAAATCCTAAACATGTTCTAAAAATGTTTAGAGGATTCCTAAACATTCAATTTAGACCAAAAATACTAATTCCTAAATCTCAGTGAAATTTGAGTTCATTTGCTTGAATAAAAATATCAGTTCTTGAACCCGAACTCAAATTAAATATCTTTGTATCCAAATTAAATTCCTAAATTAAGTTCTTTTTAAGATCTTAATTTATAACCTATCGGTTCAGAAATCATCTTTTAAATACTTCTGGAACTATAGATATTGATCTGATAGTTCTAAACCTATACCTTATTTCTAAAATATATATATTTAGATTTATCTTTCTTTTCTTTTTATTTCTTTTTGCTGCCTCTTCTTTCCTTCTTTTCATTTTCGTTTTCTCTTTTCTTTCTTTCTTTCTTCTTTCTTTCTTTCTCTTCTTCTTCTTCTTCTTTCCCTCTCCAAATTCAACTTGAATCTCAAGATCAAAGCCAACTAGAAGATAAATCAAAGCTAGGAGATGAACTAGATGGAGGAAACCGAGCTAGAGGAGGAAGTTTCAACTTGTGTTCTTTTCTAAAAGCTAAGTTTCTATTTCTATTTATCTTTGTTTTTACTTGTTATTTACATTTCTAATTGATGATTGATGTTGAATTGGGTTGGAAGTGCTGTTTACATTTGTATTTGTTAGTTTAATGTTTGATGGAAGTGGGAATTGGTGAAGAAGAGGATGAATAGTGAGTTGGAGTTTATTGAATTGAATTGAAGTTTGATTGTTGTTTGAAGTTGTGGGAAGAGATTTGAAGTGTTGGAAGTTGTTATTATGTTTATTTAATGTTAGAATTGATATAGGAAGCTTAGGAAATGATTTGAAGAAGTTTTGATAAAAGAAAAGTGTGAAAAACATGTTTTCGTAACCCTGTTCTGTCTTCAACGCGGGCTCCTGGAGCTTCTACGCGGCCGGCTTTGAGCCGGTGTTGAAGGAACAGAATGCATTTTCTTAAAGCTGCCTCCAACGCTGCCGGCTTTTAACCTTTACGCTGCCGGCTTTGAAATTTACGCCGCCGGCTTTGAAGTGCCGGTGTTCGTTTTACTAAATGCCCTGTTTCGCAGCCTCTTCGTATTTTAGCCATAACTTTTTCATACGACCTCCGATTGAGGTGATTCAAGTTGCTATAAAAAGCTTAAAAAGAGATCTACAACTTTTGTTTTGAGTTTTTACAAATACGAAACGTATCGATGCTTAAATTTTGATTCTTTCCGGCTGTGTGTTTTCTAAACAAAAATAAAAACTTGTTTTTGATTTCTAAATGTTATTGTTAAGTGTAAATGGATCTTTTTGAGTTAAAATGAGATAGCTAAGTGATGTTTGATGTGTTATGTTGATAGATTGATTTAATTAAGCATGATTTAGATAGATTTATAAATTCAACAAATAATTGAATTTCAAGAGTATTAAACTAAAAGTAGTTATGTTGTATATATGATTTCCATTGCTTGATTCATGATGTTGTGATGACTTAGTGGAACTAAATGATCTTGGTAAGTATATAAATGATGAGTTATGTATTTATATGAATTTTATTTGAATTTCCTTCATGCTAAGTTTAAGATTTGTTTATTATTTGTTCTTATGATTAGTTATTGAACTTAAATGAACTTAGTTAACAAACTTAAGTTCAACTTGATTAAATAGACTTGAATGAGTTAAAATGAATTAGATTGAGTTAGTTTAACTATCTTTGACTTAGTTTTGAACTAAATGATTAAGGTTAATTAATTTATCTAAGTTTAAGTCAAGGTGAGTTCAAGTTGACATAGATCCACATGTATAATGAATTAGTAATGAATCTAAGTTCAATTGACTAAATGAGCTTGAATTAGCTAAAAGGAATTAGATTACTTAAGTTAATCAACTTGAACTAGTTTTAGATTAAATGATTATTCTAATGAGTTTGACTTAATGAACTCAATTAAACTAAAATGAACTAGATTTCTTAAGCTTAATCCACTTGGCTTGGCTTTTGAATTAAATGGCTAAGGTTAATCAATTTGACTTGGTAAATGACTTAAATGACTAATTCTAATCAATTTGACTAAGGTTAAGCTAAAATGGGTTAGTAACAAATAATTGGGTTAAATGAATGTGTTAGGTGATCTTTGAATAATATGGGAATATGTTGTTTCAAATGTTTATTTGCTTTGAATATGAATGCTTTATGTATGAATGCTTTGTATATGCTATGTTGTGATAAAAAATAATTAAAGTGAAAAGAATTACTTTGACAGACAAAGGAGAACTGTCCATATTTTGGCGGGGCGATATTCGCAGCCATAGTGGGGTTCCACATTAGTGTCTGATCAAATAGGATTTAATAAAATGAGTTTGAGATAAATGGATAAATAGTTTAAGATTTTGTATGATTGATGAAGTGGATGATTAGTTTAGTTTAGTTTCTTATACGAGCTTTTTCCTTAACAGAAGTGGATATCTGATTTATCTTCTGGATTATCTTCTGGAATTCCTTCTGAGACTTGTTTGGATTTGTATATAAGGTACGCAGTGACTTGCGTGTTGGATGTTAGGATAGGCATCTAAAATGAATTAAGAACTTAAACTTGACTTAATAATTGATGAGTGTTGATTGTCTTTTACGCCGTTGAATCTGGTTCGGAGAGCGGCACCCTGCTCAGATTGGGGGCAGGGTTCTTTCTCGTTATCGGTTAGAATGGTTTAGGAGATATGAGTATCCGAGCTGCTCATATCAACCCCTGAGCGTCGTGATGCGTTACTCAGGAACCCCTAGTATTACGGGCTACGCCGGAAGGTGGGGCTGCCTAGTCTGTATGAACAGTAGGGACCACTCAGGGAGGCGGATGTAATACTAGCACCTTGTTGTCCGGAGTTTGAATACTCCCGTTGATTTGTTTACTTTAAAGAAAGATAATAACTTGTGATTGTCGCATTTGCATTTAGTTAAGTTCATGTGTCATTCCGTGTGTGATTGTGTTACTGTGTACTGGGCTTCGGCTCATCCTTGTTGTTGTTATTCTTTTTACAGGTCTTATTGTTGATAAAGACGATGTTGATGAAGTTGATAATGATGAGTTCTTGTTGATGTTTGTAATGATGGATGAAATGATGATGTTGTTGCTATTGGTGATGCTTGACTCGGGTTTTGGGCATTTGTGATGATCCGGAGAGAATTTGTGGATGAGTGAAGTGAGTAGGATCGTGGATGTAGTTAGTTGTTTTATTTCTTTTTGTTTTGTATTATTGAGAGCTGGATTTATGATTTAAACTTGTTATATTCTTTAAAGGGCACAGTAGAGCCCATGTTTTATAATTTAACTTTTGCAAAGCTTTGTTTAATCTAATAATTCTCCACTTGAGAAAAGTGAAGTTTTGAAATGTCTTTATTTCTAAATTGTTTTATAAAATTTATTTCCGCTGCTAAATCCAGTTATCCGAAAATCTAATTGAATGATTTCACAACCTAAAATCGGTTTAGCAATGTTCAACATAAACACCCCCTTTTAAGACAACCTTACGTATAATTCGTAAGAGTTATACGTGGTTGGGGACTTGGTGTGCTTAATTTGAGAATTGAGCATGTCGGGTCTTTACACTATATATGCTTCTTGGCACTCAACACATGTAGAAAAAAAAAATGCAAGTAGTTTTGTAATTTCCCTACGTTCTGCAGATTTCATTATATATATATATATATAGGTATGAAATAAGAAATGTATATATTTACACATTAACTTTTTATTTACTGTAATGAAATTGAAGTGGATGAAAAGAATATATATATATATAGAAAATTATAAATGCAGACAAATCCCGAGGTTATTGAAACAATAATTTCATCTTGTTGCCTTTTTCGATTTTTTTAGCTTATTTGTTTGATTTCTTGAGATTTGCAAGACGAAGAATGATTAAAATATATAAAAATCAGGATGTCTGTGCCACGGGAAAAGACTTCATGGCAGAGTAAACAATTAAAGCGAAGATAGTTAATTAGTAGAGCAATGTTTTTTTTTAGAAAATAAATCTCATGCCTACGCCATAACCCACAAGGTTAAGACACGAAAATCTCTACCTCAAACAACCTCATCAAAGAGTTTTCAGGTCGACCATTTTGGTATAACTTATAAAGCAACCAGAGCCTTACTACTCAAGTATGGTGCCTTCATCTGTCCACCCATGCTACAAAACCTTATTGCATGCTACAAAGGCCTAATAACGTTTTTGATGTGGACAACAAGCTACTACGTCGCCATTCTTGACCAGCTATATCACCGACCTTGACCAGCCTTTAAGCCGGCCTACTTTGTCAATTATGTTACACGATTTATTTGTATTGGTCTAAATTATATTTACTATTTTCCTTTTTAGATTTGTATATATTATTAGTCAATATTGCATTTATTATTTTATCTTTTTAGGATTTTGCCTTTTAAGATTTTCATGTAATAGTATAAATAGGCGTTTAGGCTTGTCTTTATATTCACAAATGATATTTGACATCTTTGATATTGAATTATGAAGATTTTCTCTGAATTTGCAATTGTTTAGCAATTGTGTGATTAAGTTCACGTTTTGAAATCAATTGTTGAATTTGTTTCTATTATTTAATGCTCCTATGTTGCTTTAGTTGGTACCAAAGCGAGTAAATCCCTGTGGAGATGTCGATAGACTGCAAACTAGGAGGTGGTCGTATTCCTAATGGTGTTCCGACTCTATCTATTGCTGTAAAATACAATTCTATGGGGTTTTCACATTTAAAAGTAGTATATCATTTTAGATAAAATGCATATACATGTTTGTTTTTATGTATACTGGATATCCTTAAATTAGTGCATTTGGACTTTTAAATTAAAAACAAAAAACATATTGAGACCCTCTTTTACTATTGTTTTATTTAATAGAATAATTGAAAATACAAGAATTAGTTTTTTTTATTATTTTTTAATGAGTAAAATAATCATAGAAAATATTAAAAAGTATTTTAATTATAAAATATATTATGCAAGAATGATCTAAAGATTAGAGACATTGATAAAATATATTGTTGAAGTGTATTAAGTCTATCTTGAGAGTCGAATCATATGATAGAATGGTATTGGTTAGTTTAGTTTGTTCTTGATACTTGTTAGTTCCTCTCACAAATGAACTTGTGCTGGAGCAAGAGGATAAAATTTCTAAATTTTAAATGAAGTAAAGAAGGTATCGCTATGCGCGCACACACACACAAGCATACATAGATAATCCCATAGAACAAATGAAGGCCAATAAATTAAAGATAGAAAAAAGTTATTATGATGGTAGGGAAATAGAAAATGAATATAATGAAAAATGAAGTATCAAGACCAATGAGTTACAAGACCATAATGTTGAATAGTAACAAAAAGAGTGGTGAAAGTTGTTGGTTATAGTTGAAATTAAAAATTATCAATGTTAGGGTGAATTTACAAATTCCACTAAAAATGAAGGGTTAAGAAATACAAAATAAGTCTCAATAGATTCAGGAACCAAAACAACAAATATATAACTAGTAATGTCACAAGCAAGTAAAATATTCAAGTAAAATAACTAATCTAATATGAGGTGTATATAGATACTCAGGATAAAATAATAACAATCATTCCTATCTAAATAATTGGGAGTACAACAACCAAATAATACAACTATTTATAATTGTGGTATTTCCTATAATTCAAGAGAGGTGCTAGTTAAAGGAAGGTGAGAACATCCATGACTACCTGATTAAATGCAGTTTGTAAGTAAGTGTTGAATAAGCCCTAATGCTACAGTTGCAGAGGAAGCAAAGATAATCTTTATGAAGCTTAATGATCGCAAATGATAATGATAGTAATAAAGCATTAGAAGAACATAGGAATGGGAGGCTCACTTGAAGGATGGTGATAAAGATATAGGTTTGAAGAGTGAAATTAATGAAAGATTATGTGAGTACATGAATCATTTAAGAAGAATTAATAACAAGGTGAGAAGCATGGAATTGGAAGGTTGTAAATATAAAAAGTAAAATGCTATTGCTAGCTTAGTAATTAGGAAATATAGGAGAATAGTAAAAAGAAAATTGATTAAGGTGGATGAAATTAAAAAAAAAAAAGGAAGTGGAAGATACCATATACTAATAGGATGTAAATGAATAGATTTGAAAGAATATCCAAGAAGCTTAGAATTGCCAAAAGGGTGAACAAGAATTGGGTATGTAATGACAAATGAATGTTATGGAATTATCTTGAGCATGGAATGTTAGTGTCAAGGTTAGATAGTTTTGGTGGTGAGTGCAGATAATATAAAATCAGTCGATGCACCATGCAAGTACCAAACATGAACGTAAAGTTATAGATGGGGATCAGTAGTTAGAAATATCTTTAGTCTCTTAAGGATATATAGAGATAACGTATGAGGATTTAAGTATTATTATGTTAACCTAGTGCACATTAGGTGAGTCAGATATTAGTGTTAAAAGTATATACTATACGGATAAAGTGAGTAAACTATAATTGTCGAACTTTTAGATGAAGTGTAATTTGGTAGTATGTAGAATTTCAATACATAGGGTTGGAAGAATAAATGAAAGTGAATAAAAAGGTTATAGAGACTCAAGAAAGTTTCGATAACAAAAGTTATTTTGAGGGATACGAAATGAAATATCATAAATAAATAAAGTATAAAAGGGCGGAAAAAGTAATTTCAAAGTAATAAATAGAGGCAAGTTGGTCCATTTATTTAAAAATTTTAAAGATACGTTGATTAATCTATTTAAATATTAGCATTAACTATCTCTTTTCTCTTATCCTCCTTCTTTTGTACAATATTCGCATCCCTTTTCTCTTCACTTCTCATTGGTTCCAACAAAGGGAGACACATAGATAATGAAATCTCGACATGTTGATGATTTGCAGCAACATCATACAAAGAAAAGAATGATTTCTTCTGGAGATTTCTTGAAAATCTCACATAGTAATGATTTAGAGCTTTAGAAGGAAGAAATATAAAAAAGTTATAAAAAGGTAATGTTGTTGAAACAAATCGTAACATAATTTTGATGAGACAAATATTATAAAGTTTAATATCTTGAAATTTTGACAAATCTTTGAAATATATATTATCTTCAATTGGACAAATATTTGCTTTGCATTCTAGCAAGTGTCATAACAGACACTTACCGTCCGGATCCTGTAGGCATAGTGTTTGAACATTGTTCAAGTTAATTCTTACCGAGAGTAAGGTTATGCAAATTCTATCACTACCGGTCCAACGCAATGCTTGGCGTCCAACCAGTATATGTTTTCCTATAGGGTGTTGAGTATCGTTCGGATGCCATGTGAAGACGCCACATACCGTTCGAACGATGCAGATGAAATACCCCAAACCTTCACCAATATTAGAAATTGAGTTTAGATAGATTAAATGAATAAAATGAATTATAGGATTTAATTAGACAAGTTGATATAATTTAATTGGCTAATAATTAAGTTGGTTTGAGAATTGAAATCTAAATTCTCTAAACAAGTCATTGAAATGTTTAGAGGATTCCTAAACTCTTAATTCTTAGCTTAAACACTAGTTCCTAAGTCTCAGTAAAATTTGAGTTCATTTGCTTATCTCAAAATATCAGTTCTTAAACCCGAACTCAAATTAAATATCTTTGTATCCAAAATAAATTCCTAAATTAAGTTCTTATTATAAGTTCTTAATTTATAACCTATCGGTTCAAAAATCATCTTCTAAATACTTCTGGAACTATAGATATTGATCTGATGGTTCTAAACCTATACCCTATTTTTATTTTACCAAATTTTGACTTTATCCTTTCCTTTTCTTTTCTTTCTTTAGCTGCCTCTTTTTCTTTCTTTTCCATTTACGTTTTTCTCTCTCTCTTCTTCTTCTTTCTTTCTTTCTTTCTTTCTCTCCAAATTCAAGACTTGGATCTCAAGATTAAAGCCAACTAGAGGATGAATCAAGACTAGGAGATGAACTAGATAGAGAAAACCGAGCTAGAGGATGAAGCTTCAACCTCTTTTCTTGACTAAAGCTAAGTTTTCTATTTCTATTTCTCTTTGTTTTACTTGTTATTTACAATTGTAATTGATGAATTGATGTTGAAAATGAGTTGAAGTGCTGTTTATATATGTATTTGTTAAGTTGAAGTTTGATATGAGTTGGTTTGGTGAAGAAGATGATGAATAGTGAGTGGGAGTGAAGTGAAGTTTGATTGTTGTTTGAAGTTGTTGGAGGAAGATTGAAGTGTTAGGAGTTGTTATTAGAGTGTATTTGATGTTAGAATTGATGTAGGAGATGTATAAGTTGGTGAAAAAGTGTAAAAATGGATTTTGAAAACAGAGCAAATTCGTAACATATACAGAGGACCAACCACGGGCGAGCGAAGGGAGTGATTTAAGCTGATTGTATGTTTTTCACATGTCACGGGCGACCAAAGGGGCGTGATTTGGTCTGTCACAAAATTTTCCAAAATCGCGGGCGAGCAAAGGGGCGTGATCTGTCCCCTGCAGCGACATGTTTTCGTAAATTAATCATAGCTTTTTCATACAAACTCCGATTTGAGTGATTCAAGTTGCATTGGAAAGCTTAAAAAGAGATATACAACTTTAGTGTTTTGAGTTTTTGCAAATTCTAAAAGTATCAGTGCTTAAATTTCACTTCTTTCCAACTGATACCTTTTCCAAGCAAAGTTAAAAACTTGTTTTTGTTTGTTTTATTCGTGTTTGCTTTAGGAAGTGGATCTTTTTGAGTTAAAATGAGATAGATAGGTGATGTTTGATATGTTATGTTGATTGGTTGATATAATTAAACATGATTTAAGTAGATTTATAGATTTAACAAATAATTAGATTAAATCTAGAAGTTAGTTATAAAATGAACTTAGTTAACAAACCTAGGTTCAACTTGACTAAATGAACTTGAATGAACTAAAACGGATTATATTGTTTAACTTTGATGAATTTGGTTAAGTTTAAGTTAATGTAAGCTCTGGTTGACATAGATCTTAGATATATAATGAATTAGTAATTAATCTAAGTCCAACTTGGCTTAATGAACTTAACTAAGCTAAAAATGAATTAGATTGATATAGTTTAATCACCTTGGCTTAGTAAATGACTTAAATGAATAATTCTAATCAATTTGGCTAAGGTTAAACAAAAATGGATTAATAGCTAATAATTAGCTTAGATGAATGGATTAGGATGATCTTTGAATAATATGATGAATATGTTGTTTCAAATGTGTGTTTGCTTAAGAAATAGATGTTTTTGTGAATGAATGTCTTGATTAAGCTTTTTTTGATAAAAGACCATAAACAAAGTGAAAAGAAACACTTTGACAGACAAAGGAGAACTGTCCATATTTTGGCGGGGCGATATTCGCAGCCATAGTGGGGTTCCACATTAGTGTCTGATCAAATAGATTTAATAAAATGAGTTTGAGATGAATGGATAAATAGCTTAAGTTCTTATATGATTTTGATGAAGTTGATAATTAGTTTAGTTTAGTTTCTTATACGAGCTCTTTCCTTAACAGAAGTGGATATATGATTTATCTTCTGGATTATCTTTTGGAATTCCTTCTGAGACTCTGTTTGGATTTCGTATATAAGGTACGCAGTAACTAGCTTGTCTCTGTGTTAGGATAGGCATTTATGAAAACTATATATATTAAGAAAAACTTAATTGTGAGTATTGATTTGTGTTTTACGCCGTTAAATCCAATCCCTGCCCAGGGTGGCATGAGTGCCTAGGGGCGCCCCCTCACAGATTGGGTGAGCCTGGGGTGGAATTGGTATCCGGTTCGGGGAGCGGCACCCTGCTCAGATTGGGGGCATGGGACTGTTTCGTTATTGGATAGATTTATCTAGGAGATATAAGTATCCGAACTGCTTATATCAACCCCCTGAGCGTCAAGGTTGTTACTCAGGATCCCCTACTATCCTTGTTGCCGGAGTTTGAATACTCCCGTGTTGATTTGTTTACCTTAAAGAAAGATAATAACTTGTAATTGTTGCATTTGCATTTAGTTAAGCTCGTGTGTCACTCCGTGTGTGATTGTGTTGCTGTGTATTGAGCTTCGGCTCATTCTCGTTGTTGTTATTCTTTTTACAGGTTTTGTTGTTGATAAAGACGACGTTGATGAAGTTGATGATGATGAATTCTTGTTGATGTTGTTGTTCTTATTATTGTTGTTGATGTTGATGTTGATGAGGATGGTGATGGTGATGATGATTGATGTGATGATGTTTGTCCCGGGTTTTGGGCGATTCTGAAGATATGGGAGAATGAGTGAAGTGTGATAGGATCGAGATATTACTTGTATTTTGTTTCTTCTTTTGTTTTGTTTTGTACGAGGACTAGATATTTTTATACATTGTATTTTCTTTTAAGGGCTTGTTAATGCCCAATTGATTGTAAATGGTTATCTACCCCTAAGAGTAGATCATAAAGTGTTTTTATAAAGTTAGTTTCTTAGAAAACTGGTTTGCTCTGTAGGGAGTAGAAGTTTATAAGTTGTTTTATAAAATTTGATTTTCCGCTGCCGAATCCAGTTATTTAGAAATATAACTAAACGATTTCATTAATTCTAAAATTGGTTTAGCAATGTTTAACATAAACACCTTCTTTTAAGACAACCTTACGTATAATTCGTAAGAGTTATACGTGGTTGGGGACTTGATGTGCTTAATTTGAAAATTGAGCATGTCGGGTCTTTACAGCAGACATACCATTCGAACGGTAATGCTCAGAAAACTAGCTATTACAACATTAATTGTAGATGAAATTTATTGGTTTAAGGCTCAATGGGTAAGTCAAATGAGAAGTATATTTATATATGTTTTCTATGAAACAAAGACTAGTTGTTGAGTTTAGAAATTGCTATCAAAATCTTATACCCTCTCAAATCATTGTATTTGTCTTTAAGTCTTAAATTTGCTTTAAATTGAGAGTAACAAAAGTGAGTAATACTCTTGAGTGTTATTTGTTATCTTGTAAAAGAGTATTACTCGAGTGGGTTTATTAAGAATTGTTGGTTGGGTGTAGCTCATTTAAGCATTGATTATTTTGTGATTAATAAAGAGTGTAAAGACCTCTTTGGAGGCATTGGTGTGACCGTAGAGATCAAAAACCGGGCCAAACTTCACATTAAAATCCTGGGCTTGTTTATCTCAACCTTATTCTCTTTACTTATTGCATCATATATTGTGAATTTATTTGATTGTGTTTTGTTGGTTAATTCTTAATTCTTGTTATTAAAAAGAATTGCATAAATACTTAATTCACATCCCCTCTTGATTATCTTACCTAGTGTATTAGGAGATTTTCAAAGGTTAGTTTT
This sequence comes from Combretum micranthum, assembly GCA_024138025.1. Classification (NCBI taxonomy): domain Eukaryota; kingdom Viridiplantae; phylum Streptophyta; class Magnoliopsida; order Myrtales; family Combretaceae; genus Combretum; species Combretum micranthum. Next base: position 256,274 of record JAMXBD010000057.1, read on the forward strand.
ATATAAATTTGAAATCATTAGTGCTGGATATGTTAAAAAGTATAGATATGGGTTCATATGACGTTGCAATGATAAATACATGATTTTGGAAGGGTTTCAAAATGCTTTGATTGAAAAAAAAAGGGAGAAACTCACGAAAATGACAATTATGGGAATGTACGACATTTGTATAGGCATGTAAACCTTAAAATATCATAAAATTTCGAATGAGATTTTCCTAGAAGTACATGAGCACTATCACAAACCGTGTTTAGGTTATGTAAAGCTTTTGTAACCAGCACAACTTTCACCACGACCATAGACTTTGCCCATGCACTCGGCACTACCTTCTACCATGGTCATGCACTTGCATGTATACTTTGGAACTCCTTCAAATTTGCATTTTTCTTTGTACAAAAAAACCGAAACTTGGTTGACTCTTTCCACTAGGATTAAAGTATATTATATTGCTTTGAAACTTAAGTGCTATTGGGCAAAGGGGGCAAGAACTATAAAACTATAGATTGTAAATGCGATTAGATGTATAAAAGGTTCTGGATATCTTATTTATCATATGATTCAGGTCAAAGGACCTTAGTGATCAAGACAAATAAACTTTGTTAAGTAGGCATATACCTTGTTTTTTGCATATGCTTATTAGTATAGAATCCTAAATTGATTAATTGAATATTTGGCTCTAATTTTTTTTTTTTTTTTTTTTTTTGCATGTGCTTAGCTATGGTCAGAGCACTAGAAGTATCGGCGATGCTAAACGACACCTTAATGATCCTTGCGTGGTGTTGTCCCTGAATGGAGTAGCACTTAAAGATAACTACGAATAAATTTGGGGGTTCATTGACTCATGGATAATGGAGAGAACTCAACATTGTATATATGTATTACTATATTAACAAGTGTTGGGATATTGAGTTATCCCTTTAATGCTTACTGGGCCTAAAAGTTTAAGATAAGGAATTAAATGTATGTTGCATTAGGCATTTGTATATGCATGTGATTAATGATTGCATATTCACACACATGTGCTTGTAGTATATGTGTATTGGGCTCCAGCTTATTCTTTCATCTTTCTCAAGTACTGTTGATGAACATGTAGGCTTTTGTAATGTTAGTTACATTGGTTAATAGGTTTACGAATATCTCTAGCATTGAAGGCTATCTAAATGATGAATAAAGTATATGTGTTGTTTATGAAAGAGACTCTAGCTAGGTGTAGTTGGTCCTAATGATGATTTGTGTTTAGCATTGTCTGTATTGTAACATTTTAGTAATAATTTATAATCCTTATAGTGTTGGTATGATAGATTCTATGAGTCATCTATTAGTTGAATTCTTAAAATTTATAAGAGAATACCTATGTGGTTATTTATGATTAATAGTATGTAATCTAATATCATTTTGGAGTCATTAATTTGTTGGAGGTTTAGGAGTTATTTATGAAGAACACAGATTCTAATAGGTTTTGAGCCTTAACGTATTTACACTATGGACATGTGACGAGCTATAAATGACCCTAATTTAGGATGTAATATTAGCAGTTAGGCTTTTTACTTTTTTTTTTTTCTAATAACTTGTTCATAGGTTTTAATTAAATGTTTGGTTTAATTATATATGTTTTTCTTTTACATTTTATTGAATTGTTTTGTTTTAATTTCGAGAGCTTGATTTTATATTTATCAATGATGTGGCTTAGTTTTTTATATACATGGCATGATATTATTGGTTGTCCATGGTGACTAGGTTAAGGATTAATGATCGGAAAAAAAAAAAAAAAAGCAAGGTTTTAGTAACACCTGTAAGTAAACTTCCATGTATAATTTTACAATAGCTTTATGTTAAATTTGACAGTTGAACTTATTCTGAAATGTATAATTAAGTACCTAAACTCTATTTTTTTTTTGCCAAAAAAATACTTTAGTCCATTTAATATCTACTTAAATGTGTTCATTAATACTACCTTACCAGACAAATTAACACTATTTATTGATTTGATACTCCTAATGAATGAGAAAGTAACACATATAAAATAACCAATAACAACGTAGAAAATTAGGCAATTAAGTGAGTAGATTAATACACATATTTTCTAATTAGAAAATTATGTAGATATATTAACTGTTAGTAAGTTTAATATGTGCACTAGGGGTGAGTGAATAACCCTGTCGTACAGAGTATCCACCCAAATCCATACCTACCCGGATCTTGCTCGATCGGGTAGAGTCGGGTGGATATTAAGGGCTATAGGGCAGGATATGGGTATCAATTTTTTAAAACTTATTTTCATAGGGTAGGGTACAGGTATGAGGTCTTCAGACCCTATACCCACCCTAGAACATGTACTATGTTGTATAAGATATATGTTCTAGGGTATTATATACACATCCTATTAAATATTATATAATAATATTAATATATAATAAATAATGATATTCCATATTTTATTTTGCAACCACTTATATTCAAGATTATTATTTGTATACTACATTTTAAAAAGTTTTATTAAGAAACGATTTGTATTATTTTATTTTAGAATGACATGTTATTTTTATTTTAAAAGAACTATAGTTATATGTACGTACTTCAAATCTCGAATTATACAAAGATATTGTTTATATTATAATACTAATTAATATATAGAAGTAGTTCCATAGTTTTTAATTTTAGAATTTTGTGCAAGTGTTATAATTTTGTTTAATATCATGTAAATACGTTCCATAAGTATTTGTTGCAGGTTTCAATATTCACACATAAATAGATCCTATATATATTATAGAATTTGTAATATTGATAAATTGCTTTTTAAATTTCCTTTTGCATGTTGTTTATATTGAATATATGCAAATAAGATAATGTTATACATTATATTAAAACATATCAAAAACTATATACTTGATGTTTTAAAAAGAAAGAAAAAAATATAGAGATTTTATAAAAGAAAAAATACACACAGGTTTCACAGGATACCCTATACCCTATAGATTTTACAGGATAGGATAGGTACAAGAAGCCACATTGTAGATTTTGGGTATAAAATTTAATATCATGTACCTTACATGGTAGGATATGGGTAATGCTTCATATCTTGTTCATCCTGTATCCGCTCATCCATAGTCTTACATCGTGCACTAATTCGTTTGCATAATTATTTATTTATTTTTTATTCACTACGAGTGCTAGTTCAGTAAATAAAATCAACTCATTAGCTAAGAGAAAGTATTAATAACTATGAAAACTTTAATTAGATATTGATTGAATACTTTAAAATTTAAATAGTTATTTCTATATTTAGAAAAAATTGAGCATCCAACGTCACACAAGCGCTACTGTAACTTAAAAGCTGAGTTATGAAATTATAAAACCCTCTAAAATTTAAATTTGAGCTTGAAGTCACCTGGCTGTACGCTTCATCAATTCTTTATTTGTTTATTTATTTTCATCCTTTCGTTACATCTTTTCACGCATCATTGGTTCTCAGTTTTTACCCTCATTTAAACATTCCCACTTGCATTAAAAATAAAGAGACAAAAACGTGCAATGAAGGTTAATTTTTTTATTCGAGCTGTCCTAAAATAATATAACATTAAACAAATCTTCTTGTCTGATATAATGAAAAAATATAGATAAATACAAGGTTTTTCCTATCTCAGGATGCGGTACAGCTGTTTCACGTTTACACAGAGATAGCATTAAAGACTAAAAACAATTATCTTGATGCGGTACCGCTGGTATCATGTTTACACAGAGATAGCATTAAAGACAAAATAATTATCTTTGGATGCGGCACAGGTACAGCTTATGAGGAATATAATCGAGAGAGCCGTAAAGGTTTCCAACGTCCAATCTCATAAAAATTTTATAGGATTAATTATAAAAGGTTTTAATCCTATAAGGTTAACACTTTCGACTCTTTGAAAATTTTATAAGATTAAATCTGAAAGATTTCAACTTTATAAGATTTTAGAATTAGATTTGAATATTTAGTAAAAACTTTATAAAGTTATAGGATCGCATTTGAATCATATAACAAATCCAATGGATATCTAATAATCAGATATCATAATTTAAAAAACAAATAAATAAAAACATTACTAAAATAATAAGTAGAAAAAAAAACACAAAGGAGCTATCATTTTTTTTACTTCCTAAAATATTTATTTAAAAGGGTAATCATCTGATACAGTCCGTTATTTATTAGAATTACGAATTGCAAAGAAAAGGAGACTTTTATTGATATTTTATTTTATAATAATAACAATTAAATGAAGTGATCTAAAAATTTTTGTTTTTAAAATAAATTTTGAAAACAAATTAAACAAATTACATATATTGGATAATAGTGTTAGTCTATTAATTATTCAAAACCTAAAGAAGATACAATAAGATACAAAAAGCATATCAATAACATATGTTATTGAGTATTATATGATAGTATTAGTAGTATGTATACACAATTATTTCTTCATGTGAGAGTTACTTATAAGGAGGAAATTTATAAAAGAAAAAGTATAAATATAAAAATATATGAAACGTTGAAGAAAACTAGAATAAATGAAAAAAATGAAATAGGGGACAAATAACTATATAAAGCAGATGAAATCACCATGATTCCATATTGCTATGGATTCCAAATACCACGGTACATAACTTGCCAAAAGGGCACTTAACAGTTTAAGATGTGCCAATTTTTATAAACCAACATTTGGCATCCTCTGTCTGTGTTGTAGCTTTTATTAGCTTGAGATGTGCCAACTTTATAAGTAAACATTTGCCAACTTGTGTCTATTCCTCGTTGGACCAATTGTTATATATATATATATATGCATATGTCAGCTGGAGAGACGGATCTGCAAGTAAAAACAAAGCACGATAAATCCAAAACCCAGGAAACTTATAGACTAGTTGAGTGAATATTTATATACACACACACATAGATGTACATATTTAGACTCGTCGAAAGGGTTCACGAGTACCAAATTATCCACCCAATTTATTTATTTCGCGGTACGTAAGTTTTAATTATTTATTTTTAGTGCTACTAAATATGTGTATATATGTGTAGTTTAATAAAATATATATGCAATATGTCTTTCTAATGGAATAAATGCTCTATATATGCTTCTTGGCACTCAACACATGCAGAAAAAGAAAAATGCAAGTAGTTTTGTAATTTCCCTATGTATGAAATAAGAAATGTATATATTTACACATTAACTTTTTATTTACTGTAATGAAATTGAAGTGGATGAAAAGAAAATATATAAATAGAAAATTATAAATGCAGGCAAATCCCGAGGTTATTGAAACAATAATTTCATCTTGTTGCCTTTTTCGATTTTTTTAGCTTATTTGTTTGATTTCTTGAGATTTGCAAGCCGAAGAATGATTAAAATATATAAAAATCAGGATGTCTATGCCACGGGAAAAGACTTCATGGCAGAGGTAAACAATTAAAGCGAAGATAGTTAATTAGTAGAGCAATATTTTTTTTAGAAAATAAATTTCATGCCCACACCATAACCCACAAGGCTAAAATATAGAAATCTCTACCTCAAATAGCCTCATCAAAAGATTTTCATGTCAATCCTTTTGGTATAATTTCTAAAGGAATCAGAGCCTTACTATCCAAATATGGTACCTTAATATGTCTACTCATGCTATAAAATATTATCGCATGATACAAAAGGCCTAATAAAGTTTTTGATGTGGACGACAAGTTACTATGTTGCCATCCTTGACCAACTATATTGTCGACCTTGACCAACCTTTACGTCAGCCTACTTTGTCAATTATGTTACACGATTTATTTGTATTGGTCTAAATTGTATTTACTATTCTTCTTTTTAGATTTATATTTGTTATTAGCCGATATTATATTTATTATTTTATCTTTTTAGGATTTTGTATTTTAGGATTTTCATATAATAGTATAAATAGACCTTTAAGCTTGTCTTTGTATTCACAATTGATATTTGACATCTTTGATATTGAATTAAGAAGATTTTCTCTGAATTTGTAATTGTTTAGCAATTGTGTGATTAAGTTTACATTTTGAAATCAATCATTGAATTGGTTTCTCTTATTTAATGCTCCTATGTTGTGTTAGTTGGTATCAAAGCAAATAAAATCCTACGAAGATGTCGATAGATTGTAGAATAGAAGGTGGTCGTATTCCTAATGGTGTTCAAGGTACGAAAATCCTACGTAACAAGTAACCGGTACGAAGAGCGATAGAGAAGACCATGGGTAAGAAAATCCAGCAAAAGGAACAGCAATTTGATGACCTGATCTATCGATCAAATATCAACAATAGTAGGAAGGATTATTGGAGACAACCAGAAGGTGACCTACGGATCAATTCTATTACTTATGATACCAATGATAAAAATGAATTTTTTCAAAATCTGGCCTAGAGAAGAGGTCATGGTGGCAGAAGATTATATGGTAAGAGTAATTATAGGTATAAAGATAAAATTTCTTCTCAATTTAAATATGTTGTTTTTGAGTTTGATGGTACTAGAAATCTAGATGACTTTTTGGTGTAGGTTGAGGAAGTTAAGAGGTTCTTTGACTATATGAGAGTTTCTGAGGATATGATGATAGAATTGGTGAAGAGTCGTTTACAAGACGATGCATGGCATTGGTGGGAAAAACTTTTGGCATTGAGACGCCTTGAGGGCAAAGAGCTTGTGAGGACTTGGTTCATGATGAAATACCTGATGGAGTGAGAGTTCTTTCCCTTAGACTACAAGCAAATCGTTCCTTAAAAAATTCCAAAGATGCCTGAACCAGTAAACCTAATTCCAAAAGTGTCTAAGAAGGAATTAGTAGGACAAGATAAGAACTCAATCCTCGAAGATCAGAGTGCTCAAATTAGTGATGGCGAGGACAATAGGTAAGAAGCTAATGCTTGAGACTATGTTGGTGAGGAAGTCGTTATGGGGAAGCCCCTGTTGATTGACGAACATGTGTTGATAGTTACTAATGAGGTGGAGGCTAAAGAAAGTCCTAGCAAATTCAGTGCACTAGTGAATGAGATTAAAAATGTGGGGCTCAGTGATTTGTCTAAAAACTTATATCATGACCCAAAACAAATGCCATAATTAGTGAGTGCATCTATCCTATCGCTTCATATCAACATGGAAAACAATTGTCCAGTTATCACTCCAATCTATCCAGATTGTGCGCAAACAGATTCAAAAGAAAACTTAATGATGAGTTTTAATCTGGTGGGGGTAAATGATGTAGAGTGTATCACGATCAAACGACGAGATAAACGGGATAAATCAAGATGACCAACGAGAGGAAGAAGAAGAGGAAAAGGAGAAAAAACGAGAACTCGAGATCGAGATAGGTCGAGGTCGAGGTCAAGGTCGAGTTCTTTGCTAGTTGGAGAGAATAATACGACGACAAGCTACTACTCCGCCACCATTGACCAGCTACACTGCGGCCTTGACCAGTCTTTAAGCCTACCTACTTTGTCAGTTATGTCACACGATTTATTTGTATTAGTTTAAACGGTATTTACTATTTTTCTTTTTAGATTTGTATTTATTATTAGTTGATATTGTATTTATTATTTTACCTTTTTAGGATATTTGCCTTTTAGGATTTTCATGTAATAGTATAAATAGGCCTTTAGGCTTGTCTTTGTATTCATAATTGATATTTGACATCTTTGATATTGAATTGAGAAAATTTCTCTGAAGTATTGTTTAGTAATTGTGTGATTAAGTTCACGTTTTGAAATCAATCATCAAATTGATTTTTGTTATTTAACACTTTCATGCTATGTTAGTTTTAGAGCATAGTTACCTTGATACCTTAAAAAGAAAAATTAGCTAGACATGGTTAAGGAAAACTTACAAAAGCTTTATTGAATATGGAGGAAGTATGTCACAGTGGTTGGGGAAATTTGCTACAACTATTATAAGAACACTCTTGCAGAATTTAAATACTTAGAAAAACTATCACTATAACTCTTTTCCTCATACTCTTAGCTTACATTCAACTAAGAATGTATCTGCTTTTATAAAAAAATTTTGCAGACAAAAACAGTATAGTGCTATAGTACTACTACAATGTTTCTATAGTGTGCTACTAAATAGTGTGTGTTGGTCCCGTTAAAATAATCAAGAGGGGGGGTGAATTGATTATTATATGAAAATTCTCGCCTCTTTTAAATAAAACAAAATATTGTTGAAAATCGTGAGAACAACAAAAAATAAAATGCAATAATTAAAAGAGCAGAGTTAGAAGATCAGGCAGCAAATTATAGTGGTTCCGCCTTGTCGTCAGTCCACTCTTCCAGCTCTACGCCGGGGTCCCGGTTGTCTTTATCGGTGGTGTTTCACTATATCAAAATTCAAATGAGAGTACAATCAAGCCACCGTATTGGCAAAGTCTCACTATTGAGTCTCCCTAATTTAAACTCTAAGCTAACACTCAACTATAGTGATAGATAACTCTCATACACTTCTCAAGAAGTAACAAATCTTTGAGGATTAAAAATATAAAGTTCCTCTACAAATTAATCTCAATAAAATATATGAATAGGCTGCTTTTTCCGAAAGAGGAAATTCTTCTTTTTATGCGAATCTGAATGCTTGTTCTACTCTCTATTTTTGCTTTTGATTCCTTAAATATATCTCTTAATCACCAACGGCTATTTTTGCAAAATTCAAAAAACTTCTTCTGTTAAGAAAAGATGGATAAATATGACGTGATCTTCTCTTCCTTATCTGTTGTGATTTTAATTTTAATTTGAAATGATATGAACTATTATGATCTTCATCCAAGATATTAGATGTACTGAGATCTTCTCTTGTAATTCTAACTTTGGATAAACTTGAAGTAATTTTGTTATAACCACCGGGATCTTCTCTTCATATTTGAAACTGAGGTTATCGTTCTTCACGGGATTTTCTGAAATGAAAGAAACAAAAACTAACAATATCTTTCTTGATATAGCTTTGCCGAAACATAATCTTCCAAGTGAATTTGCAAAAATCAAATCTTCCTTATCTGATGTATGACGTGATAAGTTTTAGTGGTTACCAAGATATTCTTGTCATAAGCTTCTTGATAGATTTGAACAAACAAACTTGATATTGTAATCTTTATCCAAAAAGTTGGTTGTGATATCCCTTAAAAAGATATGACGACCTATTCTCTTATAACAAACATTATCCTTAATATCTTTACTTGTAACAAATCTTATCAATATATAAAAATCAAATTATTTTATCTATATATAAAAAAAAAAACTTGAAAACATCTTGATGTGATTTGATCCCCATGATATTAAATCTATCTTTAGTGTAATACATCAAGTATATTGCCCACATATACTTTAACGAATGAAGCTGGGTCTTGACAAATATTAAAACAAAGTTTTAATCACTTTTAAGATCAAGTATCTAGCTTTAAAGGTTCTGAAACAGCTTCTGTTGACTTTATCTTTCTATTGAAGAAGGTTCTGAAATTGCCTCTGACTAGCTTGATAAGCATATTTGTCTACTAACATAAATTTTGAAAACGCTTCTGACTAGCTTGTTAAGCATATATGAGTTTCACTGAAAGTTCTAAAAATGCTTCTGAAAGACTTTCTTTAGATACCAAAACTTAAACGGAACTTCTGAAATAACTTCTGACTTTATAAAAACTCATTTATACAACTATCAAAGGTTCTGAATAAGCTTCTGTTCAATCATACTTAGAAACAATTAATCTTCCTTTTGTTATCATCAAAATATTATTAAAGAGCTTAATAGTGTGCTACAGTGTTGTTACAATGTCCAAACAGCATTGCTACAATAAATCTCTTGTTATCCTTTTGTCAATTTATCCTTGTTTGTTTTCTCCTTTGTCTTTTGTAATCTTCTCCTCCTATCTCCTTTTCGATTTTTCCGTGTCTGTTTTCCTTTTAGTTAAAACCTATTCTGTCTCCTCCCATAAAAAAATTTCAGCTGATTGATAGGCTGATCTTTTCTTCTAATAAAACTTCTTTCTTAATATTTTATAAGGATACCATGTTCCCATTCTATGTCCCTTAAGGCTACTAAAACTTCATGAAACATTTTTCCCATGGGTCGAGCCATAAATTGTGAAAATGTGCAATTTCTGTGACAAGTCCATAATCTAGAAGAGTAGCCAATGTGTATTCTTGGTTCCTTATTTTGAATCATTTGAAGTAGTTGAGATCTATAGCTGCTGTGTGTATATCGTAACGAACATATTTTGGACAATAGTATTTATCTAGATAATGATTATTCATTTCAATCTGTGAATCCTTTCTTATTTAAGAGTAACATGGAAGATTGAGAAAAGCCTTTACTCTTACTATGGTTTCAAATCCTACTCCATAAAAACATATATGTTCTTCCTACATTGTCATTTGGAGTAATATAAAAGGTTTTAAAAATGCTTCCTTTGCATATCCTTTTATTAACCATTTTGGAAGAGATGGAAGTTTTGAAATAAATTCATTTCTTTTAAAGAAAATGAATGTTATTGCATTTTCATATTCTTCTTGAAGTGTTTTTTCTGTTTTCCTTCTTTGAAATGGAAATGTTTCCCTGCAGTCTTTATTGTGCTCTTTTATACTTTCAATACTTCTCTTTTTGCTTAGGTATGATTTTTCTGTGATTTCAAGAGAAGATATTTTATTTTCCTGCTATTCCTTTAAAGATTTCAAATCTATATACCTTTATGTATCTTCAACATGCTATATGGTACTTTTAACACTCCTTAAATTATCAATAGCTGGATCCACATAAATTTCCTGTTTTCCTAACATTTGTCTGACCTAATTTGCCACAGCTTCAAGATTATTGAATCCTCTCCATGAAGGATTTGGGTGATCTGTTATTTGGTTTTGAACATCATTCTAATAGCAAAAAACTCCTGATAAATGTCCTTTAGCGACTCCATACATTTGATATTTCCTTTTAATTTGTCTCTTCTGTCTTATTTGTCTTTATGTTCCTTGTGATGATTCATTCTCCTATGGCCTTTTCATGTAGCAAGTTTCATGTGTACCTTTGACACCTTGTGACTCTATTTCATTAAAATACATAGCAAGAGCACAACAAATTACATATTTGAACTTATTTTGACTAGTTAAAGACCATACACTGTCTATGAGAGCAATATGTGTCTCTCCCTTAACATTAATTAATGGTAGTACTTGAAACTTTCTTGGAGAATTTGTTGGTAATATGGGCAGGGCTATATCACTAATCATGACTTGTGGTCCTTCCATAACTTCTGATAACCTTGTTCCATGAGATAGAAAACTAGAACTGCTTGCTTGTGAAACTTGAGAAGACATTGGCCTCTTTTGTGGCCTAAATCCTTTGTTTCTTTGAAATTCTATGTTTTCCTAAAAAGAAAATTAATTATATTAGTAAGCAGGATAATTCATCTGTTGCAGTATTATATTTCCCCTTTATATGCTCAAATTCTATCTTTTATCATTTATTTATTATTACATCATTAAACTTTAACTATTTTCTTCTACTCATTTTATTACTTCTGGTGTTCTTATGGAACTTAACTATAGCTTCACAGTCTGTTCTAACTAACATATTATTTTTATTTATAAAAGATAATCTAAAATTACCTAGATAATTTACAACAACCATAATTTCTCTATCTATATTTGGTAAATTTTTTTTCTTGAACTTTCCACTCGTATACCTGCAAATTTCTTCAGTTTTCCTTTCAGTATATTTATGGGGTTTCCTTAAAAAAATTCCTCCCTATCCTAGTTCACATCCATCACTTTCAATGATCAAGAAATCTACGTTTAGGGGTAATCTTAGATTTGGTAACTTTTGAACCTATTTCTTTATTTTTCTTATCTGCTTCATGTCCTCCTAAGACAAACTTTTAAAACTTAAACTTATGTTATAAAAGGACCTACTAAAAAATTCAAATCCTTTATAAAAAGGTCTTGCATAATTTAGTAAACCCAAAAATACCTGTGATTGCTGTTTGTTCATTTGTTTAGGAAGTTCTATCACATTTTTTACCATGTGTTCCTATAGCTTAATTTTTCCTTCTACTATTCCTACTCCTAAAAATTTAATATTCCTTTTGAAAAACTATGCCTTTTTAGTGCTTATCACTATTCCTTATCTTTGAAATTCTGAAAGCACCATCTTTAAATGCTCTATGTGTTTATGTTCACTTTTGAAAAAGACAAGACATCATCCACATAAATTGTAGTAAAATCTTTTAAATTTTGAAAAGCCATGTTCATTTTCCTTTAAAAAATTGAAGGTGCATTCTTTAAATTGAATGTCATAAGTATCTATTGAAAATATCTCTGTAGATAAGTAAAAGCAGTTCATGGTTGTGATTATTCATTTATCTTTACCTGCCAAAATCCTGACTTACAATCAATTTTTTTTTTTTTTAACTAATTCAATTTTGTTAGGAAGATTGTAAGAATCATCTCTTGTGTTATCATGCAATATCCTATAATCTATTACTATTCTTGATTTTCCTCTTGCTCTTTCACTTCTTTTCCTGAAAATGAATACATGACTTTAGTGTTGATTGTTCAACCTTTCTATGACCCCTAATTCTAACAATTCCTTTATGTGCATTTCAAACCCTTTTCTATCTAAATTATCACACTCTATTACTCTAGAATAAATTCTTAAGCTAGGATTTATTATATGTAATTCACAAAAAAATTTCTTCCTTTTCTAGGTTACTAATGATTTGATCAATAGCTGGGTAACCTGTTTTCAAATATGAATTTTCCAAAATCTTATGTACCTTTTCCCATTTTTCCTTTATTTATTTCTATTTCTTTTCATCTAGATTTTTTCTAAGAATTCTTTTTAATTCTTCTAATTCATTCGAATTTTCCTCTATTCCTATTTTATCATTTTCCTTTTTTTGACATTCTCCTAATCTTTAACATTCACAATTCTTTTCATCCTTTTCATCATGCCTTTGCAACAATTTGATATATGGTTATGTATTCTTTAAATAGTTTTGATATGCTATAGCTGGATGTCCTAAAATATTTACAGTATATCTAATGATCAAGATACCATGGTGATTACTTGAAAGAAAATGTAATCTTATTATACATCTACTTTTTGAACTATCAAAATTCCATAATTGTATCATTCCACTATGCATAGGTACAATCCGTTCTTCTCCTGTGAACAAACTTATTTTATGTTTCTTCATACATCTGCACTCCTTTGTTTTATTTCCATGTATATCTGAACTAATTCTCCAAATATCAATTTGCTCAACTTCATCTATGGGTGCTCTCCTTTCATCTATCATATTTGCAATACTACTTGTATCTATAAATGCATCTAATTCTATTGTCTGTGTCTTAAAGAATAATCTTATCCTAATATACACTCCTATGAATTTTGCAACATGCCTTTCTTTTGGACTTGACATTTTTAATTATTTTATCATTTCTAGAGATGTATTTGCTACTCCCATGTAACTTCTTATTTTATTATCATGGCCATCTCCTTCTTCTCTTATTATTATTCATGTGTTCATATTGTCCTTTGCCTTTCATTTTTCTAAACTTGTTATCCTTTCTTTTATCCCCTATGATTCTTCTTCTATCATGTCTATCTTATTGTCTTTCCTCATTATTCTTTCTCCTATTACATCTTGTTGAAAACTCCTATTGACTATAAACCTTTCATTGAACCGAAACCTTTCATTTCTTTATTTTAGGATTATTTTACATGATTCTACTATATAGCTTTTGCACTATATCTGAGTATGGTTATCGGATATCCAAAACAAAATTTGCATAAATGGTCTTCTGATCTACTTTCTTGAGTCCAATTATGCCTACAACCTTCTATGTTTTCTCCTATGTTCATCATTATATTTCTTATATTTTGTAACATCCTATTTAGCAATTCAACCTTTTCATCTTGATACTTTATTCTTATTTGTTCTTTGTAAGGACTGTGAAAACTTTGATTTAAGAACATTCCTGTAATATTTTTCATCCTCGCTATTAGATTCTTCTATCATCACTCCTGTGGATCTATTGATAATATACTATAGATTGTTTCTGTGTCACTCATGTTTTCATCTATTGCCAATATGTCTTCATTCGTGCATTCCACTAAAATATTTGCCATAGTGTTACTATTATGCCTTTTAGGACATGCCTTTGCCATATGTCATCCCTCATTACAAGTATAACACTTTAATTTATTCTTGTAAATCCTGTTTTTATTGTATTTCCTTACATGCTTGTCTTGCTTTAACTATGGCTTTCTTGCTCTACTTTTCTTTGCAAAATATTTATTTTTTAGGCATGTACTTTGGTTTTAGCCTCTTTTTATTCCTTTCTATTGCTCTATATACTTGTGGAGTATAAATAGTTTGACATAAATTATAATTTCCTCATTTCAATTGCCTGTTTATTTGTAAAGCTGTACATTTTTCTGTTAACTTATCTACGAGAAAATTATCTTGGTTCCTAAGTTATTTAGCTCTTCTTCTTGAGTTGGTTCAACCTTTTCTTTCTATTCTTTATGCACTTCTGCTCCTAATGGTCTTGATAACTTTAAAAACAATTTGTCTGCCATCAATTTTTCATAATAGCAGACAGCAATGGTGCAATTATAGAAAAATTCATGTATATATCTGTTAATAAAATATTAATCATTTATTTGTAACTGTTCCAAATTCCTTATGGTATCCCTTTGTTGGTCATATCCACCAATTTATGGTGCTTCTCTAGTTAATACTACTCTTATCTTACTACAAAAATTGTATGGATTTGCCCCTAAAGCTTTATCTGTGGCTACATGTTGTGGAAAAATTTTCTTATAAGACTCCTACATAGTTCTTGCAATTTCCCCTAAAAAAGACTCTAAATATATGTACATTTGATCTATATCTTCTGTTAAAGGACTATCTTTCCATGCTCTAACAACTATTTGTGTCCTATTATCTACTAAGGGTCTCCAACTTTGTGGATCATGTATACTTATATTGAGGATTCTTCCATTGTCTATCAAATTCCTTTTATCTAATGTTTCAAATGGCATCCTTTTTCCTTTATACATCATAACTCTTGGTTCTCTTTTAATATAATCAGTATAAGGTACTCTACTTGGAATTCCTTCCCACATGTTTTGTCCTTTATGTGTCACTACAGAGGGAATTGTATTTGACCTTGTATCTTCATTATTATTCATCATAGCATTTTCATATACATGTGTTAAGGTCTCAATATCTCCTTGTGAACTTGTTTCTGACTCAAAATTCTTTTAAGACTCAAAATCTAGCTCTATTCGCATCAGTTCATGTCACGCCCCAAAGTGTGCCCTATAGACAGTCCGCCACACTCAACATTTAAACTCAAGTAAGACAACCTTAGTCTTTCCATGAGTTTGAATGTCGGGTGTAAGGCTCACTCTCAACATTCATAGAACATACTTTGCCTCGTAATAGCTTAAGGAGACATAAATAGCAGCAAGAATGTAAATCATGACCGTCTTACAGAGAATTATTCTATTACATGAGCTAGGGGGCATACCCCCGATAACAATGCTAAGAATCTTAAGCTCACAAAATTCATTGTATTATCCTTCAGACACTGGTTCCGGGAAACAGGATTAGAGTCCATTTCTACTTTTAGGTCCCGGCCTTAACAAAAGCTCCTCAACCTCTAAGCTGTACTTGATGTCCACGGGTCCTTGGAGATAGCCCAAGGTATTCATACTGCAACAGGAAACTAATGGGGTATAAGCTACACTAGCTTAGTGAGTGAAAACTTCCGAATCACCATTAATACAAACATTCAAGCAAGTGATTAATTAACCAAATGAATGCATCAAACGAGTGAGTTCATCAAACATATGACCAGCCAGAAATCATATGTGGATGGACTTACGCCCTCTATCCCTTAGCAGATTTACGAATCCTGCGGTACGACGCCGTTTAAGCTCACGGTCAACTGAATAACATTTCATTTTATGGATTATGATTAACCAACATATATTCGTTTTATGGATCACAAAAAACCAACGAATGCTAATGCTCCATCCCCATCGTGATATGAATGAGTTCAATTATAATTGAGGCCCAATAATAGATTAATCCAATTCTTTTAGGTGGCCAAGCAATGCTCGCAGACAATCAATTCTAACTCATCTCTACATAACCAATAACTTATCACCCGGTTCCGATATTCCTTAAGTTCAATTTCGCATATCAACAACAGACAATCATCATTCCCAACTAACCCCATCATACATAATCATTCTTTATATTTTTACCTAGCAACTAGTGCGGCTATCACTACAATCACAAGCAATAAATTGAAATCGGAAGAGAAACTCACTTGGCCATGGTACGCCGGTCTCTTAATAACGGTGGTCGGGTGATACGGTATCGACGTGCTCGGGATCACCTACCAAATAAGAATAGCCTAATGAGAATTTCCTCACTCAACTAATTCAAGCTATGCATCTAAACTAATTAAAGTCGTGATTCTCGCTACTTGCGGAAGTTCCAACTTAAAACGGCCATAACTTGGTCATTTTAACTCGGAATTTCGCAAATTCTATATCGATTCCTATCTACTTCGAAAGATCTATCTATTTCTAATATTATTTTCAAGTTTTGAAAACATTAAGGTCATGGAACAGTGGGATCAGATCTGTTCTGTAACTTTTCCGATTCCAAAAAATTGTTTCGCATTTGATAAAATATTCCTAGTTGATGATTCGTGTATAGATGGTATATGAATGGATTCCTAGCATGAATGTCATGTAATGAGCTCAATAATGAGCTCAATATATGCATGGTCTTGATGATTTTTTATGATGAACTCCTAATTATTAAGAAACTCCATAATTGTCACTTATAAAAAGCTATTCTTTCCAACTTTATATTCCCTAGGGTCTTTAGGATTTTATTCTTGGAATTTACTTGTTATCTAAATAAAAAATGAATTCTCAACATCTATACCAATCATGACGTTCATTTATGTATAAAAATCCACATTTTTCATTTGGCAAATATGTTTTCAAACAAGCTTTTACAAAAATCCAATTTTGAAAATCTCCTTTTCTTGCATTTTCTTTATGAGAAAACTTGTTTAATGCATCAAAAATTGAAGTTTCATTATATCTATTGTGTAAGGACTCCATTTGGCTCATAAAACATGCCATCTTAGCTTGACTACTAAGTGTTTATGTAGGCATCATCCTAAAATACGAATTTGACTATTAATCACTATATCAATATTTTTCATTCTAACTTCACTACTTGTTTTACATTTTTCTCATGCCTAAACTCATCTAAGCTCATGAAAATCATTCCTTAAGGGCATCTATTACATATACCTTCCATTTTTGATGAAAATTAGTTTTAAAGTGGTTTTGGTAGTTTTAAAAATAGGGTTTCAAATCATCCGAATTTTCAACTAAGCATTTCTAACAAAATAATTTCTTTTTCAAGTTTCTTGTCTTCTATACATGTAGATCTACCATCTATCCTATCTATACATAAGCAAGGCTTCATTTTAATGATCATCAATGCATGAAAATCAAGAATAAACATATGGACATAAATGTAGATGAAGATATAAATATCTAAACACTAGATCTACCATATATAGTGCATGAATCATGAGTCTCATGGCATGAACCTAACTTTCCAAGCAAGATCCCTACTTTACATGCATGAACATAACATTATCTCAACAAAAACTTCTTAAACACTAGATCCACTTCTTGTGATGGCTTGAGATTCTTGTATTAGTATTTCATATCCCTTGCACATGCTCATTGGGATTAAAGGTGCAAAACACACAAGAATGGTCTTGCTATTACAAGATTTGGGACTAACAAAGCTTGGAATCATCATCTAATGGATGTTTTAAAAAAAAAAGAAGATGAAACAAGCTTGTGGAGGAGCGCATGTGTGTGTGTGTGTCACGGCAATGTAGGGAGGAGAGGGAGAGTTTAACCTTTGTAAAAATTTTGGAAGAGTGAAAAATGAGAGGAGAGAGAACATAAGCTTATATAATAGGTGGATTAGGGTTTTGATTGAATAAAATAAGTAAAATAAAACAAAAATGAGGGGGAAATGGGGGAGAGGCGCGGCCAAGGGGGTAGGAGAGAGAGGGAGGATTTGAAATTTGATAAAAATTGGATTTTGTGTAAAGAAATTAGTAATTATATTAATTAATTAGGAAACAAAATTTCTTGGAAAAGGAAATTGTAATGAGTAGTTATAAGGATGTAAGAATAGGGTATGGGTAGTAGTGTAGGTTGTACTTGTGAATAGTAGACAAGACATCTACTTTACCGGTTGTAAAGAAAACACGGGAAAAAGGCTATAACTGTAATTTTTATAGCCCGGAAAATTATAAAATTGATATTTTTGGAATCCTTATAAAATTATGGTTTAAATGAATATTCCGAAACATTTTTCTGAGTTCATGATCCCGGGCACTTTTTTCCGTAATTGAGCTCGAAAGGCCTGGAATTGAAAAATTCCCGAATTCAAAACTTTCTAAGGTTTAAAATATACTATAAAACAATAATTCATATTCATTTACTCTATAAAACTTTTTTGTTATGAAACCGAAGGAAAGCTGGATCTAGGATATCTAAACTCCTCTCACTAAGCTTAAACCAGACCGATATAGGGTTTTGTTCTCCGGTTTCCGAAGCTTATCCGATCACTAGGAGAACTAGGGTATACATTATAAGAATAATAATAAAAATTGGGTAATGAATAATAGTGAATTGTACTGAAAGACTCACTAATTACCGGTAGTAATGAAATACAATTAAATTTGCAAAATCAGGTAATTCTAGCTATTTGAAAATTTGTAAAACTAATAATTTCGAGATCCTTATAGAAATATGAGTCTAGTGGCATTAATAACATATTTTTAATATTTTGAATCCCAGGGCGCGCTTTTCGAAGTCGGTACCTGATTGGATTGGAATAGGTCGAAAACTCGTTGAGCTCATCCTTTAGAGCATCCTAGGCCTAAAGCGAACCAATTACACCTTTTCCCCTTATTCCAACTCCTTGGTTTAGGAACACGGAATTGCCGGATCTAGACTACGGAGTTTCTTGGGAGTTTCAAGGACTTAGGTTTCCCGGTTGACTTTCCGATTTACACCTTTGCCGATTTAGAAATTGATATTTTTATACCTATATGACATATCTGATTGGTGAGATTTATTTTAAGGTCAATTTTCAACGTTCTCGGAATTCTTTGGATTGAGTTTTATTTCCGAAGGTTAATCACTATTTACTTCTTAACAATTGTTTTGGGCTCTATTAGCCGAAATTATAAGTTGGAGTTAAATATAAAATTGTCGTATGTAGAGGTTTTAGAATGGAAGTCTATTGAGTTGCTATTTTATGGGTTTCTTATTTTCTCACGATTCGAAATTTCCCGGATTCGTTCGGAGTTTGGGACGTATTGAAGTTCAGTTTTAATTCGAATGACTTTTAGGGTTTTATTTTCAAGGTTCATCTTTAGAACTATTTACTGAAATTTTCCAGGGCTTACAGTTCATCTATCAATTCTAACAAAATCTCCTTTCTTTATTTTCTTTTCCAAAACAATAAGCATCTCCTTGTTCTATTTTATTTTTAAACCTTGCCTCTTGCATTTCTCTAAATTCTTTTTTCTTCTAACCATATTTCATAAGGAATGAGATCTTCTCCATGTCCTATCAAAAAATGATCTTTCTAATATTAAATTGGTCTTAATGGTTCTTCGCCATTTGTATCTTCATCTTCCTTTTTAAGAATCCATTGATTAGCCTTTATTTCTTATGCATAGGAATTGTATCTAGCATTAAAATACCTTTCCATTTCCTTTATCTTCTTATTTGTATCATCAACACAATTAGAAGTTGACCCATATCTCCTCTCCAACCTGAAATGTCTATCTATTCTAGCACATTCATCGTTCCTAATGTTCCTCTTTCTTCCAGGGTTTGGTTAAAATTTTCTGAGACATTATCCTCATCACCTGGTGATCTTCACCTGTCATCATAAGATCTAAATCTCAATGACTATGTGCCATTTGGGTTTGGATACATCAAATTTCCTATAGGAACTCTTTGTGTTTCACCTGCCATGTTCCTATTTACATTTCATTCTTCTCCTTCTAAAGCAAAAGAATCTATTTCCATTAGCTCTATCATCTTTGTTCCTTTTGTTGTCATTGCATATATGATTCATTTTATGCCGAGCTTATAAGATATTTCACTATTATTTGTTATTTTACAAATAAAGCTAATATCTGTAAGCAAGTTTTCACCTATATGATCCTTATATCCTTTGCTTTGAAGCTCTATTTCAATATCGATAAGATTGTTTATTGAAACCATAAAATTAGGTGCACAGTAAAACAATCCCATTCTACTGTTTACATCTATTTTTATGGTTGTAAATAAAGCCTTTCTTATATCACCTCTCTATGATTTATCCATTAATATTACCAAAACCTTTCCTCCTACCTTTTCTCTTATTAATCCTCTCACTCCTATGACTATTAGTCCAGATGGACTAAGGTTTTGCTTGACTTTTTTCAGATGCCTTAAAGATTCCTTTGTAACTAACCTTATATTTAATGGTCTTATTGTGATTGAAATCCTTTCTTCCCTATTTGACTTGAACAATCCTGTTTTCCAACTTAAGATTTCTGCTTGGTATAATCTTCTGAGATTCAACAGAGTAATGGCATGGTTCGAATAAATCTCAACATCCCTATCTATGTCTACTGCTTCTTCCATATGTATCACATGATTTCTTTGTCTTCTTGTTCCAATGTTTATTATATCTAGAATTCCTACTCTAGAGTTTGTTTCTATAGAACTTGTACTAGGTTTTGGGGATTTCAAAATATGGGATTCTCCTGTGAATGGTCTAAGCTTATCTAAAAATCTTGCATTATCTTGCCCATGGTTGTCAAACTCGAGTTTCTACCTAGAATCACTAAGGGGTCCGTAGAATCGGAACGTAAAATCGAAACGTAGAATCGTAAGATTCTACAACTAATGTAAATTTGCTTACAAAAACTATTGATGTACTTATTAAACTAATAAAACTTTAAATAAATTATGAAAATAAAAATTTAGTATTAAAATAGTTATGTATAACCAAAATTTAAGTTTTACCAATCATAATTCATATACTGTCATTAATATATTTAGTGCAATTTTATAATTAAAATAATTATTTTTATTTAATGATGATTCATAATCTATAATTATTAAGATGTATTGCAAATCATTTAAATTATCATGCGTGAGTAGTTAGTTTTATGCAGTAATGAATATTTTCATGTTCACTATATATTTGCACAAAAAAATCATTACATAAAAAATCATTATATTTATGGAAAATAAATTTATAGATAGAAAATTATTAAAAAAGGAAAAAATATAGCATTGTATATATTAGTTTAATTTTCATTCAAAATATTCAAAATATATCATAGTATATAACCTAAAAGAAAATAACTCTCTGAAAAATACAAAAAAAGGAAATAAAAGGAAAAATATTTAAAAAAACTAAAATTAAGTTAGATTAAGATAAATATCAAGAACCAACCCCAATAACCCTAAATTTAAATATATTAAATTGATTGCATTTTTAAAGTTCAAATAAAAAAAAGTGTAAAATTACAACTTTACGATTTTACTACGATTCTACTACCGATTCTACTCACGATTCTACGATTCTACTTACGAGTTTACTCAAAAAACGATTTTGTATGCGAGTAGAATCGAAATATCATCATCAACTCGTAAACTCGTAGAAACGTACGAGTAGACTCGCGAGTTTGACAACCATGATCTTGCCTATTATTCCTTTCTTCGCCTTCTTCTATAACTCTAGTTTCCTGTGATTCTTGTGATTCTCGAAACATGTTTATTTTGAAAGAGACTTCCACTCTCCTTTCATAAAGTAAGCCTTTGGTTTGTTTACTTTTCTTTCATCTGGTGACGTTTCTAGTCTTTCTATTGTCTCCTCTAACTCCTTTTGGTGATTATAACTATTTTCTTTTATGCCTTTCCTTTTCAAAATTTCTTCTAGGCCGTGGCTTAAATTGTTGACCTTTTGTGAAGCCTCATCGGTAATGCTATAATTGTATTGTTTTGCCTAACTATGACCCTTATGGCATCATTTACTAGTTCCATATTTCCACAAAACTCTTTATGTGATTTTGCAAATTCATTTGTTTCTTCTAAGGAAAATATGTAATCTTCATCTACATCTAGACCACCATGACTACTCATCATAAGAATATCTTCTTTATTTCTTATACCATTCCTTCTATACTTTTTCCTAAGTTAGCTAACGTTTTGCCTTTTTTATTTAGCTCCTTTATTATTAATTCTTGATTACTTTTTACTTCTTCCTTTTGTGCTTGTCTTATAGCCTTGGTATGTTCTGATTGCTTCGATTTCCTTTTTATATCAACGTAAGTTTGCTTTATATAGTCTATTTTTCTATTATCTCCTTTACCTATTTATCTTTCCTTTTCATCCATTCTTCTAAAAAGTTGTGAGCTGTATATAAACTATCTAAATCCTTGTGGATAGTTGTACTAAAAGATATAATTAATTTTGTTATGCTATTTAACTGCTCATGATCTGAATGCAACAAATGTGGTGAATGCTTAAAATAACAAAGATGAGAAAAACTATTATCCCCTACTTGTATCCTATTATGCTCCTTGATCTCTAAATTTAGCCAATCAAAATTCCTAATCATGAAGTTTTGTATTAGGTAATATGTAAGGATCTACTAACCTAATTTGACTTAACTGCTTTCCTAATCTATTTATGCCTTCCTTATCCTTTAAACCTATAAGGTACTTTTCAAAACCTTCCTTTAGATAAATATACAACCTATTCTTTGCTAGAAACTTGTGGATGTGTATAAACTCCTCACCTACTTTCTTTAACCTTTTCATTCAAATCTGTGAGATTAATTTCTATTTCTACTCTAGCTTATATATATAACCTTCAACCTTTTCTATGCTTAAAATTTCTAAATTATCTATAGCCTGCAAGAAATCATAAAGCTTCTTATTATAATTGAAACTTCCTATGATCCTATTGAAACTTGCGCTCATTATGCTACACTTATTGTTAAACCTTCATAATAATTTATCCTTTGACTCACCCTTCCTATATACTTTTCAATTTGTTCTATAATCTAAAGAATTGTTTTATGATTCTTTAAAAGTTCATTTTGTTCATATTCCATTTGGTATTTTCCTTTTTCTAATGCTTTTCCAATTCCTTTTATATCTCCTTTCTAATAGTCCAATTCCTTTCTTCTCCTTTCTATGTAACCTTTTAGTGTTTTTATTATCAAAATCATATCTTTTGTATATTTAACATAATCATGCAATATACCATCATCTTACTTATTAATCCTTCATAATATCTTCTAAGTTCTTACTATTTCTCTTTCTCTTACATAAATTACATCTAAAATATATCTATGGTGTGTATATACCACTAGTGACTTGTTTTTACACCCTTCTATCATTTGTTCTATTTCTTTCTTTTGTCGGTTAATACTTTCTAAATGCTTTTCTATAATTTTCACAAGATTCTTATACCTTTTATTGTATCATTAGACCTTTTAATGTACTCTTTGTATCTAAGTATCATAATCTTCAAACATCAAATGTTCTCTAGGATTTATTAATAAATCTATTATATCACATATTATATTTAATATATTAGAAATTATTGCTATTATAAAAAAAATACCAAATAAACATAAAATTTAAAATCATATCATCCTGTGAACCTTATTATATTATTGTTGCAATCCTTATATACTGCCTTGTTTCTTTAATAAAATTATAATTACTATATAAATTACTATATATCCATGTCATTTGTGGTGTACATATAAAGTTCATGTTCCTTGGAGTTGGATCTTGAAAATGTAACTCTTAAAAACTTTCGAGCTATTCTATGTAACCTTTTGTTCACTTTATAATATTTCTTAACCTTCTAATTTCCCTTCCTTATTCATTTCTGTATTCTTTAATAAACAACATTCATATAAACCATTCATAATCAAACATATTATTTAAGATTTCTTCAACAGAATATGTTTATTCTATAACATATGTAAGCATATGAGTCATAAAATATGAGCTAAATAATCATAAGTAACAAACTGGATAAAAAGAATTTTTTTATACAGAATAATTAAACTTATATTAAACGATAACTATAATAAAACTAGATATGAACAATAACTAAATATAAATAGACGATAACAAATAAATATAAACAAATGATAATATTAAGGCTACTTAAAAGTTAATAAAAGAAAACTACTAATAATAAAGACAACAACAACATAATATTTTACAAGTAAAGCTGGACTAAATAAAACAACTAACTATTAAACAATAATACAAAACAACAACAATAAGACAAAATAAACAAATTATGTAGTCAAAATATAAGACAAAATATAAACAGAATATTTAAACAATATTAATAAAGCTAGATAAAATTGGGAACGAATTGAACAATAAAAGATAATGTAAAAACTAGATAATTAAACGAAACTACTAATTAAAGTTTTTAAAATATAAAGATAACTAGTTGTGATACCAAATCGAGATCTCTGTACCACGGGAAAAGACTTCATGATAGGGATAAACAATTATAAACGAAGATAGTTAATTAGTGGAGCAATATTTTCTTTAGAAAGTACACCTTATACTCACATCGTGATCCATAAGGCTAAAACACGACAACTTTTGCCTCAAACAGCCTCATCAAAGGGTTTTCAAGTTAACCCTTTAGGTATAATTTCTAAAGGAACCAAAGCTTTACTACCTAAGTGTGGTGCTTTAATTTGTCTACCCATTGTATAATATAAGGCCTAATAAGGTTTAGAATATGGTTACTTTAATATTTAAAAAAAAAAAAAAACTAGCTGGACATGGCTAAGGAAAACTTACAAAAGCTTTATGGAATATGGAGGAAGTATGTTACAGTGGTTGGGGAAATTTGCTACAACTATTAGAAGAACACTCGTGCAGAATATAAACACTCAGAAAAACTATCACTATAACCCTTTTCACAAACTCTATATATCATAAAGAAATGCAATCAATTGAGTAGCTTTTATGTAATTTTCACTCGCTAAATATTCAAAAATACATTGAATGATGACTGTAGGTTTATATGGAACATTAATAATGCATACAAAATTATACTTTTTTAGGTTCATAATATATGTATAGACATTATAGTAAATAATACCATAGATAAAATTATAAATGGTGTATTGATTTATTGTAGTGCACTTGGGATTCGATGCACGTGTGAATCATTGGATCTACACTATTGAGGTGAGTGCCCCTTGCTTGTTGCTTGTCATGTAGAATGGTCAAAAGACTGTAAGTCACCTACTTTTTGTTTATGTATTAATATGAATTACTTAAGTAAGTCACATGACATAATGGATTTATTGATTGTGTGGTTACCTTTGTAGACACTTTATTTTTACTCATTTAAGGTTTCAATTTATAGTAAAAATTAATATTACATTAAGCCTATAAATTAAAAAAATTAAAAATCATAAATAATTTTTTTTGGGCTTGATATAGTACTGATTTTAATTATAAATTTTTATAGACCTAATTAAATAGTCTATGTGAATTGTTCTATTTAACTGGGCCATTTTTGAAGCCTTAAATACCATTTTCATATAAATCAAAATAAGACACAAACCAATAGCCTATATAGAAAAGTCATTAGCATGCATAAGGACAATATGTGTTCGATTCTGTGATGAGACAAATTGTTTTTTTATTTTTATTTTTTTTCCACGCCCCCCCATTAGCTAGATGAGGTGAGCGAGTTGGCTAGATGAGAAAAGCGGGTAGGTAAGCCGGTAGGTGAATAATAGGTGAGCAGGTTGAGTATCTATAAATACTTGTCACATATCAATGGAAAAAACCAAAACAAGAGAATCACAAACAAAGAAAAAAAAAAACAATACACAGAAGAATTTCATACAAATCACAAAAGAAAAAAACACTCAAAAGTTTCAAATATAAGTTTTTCTAATAATTCGGGTTTCGAATTTTTTTTTCTTTTTTCCTCTTAGAAAATTCTACTTTTTGCAGGTGAAGTTAATGAAGTCTTATACTACAAGAAGCTTCCTGGTAAGTTGAACTTCTATTTGATAGGTTTTAGATTGCTTGAAGTTGTTGGAATCAACTTCAATCAGGTAAGCCACCACCAATCACCGCTGGAACTCATAGAACACCACTATATGGCCGTTTTCAAGAGAAATCGAGGTCACCGGAGCATTCATTGCCCTTGAATTAGGGTCTGTTTGTTTTGGCTTTTTCCCGACAGATACAGACATTTTTTTAAACTTTTTTCTAACAAATTATTTATCAAGAAATAGATATAGATAAAAAAAAGTTGACAATTCTCATCAAAAGATCAAATAGAACAAATATAGATAAAATTTAGATGTATATCATTTTAAAAAAAGATACAGATATAGATGAAAAACAGATAATCCAAACAGACCCTAGTTAGGGTCGATACATCCACCCCACAAATTCCGTCGGAAGATTATAATCCTACCCTCGCCGGTCATATATCCATTTCCATTGCTAACCTAGGCTCGATTGACGTTTGCCGTCCTCCATTGTGTGCTCCAGAATCCATTCGTGTCTAGGTAAGTTTCAACTTTGTCTTTCTCTTTTATTTAATTAGTTAAAAAGAAATTAAAAAAAAAATGAATAATAAGTTTAGTGGCCTGTTTCCGGGCGAATAAAACTTATGTTAAAATATGAAAGATATTAATGATCTATTTGGTATAATAAATAAATAAAAATATATAAAATTTAAAAAGGATAGTAAAGAATGGTCCTTTTACCACTTAGAAAAATGATTTTTCTAAATATTTAAAATTAATTTGGTAGCTCTTAGAGCTACAATTGAATTTTTTTTTTTTTTTTACCAAAATCTAAAGTTTAAGAAACTTAAATTGCAAAGAGTTTGAAAACCTAAATGAACCAACACACTAAATATTTTAGAAAAAAACTACGCGTTGTCTGATCCCGGTTAGCAGATATGTAGGTACCTACGGAGCGACATAAAAAAATAAAAAAAAAACCTTTTTTTGTAAATTTTGAATTGATTCATCATTTATTGTAAATATTATTTAGATTTGTGAACTTTAGTGATAAATTATAAATACCATAGTCTATACATTAGTAAACTTTTTTAGGAATTAAAAGGATAAAATTTTAATTTATGAATTTAAGTGGTAACCATATGATTTTAATAGGATAGCCCAAAATAAAAAAAAATCACTAATTTAACAAAGTTGGTTCTATTAATTTTTTTTCACATATTAGTGGCTAAGTTAGGATAAACCAATCAATTGATCATAACTTACAATATTTTCTTTATTTTGATCAGGTGGCGACTCGTACAAATTTTTCAAAAAGAAAAAAAATCTTTTAATTCCTTGGCGAGGGTTCATATTAAATGGATTCAGGTTTGATATGGATCAGATTAAAAGAAGTAAAGTAAGAAAATGAAAAATCCAAGCATCCTTGCTGATACTTGATATGTGCGTTGATTGTTGATGATGTAAGTATATCGATTGTCTAAGTTAAATCTATATAATTGCATGAATTGATTGCCATGTCATGGTTCTATTATTTGGAATATATGTTCAATTCTTCAGTGTTGGATGGTGCTTGCACTATTGCATTTATGACATGGCACGACACGAAAGGGCCCAATAGGCCATATTTCAAGAGCCCGGTTCGAAACAAATGGACCTAAGGGTCATGATTTGATAAAGCTTCGTTTTCTTTGAAATCTCGGTTTATAAGCTTGATTTAACGCCAATAGAATTGCATGCTTGGTTTAAGTCGCCTATGGGCCATTTGCTTGGTTATTGAATCTTTGGATTCTACTTGGTTTTTTAAATCCCTTTGGGTTGATTCCTGCTCAAATTATTTTGAGCCACTATATGGTACTCATCTGGGTTGAGCCGTTATATGCTGCTCAGGAGGCTACCTAAGGGTCGCGTGATCGGTTAAGATACTGGTCAGCACATGTCACATATATTAGCATGGCATTCAAATGCTTATGAATTTGTAATTTATAATGAATTGTCATTATATGTGCCCTTTACTACTCTGCTTATTTGTTATGCTTCTATACTAGTTATTTTTTTTTTTTACTCATTTACTCACTTAGTTCAAAAGAATTGGGATGTTAGTATTTCTAACCTCATATATTATAGAATATGGTTGATGCAGTTAAGCGGGGTTCGGGGATTTGCATTGAGAGTTCCGAGTAGCGGCTTAGAGGATCTAATATTTGAAAACAACTTTAGATTATAGGTGTAAACCCCTCAATTTTAGGATAAAATTAGAGTAAACCCTAACCCTAATCAAACCGGAACTTCAAAGTCAACAATGATCAAGGCATACTAGTAATTTAAACTCCGATAATCCCGCATTCAAAAACTGAGAACAATAAAAATGAGTTAATGATAGATTATAGTTCGGAATAATATAAGATAGCTTAAAAAGATCATATTCGTTAAAAATTCAATCATTTCGGGCTCGAACGGGATCAATTCTCAAAAAACGAGTCCTAGTGCTCGTGATAGTAAAAATTATCCGAAAATATGGTTAGACTCGTAATTTAACGAGGACTTGTAAAATATCAGTTTCGTAATTTTTTGGTATATAAAAATATTAGATATAACATATTTATGCATATTTTTTTATTGTTGGTATTTTATTTATTTAGGCTACTATTCATTGTATAATTTCTACTATTCATTACTATTCACTCATCTCTACTTTTTTTTACTACCTACTTCTTACATTCTACATATCAATTACTTACAATTTACTTTCCCCATAATACTTTTTACATAACCTCTCTTACACTTTATTTACTTTTTATTACAAAAATACAAAGTCAATCAAATCTCCCCATCCCTCTCTCTAAGATCACGCCAGCCATCTCTCTCTCTGTCATCCATCCATTTTCTTTTTATTTAATTTTATTACAACAATTTCCCTCCACAATTCTCTATAAATACCCCTTCTCCCTCCACTTCCTTCACATATCTCATTTTTCCTACCAAAACTCTACCAAAATCTCAAAATTCTCTTTTCAACTCTATTTTCTTTCCATAAAACCATCATTTACTTACAACTACCAACTCTTCATTTCTTCTTCAACCAACACATAAATCTTAGGTAAAAATTATCAATATTTTGCCTTCATGTCATGTAACTTAACATGACCATGGTGTATTTCCTAAACTTATGGGTGTTATAGAAGCAACACTATATTAATACTTTGTTCTTGTTCATGCACACAAATTTCATTATGTTATTATGTTGTTATATTGTTATATTGTTATTATTGCTCTAATCTAACTCTATATATATTATGTATATCTATATCTATATTTCTTAGAGTCTAAATACTCACTAACCTAACTTATTATTATTATTGCTCTTATTATTATGCCTTTTCTTTTCTTTTCTTTTCTTTTATGAACTTGTCTACAATCTAAGTCTGGGGAGCCTTGATACCAATCTAAGACTCCGTGATTTTCTTGATTTATTTTCTTTCTTTTCTTTTGGAATTAGTCTATTCTTAGTTTTGGAAGCCTTGATGAAGTTAAGGCTCCCAATACTTGACCTTATATATATATGCTTATTTGCTTCTTATATCTCTATCTTTCTTTACATGAATTATTCTCATCTTTCATAATCATATTCATGCATGATCACAAAGATGTTGTCACAATAAATATTTCTTCAAATAATAAAAAAGAACTCTTTTCTTTTATAAAATAGGAACTAAATACTCCACAAAAATAATATTTAGCACTTAAAAGAAAATTTTCCATTTAAACTTAAGATTTTAACCTAACCACATTTTTTATAAAACTTAAATAGGTTCATCATAGACTTTGAAAATCAATTATTAAGTAAGCTTCTACAAGACTAAATTTTTATATTATTATTCTCTCTTCAAAGTCAAAATGAAAATTTTGCTAAATTTTAACGTTGATAATTCTTTATTATGAAAGATTTTCTTAAAACTTAACTAAAAAGGTTATGCCATCACTTGATAAATATTAAAAATAAAACAAGTTTTTCAAATCAAGATAAAATCAACTAACTATTTTAGCAACCGACTTAGAAAAATAAAATTTGCCAACAATCTAAGAAAGTAAAGTTTTCAAATAGTAAACTTATTTTCTAAAGAAGTAGAAGAGTAAAATATGATGAGAGGACACACATTTAACACAACTCAAAACATTAGGTTTCTCCAACAACTTAAGAAAAGTTTAGAAAATCTTATTTTTCAATCACTAAAAATAAAAGTGGTAAATATCCTAAAAGACCAAATTTATGAAAATTGATTCATCTTTGAAAAGTTAGGAAATAAAAATATAAAAGGAAAACCCTTATTTATAATAACCCAATAATTTATAGCTTTCTTTCTAGCCACTTAAAGAGAAGTTTGTCAAAGTCCAATTTATCAAACTCATAAGACAAGTTGTTTTATGAAAAATAATTATAGAAACAACATCAATAAAATCATGCATAAAATGTGAGTCCATTTATGTATCAAAAAAATTTTCAACCATATAAATATCTATATATTTGTTTAAAGATTTTTGGATGAAGAAAAGTTTGGAAAATTGTATTTTTGAGGGCTAGGAAATTCGTGGTGATTCTGTACCTAACCATTTCGGGACCCAAACAACTTTTTATGTTGAAAATAACCTTAAAAATAGATAAATCTTATCGAGTATGTAGAAACAACATCTTATATGTGAAATTTATAGTTAAAATGAGTAAGTTATGACCATTTTAAGTTAGAATTTCCGTAATCCGAATTTTTCCACAAATTTCAAAATGGAATTAGAAAGTTTAAGTAAAGTTTCGACGAAATACTCATCCTAGGTGTTTCTTTTATCTACGTGATGAGGAAGGAGAAGTCCCGTATCCCAAAGATTACTTTAATTAGGAGTTTTTCCGCATTATGGTTGGGTGAGTTTACTTTCTTGAGTTTTCATACTCATGCTTGTACTTATAATGTTAGAAGCATTAGAATTAAGACAAGATGAAAATGAAAAGTGCATATGCCTTATAACATTGGTTGAAATTATGTCGAGAATATTGAGGCGTGAATTGTTATTAATTAAAGGTTCGATATATATTACCATGTTGATGTATCAGTAAATTGTGTGATCGTCTCTAAGCTATTTTAATTGCTTGAAAGAATTTAATAAATGGATTCATGCATATCATGTAGTGAGTCGCATTGCATTCATTATTATACAGTTGGTGGGATAAAGGTATAATAGTGTTGGCGGGTATAACCAATAGTATCTACGTGTTGGCGAGCAGTAGTTGGTATAATCTACATGTTTTATTGGCAAGTAGTAGTCGGTATACTCTATATGTTTTTGTGTTGGTGAATAATAGCCAATATGACCTATAAAAGTATTATTTTAAAAAGTGTTGGTCGTCATTGGACGATATACCTAACCCGAATGAAGGGCATAATTCATTCAACATATGATTCATGGAAAAAACATATGTCTTACTTGCTCACGTGTTTAATGCATCACATATGCTTGTCTAATTATAACTTGTTTGATAATCTACTCGAGGTCTCCTTATATTTGGGTTAGATCACGCTTTTCGAAACCTTTTTGGGGAAATTCGATCAAAGACTTTAGATAGAAATTCCCGTAAAATCTTTTGGTTATATAGTTTTATGTATATAAGACTTAAGTTGTATTATAGATCCTTGGATTTGATCGGAGGAATGCCCCTAAGTTTATGTAAAGACCTTATTATGATTAATCTGGTGGATATATGTTTCTTATTTCCTATGTGCTTTATATTACTGCTTAAACCACATATCCCATCAGTGTCTCCTATTGCTGTGTTAGACGCGTTACATATAATATCGAGACTTTCGCATAAGTAAGGTAGTCATTCTTAAGTCTTAATATTGTATGTGGCATACTGCCACATTTAAGGTACCATTTGGGGCGTGATAATAGGTTATTATGTTACCATACAAAAGTTATCTTTAAAACTTTTATGGTTTGTGAAATGTCTAGTTTAGTAAGACTCTATTATGAGTTAGGTAGACCCTATCTGCTTTGAATAATAGAGTCATATAAACCACATAGATTTGTAGTGTCCATGAAAGTTTGAGTTATAAAGAATTTGGAATTTTTATAATATCCTTATCCTTACTTTAAGGATGGCATAACATCTCGCCTTTAGGTACCATATTTTAAGTAAACACCTCAAATGACGAGGCATGATATCGGATATTTGAAGTCATCACCCCCTTGTGGTTGACAAACAAGAGTAAACATCTTGAAACCTTATCGAACTGGAGGAAGCTGCTTAGGTGTGAATTCAACGTTGGAAGCTAGAGCTCATTAAAGCCATAGCAATTAACATCCTTGTCCACATTGATATTTGATTATACCTTATGCTCGACTAGCTGCCCTTTCGATTTGTCTTTGTTGTTAGATTTTTTTGACAAATCACCGAATAAATACAAAGCCACTGATTTTTTCTTTTCTTTTTCTTTTTTGTGGTCAAATAACAAAAGCTGAAATGCCAAGTGCAGATGTGCAATGAATAATATGTTTTACAACTACGAAGTAATGACAATAAAGGTAACAGAGAAAATAAAATTATGAGTGTGGTTGATTTTTGATAACTCTTGAAAGTAAAATGCAATAGCAAAGTTTGATATTTGTAATATCAGTGCGAGCATCTCTAAATGCATAAATAGTAAAAACTTACTTCTTAGTGAGATTCCTGACACTTCACAATTAATTCATTTATAAAAACCAAAAAATTTCAACACACACAATTAATTCCACGCATATGGTATTGTTTAAATGAGTAAATTTTTTTCACGAGAAAGAATAGTAAGATAAAGCAATGTCACTTTTTTTACGAGTCTGTGCATCATTGATATTGAATTTGACACGGAATAATGTATGCTTGGTGTCATGTATGCGTTTGCTTTTTTCAATGAATTCATTAAAATGACCCCACTAAGTCAACACATGATGTAGGGTTATGCGAACTAGCAGCTCACATGCATGGAATAGCATTAGACAAATTTGGACCTTGTTTTTTCAATTGGCCCGGTTGGAGTCGCCGAGTATGCGGATTCACTCGTGGTTCTAATTTTCCTGGGTCTTACATGGCTGAACCGCTAGGTTTGGACCATCATCCCGCTAGAACTAGCGAATTGCTTGGCGGGTCGTAGCTGTTACTTGCGGTTTGGATCTCGGGTTGTGAACCGGCGATGACGATCCAGGCAGGGTCACGGTTAAGGCCCGGCATGAGGGAAAAAAAATAAAAGAGCCGAGCCTTTTGTTGCTTATATACTGCCGTTCACCTAATCCCATTTCACCCAAAAAAAAAAAAAAAAAAAAGGAAAAAGGAGGGAATAGCTAAACACATAAATTTAATTGCATTTCCCCTACCTTTCTTTTATTTCAGTGGATTTATCCAAACATAGTGTTAGCTTCTTTCTTCAATGGCGACTTTTCTTTCCTCTTCCTTCGAGTCTTACGACGGTATGGACGAACCAACGATTGAAATCCAAAACATCGTTGATATGTCTTCGGATCGACGAGTCCAATCTCCGCACCTCTAGGATCTGTGTGGTATGACGTTTTCTTGAGTTTCAGAGGAGAAGACACTCGTAAGAACTTTACGAGTTTTCTTTACAAGGAACTAGAAAATGCAGGAGTCAACGTCTTTCTAGACAGCAGGGAACTTCCTGAGTCACAAGAGATCCATCCTACTCTCATGGAAGCCATCGAGAAGTCCATGATATCGATACCTATCTTCTCTAAAGATTATGCTTCAAGTCGGAGTTGTCTCATGGAGGTGGAAAAGATAGTCGAATGTATGGGAACCATGGGACAGATAGTCCTGCCCATTTTCTTCGATATCGAACCATCTCATGTTCGAAATCAGAAAGACACCTTTGAACAGTCCTTCCTCAACCACGAGGAGAAAGGCGTTGACCCGCAAGTTCTTGAGAAGTGGAAGAGGGCTTTAAGAAAGATCGGAGAGGTGAAAGGTTTCGCAGTTTCCGGGTACATTACACGACTCGTTTATTTCGCTAAATAAATAAGATTGCAATATTATAGGATTTTTCATTTGTTAATTTTTATTATGAACTATTTATAGAATCGCTGTTAGGAACAACTAAATACTGTAACAGCTTTTCTTAAAGAAGACTGTGATGGAATTGCGAGTACTTAGCGTTTGTTGTGGTTTTGCTTGCGAGGCAGATACTCTCGCTTACTTTCTTCTCTCTCTGTTTTTCGTTTGGTTGCTGCTTGTCCTATCTATATCTAATGTCATTTACATTAGCAGAGATCAAGCAGAGCTAGTAGGACAAGTTGTTTCGCGAGTATTGGAGCTGTTGCGGACGGGTGAAGTTTCTGTACCTAGAGGTTTAGTCGGGATGGATCAACGCGTGCAGGCACTAGCTGAAATGCTTCGGTTTTCCTCTAGCGATGTGAGGATAGTTGGAATCTGTGGTATGCCTGGCATCGGCAAGACAACTCTTGCACAGGTTGTCTATAACAAATTCCACCGTCTGTTTCAAGGTTACAGCTTTGTCTCGAATATCCAAGAAAGATCTGGAGCTGAAGGTCTGTGCTCCTGCAAAAGCAATTGATTGTGGAACTCCTAAAGCGGAATTTCGAAAGTCTCAACTCTTTCGAGAAAAACAAGAATGTGATCGAGAATAGGTTCCGCAAAATGAGGGTTCTGATCGTATTGGATGGCATCGAGTGTGAAAGTCACATTGAAGCATTTGCTATTAGCCTTGATTGTTTTGGCGCAGGTAGCAGGATCATCATTACAACACGAAAAGCAGAACTTCTTGATGAGGTCAAAGTTGTACAAAGGTATAAAGTCAAGGCCCTGAATGAATACCATGCTTTCAAGCTCTTTCAATCACATGCTTTTGGAAAACAATCTCCTGAGGGAGAATACCTTCGTCTGTCTTCTGAAATTGCACGCAATACGGGAGGGATTCCATTAATAATTAAGTTAGTTGGCTCTTATTTATACAATTATATTAACACTGAGAAAGAAAGATGGGAAGAGGTTTTGCAGCAGTTAAGAAATTGCCACCATGAGGGAATGGAAAAGCTGTTGAACATATGTTATCACAATTTAACCGAACGTGAACAGCAGATATATCTTGATATAGCATGTTTTCTCACAGGAGTGAGCAAAGCTGTCGCCCATTGCATGTGGCGTGACTGTGGATTTTATTCTCTAAAAGGAATGGAAAAATTACTTCACCTCTCATTGGTGGAAATTGGAGAAAAAGATGAGTTGTTGATGAGTAATCCAGTAAGGGAATTCGGTAAGAATCTTGTTTTGAGGGAAAATACTTACAACCCTGAAATGCGTAGTAGGCTGTGGAATCACGACCAAGCCCTTAGCGTTCTCAGAGGAAGAAAGGTAAATTCTTAAAATGCTCATCATCCCATATTTAGTTTGGATAAGCTTGTGTAGGGCTTATATGCCATTTGGATTAATTAGTGGTATGCAAGTACAAATTCACATGAGGTGGTATTACATTGAATTCCAAACACAGGTTGGTGAAAGCTGATATCTGTGATTTGTAAGTCCTGTTGAATCCTTTTCTTTTTAAAATTTAAGCAACATGATCTAAATCTTTGGTTGTAGCTAGTTTTACCATCTGGTCGCAACTTCATATGAAAGAAATGCGAACATGTTTAGCTGGTTGGGACTAAAAATTGATCTGAGCATCCTTTTCTTGTTTTTGTTTGAATTGACAGGGAACTGACAAAATTCAAGCCATGTGTCTCCAGTTTGGCAGTGGCTCAAACGAGTATCTGACAGATGAAGAATTTCGCAGATTATTGGCACTTAGGTTCCTTAGAGTGGATAGGCCAATAAAAGGAGATTTCACCAACCTTCTGTCAGAGTTAAGATGGTTAGATTGGAAAAACTGCTCTGATATCCCAGAAGAAGTGGAAAATTTACATTTAGAGAAATTGGTCATTCTGGATATGTCATGCAGCGATGTAACAAAAAATTGGAGAGGATGGGATCTAATCGCGGAGGTAATATCATGTCTTTTACCGTTGAAGCTTCACTAAAAGAAAATACTTTCACATCGCTAATTTTTTATGGCGAATTGGTAAAAATGTGGTTTGATTCTATTCACGACCTTTTTTCGAATCAAATCATCTTTAACTGTTCGGATAGTAAAGCTTTGAAATACATGTATCTTCCTTTTTTGCCCCTTTTGCAATATCTTTTATGGTTCTGATCTGATATGGCTTATCTTTGAAATATATTTTAACACTTTCTAATTTTGTTTATCATGCCCTATGATATAAATATGGATTAGGGACACTCCTATACAAGTTAAAAGTTTTTATTCGTGGTTTTAGTATCATGATTCAGGTCTAGCTGGACATCATCTGTAAAATGATACAAAATAAATACAACAGCCCACATTATATCTATAGGTTTAAACTTTTAGATTAGATGGTTGTGGTGTTAATTTTAATATGGTATCAAAGCATGGTTAACTCACAAACCATCCATTGATGGGTTTCACCACCGGCACCACCTCCATTCTCACCAGAAACCACCACCACTACTAACCATCAGCTTTCCATCACTATACATTCTATGGAACCTTAACAACCACTCAACCCACCACAACAAACACCTTCACCCCCATCTCCAGCAACCACCACCACCACGAAACCCTAATACTCATTACAACTCTATTAAAAAAGAAAAAAATTTAGTTGTTGATGGGCTTTAGTTAAAGTTAAAGTCTCGACCCACAAGTGAGGGGAGTGTTATAGAATAAATGCAATTGCTCACACTATACCTACAAGTTTGAACTTTACATTAGATGGTTGTCATGCTAATTTTAACACAAAAGAACCACATCTTTATGGTTCGTCTTAATGAAGTTACTTTGGTAGAACCTTAAATATATTAATCATATTCATGCAGAAAGCAGACAAACTGAAAGTTTTGGTTCTCACTTGTTGCAATGGTTTGCATGGATCTCCTATATTGTCTGATCGCATGCAACTGCAAAGATTGAATTTTGAACACTGCTCTCAGTTGAGGCGAATCACCATACCTTCCAGTACAGAAAGAACTTTAGTGTACTTAAATATGAAGGGTTGCCGTAATCTCAATGCATTGCCTCATCATTTGGGATCCCTGGTGGCTTTGAAAGAGCTCATTGTTGATGAAACTTCCATAAGGGAACTAAAAGTAGATGATTTTGGAAGAAACCTTGAAATTTAGTGCTTGCAACTGTAAAGAGTTGAAAGTCATAGACAATTCCATTGGCTCCTTAAGTTCTCTTTTACATCTTGCATTGGATGATGCAGCTATAGGAGAACTCCCTGGCTCCATTGGCCAGCTCATGAAACTTCGGACATTGTCATTAAGAAAATGCAGAAGACTCGCATCCTTCCTAATTCTGTTGGATTTCTGACTTCCCTTGTCAAAATGGACTTGTCATATACAGCAATTGATGAATTACCGCCATCGGTTGAAGGTCTGAAGAGCTTGCAGGTTCTACTTATGGAGAAAACTTTTCTAGAAGAATTTCCTATAGCCATTGCAAATTTAAAACATCTGAACAAGATTGATTTTTCACTCTGCCGATGTATGACTGGGGAAATACCTGATGGTATCCAAAGTTTATCCTCTTTAACAACCTTGATGCTATCAGCAACAGAAGTTTCCAGCCTTCCTTCAGACATTTCCCGGCTTTCTCAACTTCAAGTCCTTGACTTACGTATGTGCAAGAAACTTCTAGAGTTGCCTAGTCTCCCCACAAGTTTAACTTCTCTGAAACTAGGTACTCACAACATGAGGAATATTCCCAATCTGTCATACATGACAAATTTGATAGAGCTGCACTTAGCTGACAATGATGATGATCATGTACAGCTTCCGACCGCTAAAAGAGTGCCAGAGGCATGGCCAGCTGATAGCTTTCAATGGATCGCAAATTTATCAAGATTGGAGACCTTGGAACTCCACATTTCAAAAGTCATGGAGCTACCTGCGAGTTTTAATGGCCTTCAGAATTTGAGAGAACTTGTTTTGTCTTGTCGGCACTTAAAACAGCTCCCAAGGCTTCCATCAGGCTTAATTACATTGCGTCTACAATATTGCAGGTCAATGAGTACACACGAGAACCTTCGTTACCTTACGTGCTTGTCGAAATTAGAGCTTATCCATTGCATGGTAACATCAGTTGACTTGACAAATTTAAGCGAACTACGGCTTTTGGAGATATCAGATTGCAGTTTATTAAAGGAGATCATTGGAATTGAAGAATTGTGGTGTCTTAAAAAGTTGACTTTGTCAAACTGTCCTTTATTTCGAAGAGAAGGTTTAGAGATTCTGAAAGGGAAGGGAGTGGGAGTTGAAGAGTATTTATTAGTTGGGGGTACTTGATTTCTAGTTGTAACATATGATGGAAGATTTTATGCAACTTTGAATCATTTTTAAGGATGTTGTTTGATGTTTTTCATGTAAATATTGAGAATTCTCACGAGATATTGACCATAATTACGAAAAATAAGGAAATCAAGTAAGAAAGCATATCCTTAGACTTTAGAGGATAATTATATCTTGTGATTTTGCTATATGATTCGTAGAAAACATACATTAATGGAATTTTTGCACTTTTTATATCATAATAACGGAATACGGCATTTATGAAATTTGAGTATATATTTGCAAATTCACAGCAAAATACAAGATGAAACAAAATTAGTTGATATTGGTCGCCTTCACATTTTCACTGAGGGACTTCAATCGTTTACTAGTTTCGAAGCAAAAATAGGCAATTCATAGGAAAATTGCATTATCTAATCAAAGGATTTAAAGAAAATTATATTCTTCAAAAGAAAAAGAAAAAAGATTCAAAAAAATGCATGAACAGAACAGGTACGCTAGATTCACGTAATTTAAAATAGTACAGTGGATTCCCCTTGGTTTAAGAATATCATTCACTCATTATCATTCGTTCATACATTCAGCAACATAAAAGAGAGATGCACTAAAATTGATTCCCATAATGTTTTCCAGTAACATCAAGGTTCACACTTTAAATAGAAAAATTAGTCTAGAATTAGGTAAAGGAAATTTGCCAAATCGGCCCTTTGGAACCCAAATGACTTGGCAAACTTATGACATCTCGATCCTTATGGAACCCTAAAACATAGAGTAGATTATCATTCTTATTATATGGCCATCCTTTTTTTTGTTCCTTTATCTAGCGCATGTGGACTTTTTTCTTTTCAATGACATTTTGCAATAGGCAACGGCTTGTGTTCATATGATTGGTTGCAACTGCAAGTAAGTGGTTGTGGATAAGGATTGTTTGGTCGGAGTAGAAGGTAATCAATGAGTTGACTTTGATGACTCAATTCTGGTTTAATGCCGATTGGGAAATGATGAAGGCCATGGTGTGTTGTTCGATTCGAGTGAGTTGGCTATGGGGTGGCTGTGAATGGGTTCTGGCGACAGTTGGGTTCAACGTATAAGAGCATGCAAGCAGGGTGTGGTTCGATGAGTTGTCAAGTTCAGCTTGTGGACTCACTGGAGTTTGGTGGGTTTCCTAATAATGGTTGATAGGTGAAGATATATGATTTGGTGAAGATGAAGGAGGCGGTTGTCCGATTTGGCTTTAATGGACTATAGTGGTGAAGAGCTGCTGTTTGATTGATTTTGTTGGTACATAGGTCGAGGGATTGGGTTTTGAGTTCGATGGTGCGACGCAAATCTGGTTTGGAAATAATAGGGCCCAAGCCCACACAACTTAACTATCACACGAACAATACTACTCAAACCCTAATTCTGCTCTCTCAATCGCCTCTCACAGCAGCTAAGTTTCTTCCCTCTCTCTATCGTCCCTCTCTGAACTATCTGTGTTATTGCTATTGCTAATGTCTGTTTGTTCTATGTGCAGATGAAAGATAAGCTCAGTTCGAGATGAGCGGTCTCCAAGCACTCATGCGAGTAACTTTTATGGGGATAAAATCTCATGTCCCCTCTGTATGTTATTTCTTTATTTATAGATCTCGTTTTACATCCTGTACAATCAACTGTTTTACACTACTTGTAACTAGATCTGTTATTTTCATCCAGATCTGTTATTTCCTAACTGTTGTTACACGCAACACTAGATCTGTTAATGCATGATGTAATCCTTATGCCATTTTGGACTGTCTCTTTTGCGTCTTGTAACATTTGCCTCCTCGTGAAAAGAAACCTTGTCCTCAAGGTTGATCTCGGAATAGATAGCTCGAAATTGGTCATAGTCTTCCCATGTAGTCTCTTCAGGAGGTAGACCAGTCCACTGGACTAAAACTTGTCGCACAGCATCTCCATTCTTAGTAATAACCCTCGAACCTATAATACACAGGGGTTGTAAGACAGGATGTCCATCAACCTCCTGTAAAGGTAAATCTGACGAGGGCATATTAAGTCCATGTGCTCATTTCAAAACCGAGACATGGAAAACATCATGAATCCACGACCCCTGAGGCAATTGAGGCTTATAAGCAGATTGCCCAATTCTCTGAACCACCAGAAAAGGTCCATAATATCGCTTGGAGAGTTTATGAGTAAACTCCTTCGATACTGAAATTTGTTTATATGGCTGTAGTCTCACATACACCAGATCACCAGGACAAATTTGAACATCCAATCTGCGTTGGTCTGCATAGTGTTTCTGTCACGATTCTAATATGGGGGCCTAACAGGATTTATCTAAAGCTATCATATCACGTGTGCACCCGTAACATGAGAGCCGTCTTGTATGTCAGAGTATACAAGACTCTATTATTTATAAAAGTTTATCATACAAATGATATAATATATTACAGTATTTCAACTATGGAATCCGATTTTCCAATTTCTACCAAGATCGCAGAGAATCGGTATCCCCCACCAAATAGTGAAATTGGGTTTCTAAACTACAACATACAAATTCAAAATTCATTTAATTTACATTCTAAGTTTCCATATCCTATATCTTTATCTTCGATAAAGTTTATTGGAGAAGCTCTCTTCACACATTCTTAGCCCAATCCCAGCTAGTAATAATCCTGCACAAAAACTGTTGGGGAGTGAGCGAACCACGGGCTCAGTGAGATAACCTGACCAGACCACACATCAAACAATAGCAACCAAGTGTAATTATCAATCATATGTAATGCAACAATCAGTCATATGTACATTACAAACCTGGATGATCTAGAATCCAAAGCAGGATGAAGATTTACGCCCTCTTCATCGGGGTTGAAGGAACCGATCTATGGCCCA
This sequence comes from Combretum micranthum, assembly GCA_024138025.1. Classification (NCBI taxonomy): domain Eukaryota; kingdom Viridiplantae; phylum Streptophyta; class Magnoliopsida; order Myrtales; family Combretaceae; genus Combretum; species Combretum micranthum. The sequence continues at coordinate 297,774 of JAMXBD010000057.1, forward strand.
CCTACCCAGGAGAAACAGAGAACCATAGGAATAACAACACTCAGTTGCTTCACTCAATTTCCTTTTGGAACAAAGAGACTCCATTAAGTGTTAGTCATTTCAAAGCGATACCATGGGCGGCGTCCTTCATTTTCCAGTTAGTTCCCATGGAACCGACGGAACAAAGGTAAGCTTGCGTAGAACTAATAGCCTCTTGCCTAGAAAAACCAAGCATTACCAGAGAACCGAAATACTAACACGTAGTAGGCTGCCACATCTCCATATGCAGTTTATGCAAATCGTGCAATGCATGTCCGTTTCATTTATAGTATCGACAGTTGTTAATCAAGTTTAAGGCGATCATACAATTTACAGAAAATCATCAACATATTTCATACAATATTTAACATACAATAGGATTAACACTTATATTATGATAATTTTCCATTCAATCACACACCGCATCATGCAGTATCCCAATCCGCATGCATATCAATTGAATATATATTATTACAAGTGCAACTATACTACAAGCACAAACAATGTGATAAAGTCAAGTAACTCACCTGTGGTCCTCGCTAAGCTGTTGTATAAGCTACCGGAAATCCGGGAATTGATCTATTTTCCTATGAAAGGAAATAACAGAGATTTATTATTGGACTATTTCTGTAAGAGAAGTCTTCCTATAATTTAAAGGTGTTGATCTCTATCGTTCAATACTTTAATCGAATCCTTATAGGTGTCAAACTATTCTGTATTGGTAATTGATACAATTTTTATTAAGGTTTTAATCCCTATAGTAGAGGATATTTATCTGTATTTTGTTTCTCTTGATATCTATATTTTTAATTAAGGAGTTTGTCTTTTCCTTAAGTCCTACTATATTTAGTAGAAGGTTTTTATTTAATATTTCTTTGTCTGTCAACCTTATCTGTCTCTTAAGTTAGTATTTTTTTATTTATTTAAGGGTATATTCTAGTATCTATATCTTTCAAAAGTTATAAAAATAGTATGTAGATGTATCAAATTTCTATTATACTTAAATTTTATTTTTATTGCAAAACAACCAAGTTTAATACTACAATATTATCAATAATATTAGTTTGAAATGTTAATATCAATATTAGTAAGGAATAACAACAATTTTAATACTATTAGTAAATAATAATACTAGTGGCAAAATAATAATAGTATTGATGAATATAAATATAGTAGCGTTAACGTGAAAATAACAGTATTAATAATCATTCATGACATGATGAAAATATCGATAATACTGAATACTATATTCAGTAGTCATAATAATATCACAAATCATAATTATACTTATAGGAATAACAGTAACATTGATGTTGGTTTAAGAGTAAAAACTGAACAATTTTCTATTTGTGATTTCTTAATCATTTTAAATCTGATTCCATTGTATAAATAGTTGATTTGATAGTACTCGAAGAGTACTTTGTAGTAGTGGAATTATTTTGAAGAAAAGACATTTGTACAATTTTTAAATTTATGAAATACATGCATAGATTTCAAGTGAATCCTAACAATTGTAGTCAAAACTTGTTTTAATCATATCTAACTCGTTTTTAATCCGTTTTCAACAAATAAATAGTCGTTTTCATAGTATTTTCCGAGTACAATCCATTAGTGGTATTTTTTTATCAAACAAAGTCATTAAGGGAACGAAAAAGGCAAGAACAGCCCGTGCTGTTCGTAAAAAATCTGGCAGCAGTGTTTTCATTTTTGTTTTTGTAATATCTAATTCGTTTCTTATCCGTTTTTAACAAATAAGTAGTCGATTTCATAGGATTTTTCGTGTTCTTTCCATTGGTGGGGCCGTTTTTGGCTTTAAACAAACATATTAATACAGTTTATTCATTCTTTCCAACGGTCTACATGAGTTATTTGAAATTCAATTTAGCTTGTTGTAGCTTAGGTATGGTTTTGGTTTTTCTTTTCTAAGACTTGAATGTCTACACTTAAAAATCTTCAAGTTGTTGTATTTATATACTAAATAGTCTAAATAACATAAATATACCATTAGATTATTCTTGATAAATTTATAAGACAAATTCTTATAAATCAGCATAATGAATATTTGAACTTAACGTAATTCTTACCTTGATTGGATCATAGAATGACTTTGGCCTCTTTCTTGATGAAGTTAATAGTCTAAAGAGAAAGGTTAGAAAGATGAGTAACTAAGGAACAACTAATCTAGCTAAACTAATATATATCTATTTGATTTTCTTACCTTGTTGAGCTTGAGTTCTAGCTTGTTGTCATGTCAACTAAGTGTTATTGGGTTGATTTTTGATGTTGTTGGAGGAAGGAATTTAGTTTTCTTAATGTGTTTGGCATGTGGATAGGATATAGGAAGTAATCTAGAGGTTTATGTTTTATTTTGGATTGTGTTTAAGGTTGTCTAGGTGCAAATATCACAAGGAGAAGGGGCTGGTCGCAACTCCTTTGGTAGTTAGGATTTCAAGTTGTTTTTGTAGAGTTTTTGAGCTAATTTGGTGTCTAACTTAAGGCTATATATATGTACTAAGGTTAGGCTAAGTTAGGAGACTTAAAGAGGGTGTCTTGGTCTTGAGAAATACAAATTTTCTGATGTTAATTTGCGGGTAGAATTTCATGCGAATTTGAGGGTGAATTTTTGATGAATTTGTGTGAAATTTGTGGCTGATTTCAAGAGGAATTAAATGTGTTTGTTTGGTAGTTAATAAAGGTTGTCTATGTGTGTAAAATAGAGGCTCAAATAGCAAGAAAAATCGGGTCAAAATTCGTGTGAAAATAGAGGCTAAATTCCAAGTTTTCTGCTGCAATTCTTGGTTGATTCCTTCTTGCTGCAGCTGTTTTGTTTGAATTTTCTAAGCAGATTTGGAGTTGTTTTGGTTGTATATTTGAGTCAAAATTCTTAACATTTAATGTTGATTTAATGTGGAGTTTTTGTATTGGATCATATGTTATTTTCATTTAGAATTTGTATGTTGAATTTAGACAAGCTTAGACGTTAATTTGTTTTGGAAGTTGTAGCCGAAATTTCAGACCTTGCTCCTCGGGAATTCAAGCTCTAATTGTGGCTGGAATTCAACTTGTGTTGCATTGGAATTTCGTGGCATTGAATGTTGACCTTAGGTGGAGTGTTTTGATTGAATGAATTGTCCTTTTCAAGTTGAATATTGAGGTTAAAATTGGGAGCAAAGTGGAACATGCGTGAGGAATCCCTGCACCCGAGAAATTCTTATGTTGTCCTGTCCCCTGTTCAACTTGATTTCCTGCGTAAAAAAATTTCGACGTGATCCTCCTCTGTTTTAAATCTTCAATTCCACTTGACTTCTGTTTCCAACTTGGAGTATGAAACAGCGTGCAGTAGTTCTTGTTCGTGAATGCTCTCCCATGCGTGGAAAATTCAACCAATTCTTCCTCTGTTCACGTGATCTTCTCCAGTTGTACCGTGGAAGTTTTTCCCTCTGTTCTGTACGTGGGAACTGCAGCAAAAAGGCTTTCAGTTGTGGCTGCTCGTGTCCGATTCCTGCGGTGGTTATCCTTTATTCCCCTGCAGCGTCCTCAACCAATAATTTCCCTAGCGTAGAAGTTGTTCTTGTTTTGTTTCAGCAGCTCGTTTTTTTTTTTCATATATATATATATAATTTCGTTGCTTGTGAAGACATCCATGACGTGAAGAGTAAACAATTGGGACTTACACGGATTCCTCTATCCGTAGTTCTACTCCTTTTTGGTTTTTCTCTTATTATTATTATTATTATTATATTATTATTATTATTATTATTCCGTGAAAATCTATTCCTGGCGTGGAGAATTTAGTTGATTTCCTCTCTGTTCACAAGTCTCCTTCCAGCGTTTAGCATTTTGTTTTGTTTTCTTTATATATATATATATATTTGTTTATCATTTGACTAATAAGAATTAATTAAAAAAAATGTTTTAACTAATATTAGTTTATAAACAAATATCTATAACGGTTACATAAGAGTTTTATCATAATAGAATTTTCCTAAGTTACTACGGAACTCTACATTGTTTGTTCGTACAAGTTTTTAGTTTCAAGTTTACACAATTAATTATTTTAAGTACTTTAACTTACACAATTACATTTTTCAAGTTCAATAAATTGATTTAGGAACTAAGTCTTAATAAATTCATAATTCCTAACAAGTATGCCAGCAGGTTTGAAATTTTTATTTTAAATTTAGATTAGTCATTATTGATCGGTGTTGATATCCATTATGTAATTATAATCCTAGTAATTCCTCTTTGGATTTTTGTTTTATACTAATAAGTACTGTTAATAAATTATATTTTATCGGGTTTGGAAATTTTAGGGCTACTTTTAATTATATCTCCAATTATTAGCTCAAGATTCGAAGTCTCGTTTTTTTTGTATCTATTAAGGTCAAGGAAATTTGTATTTGGGTCTTTCAAGCTACGAATGAGTTTATTACAATTCATAGATCTATTTTAAGATTTTTGTTGAATCATATATTTGATATTAGTTTCACATTTGCCAATTTGTTCTTTTTTCTAGTTGTGAAAATTATTAAAGGTTACGTTGACAATTCGGAATTTTAATTTTTAAAAGTTTTTATTAGAATATTAGTGTAATCTAAATATTCATTTAAGATCTAGATTCTTAGATATTTATCTATTTTACCAATATTATATTTTACTGTATAGAATCTATTTATACTAATTTGTTATTAACAACCTATTTTTATCTAGGGCCACTCAATATTGTTCATAGATTAATAGTAGCTTGAACATTATTATTTTATTGTTTAACAAACGTGTGATTTATTTTCCAAGTATTGAGCTTAAAGAATTCAGTAATTTATATTAACGATTGGTTTATCGTCGTTTTATAAATTATTTGAGATCATAGAAGTTCAGTTTGTATTTTCAAAATTTTTTTTTTTATTGGTAATGATTTTGATTTTTCTAATTATAATCTAATTCATTTATACTTTAACATTTGTAAATCGAGAAAAATTTGGAGTGATTTTTACTACTTGTTCCAATTATTCTATACAATTATTACATTTTTAATATTTGTTAAAATTAGATTACGTAAAATTTGGGGGATTACATCTTCCCCCCCTTAAGAAAAGTTTCGTCCTCGAAACTTGTAGGGGTTTATCTAAATTCTAAGGGAATTTCGTATTTGGGACTTATTCTATTATGGACATTTATCTCGTATCTATAATCTTATATTTCTATAACAGTCAAACTAATAAAAGCGTTCCTTATTCTTTCGAAGTGGTTGTATTAACATCAACAAATTTTATTTTTATATCTCACATAAATACCTTACTTTCTACGATATCGATAGGATAACACTTCTAAAGGGTCAAGAACAGAATCTTCATAACTACTTATGAAATCGTTGACTAGGAGTATATTCATCCCTTGAATTACTAAGATTTCTCCCTTTAATTAATCCATTGTCTCCAAAAGTATGATTCATAGTAACTAATTTTAATGTGGGCTTGTTCTATAGAATCCATTACAGTTGAGAAAAATTTGATCATTTATTTCATTTTATTCCTCTGCAGTTGTCTTTAGGTTTCTCTACTAGTATGATTACCTTAATATCTCTAGTAAGATTTCTTGTCTTATTGAATCATCAACTAATAATTCGTTCTACTCTTATCACCACATATATTGTAATAATTCTCCAAATATTTCATATCCAATACATCTGGTAGTATATTTGATATCTCCATGTTCGTTTTGTCTCATATATTTTTCGTACTTTTGTCCCAATTCATATCAGTTTAAACACCATATACACTCGTGTGGTTTTAGTAGTTCTGTTATTATTGTCGTTTTTATCCTTCTGTACTACCATTCTTCCTATTGGATTTCCATTCATAATCATTAATACTTGAAATTTAATTCATCAAATCCATCATATATGCTCATATTATCTCTACGTAATTTAGTACTAATCTCCACAGATAAAATTTATACCAACTATTCCATCACTTTCTTATGTATCACTGATTATTGGTACTGTTTAATCTTCATTCAATCTATACTGCTTATTCCCATTTTCTACTACAGTATTTATAGATTCAATCTTAAGGATTTCCTTTTCCTATATATTTTCCCAAATGAAAGTATTTCTTGTCATCAAAGGTATGATTCTATTCTTAATAGTCATAATAATTGATCCAACACTATGATTTTACCGAATTCCAATCTTCTTTTTCCTCTTATAACTTCTCCAAATATACTAAGATCGAGAATTATCTTTTCTGTTTCAACCAATAATACTATAATCACAGGAGAAATTCCTATCCTTCGTTTAATCTCCTTAATATGTCAACTTTCTAGTATATTGCCAGAGGGGTTCTTGTAAACTATAGTATATTTGGAAACACAATTGATATTCCTACTGAAGTGTCGTGTTTGATTTCCTATAACTATTGAGTTCTTTGTCAGGTCCAATTCATATGAAAAGGAGAAGAGGTACATTTTGTGATCTTGCTAACTTAAATTTAACGAGCCTAGAAGCTTGTGGTTTGGCTTCTAGTTTAGGGTTGTCATGTCTTTCGACATTAGAATAAGATGTAAAAGTTTGTCATTTACATCTTTGTGGACAACATATGCCCATATGATAATTGTAATATATAAATATATATATAGTCTAGATGTCTACATCTTTAATTTTATTAACTTAGTTTTTCTACCCAGGTTCTACCCAATCTCACATTTGGTAGGTTGCTCCTATCTCGGACAACCTAGAGCTCTGATACCACTTCTGTCACGATTCTAATATGGGGGCCTAACAGGATTTATCTAAAGCTATCATATCACGTGTGCACCCGTAACATGAGAGCCGTCTTGTATGTCAGAGTATACAAGACTCTATTATTTATAAAAGTTTATCATACAAATGATATAATATATTACAGTATTTCAACTATGGAATCCGATTTTCCAATTTCTACCAAGATCGCAGAGAATCGGTATCCCCACCAAATAGTGAAATTGGGTTTCTAAACTACAACATACAAATTCAAAATTCATTTAATTTACATTCTAAGTTTCCATATCCTATATCTTTATCTTCGATAAAGTTTATTGGAGAAGCTCTCTTCACACATTCTTAGCCCAATCCCAGCTAGTAATAATCCTGCACAAAAACTGTTGGGGAGTGAGCGAACCACGGGCTCAGTGAGATAACCTGACCAGACCACACATCAAACAATAGCAACCAAGTGTAATTATCAATCATATGTAATGCAACAATCAGTCATATGTACATTACAAACCTGGATGATCTAGAATCCAAGCAGGATGAAGATTTACGCCCTCTTCATCGGGGTTGAAGGAACCGATCTATGGCCCACCTACCCAGGAGAAACAGAGAACCATAGGAATAACAACACTCAGTTGCTTCACTCAATTTCCTTTTGGAACAAAGAGACTCCATTAAGTGTTAGTCATTTCAAAGCGATACCATGGGCGGCGTCCTTCATTTTCCAGTTAGTTCCCATGGAACCGACGGAACAAAGGTAAGCTTGCGTAGAACTAATAGCCTCTTGCCTAGAAAAACCAAGCATTACCAGAGAACCGAAATACTAACACGTAGTAGGCTGCCACATCTCCATATGCAGTTTATGCAAATCGTGCAATGCATGTCCGTTTCATTTATAGTATCGACAGTTGTTAATCAAGTTTAAGGCGATCATACAATTTACAGAAAATCATCAACATATTTCATACAATATTTAACATACAATAGGATTAACACTTATATTATGATAATTTTCCATTCAATCATACACCACGCATCATGCAGTATCCCAATCCCGCATGCATATCAATTGAATATATATATTATTACAAGTGCAACTATACTACAAGCACAAACAATGTGATAAAGTCAAGTAACTCACCTGTGGTCCTCGCTAAGCTGTTGTATAAGCTACCGGAAATCCGGGAATTGATCTATTTTCCTATGAAAGGAAATAACAGAGATTTATTATTGGACTATTTCTGTAAGAGAAGTCTTCCTATAATTTAAAGGTGTTGATCTCTATCGTTCAATACTTTAATCGAATCCTTATAGGTGTCAAACTATTCTGTATTGGTAATTGATACAATTTTTATTAAGGTTTTAATCCCTATAGTAGAGGATATTTATCTGTATTTTGTTTCTCTTGATATCTATATTTTTAATTAAGGAGTTTGTCTTTTCCTTAAGTCCTACTATATTTAGTAGAAGGTTTTTATTTAATATTTCTTTGTCTGTCAACCTTATCTGTCTCTTAAGTTAGTATTTTTTTATTTATTTAAGGGTATATTCTAGTATCTATATCTTTCAAAAGTTATAAAAATAGTATGTAGATGTATCAAATTTCTATTATACTTAAATTTTATTTTTATTGCAAAACAACCAAGTTTAATACTACAATATTATCAATAATATTAGTTTGAAATGTTAATATCAATATTAGTAAGGAATAACAACAATTTTAATACTATTAGTAAATAATAATACTAGTGGCAAAATAATAATAGTATTGATGATAATATAAATATAGTAGCGTTAACGTGAAAATAACAGTATTAATAATCATTCATGACATGATGAAAATATCGATAATACTGAATACTATATTCAGTAGTCATAATAATATCACAAATCATAATTATACTTATAGGAATAACAGTAACATTGATGTTGGTTTAAGAGTAAAAACTGAACAATTTTCTATTTGTGATTTCTTAATCATTTTAAATCTGATTCCATTGTATAAATAGTTGATTTGATAGTACTCGAAGAGTACTTTGTAGTAGTGGAATTATTTTGAAGAAAAGACATTTGTACAATTTTTAAATTTATGAAATACATGCATAGATTTCAAGTGAATCCTAACAATTGTAGTCAAAACTTGTTTTAATCATATCTAACTCGTTTTTAATCCGTTTTCAACAAATAAATAGTCGTTTTCATAGTATTTTCCGAGTACAATCCATTAGTGGTATTATTTTTATCAAACAAAGTCATTAAGGGAACGAAAAAGGCAAGAACAGCCCGTGCTGTTCGTAAAAAATCTGGCAGCAGTGTTTTCATTTTTGTTTTTGTAATATCTAATTCGTTTCTTATCCGTTTTTAACAAATAAGTAGTCGATTTCATAGGATTTTTCGTGTTCTTTCCATTGGTGGGGCCGTTTTTTGGCTTTAAACAAACATATTAATAGTTTATTCATTCTTTCCAACGGTCTACATGAGTTATTTGAAATTCAATTTAGCTTGTTGTAGCTTAGGTATGGTTTTGGTTTTTCTTTTCTAAGACTTGAATGTCTACACTTAAAAATCTTCAAGTTGTTGTATTTATATACTAAATAGTCTAAATAACATAAATATACCATTAGATTATTCTTGATAAATTTATAAGACAAATTCTTATAAATCAGCATAATGAATATTTGAACTTAACGTAATTCTTACCTTGATTGGATCATAGAATGACTTTGGCTCCTCTTTCTTGATGAAGTTAATAGTCTAAAGAGAAAGGTTAGAAAGATGAGTAACTAAGGAACAACTAATCTAGCTAAACTAATATATATATCTATTTGATTTTCTTACCTTGTTGAGCTTGAGTTCTAGCTTGTTGTCATGTCAACTAAGTGTTATTGGGTTGATTTTTTATGTTGTTGGAGGAAGGAATTTAGTTTTCTTAATGTGTTTGGCATGTGGATAGGATATAGGAAGTAATCTAGAGGTTTATGTTTTATTTGGATTGTGTTTAAGGTTGTCTAGGTGCAAATATCACAAGGAGAAGGGGCTGGTCGCAACTCCTTTGGTAGTTAGGATTTCAAGTTGTTTTTGTAGAGTTTTTGAGCTAATTTGGTGTCTAACTTAAGGCTATATATATGTACTAAGGTTAGGCTAAGTTAGGAGACTTAAAGAGGGTGTCTTGGTCTTGAGAAATACAAATTTTCTGATGTTAATTTGCGGGTAGAATTTCATGCGAATTTGAGGGTGAATTTTTGATGAATTTGTGTGAAATTTGTGGCTGATTTCAAGAGGAATTAAATGTGTTTGTTTGGTAGTTAATAAAGGTTGTCTATGTGTGTAAAATAGAGGCTCAAATAGCAAGAAAAATCGGGTCAAAATTCGTGTGAAAATAGAGGCTAAATTCCAAGTTTTCTGCTGCAATTCTTGGTTGATTCCTTCTTGCTGCAGCTGTTTTGTTTGAATTTTCTAAGCAGATTTGGAGTTGTTTTGGTTGTATATTTGAGTCAAAATTCTTAACATTTAATGTTGATTTAATGTGGGAGTTTTTGTATTGGATCATATGTTATTTTCATTTAGAATTTGTATGTTGAATTTAGACAAGCTTAGACGTTAATTTGTTTTGGAAGTTGTAGCCGAAATTTCAGACCTTGCTCCTCGGGAATTCAAGCTCTAATTGTGGCTGGAATTCAACTTGTGTTGCATTGGAATTTCGTGGCATTGAATGTTGACCTTAGGTGGAGTGTTTTGATTGAATGAATTGTCCTTTTCAAGTTGAATATTGAGGTTAAAATTGGGAGCAAAGTGGAACATGCGTGAGGAATCCCTGCACCCGAGAAATTCTTATGTTGTCCTGTCCCCTGTTCAACTTGATTTCCTGCGTAAAAAAATTTCGACGTGATCCTCCTCTGTTTTAAATCTTCAATTCCACTTGACTTCTGTTTCCAACTTGGAGTATGAAACAGCGTGCAGTAGTTCTTGTTCGTGAATGCTCTCCCATGCGTGGAAAATTCAACCAATTCTTCCTCTGTTCACGTGATCTTCTCCAGTTGTACCGTGGAAGTTTTTCCCTCTGTTCTGTACGTGGGAACTGCAGCAAAAAGGCTTTCAGTTGTGGCTGCTCGTGTCCGATTCCTGCGGTGGTTATCCTTTATTCCCCTGCAGCGTCCTCAACCAATAATTTCCCTAGCGTAGAAGTTGTTCTTGTTTTGTTTCAGCAGCTCGTTTTTTTTTTCATATATATATATATAATTTCGTTGCTTGTGAAGACATCCATGACGTGAAGAGTAAACAATTGGGACTTACACGGATTCCTCTATCCGTAGTTCTACTCCTTTTTGGTTTTTCTCTTATTATTATTATTATTATTATTATTATTATTATTCCGTGAAAATCTATTCCTGGCGTGGAGAATTTAGTTGATTTCCTCTCTGTTCACAAGTCTCCTTCCAGCGTTTAGCATTTTGTTTTGTTTTCTTTATATATATATATATATTTGTTTATCATTTGACTAATAAGAATTAATTAAAAAAAATGTTTTAACTAATATTAGTTTATAAACAAATATCTATAACGGTTACATAAGAGTTTTATCATAATAGAATTTTCCTAAGTTACTACGGAACTCTACATTGTTTGTTCGTACAAGTTTTTAGTTTCAAGTTTACACAATTAATTATTTTAAGTACTTTAACTTACACAATTACATTTTTCAAGTTCAATAAATTGATTTAGGAACTAAGTCTTAATAAATTCATAATTCCTAACAAGTATGCCAGCAGGTTTGAAATTTTTTTTTAAATTTAGATTAGTCATTATTGATCGGTGTTGATATCCATTATGTAATTATAATCCTAGTAATTCCTCTTTGGATTTTTGTTTTATACTAATAAGTACTGTTAATAAATTATATTTTATCGGGTTTGGAAATTTTAGGGCTACTTTTAATTATATCTCCAATTATTAGCTCAAGATTCGAAGTCTCGTTTTTTTTGTATCTATTAAGGTCAAGGAAATTTGTATTTGGGTCTTTCAAGCTACGAATGAGTTTATTACAATTCATAGATCTATTTTAAGATTTTTGTTGAATCATATATTTGATATTAGTTTCACATTTGCCAATTTGTTCTTTTTTCTAGTTGTGAAAATTATTAAAGGTTACGTTGACAATTCGGAATTTTAATTTTTAAAAGTTTTTATTAGAATATTAGTGTAATCTAAATATTCATTTAAGATCTAGATTCTTAGATATTTATCTATTTTACCAATATTATATTTTACTGTATAGAATCTATTTATACTAATTTGTTATTAACAACCTATTTTTATCTAGGGCCACTCAATATTGTTCATAGATTAATAGTAGCTTGAACATTATTATTTTATTGTTTAACAAACGTGTGATTTATTTTCCAAGTATTGAGCTTAAAGAATTCAGTAATTTATATTAACGATTGGTTTATCGTCGTTTTATAAATTATTTGAGATCATAGAAGTTCAGTTTGTATTTTCAAAATTTTTTTTTTTTATTGGTAATGATTTTGATTTTTCTAATTATAATCTAATTCATTTATACTTTAACATTTGTAAATCGAGAAAAATTTGGAGTGATTTTTACTACTTGTTCCAATTATTCTATACAATTCTATATTACATTTTTAATATTTGTTAAAATTAGATTACGTAAAATTTGGGGGATTACAGTTCATCTGTTGTTGAGCTTTAAGCAAATTCTGCTTAAGGACTCTAACATCTGATCACGAGTACTGAGCTCCTGATCCACTGCATCATTAGCAGTAGTGCCTTTAATATAAGCAGGAATAGATGGTGGAGGTCTACCATATACAATTTCAAAAGGAGACACCTGAGCCCCACTATGCACTGAAGTATTGTAGGAATACTCAGCCCAAGGAAGAAATTTAACCCAAAGCTTAGGAGTATCCATAACAAAGCATCGCAAATACTGTTGAATAATCCTGTTTAATACTTCAGTTTGACCATCCGTTTGAGGATGATATGCACTACTCATAGCAAGTTTAGTGCCACTTAAACGAAAAAGTTCTTGCCAGAACTTGCTCATAAACACTGAGTCCCGGTCAGATATAATTGTCTTAGGGAAACCATGAAGTTTGACAATCATTTGTAAAAATAATTGAGCAACTTGCTGGCAGTAAAATGAGTGGCCAAAGGGCCTACATGACAATACTTGCTCAATCTATCCACTACCACAAAGATAACTGTATACCCTTGAGAAGTGGGTAAACAAGTTATGAAATCCATCGAAATATCTTCCCAAATCCTTTGTGGAATAGGCAAAGGATTGAGTAACCCTGTAGGAAATCTGGTAGCGTATTTCACATGTTGACAAATGGGACACTCCCTGACAAACTTCTCAATCTGAGCTCTCATTCCCTTCCAATAAAAATCAGCTGAAAGTTTCCGATAAGTCTTCTCCACTCCAAAATGCCCTGCACTAGGCGTAGCATGGTACTCAGTCAACAAAGAAGGAATTAAAGCCGACTGAGGAACCAAATATAATCTCGTGTGGTAATATAATAACCCATTATGCCACTGCAACCAGTCAGAGAAATACTACCCTGGGCCATCTCTGAAATAAACTGCCTAAATTCAGGCAAATGAGTATATTCAGAACGAAGTTGTTCCAAATAAGAATGAACAGGGCCCGAAATACCCAAATAAGAGGCACCCTCATGCTGTCTAGATAGAGAATCAGCCACTTGATTCTCAATACCCGCCTTATAGACTATAGAATAATCATAGCCTATGAGTTTCGTCAGAAACTTCTGTTGTTCTGGGGTTTGAATTACTTGAGTGAGTAATTCCTTCAAACTCTTATGATCAGTTTTGATGATAAAATGAGATCCCAACAAATAGTGCCTCCATTTCTTGACAGCTTCCACTACTGCATACAGTTCCCTCACATATGTAGATTGTTTGTGCATATGAGGAGGTAACTTTTTGCTAAAATAAGAAATAGGATGCTTGTTTTGTAATAAAACAGCACCAATGCCTGTTCCTGATGCGTCTGTTTCTACTTCAAATGGCTTTGAAAAATCTGGCAAAGCCAAAATAGGAGCATCAACAAGTGCCTGCTTTAAATATTGAAAGCATGAATGCCTTCGGTTGTCCAGTCAAACTTATCCTTCTGTAGCATATCTGTCATGGGAGATGCAATCGTTGCATATCCACGAATGAATCTTCGATAATATCCTGATAGTCCCAGGAAAGCTCTCAGCTGTTTTATATTTGAGGGTAATTGCCAATCCTTAACTGCAGTCACTTTCAAAGGATCAGGTTCAACTCCTTGTTGTGATACAATGTGGCCCAAGTATTCAATCCGAGACACCCCAAAAGAACACTTATTCTGTTTCAAATAAAAAGTATTATCAATCAAAACTTGTAATACTTTGGACAAGTGTTCCAAATGTAATTCGACTGATGGGCTATAAACCAGGATATCGTCAAAAAAAACAATGACGAATTTCCTTAAGAATGGCCGAAAAATAGAGTTCATGATTGACTGAAAAGTGGCAGGGGCGTTGCTTAGCCCAAATGGCATGACCAAAAACTGGTAATGCCCTTCATGTGTCCGAAAGGCCGTTTTCTCCACATCTGTGGAAGCCATTCGAATCTGATGGTACCCTGAACGAAGATCCAACTTAGAAAAAATGGTTGCTCCAAACAATTCATCAATAAGCTCATCCACAGTAGGTATGGGAAACATATCTTTAACAGTAACATTGTTTAAAGCACGGTAGTCAATGCAAAACCGCCAAGATCCATCCTTTTTCTTCACCAATAACACTGGTGAGGAAAATGGACTAGTACTAGGTTCAATTATTCCTTGTTGCAGCATCTCACTCACCTGTTTCTCTATTTCAGATTTCTGAAAATGAGGATAACGGTAGGGCTTAACATTGATAGGCTGAGTGCCTGTTTGGAGATGTATTTTGTGCTGAACAGACCGTAGTGGGGGCAATGATGATGGTGTCTCGAAGACACGAGAGTATTTGCCTAATATTGCTTGTAAAGCAGTATTACTGGTGAAACTCTGTGAAGTCTCACTTTGATCCATCTGAGCCACAATCTGGAAACAATACAGTAATGAATCTGTAGACACCAACCGACGGAGTTGATGACAAGAAATTTGATGAGTCATTGCAGATTCACCCTTTAAAGTAACAGGTAAGCCCTCTTTCATAAATTGCATCATTGATTTACTGTAATCAATAGTAATAGGCCCCAAACTTTGTAACCACTGAACTCCCAACACTACATCAGCCCCATGTATAGGCAGTAAATAGAATGTTTCCGAAAATTGAATACCCTGAATCATCATTGAAACATCTACACTTTTGCCCTCACATTCCAATTTGCCTCCGTTTCCTGTTAATACTTGAAACCTAGGAGTAGGAGACACAATCAACCCTAAGTATTTGACTAATCTGGGTTGAACAAAATTATGAGTACTTCCCGAATCTACTAAAATAGAAACAGGCTTGTGATTAAGTTTGCCCGAGAATTTCAATGTCTGGGGCAAAGTGGCTCCATTTAGAGCATGAAAACTAACAGCTGCCATGTCCACACTACTATCCACTCCACAATCCTCCAATAATTCTTCCAACGGACCTTCTCCTCAACATCCTCTATTAACAACAGAAACTTAGCCTTACACTTATGATTGCGATGATATTTTTCATCACAATTAAAACACAATCCTTTTTCTCTTCTACTATTCACTTCTTCTTGAGTTAATCTTCTAATAGGTAATGTTGTTTTAGAAGATTGTATAGTGCTGCTATTCTGAATAGAAGGATTATGAACAGTAGATTGTGGTAATAGTTGAATAGATCTAGAAGAATAAGAGTTTGAAGGATGACTTACTGATTTGTTGTGCACAAAACGTTCCCCCAGCTTTGCTTCATGTAATTTAGCTAAAGCCATTGCTTGAACTAATGTCGAGGGTCTTGCTATTTGCAATTCCCTTTTGATTGCAGGTTTTAAACCCGAAATATAGCAGCTGAGCAAGAAGGAACCAGAAAGACCCACCACCTGATTGGCTAGAGCTTCAAATTGAGACTGGTAATGTTCTACTGAACCCTCCTGTTTCAATTTGAACAATTCACCCTGAGGATCCTCATATTCAGAAGGTCCAAAGCGAATGACCAAAGCATTCAAGAATTCGGACCAATTAGTTAAATGGCCATTCAAATGCATCCACTTAAACCACTCTGCTGCAGCACCCATCATAGCGAACGAAGAGATTGTAATGCGCTGTTGATCCTCCACTTTATAGAAATTAAAAAACTGAGTAGCCTGATAAGTCCAGATCTTGACTCCCTCTCCCGAAAACTTAGGCAATTCTAGTTTGATTGCCTTAGCCAAATTCTCATCATACGTAGCAATTGAAGGACTGGAAATAAGAGGATCATGCTCTGTACCTACAGAATGTTGAGTGTGAGGTACCTGCAATTCCAATTGCTCCATTCTTTTTTATAGATCCTGCAATATAGCATTAGAATGCTGTTCAAACTGGTGCTGCTGTTGTTGTAGAGCCACGAACATACTCTTGATTTGTTCCATATCTGATGCCATTTTTGATTGTCTTGTAGTTACCATCGACAGTTCGAAATCACGAGAGCACCAAATAATAGGGCCCAAGCCCACACAACTTAACTATCACACGAACAATACTACTCAAACCCTAATTCTGCTCTCTCAATCGCCTCTCACAGCAGCTAAGTTTCTTCCCTCTCTCTATCGTCCCTCTCTGAACTATCTGTGTTATTGCTATTGCTAATGTCTGTTTGTTCTATGTGCAGATGAAAGATAAGCTCAGTTCGAGATGAGCGGTCTCCAAGCACTCATGCGAGTAACTTTTATGGGGATAAAATCTCATGTCCCCTCTGTATGTTATTTCTTTATTTATAGATCTCGTTTTACATCCTGTTCAATCAACTGTTTTACACTACTTGTAACTAGATCTGTTATTTTCATCCAGATCTGTTATTTCCTAACTGTATCTGTTACACGCAACACTAGATCTGTTAATGCATGATGTAATCCTTATGCCATTTTGGACTATCTCTTTTGCGTCTTGTAACAGGGTAGCGAGTCGGCTTGTTGTGGTTGCTGATGGTGGATTTGGATTTGGTGTGGCATGGTGAAAAGTACAGAACAGGTACGCTAGATTCACGTAATTTAAAATAGTACAGTGGATTCCCTTGGTTTAAGAATATCATTCACTCATTATCATTCGTTCATACATTCAGCAACATAAAAGAGAGATGCACTAAAATTGATTCCCATAATGTTTTCCAGTAACATCAAGGTTCACACTTTAAATAGAAAAATTAGTCTAGAATTAGGTAAAGGAAATTTGCCAAATCGGCCCTTTGGAACCCAAATGACTTGGCAAACTTATGACATCTCGATCCTTATGGAACCCTAAAACATAGAGTAGATTATCATTCTTATTATATGGCCATCCTTTTTTTTGTTCCTTTATCTAGCGCATGTGGACTTTTTTTTTTCTTCAATGACATTTTGCAATAGGCAACGGCTTGTGTTCATATGATTGGTTGCAACTGCAAGTAAGTCGGTTGTGGATAAGGATTGTTTGGTCGGAGTAGAAGGTAATCAATGAGTTGACTTTGATGACTCAATTCTGGTTTAATGCCGATTGGGAAATGATGAAGGCCATGGTGTGTTGTTCGATTCGAGTGAGTTGGCTATGGGGTGGCTGTGAATGGGTTCTGGCGACAGTTGGGTTCAACGTATAAGAGCATGCAAGCAGGGTGTGGTTCGATGAGTTGTCAAGTTCAGCTTGTGGACTCACTGGAGTTTGGTGGGTTTCCTAATAATGGTTGATAGGTGAAGATATATGATTTGGTGAAGATGAAGGAGGCGGTTGTCCGATTTGGCTTTAATGGACTATAGTGGTGAAGAGCTGCTGTTTGATTGATTTTGTTGGTACATAGGTCGAGGGATTGGGTTTTGAGTTCGATGGTGCGACGCAAATCTGGTTTGGCTTAGGGGTAGCGAGTCGGCTTGTTGTGGTTGCTGATGGTGGATTTGGATTTGGTGTGGCATGGTGGAAAAGTATATTTATTATACTTGTCAAGAGTTGAGTTTAGACTTTATAGCTTTGTTTGATAGAAATGTGTACGATTATGATTTGTTCATAGATATGTATGCAAGTGTACTGCTGTGATCATAACAAACTTTACCGATTCATTCTTTCTTCAACTTTTTCATTCATTTCAAGTTCTATGTTTCTTGTCTTCTTTGACATGAACTTCAGATTCACTCATGAACTTCCTGCAACTTGATTTCAATTAGTTCAACATGGCGTCAGAGTGCGGCTATTAGGCGTTTCATAGTATGTTCTTTCCTTAATATCTCTTGCTCTTTAGATGAAGTAGATAATGGCTTTGATTACAAATTCAAATTCGGATTGCAATAATACATTTTATTTGTCTGGATCAAACAATCCTGGGAGTTTGATTACAATATTAATTTTTAATGGAACAAATTCATTAAGGTGGAGTAGGTCAATCAAACTAGCCATAGGAGCTAAATCAAAAATAGGTTTTGTGGATGGATCTCATCGAAGAGAATAAAGAAGAATTTATAAAATGGATACCATGCAATTATATGATACGTTGTTGGATCCTCAATGTCATGGCTAAAGAACTTGCCAAAGGTTTCATGTATGCAATTCTTATTGTCAAGAGATATGGACAAACAAATAGATTTTTGTTGTATCTGTTGGGAATTTTCGATCCAAATCTGAATCGTGCAGCGGAAAATCGTTTTTTTTTTTTAATTCCCAATCGGATCCAAGCGCTCCAATTAAATAAAAAAAAAAAAGGAATCGTGTTATACCTTTTTGTCTTGATGATGGGATCAAAGGAGATGTAGATTACACCAACTCCCTCTACCGGTATCCACACGAATGAGTTGGATCTTCGTGTGTGCTAGCACGTCGAAAAGTTTCGACCTTTGGGAATCCCTCACACTCTCCTTTTAGGTTACGAAATTTCTTTCTAAATGATAGCCAGCGTCAGATGAATGACAAATTAACCTAGTAGTGAATATATATAGTGATATATATAAGGGTTATGTCTCTTTAAATTACCCTAAACGAATTAGGGTTTATGTAGAAAGACATATATATCCTTATTATCCGAATTTATTTATTTGTTAATTTAGATCTAATTAAAATCGAAAAATAAATAATTAATCAATTCCCAATACGATTATCGAAGATCCATTTTATTCATTCTTTGTGTGTGACCCTGTAGGTTCACTTAAAATTGGTAGTAGCTCTTAAACATTCTTTTAGGACTACAAGACATAATTGGTCTCTAGCAAGACATTATGTCTACCCAATTTTAGTGAAGATCGATGATCCGACTTTACCTACTAACAGTTAGTTATTCAGTCCTTTTGTTACACGATATCTTATAATCAAACATAAGGTGTGGATCAAAACACTCTTATATTGTCTAATTACTTATTTCTTGAATCTAGAGTTTGACTGACTTAAACAAATGATATTGATAACTCTTTATCAATTCATTCGAGCATGGCCATGTATTTCTCAGTCTTACTCATCAAGAGGCCTGATAGATATCTCTCTCAAATTAATGAGATGAACAAATCCCTTTACTAACACTCACATTCCTCTATATAACATATTGCATGCCCACGTTTATTCTTACAATCATCCGATTAAAGATGATGAAGAGATGAATCAAAACATGAAAAGTGCTATATAGGAATCCATGGTGCCATTAGGTCAAAGGACTAAAACAACATTGTAAATAAGAATACTTATTGCATTGATCCATACAGTATTCTTATAGTTGGTCAATCCAATACAATACACTCCTGTTTGTATCTATGTGCTGAATTGATATCCCATATCATGATCAGTAAAACTTGATCATCATACAGCAATCATACTAGTCTTAATTCATTATCATTCTACATAATGAGTGACTAGGGATAATTTAGAATAAAGTTATAATTCAGTCTATGGTTCTACTATTAAAGTCACATACTTTAACGACATAAGGTATAACTAAATATTCAAGGAATAATATTACCAAAGTAAATAGGCCAAAAATAACTTTGATAATTAAAATGACTTGATAACAAACATACAAATGATAAAGAATCCATATGGCCTAGGCCACATCACTAGCAGTATCAACTTGAACATGAAATTGCAAATCTTAGGTAAGGTATTTCATCAGCAACCACATATTATAACAAAATTGAAAAGCTATGGGATGAGTTAGCTAATTTGATCAAATGCCTAAGTACATGTGGTGTTATGGCTGGATGTACTTGTGATTTACAAAAGAAGCATGGAGATGTTCAAAATAGGACTAGACTAATTCAATTCTTGATGGGACTTAATGAATCTTTTGAACATTTAAGGAGCCAAATTTGTCTCTTGATTCGTTGCCATCTGTCAATCGTGCATATTACTTGATATATCAGATTAAAAGACAAAAATTTATTTCTGGTAGTCAAGCATTTAATGATGATGTAGTGGCATGCAATTTACGAACACAACAGAAAATGGATGATAGAAAAGACAATAGGAAAGTTTGGGGAGGTGAAAAAAAATGAATTTTACACATTGCAAAAGGAGTGGACGTCAAGTTGGAAATTGTTTCAAATTAATTGGGTACCCTGACTGGTACAAGGGTGGAAAGGAAAGAAGAGCAAGCTGATTGCTATTGTGGTTTTTATGACTGACCAGATGTGGTTTCTTCCCTTAAGACATAACTTATGTAGTTCGAATTCGTTTTAGTACTTGTCTCTTGGACATCCACCTTATTACAAAAGGTTTGGATTACATTTATGAAGACCGCGGAGAGGTAACAATTATGCATCTAATTACATTTAACAGTGCTATGAATCCTATATAAATTTATACTTTCGAATGATGAACTCATGATTCTGGTTTTGATAGGTGTTGGATTTATGATGATTTGGGGTAATTAAATTAGCAGCACTGAGTTACACCTAAATTAAAGAGATAAGAATTCAATAATCACTTATTTACGTTGCCTTGTCTTTCACAGGAACAAAAAATTCCTGGAGAAGATTAGTTCACTTTCAATGATTTTTGAAACCCTATTTAGCTTTGTCATTTGAAAAATGTTCAAGCTAAAACCAAATCAAAACAAATATTTTTGGTTTGATTCGATATACTTTCAATTTAAACCAAAAAGAATAAATTATATCGAAACGTATTAATGTTTGAGTGTAAATTTTGAGTGGTTTAAAAGAGTAATCAAAGGATACATTTCTATAATATATTAATGTTTCAAGCAATTAAAAAAAGGAATGAATGTTTTCTAAAGCAATCCAAATGAAGTATTAATAATTGATCGTTGATGAAAATAAATGAAAATTAATTAAAAATTAATCCAAATATTGATACATTAAATTAATTTTTTCAAAATATTGATATCTAATTAATTTATTTTGCAAAATATTGATTCCTCTTTGATACTTTTGTCGTAATTTACTCAAACCATAAATCAGATACAAGATATTTTGGTATGCCATTCTTCTTTAAAAAAAATCCACACGCATGTTTCCCTTTTTTTGTTTATCGATGGCCCTTTACTTCTGAAAATTGCGCAACAGTTAAGAAGCTGCTGTGTATATTTTTCTTATGTTTAAAATACGATATCATTTTGACATGATATTTTTCTTTATAATTTTAACTATTATATACTTATTTGATGTACATATATCTCTGTTATGTTTTACTTAATGTGTATACTGCGTCTTGCCTTTTTTTTTAATTTTTAATTTTATTTTTCAATATGCGTACTTCCTTTACCAGAAAATCAGTAATAATATTTGATCATAAAAACATTCAGAATGATTGATCTAAGCATGCACAACCCTGAGTCCCATGGTAAAACATTCACACACTTGCACACTGAATCAACTGCAATATTTTTATCTCCTCTTAATCTTGCCAATGGTCATTTTCCAATGGATGGTTGCCTGGGCAGAAGAATTGCACGATCCTTCCCTCTCAATCTCCATTTGACAAGACGCTCGAAATGTTAAATAATAATTACAATAAACACTATATCTATAGGTATAAACACGTTTGTGATACTAGCCTTGTCACGACTCCAATATGGGGGCCTAACAGGATTTATCTACAGCCATCATATCACGTGTGCACCCGTAACATGAGAGTCGTCTTGTATGTCAGAATGTACAAGACTCTATTTATTTATAAAAGTTTATCATATAAATGATATAATATATTACATTACTTCAACTATGGAATTTGATTTTCTAATTTCCACCAAGATCGCAGAGAATCGGTATCCCCCACCAAATAGTGAAATTGGGTTTCCAAACTACAACATACAAAATTGAAAATTCATCTAATTTACATACTAAGTTTCCATATCCTACATCCCTATCTTCAATAAAATTTGTTGGAGAAGCTCACTTCACACATTCCTAGCCCAATCCCAGCTAGTAATAATCCTGCACAAAAACTGTAGGGGGGTGAGCGAACCACGAGCTCAGTGAATAACCAGACTTATCACAACAAGCAAGTTATTATCAATCATATGTAATGCATCAATCAAACACATGAACAATTACAAGCTTGGACAATCCGGAATCCAAACAGGATGGAGATTTACGCCCTCTCATCGGGGTTGAAGGAACCAATCCCTGAATAACCTACCCAGGAGAAACTAAGTACACAGGAAACCATGATCCTCACAATTATTATCTCTTTATGTTAATGATGTTTTAAACACTCAGTTCCTGTTTTGTACCTTAGAAACTCCACTAAGTGTTAGACATTTCACAGCGATACCATGGGCGGCGCCCTTCGTTACCCGTTAGTTCCCATGGAACCGACAGAACAAAGGTAAGCTTGCGTAGAACTAATAGCCTCTGCCTAGAAAAACCAAGCATTACCAGAGAACCGAAATTCTAACACGTAGTAGGCATTCGTAAAACCATAATGCAGTTTATGCAAATCGTGCAATGCATGTCCGTTTCATTAATAGTACCGATAGTTGTTAATCAAGTTTGAGGCGATCATACAATTTACAGACAATCATCAACATGTTTCATACAATATTTATCATTCAATAGGATTATCGCTTATATTATGATAATTTGCCATTCAATCATACACCACGCGTCATGCTGTATCCCAATCCCGCATGCATATCGATTGAATATATATATATTATTCCAAATGCAACTATACTACAAGCACAAACAATGTAACAAGTCTAAGTTACTCACCTGTGGTCCTCGCTAAGCTGTTGTATAAGCTATTGATAATCCGAAAATTGATCTATTTTCCTATGAAAGGAAATAACAGAGATTTATTATTGGATTATTTCTGTAAGAGAAGTCTTCCTATAATTTAAAGGTGTTGATCTCTATCGTCGGATATTAGATTAAGTTCGTTATATTAATTATTGCATTGTTAAATACTTTAATTAGATCATTTTAGATACCTAAATATTCCGTATCGGTGTTTGATATAGTTTTTTTTTTTTTTTTTTTTTTTTTTTTTTTTTTTTTTTGCTATCTATATTTTTGTTCAAGGAATTTATCTTTCTTAAGTTCTACTACTTTTAATAGAAGATTTTTATTTATTAATTCTTTGCCCGTCAACTTTATCTGTCTCTCAAATTGGCATTTTTATTTTTTTAAGGGTATGTTTTAGTATCTATATCTTTCAAAAGTTATAAAAATCGTAGGTAGATATATCAAATTTCTATTATACTTCAGTTTCATTCTTATTACAAAATAAGCTAAGTTTAATACTACACTATTATTAGTAATATTAGCTTTGAAACGTTAAGATCAATATTAGTAATAAATATAGGTATAATAATAACAATTATCTTCATTCTATTAGTGACAAAATAATAGTATCGATGATAATATAACTATAGTAGCGTTAATGTGAAGATAACAGTATTAATAATTGTTTATGACTCGTGATGAAAATATCAGCAATATTGAATACTATACTCAGTAGTCATAATAATAGCAATAATTATAGTTGTGCTCATAGGAATAACAGTAAGATTGATGTTGGTTCATTAAGAGTGTAAACTGAATGATTTTCTAGTTTGTAATTTTTTATTCGTTTTAAATCCGATTTCGTTGTATAAATAGTCTATTTGATAGTACCCGAAGAGTACTTTCTAGTAGTGAAATTATTTTTCAAGAAAAGAGATTTGTACAATTTTTAAATTTATGAAACACATGCACAGATTTCAAGCGAATCCTAACAATTGTGATCAAAACTTGTTTTAATCATATCTAACTCATTTCTAATCCACTTTTGACGAATAAATAATTGTTTTCATAGTATTTTCCGAGTACAATCCATTGATAAGGTCGTTTTTGGTTTATAACAAATATATCAATACGGTTTACTTGACCTTTTGAACATTTTTCTTTATTTGATTTCTTTTGGTTCCTAGTTACCTAAAGCGTAGAGTTCTAACTTTCAAGTTGATGCTTCTATAATCCTAAATAATTATATATCATCCTTTGTTCAACCATATAGCTTAAAACCGTCATCCAATCTTCTTATCTATTTCTTTAGTTCACTTATAATTTGTAAAATTATTAATATGTATAATTTCTATGAATTGTTCATTATATTTTTCTTGTAATGTAGAACTCCTAATCATGCTTTTAAAGCTTGATTTATCAAGTTTTATGTTCATGTAAGGCCTTAGAAGCATTAGACCTAAATTTAGACTAGATTAGATGAAATTCGGGTCTTGTTTTGTCTACTTTATTCCAAAATCTAAATTAACTATTACCATATCTATAATATTTTTAAGTTGTTGTCTTTCTTAGTTTGACAATATCTAAACATTCCTCATACATCAACAATCCATCTACTTGAATTCATCAATGATTTAACAACTACTTCCAACTACATAACTTTCTTTTAATGTTCAACAATTTATCTTAAAGTCTATACACAAGTATAATAAGGATAGGTTTAGTTGGAACTTACCTTGGAATGGAATGGAAGGAAGGTTCAATTTCCTCTTAAAGAAAGAATTAAACCTAGATCAAAGATTAGAGGATGAGTTTCTAACAAAACAACATTAACTATAATAAAAGTTTACTAAGGTAATCTAATTTTCTCACCTTGACAAGCTAGTCTCCTCCTCTTGATCCTTAAGGTAACTTGGGATTTTTGATTTGGTTTTGGTTGTTATTGATGAGCTTAGTGTGTTTGTAAGGTAGGCTAGGGTTTATGGTTGTTTATACAAGATTTCTAAACTTCTATGTTGGGTAAGTAAAGGAAAAAGGAAAGGAAAAGGGTTGGGCGCACTTATGTTTATAGCTGTGTTTTTTGGATGATTTTGTGAAAATTATGAGCTCAAATTGTGTCTAACTTAAGCATATACATATATTAAGTATAGGCTAAGTTTTAGAGGCTAAGGAAATGGTTTTGGGTTTGAAAAATATTCACAATTGCAGCTGGAAATTCCATACGAATTTGTCAACTTTGGGTTGCAAGTTTTGACAGATTTTTGTAGTTACTTAAATATATTTATGGGGTTTTGTTTGCTAGTAAATTAAGGCTATTAAATAGTGGTTTATTTAGTGCATTTGTAGTACAAGTAGGCTGAGAAAAATCGGAGCAAATGAAGGGTTATATCTATCATGTTTCAGCCGTTGTTTCGGGTGGAATTTATAGTGCGAATTTGAGAACGATTTTGGACGAATTTGTGGGTGGTTTCAAGGGGCTTTAAATGTGTTTGTTTGGTAGTTAATTAAGGTTGTTTATGTGTGTAAAATAGGGGCTCAAGTTACAAGAAAATCGGATAAGAATTTGTGTGAAATCAGAGATCAAATTCTAAGTTTGCTGCTGCAGTTATGTTGATGTTTCCCAGCTGGTTTATATGGTTTTGTGGTCAGGATTTCTTTGTTGTTTTCTATCTAACAGTTGGTGTTTTAAGTGGAGATTTGAAGGCTTATTATTGGTCTTTACTTAGTCAAAAATATCAGCCTAAATGAGCCTAGGAATCTACACAAATCGGAGTCCACATTGCTGCTGTATTCTTGTAGGTTTGTCCTCTGCTGCAGCTGGTTTGTTTGATTATTTGAGGACAATTTCGGTAATGTTTTGGTTGTTTTCTTGAGCTGAGATGCTTGTAATTTAATGTTTATTACATGTGGTTTATTTTGGTTGGATTGTATGTCATTTTCGTTTGAAATTAAGAACTCAAATTCGGATCAAAGTTGGGTACAAAGCAGCCGATATTTGCTCTGTTTTATGTGCTCTGTCATGCGTGTAGAAAGTGTGTGTGTGTGGAATGCAGCTCGGTCAATTGCTGCTGTCTCCACTTCCAGCGTGAGTTCACATTTGCTGCAGCTGGCTCCTCTTGTTTCTTGCGTGAGTTGACTGTGTGTGGAAGGAGTGTGCTCGTGTATGGATTCCTGCTCGCTGATCGTGTGGAGTTGCTTGCTCGGGGTTGCCTGCCTGCTGCTGTTCGTGAGGTGGAGGGAAGCTGCTCGGTCGGCTTCTTGTGTGCGGCAAGTGGGAATTGTCATGCGCGTGGCTGGTCTGTCATGCTCGGTGGAGTTCCTGCAGTGTGCACGTGGGGAATGGAGCTCGCTCAACATCTCCTGCTGCTGCTGTTCATGCGTGGACTCCTGCTGCTTGCTGCTGTGCGCGTGGAGTTGTCCAGTTGCTCGGTGGATTCTGCTGTTGGCGCGCGCGAAAGTCAAGCTGCTGCTGGCGCGTGGGAGAAGATCTGTCTTGCTTCGGGAGAAATCACCGCGCGCGTGCGATGGAGTTTCAAATGCTATTCACGTTCCAGACTTCAATATCAGCAGTGCAATTGTCCGATTTTTCATTTTATATATATATATATATATTTAATAGTTATTAAAAAATATTTTTATTAAGAAAATAAATTATTCGCATCTATCTATACTTGTTATTTTTACGTTTTATCGAGATAATATTATTTAAGTTACGACAAAACTTTAATTTATTTATATTTTCAAATTTTAGTTAAAACTTCACACGGTTAATTATTTTTAGTATTTTTAACTTACGTGATTAAATTTTCAAGTTCGATGAATTAAATTAGGAACTAAGTCCTAATAATTTTAGAATTTCCTAACAATTAAAACAACGGGTTTGAAATTTTCATTTTAGATCTAGATTAATAATTATTGTTCGGTATTGGTATATATTATGTATATATATAATCTTAGTATTTCATCTTTGAGTTATTAGTCTATACTGATAAGTTCTATTATTAAACTGTATCTTATCGGTTTTGGAATTTGGAGTTACTTCTAATTATATAATGAATTATTAGTTCAATATACGAAATCTCGTTTTTGGTATCTATTAAGACCAAGGGTATTTTTATTCGGGTTTTTCAAGCTACGGATGAGTTCATTACAACTCATAGATCAATTCTAAGATTTTTGTTGAATCATATATTTTATATTAGTTTCACATTTACCAATTTGTTCATTTGCTAGTTATGAAAATTATTAAAGGTTACGTTGACAGTTTAGGATTTTAATTTCTAAAATCTGTAAATCTCTTAATGAGAATATTAATGTGATTTAAATATTTATTTAAGATCTAGATTCTTAGATATTGATCTATTTTACCAATGTTATATTTTACTGTATAGAGTCTATTTACACTAATTTCTTAACAACATATTCTATCTAGGCTACTTAGTAGTGTTAAAATAGTTTAAACACTATTACTTCATTATTTAACTAGCGTAGCATTTATTTTCTAAGTATAGAACTTAAAGAAGAAGGGTTCAAGAATTTATATTAACGATTGGTTTATCGTCGTTTTATAAATTATTTGAGATCACATTTGTTACAGTTTATATTTCGAAAGATTTTATTAATAGAGATTTTAATCTTTCTAACTATAATCAAATTCATTCTTTGACATTTGTAAATTAAAAAAAAATTGGAGTGATTTTTACTACTTGTTTCAATTATTCTCAATAATCAAATATTACATTTTTAGTATTTGTTATAATTAGATACGAAAAATTTGGGGGATTACAAGCCTTAATGTGATAACAAAATAGAGTGTCTAGAGTTTTGAACCTAAATATTTAGTTAAAAATTGAATATTTGATGAAAAAAAATCAGGAAGTCCTTCGAAGGACCTATTCTAATAAGAAAGCGAGTATTATCAGGATCCTATAAGTGTCTTGTACCTAAGGAGTGGCCTAAGCTCCCGCTTAAGATCACCAAACCACTCATGGTACTGAACTTTTCATATTCCCGCTCTTTTCTCTCCTGGTACTCTTAATGTCAGAAAGAAAACATATGTAGATATAAATATAAAACAAGTCCTGAATACAACTGCAGATGAAAAGCGTCCACATTCTCTGCTTATATGGATCAAGCATACCATCTTATTATGCTTTTGGTCTGTGTAAAACTTGTATCTATTTTTACTATATCTGTATCCTTTTCTTGTGTTTCTTTCAATTCATAGAGGAAAATTTCCTTTCATCCGTATATACTCTAGAGTTCTTCTGAGGCCATACTTGAGCACAGCTTCATCTCCCATCCTAAAACCATCCCCATAAATCGATGAAGTATCTGTTTCTATTTGATGCTTGAAGTATTCTCCGAGCTTCTTCTCAAAATCAGATCGTTTCCCTTTCTTTGATGATGTGGAGGAGGATGGAGGTGTACATGAAGATGATGATGCAGATGATGATGCCTCACTTCCTGGACTAGAGTAAATCTCAGCATCCAACCACATATGAGCCAAGACTTGGCAAATGCCTTCTTCAACTTCTGGACTTAAATTTGGATAACCTGTAAGACATCAACTAATAAATGATATTGACCATCAAAGAAAAAACCAGAAGACTTGAAACTGTTATTAATAGAAGAGAAAGCTGACTCTAATCTATAAACTTAAACCTTTAGACCAGTCCGTTTTGGTATTAGAATCTATAATGGTATTAGAGCAAGGGGTTCAAAGTTCAAACCCTTGTGCACTGATTTGGCTTACATTTTATACTAGCATCATTTGATAGGCTTAGTTTAAATGTCTGGTAAAGGAACTATATGCCTGAGCTTTCAAATTAGTCAGTTGTGATGCTGATATCTGTTGGAAAATTTGTCCAAAACCAGAGTTTCTTAAAATGCACCTCACTTATGAAGGAGAAAATAACCTTTAAGCCGTAGCCATGCATGCATCACCTCATGTGCAAGAATCGAACCAGTCAACAACCTAAAAACTTTAAATTTTTAGTCATGGCTGCAGAAAATGTCCAAACGTAAGCTGGAACAGGCACCAAAAAAGAGGATATAAGCTATGTACCGAGGAAGTCCATATAAAATGAGAATTGCCGTAACTTCACACTGGCGGACTAGCCTGTATGGCTCTGTTATCATGTCAAAGATACAGCCTGCACCTATTCTTGGCCTTCGTATAATCTGTCATGGCCAAGAATGAATATGAAGCATCAATACTCATGATAATAGTCTGGAAGGCAAAATTTCCCTATCTAAAAATGGTATCTCATCCATCATATCTCTTTCAATCACCTATTATGAGTGATGTTGTTCACATATGGCAGTGTATTACCCGTACATGCAAGTGGACATTATTCAGGACGAGGAAATTTGGTTTTAGACCAGATGATGGAAAAAAGATTTAGGGATAAGCCTTTTACCGTGGTAACACATTTTTCTTCTGATAAGCAAAGGCCTCTAGTCCCAGGCAGGTGATGGTTTCCCTATCATTGACAAACAATAGAAATTTCATTTGGATTAAATGCAAATCAATAGCAGATCTCTAATGCAAACATAAACTACATCAAATAGATCTTACATTCTTTTCCCTTTCCCTGGCCTCATTCAGCGCTTGTCTCTTGACCAGGAGTAATGGAATTTGCTGCTCAACTTTCATATGCAGATGCTCAAAAAATCCCCGCATCTCAAGATATAGAGTTTGACACTCATTAGTGTCCATAATTGCTGAGTCCAGACACTCTAAGCACAGCTTTCTATGGTCATCCAGTGAGAGGTACCTTGTGTCCCTTTCCTGCATACATTTAATTTCAATAATAAAGGAAAGGAGCCTATGCGACCAGGTGGCTTAGGAAGAAGAAAACTAGAGTTCCAAGGAGTGAGGACTAACTTCCATTCTCTCACAGCTGCAACATTGTGGAGTCCCGTCTCGCTCATGTGAAGGCAGTATTTTTGTAGCCAAAAAGGATGTGCTCTATACTCAATAAGACCAACCGCATTGGTTGGGATCTATATGAAGGAAACAACATAATAATTCATTAATATCTTGTATGCAAGATATATAAAATGAACAACTTGAAAGTAAAAGGTGGTGATTACTGGATATGTTTATCCATCCAATGGACATAAGCAATTCCATAAAACCAATAATTATGAATTCTCCCCTCAAAATTTCTTGTGCACTGATATGCCAAAACCAATGCATCAATTACATGAGCTCTACATTAATGAACTCAAGAATAAACTTTTGGGTTATAGTGAATATCTGCATTTTGTTAAGCACAGTTAAGCAGAAGGGATGTTGTGAATCATACAAAATTGAAATTTTCCCTGCAAAATTTTGTATTTATTCATCTGAGTGCAACATACAGATAATCAATATTTGATGCACAAAAAGTTCCACTGAATTGAAAGGTTTCTGACCACGAAGTAATTTTGGTACTTCTTGATTCTTATACACTCGTTTAGTTACATAATGAGCAATAACTTGGTCTCTTTGATTCCCCTGTTTACATAATGTTCCACTTCTAAAATTGCATAGTATTATATTCTGAAAGCTCATTTTGAGTCTATGCAAACAAATAGGAGTATCAATTTAAGAGGAAAAAAGATAAGCTAGATCAAAATGAATGTGATAAGAATTTCAGAAGATTTTCTTTACAGACTGCAGGTGTTAGGCAAGTCAGAGAATGTGCATGTGCTAGAGAAGTGATCTAAGTGCGAAGATAAAAATGTAGTACTTACAAAATTCTTGCAAACATCACATCTTGGATGAAATTGCTCCTTATAGCAGGATCTATGATAAGGACGATTGTCTGATAATGAGAACTGTCATATAAAATGAAAGTATTAGAGCTAATAATATTCAAACTCTATCAATTAGGTGTAGGATATAAATCTAGCGGGTAAACTTAGGGGATAAACAAATTGAGGAACTGGAATTAAACCTCGTGGTCAGTGATTGGCTGATTACAAGCATGACAGCAAAAGCATTCTGGATGCCAGAAAGCACCTAAGCAGCTCAGAAAACGTCCATGACCAATCTCAATGCTACAACCAGCACAAATTCTATAGAAGAGAAAACTTAGTTAACAAATAGGCTTCAAGAAGGCTGAATACTATAGGCAACAATCATCAACACCAATACAGGGAGGAAGCTAAGGATAATATAGACCAATTGTAACTCGCAAATTTCAAGGGATATGGTGGCAGCTTATGCTATTAGGAGACTTTTGTTTCAGTGTTTACATCACTTAGGTAGTTAGGTTATGGTCACCGTTAAATTTAGCTTCTCAACCAATTGATCTGACATTTCCTCATTTGTGGGTTAAGATTTTTCATGTAAGCAACTTAATCAAAAAGTGGATTAAAAGATGACACAGGGATTCAATCTCAACCTCTAACTTTGATACCATGTCAAACTCAGCAGTCATAAATAGTGGATCTAACATATTGAAATGAGAGCAACGATTTGGCTAATACAAATTAATAAGGGGCAAAAGAACAAAATATTTATATGTAAAAAACTCTTTTTATGAACTTTGACTTCTTGGTACAGGGTTCAGATGGTAGCAAACAACACGTTGAAGATTTTATCATCATATAGTACCATTCACTGTAAGTAAAAAATGAACATCCAATCTGAATGTGTTTTGTAGAAATCAACACATTAGACTACAGATGTCTGAGCACTCAAAGCACCTGTATCCAGATGGAAAGCCTTTATCATAATGAGGAGAAGATTCGACGTTCAAACTTTCTTGAATGGCCTTAGCAAGCTGTTCATCTTCCTCAAGCTGATAGTTAATATGCTCTTCTTCTTTCTGCTGAGACTTGACATGCTCTTCTTTTGGCTGAGAACTGACATGCTTATCTTCCTTCGGCTGAGAGTTGATATGCTCATTTTCCTCTTCTGATGATTCAACATGCCCAATCTCTTCCGGCTGAGCTTCAGCAGGTTTTTTTTTATCTTCTGACTGACTATCATCATCTAGAAGTGGAAATAGATGAAGGACAGAAGATAATTACATCACCAACACATTTTACAGATTCAGCATTTACACGAAACCAACATTGTGTTTACCCCAATCAGTCAGTTGGGATATCCATGCAACTTCTTCTGATATCAATCGTTAAGTACCACATGTCAAGTAATAATTAATGTAAATGCACACCAGATCTGATTAGATTAAGCTTTTATATCAATTGCTTGTGGGGTGGAATTAGCCTTGTGGTCAAAGATAAGGCACGCCACTCTAAATTCGATATGGGACCAGGTAATCTATTTGTTCCAATTGGAAAGTGCAAAATGTTTACCAAATACGTTTCCATGAGGGAACTCAGATTCTGAAAGCACACCAGACAGTAGAATTGCTTTTCCAGGTGCTCTAGGTTGTTAATTCAAGAAAATTGGTTGAGATTTTCCCTGAGGTTTGTCCTTTCGATGATCTAACTCTTTGAATTATGTATAATGAATAATGAAGGAAGCCTCTGGCCAAAAAAAAAAAGAATTGTGAGTGAAGGCGATTAATTAATTTTGTTAATATCAACCTATTTACTTAACAACAAAGGTTCCAATCATGGTCAAGCATATGTTCCTATCTTTGTTTAAAAATTAAAAAAAGCGTATATAAGGCTGTAATAAATATCAAACCAAGAATCGGACCTTACTGAACCAAACCGTACCAAAACTATTTTTTTTTTCTCTAAAATGGTTTGCTTTTCAGTTTGGTTCAGCAAAGAGTATATAGTTTGTAGTTTTGTTCGGGATCCCAAACCAAACTGAACCACTTTACATGTTAAAAAAAACTCAAACAATTGTTTTTTTCTTTAATTATTTTATTAAAAAATTAATTTTTTTTAATTTAGATATGTATTCTTCATCAGAATAAAATTAGATCGACCATATCATGTTCCCATTATTGTAGTTCAAATAATTCATGTGAATAAAAATAGTATACAATTATAGTTCAATGGCAAACAAAATCTCTTCTCTCTATAAGTTTTACATATTTACTCGAGTAATTGATTGATTTAAAATATTATTGTTTATATTTGCATCAGTAATAAGAAATATGCAATTGAAATCTTTCGATGAAAATATATTTTTATTTTATAAATAAAAAAATGTTCGAATAGAAAACCAAAACTTACCAAACCATTTTTTTCCAACTCAATAGTGTTACGAAGCAAACCTATGGTTACGTTCGAATTTAAAAGAAAACTGAATATTAATATATGATTCGTTTTGGTTCAAGAGGCGAACTAGACTAGAGCATCACCAATAAGTCTACGTAATAATATAAATATAGAAAAGCATATTTTTAATTTTTTTATTTGAGTCTGCATTTTTTTTTCCTTAAGTTTTCAACATCTTCTTTTTTTTTTTAAGGTAGAAAGTTTTCAACTTCTTTAGTACCTTACAAAAGAAAATTTTTTATTACGTTAAATGTTATGTCCATCATAGGCATGTATTTTAAGCCCTTTTCTTACTTTTAATCTTTCGTTTTTGAATTTTTAGTCTTTTTTATATCATTTTATTAAATATATTTAATATTACTTTTTATAAATTATATAAATAAATTATATACTTATTCTCATCATTCTATAGAGTTAATTTTTGTGAACCAATTTGAGTTAATAAGTGTGATGAATGAAAGAACGACATAATAGAATGGACAAATATTCTATTCGTCAAACAGTTTGAAAATGTTAAAAACTTGTATTAAAAAATTAAGATTGAAATATGAAAGTATATAATATTAAGAAAAAAATCCTTTTTTTTTTTGTTTCACATAAAATGGAAATTTCCCCTAGACTTTGTGAATTCTTGAAACACACCTTTCCCTTTTCGAGTTCTCAAATTTGGCGAGTCTGGAACTTGACGAAGAGAAACACAATGTGATACCTTCAATCTCCTAAGAGATTTCACTTCATCAATTCCATCTAATGACTCTATTCCACAATTCGATATGCTCAAAACCTCCAATGCTACCAGTCGCTTAAGGCCTTCTATACGTTTCAAATTTAAGCAGCCTGATATTTTCACTTCCAGCAGGTTTGGCAATGTCTCACCTATTCGTAGCTCCGTCAGAGACTCACATTCCTCAAGCGTCAGTCTCATTAGAGATGTTAACTGGTCAAGTCCGTGCATTTGTTGTATTCCACAACCTAATATACTTAGAATCCGCAATGCTCCAAGTCTTTCAAGGCCTTCTATTTTCTTAATCTTTGGACAGTGTATGATTTCCATCTCCATAAGGTTTTGCAAGTTTTCAACACTTGGTAATTTCATCAACGCCCTTAAATCCTGAATAGAAAGAACAACCAAGGATGAGGGAAACTGCGGGATATTCTCCAGATTCTTGCACCGTAAGGTTAGGTTCTTTAGAGAATCAGGAAAACCTAACAAGTTTATGACATGTGGAAGACACAATGCCAGGGTCATTAAGGAGGACTCTGGCGGTGAGTCGAGACGATCAGTTGCAACATTGGCTTCGGAAGCAATGGAACATTCTTTCAAGCTATCCAACTTACAAAGATCATACATCTTCAATTCCTTTGGTTGCACAGGTAGCGAAGTTAAACTGGGGGGAAGCTCTGGCAGGCCCCAAAGCTTGTTGCAAGAAGTTAAATCAAGTGTCTCAAGAATCTTAAGTAAACAAATGTTCTGTGGCAGACTGGAAATGCCAGAATACCCGAGCTTTAAGATTCTTAGAGACCTTAGTACCTCAATATTATAAGGAAGATTTTTCAATTTCCTACACCAAGAAGCATAAATTTCTTCGAGCTTGTTCAACTCCAAAAAGCTTGAAGGAAACTGCCTTATGAAACAAAATTCCATCTTAAGCGATCTCAGGTTTTTCAGGTTTCCAATTGATTCAGGTAGTTCAGAAATGCTTGTGGCAGACACATCCAACTCTACCAGTGACCATTCTACTTCACCGACAAAGGGTCCAAGGCTTGTTATGGAGCAACAATCCCTTAGCGACAGACACTGAAGTTTCACTCTCTCGAAAATCGAACAAGGAAGCTCAGTAATGTTGGTACTATTAAGCTTGAGTGTTGTGAGATATAATAGGTCACAAGTTGAACTCGGAAGGTGAGTCAATGAAAACAACTCATAGCTGTTAAAATTTGAAGCTTCTGCAAATGGCCAATTGAGACAGGGATTTCTTGTATAGAAGTTCCATCTATGAGGAACTCTTTCAGAGCGTTCAGGCAACCCACTTCATTGGGCAACATGCTAAGTCAGTGCAATACCTCAAATTGAAGATGGCTAACCTCTGCAACATACAGATTGAAGGATGTATCTTAACCAATCGTGAACAGCGTTCAAGGATCAAAATTTCTAAATCTGGGCAAAAGGAGAAACTCGGGGTCATCACTAGGTCAACACAGCCTGTAAAGTTTAAAACTCTCAGCTGTGGTACCTTTCACAGAAAAGAAAGGAACAGAAAGTTAGTTCATTGATCAATGGGAAGACATGCAATAGGAAACATTTGTGAAATTACCTGAATTTGATCCCATAATTCCCAGTTCTCTGTGATTTTGCTCCATGATAAATCAAGAACTTTCAGAAATTCTGCAAGATGTTCAGCATTTTGAAATGGTGGAAAGCTTCTTTGCCAGATGAGATTCCTTTGCTGCATACAGTTACTGTCAATAATTCTGCTGGTTATCTCATGTTCCAGCTTGAAGAACCTTATGTTATCCATATGCCCAGAACCTGCAGATTTAATATCAATAGTGTTTCTCAGAGAAAAGATGGAGCATAGAGATCCTCACTTCCTCCTATTGAATAGGATTCCAATGAGCATGAAAATAGTACTATAAGAAATTGGACTAGGGCCAAGACAGACAATTATCTGGTCTTAATTTTAGGGAAGCGTTATAGAGAAACTAGCCCGATATGTCATCTCTCCATTATTTATATAGGAGGATAAGGTGACTCCTTATTGCAGCTATAGGCATTCATGGACTTGGATTGGGTTGTGTCTTGAGTCAACTTATTGTTGTGGTAAGATTGATTGAAATCTGGAAGGAAACAATTGCAATTGCAATTGGAATTGAGGTCCCCAAGGAATCGATTAGGGAAAAGAGAAGAAATTAAGCAATGACAACTAAAAGATGTGCCTGGAATCGGCCATCCTTTGAAGAAATTGCAAGAGCTCATTGGTCTAGCTCCATAGCAGTGGAAACTATCAGGGATCAAGTGATCCACCAAGGCAACAAGACCTTGAAAGAGGCTTTATCAAGTACTTGTATAGTCACTTTTGGTATATAGCAATTATCCATAATGGAATGGATTGGAATTGAATGAACATAAGATTAGAATTAGTAAGAGAATGATAAATTCATTCCTATAATTGATGTGTCCATGGAATAGAATGGAAAAAGTCTTTACTATAGACAAAATAATCTGATTAAAAAACATCACCTGTTTTCTCCATTGGCAAATGTAGTCGGTCTATGATAACTTGTCTTGCAAAACCTCTAACAAAGCGGTGCATCCAGATTCCATTATTTGTGTCAATTTTCACCAAACACAAGCGAGTAAGGACTTCAAAGTCATGGAAGGATGAAGAATGCAAGGAATCATACCACAAAAGCAATGCAACTCGTCTGTCCATTCCATTGGGAAAGCAAGAGATGTCCAGAAACATCTCTTTTTGCTTTTCATTTAAGCTATAGTAACTCATCCTTACAATCTCTAGCCGGCTTAATAACAAAGGGATATTTTCTCTAAAATTTATAACCATGCTCTTCCATTCTGCCTCAAGTTTTCCTATAGTTTCCACTGATAACTTATAAAAATCTTGGAGGGGAGAGTCCTTTCTAAATGCATGCCTGCTAAAAATTTGTAAAGCTTTTTCACCATAAGCATCCAGCTCCTGAAGATGCAAAATCTTATAAATACGATGAGCCAAAGGAATAAAACCATTGTATTGTGTTGTTATGATTATCCTGCTTCCAGGACCAAACCAATTTAGCTGCCCTGCAAAAGCCTCCAGATGAGAAATCTTTGTAGTATCATCGAGGACAATTAGAACCTTCATATGGCAAAACCTTTCTTGAATTAGATTGATCCCTTCATTGACAGATTGTAAGACCTCACACTTTCTACCTAGAAGGTCGGATGCTAGCTTCGCTTGCAAGCATCGAATATTATCAGAATGTTCAGCCATTTCATCTATATCTGTGAGGAAGCTGCAACCGTCAAAGCTTGATGAAATCTTATCATATGCAGCTCTAGCAAGAGTTGTCTTGCCTGAACCATCTTCCCCCAAAATAGCGAGCATCTGTACATCATTAACTTCTAGATTCAACAAATCCATTATACATTGCACATGATGTTCCAAACCTACTAAATGGCTGCCTGTTCTTAACATGCTCAACTTTAGCTTGTTTAAGACTATTTGACAAACTTCCTTGATGTGATTGTCCATTTCATTTGCTCTGCAAGATAAAAATATTGAAACTGTCGTTAGGAAACACCAGACATCGAATGGATATAAAGCACCACCTGGATTTATGATGAGGCAATGTGGGACTCTAATAATACGATCCCTAGGATAAAGCTAGACATGGCAATGTCTGATCAACAAATTCAGCCATATTGAGTATCCAGAAGTTTAAAGAAAAATCAACTTACGACTAGGACCATAAACGAATAGAGTTAAGATGATACAACGCCAAGCTCAAACTTGACTCAAATGAAAAACTCAAAGCTCGAGTTTAAATATAAACTTGATCGAGTTTTATTTTTTAAGCTCGTACTTGACTCAAATTTGTATTTGATAAGCTCGACCTCAACTCGGTTAGATTCGATTATTCTTATAAAAATTAATTAGACTGAAAAATAGTTAAAATTCGAGAAGAAAATATGGTTTTTAATTGATTTGGTCTTAATTATAATAAACATGGAGCATTGAATATGAAGATACTGTAACGCCCTAACCTGTTGGTATTACAACCCGCCATGTGTTCTCTCTTAATAGAACACGCTAAGGCTATAATTTCCACAAACAATATGAATATCACCTGTATAACTCTCAAGGTATATATAAAAATGGTAGTCCTCAATAAAATAAATCATATGATAAGTATGTAATCCCCATAATCAACTAACTAAACATTGTTGACATAACTGCAGGTCAACAAGTCAAACCAAGCCTAAAACTGTCATCACATGAAATCTCCAAAAACAAATTAAAATTTCAATAAACAAAATATAAATCAATCATCAAAGTCTTCTCTGATCCATCCTATATTATCTATGACTATACAACTAGTCATTAGCAGGGTAGTCAGGACCGCTAACGCCATCCCCATCCTCATAGATGATATCAAAACCCGAAAGATCATAAATCACATTATCATCACCTGCACCTGAAATATAATAGAATGAGCGGCGAAGCCCAGTACGATAACATCCAATCCATTTCAAGCAAGGTTATGCATAAACAACATGTATAAATAAATGCAACTAAACTAAATGCATACAACAGTTTATTATCTATTTTAGTCCAGCAAAACAACACAGTTCAGAATCCAGTATACATAAATCCTGAACCCAGAGTAACTCAGACTCTGCTATAAAAACAACCAACTAATTTGAAAATAAGTAATCATATATACATAGACATCGGCACGGTTCGGGTCGGTTCCGGACCCGAACCGGAACCGCCAGAGCCGGGGCGGTTCACGGTTCCAAGGAATCGCCGGTTCTGGTGGTTCCGGTTCCGGTTCCATGTGAACTGGATTTTTTTTTTTTTTGAAAAAATGAAAAAAACCAAAACCTTACCCCATACCCCCCACCCCCCCCCCCCCACAACCCAAGCCCCACGCATCATGCGCAGGTTTTATCTTTTTTTTTTTTTTAAATTGAAATACTTGGCGGTTCTGGACCCGGTTGGAACCACCGGTTCCGCCACGCGAATCGCTTGGACCCCCGATTCCGGCGGGTCCTTGGATGGTTCGGAACCGTCACCGACGGGGCGGTTCCCGGGTCAGGAACCGCCGGACGATTCGGGACGGTTCCCGGTTCGGAACCGCCCCATGATGATGTCTATATATACATATATGGATGAGTGGTACTCCCCAAACATCTCAATTCCTGAACACCTAAATTCTACAGGAATCATTTCTTAGCACGAGTCCACTCGGGACAACCTCACACTAAGATCATCATGGTGCCTCACTAGTATCACTGTCTGCCAGGTCTCTACTAGTCAAAGCCAACCACAACTAGACAGACAATTATTAAGCCAAATATTTATTAAGTTCATTATGCAATTCTGTCCTACATCCATTCACAAAAATTCTAATCTACAAGTACATACATCAAACAATGGATTGGTCATATCTTTCTAAATTTCAGGAATCCAAATAAAATCCTCAGAATTTGATACTAACAACACAAAGTCAACCCAAACTCCACCAACTCCTATATCCACATCAACAACAGTTTCATAAACTCCAAACGTCCTGTTACAATATATATATATATATATCAACAGACATGATCGCAATATCTTAACATACATGAAATTCTCCAAAAATCCTAACCTGCAAAGAAATCTCCGTTATCTGCACTGTCTATTTTGATCAATCTCCAAAATTATCTTCAAGAATAATAAGGAACCGCAGTAAACTCTACAATCATCAATTATTTTCATCAAAACCCTAATTCGCAATACATTATGATTGTTCAGATCGTATTTTGTTGGAATCTATAATAGAGGAGATTTACTTACTATTTTGAACTAAAACCCGTCTTGCATTCACCAATTCTCTGATCTTATACGTGCTAGGGTTTTTCTCCAAAGTCCTTCATATAAAATTTCAACCAAACCCTAAGAAACTTGTATAAATTCGTATAGAATTCCAATGAAATGGTTAAGATTACTTACTTTGGATC
Organism: Combretum micranthum; assembly: GCA_024138025.1. Classification (NCBI taxonomy): domain Eukaryota; kingdom Viridiplantae; phylum Streptophyta; class Magnoliopsida; order Myrtales; family Combretaceae; genus Combretum; species Combretum micranthum. The sequence continues at coordinate 337,808 of JAMXBD010000057.1, forward strand.
AGAAAATATCCTCTCGGTGATTTTCCAAGCATAACACCCCAAGAACACTCCAAAACTTTCTTACACGAAGGAGAATAGATTATAAAAGAAATCTGTCAAAATTGTTTTTCGCGTCTTGTATTTATAGAAATTTGGTCATACGCCGGCCCTACGTTGGCGGCGTACCTGTAGATTTTGCCGACTTACACCATACGCTGGCCAGATCTACACGAAAGCCGGCAGCGTTCATCGGGGCCTTGATTCCTATAATTCAAATCGTCTCTTCATACGCCGGCAAATCTTGGATCTACGCCGGCGGTTTTCATCTCGGTGTTGAGAAGAAACCCTATGAATGCTGGTAGCTTTCCTCCCAACGTTAAGAAAAATGCTACTGTTCCCATCCTACGCCGTCTGTACGCCAGCGGCGTAGATTCTCCAGGAGGAGGCGTACAATGTATTACAGAGTAAGCTGGCAAATTTAAGTCCTAGGCTGGCAGCGTTCTTCACCAGAGATGTCGGCTTTTATTGCAGAAAATAATGAAATTGATCCAATTGATGCTAATCTTAATCAAGTCTTTATCATATGAACACAATACAATTGTATTTCAACTTTGACTATAAAACCTTTTTATTTAATATTCTTCAATTCTTGTAACATCACTGGAAATGAAAAGACATGAAACCCTTCAATTCTTGTAATAGCACAGGAAACGAAAAGACACCTCATGTATTATATGCCTGCCATATAATACACATAGATAAAACTTATAAGGATGGACCATAAAACCCTCTTATTTTTCAATATATGACAACTTTTGCCCTTTATCATAATTTATTGAAGATTTACTATTTTTAAAGACTTGTTGACCATCATCAATGTGAGGGTTGATAATAATATCTCATTTATCAGGGTTGATCATAGAATCCCCTTATTTTATAACAAATGACAAACTTGCCCTTCTTTATAAAATATTTATCTTTATATTACAGATACCTTAAAAATTGAAAAAAAAAAAACACACACACACACACAAAATTTATAATTTTTTTATTAAAAAAAAAAAAGAAACTCAAATAAGTTTGCGACCTACTTGAATAAAGTATTTTAAAACTCGAACTTAAACTCGAGCTCGACTTGATTGCAGCTGAGTCGAATTCAAGCTATCACCGAGTCAAACTTGAGTAACTTGCAAGTTATCTCGACTTATTTTTAGGCTTACTCATTGAAGCTTAATTACAACCTACAAAATTTTTCAAATCATTTATTCTAGGAGACTAACTCCATTTTTTTAATTAATTGAAAATATAGGTAAAGTTTAAATAGTTAATTATAAAAATAAATAAAGTTCAAGCACGGATTAATATTTTTAAAATCCAGGCGATTAATCATAAAAATAATTACAATTTAGATATACCATACTTAAAACTTAACCTATTAACATATTATGGTAAAAAACTATCTACCCACACTCAATGAACAGCACTGTAATAAAATTGCTAATTCTAAGGAATCGAATAAAGCTGTCATATGATTTTCATTTGTTATTTTTTTATTTAAATAAGGTTATTTACGGAAAGAAATCTATCTAATATTAAATTGCTATTTATAGGTTTCAATCATGAATGATCATTATTATGGAATCCCTATCACAGATAATTAAACACTATAATAACTCTTTATTAAAAAATAAAATTTTAATTAAATTGCTATTATAACAAAGTGTTAGAAGGAGCACTGCTTAAAGCACACAACGAAGCTATAACTTAAGTTGACTCTTAACAAGCTTAGGTCCGACTTATTTGGACTCGAAAACTTTTACCTTTACGTAAAATTGGGAAGGATTATTTAAGCCCTACTGCTTATCTTTAGATGTTCTATTTGTTTGTCGTTGAAATCTTCTAATTAAAATTTATAAACACTAGAAATAATAATCGTTAACTTTATTACTTAATTGCTTAAGTCAATGTAATCTATCAACGATCATCATCTACCACTAAGTAAAAAATTACATAAAGATGCTTTAAATAAGAAATTGCATGAAACTAATTATTTTATGTTTTCATTACTAAAGTTTAGATAAACTTATATGTATTTAATATTCAATATTTGTGTATTCTCAATGTATTAAATAACTATACAATATTTGTCGACAAGCATTCCCTTAGATAAGTTCTACGGTTTGCCTTAAATTTTAACGTTGTTTTATCTTGAATGAGCAGGTATAGGATTCAGGGTAGATAGAACGGTATGAAACCTTATTTGTACTCCACTTTGTAGGTATAGTTTTTTAAAGGATGGTGTAGAACCTTATTTGTACTACACTTTGTAGGTATAATTTTTTAAAAGACAGTGTGAAACCTTATTTGTACTCCACTTTGTAGGTATAATTTCTTAAATTTCAAAAGCAAAACTTATACTATAACGTGTAGATACCACCAAAAGACCATTTATCCTTTGAGAATGCTTCGTTTCCAATATGGGATAGAATAATGAGAACGGTAGAGCACAACACAACTCAAGAAAGTAGTATAACACAACTCAAGAAAGTAGTATAACACAAATTCTACCATATTAAGCATGCTTAGCACAATATGTGTGTGTCTGTTTAATGGCATTTATCATGCATAAGTACACACTAAAATTGTGATTTTTATAGTTATACTATTAGTGTTATTGTGCATTTATTGGAACTTTCATATTTCATCACCCCCATTACTATCACCATTATCATTGCCACCTGCAATACTCTCCTATTGTACCAACATTGCTAACATAGTACCACCATTGCTAACATAGTGCCACCAACATTGTTGATGATAATAACAATTTGGTATTAGTTTCAGACCAATGATGATGCATTGGTAACAATCATGGTGGTGATAATGCAATGATGGTGGTGGCGGCTTAGTGCTAGTACTATGTTGGCGAATATAGTAATCATCATGGTGGTGATAGTGGCGATAGTAATGACAATGGAGATAATTAGGTGGTGGTGGTGGTGGTTGTAACAACATGCTGCTAGTAAAACCTTATGATAATAATGAAATAGTAGTGTTAGTGGTAATATGGGATTTTGATTAAGAAATATCATTTTATTCATTATAAGATTTTGGTACCACTAAATAGAATAAACAAGAATTTTGAATTTTGTTTAGTCTTATAAGTTTTGTATAGTATTAAATTTATTTTACATATTAAATATGGTATAATGAATTTGTCAAGTCTAGTACTTTAAAAAGTTATGAATCAAATGCTACCCTTATAATTACATAATACATGGTAGCCTATAGGACTTGTGAAAATTTTCATTACATTTTGATAGTACAAAAGATGATAGGTAGGTAGCCTAAAACCTGATTCCTTGTATTTGAAACTAATATATTCATTAACTTAGTCATGGCTAATAAATAAATCATATAATTTTTAATTTTATATTTCTAACAAAGATATACATTATAACCAAATAATAAAACTAAAAATAAATTATTGCAGGACTATATCACTAAATTAAAAATTTACAATAATAGTACTTTATAAAGAAAATAAATGATAGGAAAAAAAATGAATGATGATATATGATTTAGGGTTTTGCACTTTCAGCAATGGACATATGGTTTAGATCTTGAGTATTTGTTAATTTAAAGTATTAAGTTTTGTTATACTCTATACTATGGGTAAATTACATCGAAAGGTATTAGGGTTTAAGAGTAAGTTCATTTAAGGTATCAATATTTCAAGTGATTAAAAAAATTAATCTACTTTTAGGAATAAATTCATTTAAGGTATCAACGTTTCAAATGGTTAAAAAGAGACATCAACATTTTGCAAAGTGGGTCAAATAAGATATTAATAATTGATCATTAATGAAAATTTAGGAAACTTGATTGAAAACTTATTGAAACATTGATACCTTGAATAAACTTTGCAAAATATTGATAGCTCATTTGATTCATTTATAAAACATTGATTCCTCTTTTTAATCATATAAAACATTGATAGCTTATTTAATTCACTTTGCAAATGTTGATTTCCTTTTTTAATCACATGAAACATTGATGGTTGAAATGAGCTTACCCCTAAACATTGATACTTTTATATGTAATTTCCCCACTATACCATTGAGAAGAAAGTATACATTTACTTTTGAATGTTTATATATGATTTTTTATTAACGACATGTATTAACTTCTAATCTGTTTAGGATGCATAACCATAGGAGATGAGGTTTATAAATTTTTGCACCCTTTGTTCATACTTTTTTTTTCTTGTCTTATATTATATAACTATTTTCAATTACACTATGTACTTAAATATATTTAAGATTTTTTTAATAAATTATATAGTTAAAAGTATTTAATATTATTATTTTACTAAATCAGTTATTGTGAGACAATATGAAAATGACGCATGTTGAAAATGGACAAAAAGTTTGTGGATTTAAAGGACCCAAATAGAAGGGAAGAAAGAACTAAGGATTTAAATTGAAAAATAGATAAATATTAAGAACCATATAATTATATACGTTTCCTTATTATCAATTAAAATATTTTCTAAGAAGGGTAAGTGGTATTATTGAATTTGTACCTTTTATACCACAAAGTACAGATTTTTAAGTAGGTACAAGGTATAGAGTTGCTCCCTTTTGTAGCATGGATTTCCAGTATGGTATAGGATAAGAAAGACATCGCAATACAGCACAAAAAACACAAAATGACATGAGTTTCTTGTTCCCTATTTGTTGTGCTAAGTACAACATAAGAATTATTTTTTATTTTATGTTATGTTTTTTTTTTTTTGAAGTTTATACTAATTACTATACACGACAATTACTATACTAGAATAATCATTTTAATAGTTATATTACTTGGTGTTATCCTGTATTTTTATGACATATTTTTATTCCTTCCTTGTCTTAGTATTTCCCTCATTACCACCATCACCACTATCGCACATCACTACCATCATATTTTCACCGATATTATTGACTTTTGCCACTTGTATAGCACTTTATGGTGATAATAGCATGCATCAGTTAATTAATAGTAATAATTGTGCTAATGAGATGGTTACGTGAAGGTGTGGTGGATGTGATAGTAATGCATGCACCGTAACCGTTGCAACAAGAATGGTGGCAAAGTTGCCTTTTTGTGGTTGTGGTGATATTGTGAAACGATAGAGGTGGTAATAGTTTTGAATGAAATTTTTGAGGTTATAACAATAAAAAAAAGTTAAAGGAGATCTAACGATGGTGATGTGTTGGTTATAATATGGTGTTTTTGAATGGTGACTTGGTGATGGTGAATGGCTAGTGGTGGTGGTAACAATAATGGTGATGGTAAGGTGGTGGTAGCAGTTGTAGTATTGGCAATTAAAAAGATGTGTTAGTTTGAATTTTAGAAAAATGATTTTATTTTCTCTTGTTCAAAAAGTTTTATACCACTAGATCAAATGGAAAAAAAAAAATTTGAGATTTGTCCAATATAATAGATAAAGTTTTGTACAAGACTAGACATATTTATTAATTCAATTAGTTTTTTTAACTATTCAAGATCTCAAAAATTTGTTGGTTTTATCCAATTCAATACCTCATAAATTGTTAATCAAACACTGGTAAGACCAAGTGGGATTAGCGTGTGTAAATTAGGACTAAAACCTATCTTATGAATTTCATTACCTAGTTTGAAGTTACCATAGCGAGTAAGATTGAATAGGTTCATAATAGATTCTACATTTCAATAGGATAACCTAGTAACTACATTTCAATAAAACTACATAGAGGTGCAAATAGGTTGAGTCACTCACAAGTTACTTGAACTCGACTTACCTTGTGGCTAGCACATCTTAAGCTTTTTTGTAAAACGAATCGAGCTTGAGAAAAAAAAAAAATAAAGAGCTTTCAAGTAAACGAGCTACGTTGACCTTTTGTTCAGCTCATAAACAAGCTTATGAGTAGAAAAATATATAGCATTACAGATAGACATCCAATTGAATAGAGGAGACTTTATGTTTCAATTCTTAAGTTTTTGAATTGAATTCATTAAGAAAAGAATTAAAAAAGTAAATTTTAAATTAATTTCAAACTATAGATGAGCTCGAACTTAGGCTTTGGCTCAAGATCATCATAGTTATAATTACCTATTTGTTAGTAAACTTAATACAACTTATTAATATGATAATTGTTGTGAATAGTATCTAAACTTTGAAAAAATATATAATTATTTATCTAAATTTTGAAATGAATCAATTTAGTACCTAGAAAGACTTTTCATATATACCTACTACCTTCATCATATTGGTTAAAAATGACATGTTAAATAACGGTAATAGCCAATTTGATGGAGGTACTATTGGTGTACATAAAAATTTTTTTTCAGATACTAAATTGATTAATTTTAAAGTTTAGATACCTAATTATATATTTTATCAAAGTTTAAATATCATTCATAAAACTAACCCATATTAACATGGTTCATGAGCGCATGGCTTTGTTTGTTCTCTTTACCCAGGTCCATCAAAAATTTATGGAGCCTAAATTTGCTGGCCAGCCTCTCTGTTTGGATTGTGGTTCCTACCTAATTCTACTTATGAATTGACAGCGCCTTTGCTGAGTACCTCTTAGTCTCCCATTCGTTATGACTAGCTCCGTGCTTAAAGCAAAATTTACACTAAACTACTAACCATTTAAAACATAAAAATAAAGATATCAAAGCTAGTGATTTCAATATTGTATATAAGTCGGAAGGTGTATCTGCGTAAAATTAAATATAATCAAATTTATATTATAGAATGATTATTGAATCAAACTATACATATAACTAATGGTTTAAAAAGAAATTCATAAACAGTCTAAAATATATTTGACAGTTTAACCGCTCTTGAAGAAGAAGGATAGTTTGAAGTTAGAGGGGTAAAAAAAAAAAAAAAAAAGGGGTATGATAACACGAATAGAGTATTAGTGAAGGAAAAACATACGGGTGATATTAATAAGTTTTTTTTTTTTTTTTTTTTTGACCGAAGGGTGAAATTAATAAGTTATTACGATGAATATGGTGATCTAGGTAGACAATTTTCTAAGCTATCCTTATCAGAGTTCAGAGAGTCAATATCCAATAATTATTAAAATGGAATTATTATTTAAGGATAACTAATAAATATTATGGAAAAAAATATATAGAGACAAATAAGGATTATTGATTTAATAGAATTATAAATATATAGATATCATATAATATATAATATAATAAATAGATACAGATAGGTAGATATACATAAAAAAATCCATAATTGTTATTTTCGCTCTATAATTATATATAAGTATTGTCTTTTTTGCTAAATTTTAAAATAATTTAAATTAATTTAGATATAGTAATGTATGATATATAAATTATTATAAAAGATAAAAAAGAGTGCTGAGTTTTAAAAAAAAAAAAAAGAAAGAAAAGAAAAGAAAAGAAAAAAGGACTACTGACTTAATAATATAAATAAATAAATAAACAAAAGGAATCAACTTGAGCTTATAATTTTCGAGGGTGAAAGGAATTACCCGACCGTTGCCGGAATATGCCATGAACCGATATTTGTGATCTTTATTACAGCCTGTTCAATGGCCTTGTCTTTGGATTTACCCCGGAACTCCTCTAGGACCTGAGAAGGTTCGATGCCCAAGAAAATGGGTAAAATATAATTAGAGTCAGAATTTCGCATGCACTCCACCATGTACCCCAATTTCCGGAAGTACCACATATCGGAAGCAAAGCCTTTTGAAAACACGGGCATGAAGGTTTTGCTTGCCTGAAAAGGATAATAACGCATTACGTAAATGCGTAGTCGGAATGTCTCCATGTATCCACGCAGCCTTTGACTGAACTCCTTCACATTGTTTGATTCGTCGTCACACATATGGAAACATCATAACTGTGATCTTCATAGCCAACAGAAGTGGAGCTTGAATTTCCGCTTATGGCTTTTCCTTTCTTCTCTTCTTCTTTAAATGCATCCAACATGGATCTCGATGTTCCCTTCTGCTTTTGATTTTCTGCGGAACCGGCGAGATTGGAGCTTGTTTTCCAATGTACGGCGTCTGTTAACCGACCCAACATGGGTCCCAATGCTCCTTTCTGCTTTCGATTTTCTGCGAAACCAGCGACATCGGAGATTGATTTTCCATATATGGCGTCTGCTAACGGAATCATGCCGTCATCTTCTTCTTCTTCTTCATAGCTGTCAAAAGTGGAGCTCGATCTTCTCTTCATCACTTCGCTTCTCTACCAGACCTTTCCTTGCTTGTTTGTACCCAAAGATCTTCCCAGAAATGCACTCTTCAATTCAATAAACTGCACATGCTGAAATTGGAAATTTTTTTTATTATAATTAATACTAATATATCATCTATCTAGACGAGCTGTGATAAATATATATATATATATATATATATTTATATTACAAATAACATATTAAAATTTATATACTAAATAATTCCATGATATATGCTGCTCCCATCGAAAAATAGATGACCATCCAAATTTGGCTACACCCTCCATTGAGGGTGTGCCAATAAGCTTGTGGGGGGGCTCTTGCGGTCTCACATGCACTGCATAGGATCCCACAAACTTATTTGGCACACCCTCAATGGAGGGTGTAGCCAAATTGGATGGTCCAAAGACTACCCATCTATCTCTCGCTCCCATCAAACCTAAAACAAACTCATCATGTTACACAATATACGAGGGGTAGAAAAATATAACAAACAAAAGAAAACAAAAAGAAAAAATATATGTATGTATATACACATAAAGAGCATGTTTGTAATATTAATACTATGTAAGTCAAAAAAAAAAAAAAAGTAATATTAATACTTCAGTTATGATTCATGTCATGCCCCAAAGGGTACCATAAACTTGACAGCCTGTCATATTCAATATTAAAACTATTGGGTTATATATCCAACTCATATGAGTTTATAACAAAAAAAGAGTTTAAATATATATCGGATATATATTTAGAAGACATTAGAATCAAAGTAGGAATAGACTAGCATGCTTTGAACAAGGTTGAATCATGGATATCCTAAATATATGAGGTATACTTGGAAGAGTACTTGAGATAAGGAGTTGTTTGTGCAAAACAAAGAAGTTGGAGATGTACATGTGCAAGTTGGAAGCTTAAGGCCACCGACTTTGAACGTAATAAGATTACCTTGAAATTGTAATTTTTTTGCCTAGAAGCATGCTAGAGGCAATGCTGGCATGAACGCCACCAACGTTGGACAAGTACGCCACCACCATAGGCAAGTAAGCCGCCAGCGTTCAGCGAACGTACGATGGACCTAGAATTGTGGTGTTTTAATGCCTCCCCTATGCCGCCAGCCTTGATTTATGACATACTGGCTTATGTATGTTTGTTGATATTCTCTTTGTTTTATATATATATTCATCTTGTTGTCCTAAGGTTTGTATGGCACAAGTGTGTGCCTCTTCTCAAGCCTAGATAGAGAGTTATAGAGAGAGAAAGAGAGAAAGGCGAGGAAATCCTAGAGTAAGAGACTCTGGATGAAGGAAATGTTGTTCCTATTATAATCCACCAGTGGTGGTGAAGTTTTTTTTTTTTTTATCCACCAGTTTGATAAAAAAAAAAAACAGAAATCCACCGTTGTGGTAATGAAATAGAGATCCACCGTTTGTGGTGATGATTGAGTGATCCATTAGACAAATCTAGTGAAAAACTTGTAATCCCATTATTGTTTATAGTGGAAGGCTTGAGCGCTGCTGGTCTCGTGATTTTTCCCACATTGGGATTTTCACGTAAATCTTGGTGTTGATTTTTTTCTTTTTGTTTACGTTTATTATTATCTATTTATTGATCACATTGGTGAGAGGATAAGGTCGGATCTTATCCTAACAAAAGCTTAAGTATGACTACCTTAGTCATGTAAAAACTTCAATATCGGGTGTAAGACGCACTCTTACGATTTTAAAGGACCAAACTTTAAAACAAATAGTTCAAGGAGATATGCATAATAATGATTAGGAATGAAAATCATAACATTACAACTTATTCATAATATAAGGAGTCTTACAAAAATCAAAGGGGCATACCCTTATCAAAATATAGTCTATAAACTAATTATTCAAAAATAAATACAAAGGAGATTTCCTTGGAAGTCTAAGTCTACTTCTAGGCCATAACTTCTTTTAAAAGCTCATGGACTGCCAAAAGGTCAATAACTGTGTAAAATATCCATAGGGCTTCAACCACAAAAGAGGTGCTGCAAAAGGTATCTAAAGGGTGTAAGCTTACTTGCTTAGTAAGAAATATTTCCATAACAATGTTCTCATTATAACAAATTTCAAATAAGTTAATTTAAGCAATGTAATACATAAAAAACGTGAGCAATCAATACACAAGGTTAATTGAAAATCATATGTTGAATGGATTTACGCTCTCCATTTAGGGTTAGGTATTCTGAGCCTATACAACTATAGTTCGCAAATAATAGATTTTGTAGTCCTTTTGAGCTACTACTCACCTTTAAAAATGTAGTTCATACAAGCTCCTATGCGCCAAAAATGACAAAAGCAGATTTTGGAGCCCCTGCATACCTTACTACCATACTCTTATTCCCCAAGGGTATATTAATGAATGCAATGTGACTCACTCTATGATATACATTAGTTCATTTAATTATATTCTTTTATCATAATAATAAATATCTTAGTGGCGATCATGGAATTTGCAAACACTCCAATATAATACTAAATAATCATTTGATTATCAACAATCCGGGCCTCGATATGCTTAGTATGATTTCAACTAATCATAAAGCACATGCACTTCTTGATTTTTGTCTTTTCATTCTAATGCCACTATACTACAAGCAAAAGCATAAGTACGAAATTTAAGAAAATAAACTCACTCAGCCATAGTGCGATAATCTACTAATTGTAACAATCGTCTGGATAGGGAAAGTCGACCTTTACGTCACCTAAACAAGAGAAATATCTAAAATGAGTATCTCATGGGAATTCTACTTTAACTTGCTAATTTTAGCTTAATATATTCATCAAGATTCGGATGGTATCAAATTCTAACTTGAAATTGCCATAACTTGTTCATTTTAACTTGGATTTCGCATATTATATATCATTTTCTATCTACTAGAAAAGATCTATTTATTTCTAAGATTATTTTTATCACAAAGCCATTTAAGTTGCAAAATGGTTTGGTAAATAATTGTTATGAAATTCCTAGCCTTTAGAATGAAAGTTTTCAAAGCTTTTCATCATCCAAAAATCCCCAAAACAAACATATAGATATTTATATAGTTGAAAAATCCTTTTAATACATATATGAACTCACATTATATGCATGATTACAGCAGTGTTGTCTCAACAACAATTTTTTTTATAATGTAATTTATTTTAAGAGTTAAAAAACAGAGTTTACAAAATTTCTCTTTAGGTTGTTAGAGTGAAAACTAAAAAAAAAAAAAATTGAGTTATTACAATTAAGTGTTCCCTTATTATAACTATATTTTCTTAACTTTTCAAAAATAAATTTATTTTCAAAATTTGGTCTTTTAAGTTATCTATCAATTTTATTTCTTAAGTGAACTTTTAACTAGTGAGTTAATTTTAGCTCGACTAAAAATACTTTTCTTGTTCTTAATGTTTATTAAAGTGTTGGCATAAATATTATAAAGAAGTTTTTAAGAAAAATTATCATAACAAAAAATTATCAACATTAAGGTTTAATAATAAATTCATTTTAGTATTTTCAAAGAGAGAGTAATGGAACCACACAATTAGATCTTGAAGAGGCTTTGCATAATAACAATACTAAAAATGTATGATGAACTTATTTAATTTTTTTTTTAAAGAATGTTTTTGAAACATAATCCAAAGTTTTGATGAGAAATTTTTCCTAAGTGACAAATTTTTTTTTTTTTTTTATAGTGCGTTTTAGTCTTGTCTTTATAAAAGAAAAGAACTTCTTTTTATTTTATTAAGACAACAGCAATATGATCATGCATGAATATGAATTTGTAGTTATGTAGTATGACAAAAATAATTCATATAAATAATAAAAGACATAGAAAATTAAATAGGCACATAAGCAAAGATCAAGTATTGGGAAGTTTTAACTTATATCAAGACTTCTCGAACTTAGACATGGGCAAGTCCTTTAAGAAAAACAAGAAAATATATAAGAAAATTATGAGAGTCTTAGATTTATGTCAAGGCTCTCTAGACTTAGATTATGAACAAGTCTAAAAAGAAAGAAGAAAATTGTTTTGACTTGATAATGATAAGTCTAAGACTAGAATGGCTAGTCTTAATAAATTATAAGAAACATATAAGCATAAATAAAACATTATGCTAGTAAGCTTGTAGGCTCTAAGAATATATATGCATATACATAATACGTATTGGAGTTAGATTAGTGGCATGAATAATACAACAACATAAAGACAATAATTCTAAAGGGACATAGGTTTGAGCAAGACATCAGTAAATTGTTATTTTCATGATTTTATCTTTAGGAACAAACTCATGGGGTTTTAGAAATCAAAATAATTAGATGATCATGTGTATGTTGACATGAAAAGAAAAAGTGGTTTAGATATTTACCTAAAGTATATATGAAGATAGATGATAGATGAATGAAAAAAATTTACGAAAATTGTTTTTCTGTAGGGGTGAGGAGCTCACGGTAAGGAAGGAAGAAAGAAGAGTTGTGAAGAAATTTTGGTAGAGTTTTATTAAGGTTTGATGAAAGTGTGCAAAGAATGAAAGAGGGAGGATGTATTTATAGAGTTTTGAAGTAGAAATTAGTGTGAATAAAATTAATTGGAAATGAAAATAAATTAGATAGAGAGGGGAGAAAGGACACCTAATGGAAGCATGGTCAGAAGGTCAAGAGTAGATCCACTTGTGCTGCCACCTAGATCAGCTTTAAGGACTCCAGCTAAAAGATTCAAAGAAGCACTCAACGGGCTGATTCAGAAGGTTCAAGAGGAGGAGATATATTTTCACTCCATCTAGGCTAAATCCAAACTACAAGGTGAGCTCAGGAATTGATGAAGACTTGTTGCATGCGAGTGGGCTAAGGCTGGCTAGCTACACAGCCGGCATTAAATCAAACACCGTTGGCCTTCACAAAAACAGCTAGTATTGAAAACGTTGTCTATGTGCAACGTATACCCTATACCGGCTCTACACTGCCGATGTTGGTCGACTACGCCGCCGGCGTAGAGGCTAGGTCGTTGGCATTCCAGCCAGTGTTGGAATCTTAATTGCTCTGGGTTTTTTTTTTTTTTTCTAAATTCTACACCTGTCTAAGCCGCCAGCGTACTTGTGTTATTTTTTTAGAGTACTTTCACTTGTATTTTGGTTTTCTCATGTGTATTTATAGATATTCTTGGGTTTTGTATGAAGAAGAGATTGCATTTGAATGAAATTGAGAATTTCTCTTAGGTTCTTGATAGAACTTCTTCTGAACTTATTGAATTTTGTTAGTGGCGTTCAGATTTTGACTTATCAATTGAAATTTCCATATTCGATTGTGGCGTCTACACTTTATACCAAGATTCTTGTCTCTTTATAGACAACAAGTTGCGGTTTCCATACAAATACGAACAATCTTGGGTATCGAATCAAACAAATTGGTATCGGGTTTCGTCATCCATTGGTGTGGTTCATATCAACGCCAGCCATGGGTACGGGAGAGAAAAATTTATTAAATATGTATTTTCATAGTGAAAAGTAATAATATGTAAGATATATTATATATATATATATAAAGTTTTATGGAAAATGAAAATCGTAAAAAATATATGTGTAAAATCATAAAAATAGGTGGTAAGAAAAAGTAGAAATGGTGAAATAGTAGTGAATAGTAGATATGATAAATTAATATCGGTAGTAAAGAAAATACGCATAAATGAGCTATATTTGACATTTTTAAATATCGAAAAATTGTAAAACTTATATTTTATGAATCCTCGTATTATTACAAGTCTAAAGGTGTTATCGGAATGTTTTTAGCATTTTACATGTCTAGACCTTAATTTTAAAAACTAACCCTATTTGGATCCGAAACGAATTAAATTTTGACGAATATAATGTTTTTAGGTTGTATCATATTATTACGGACTATAATATATGATTATATCGTTTTTATTGTTTTAAGGTTTAGAGCACAGAATTGTCGGATCTAGATTCATTAAGGTTTGCTACTAACTTAATTGACTTTAGGGTTTCCGATTTACTTTCGATTCGAAGATTTAAACATAAACTTAACACAAAATCTAAAAATTTACAATTCACACGGCCAGGCGCAAACCATCAACTTGCCCACTGGATTAATGTTTGAAAAAAAATAAAAGGTAAAGCCCCTGTTGGAATCCCTTTGTGAATGCAGCATTTCTATAACTCCTCTAACGTACATGTTTTTCTTTTTTTTTTTTTCTTTGTTTTCTTTTGAGAAAATTGCACAAACACCCAAAATCAGTTAAAATTACGTGCATTCCTAGTTTTTTATAGACGGGTTATGTAGCCTCCCTCGAACATGCTTTCCAGGCGTCCAGATACCAGCTATTTGAAAAATAAGGTGATCGTTCAATTTATTCTAAATAATAAATATAAGTTTTAAGATTTACATGCAGACTTAAAATAAAATAAAAAAAGATTGGACAATTTTAAAAAATTTGATGGAATGCCTAAGCAATTTACCATTCCATTCACTACAAGAAAATTATCTTTTAAAAATATAAATTCTATAATAAAAATTTAGTAAAATAAATTATATTTTTATCAATAGAATAAGCTATAATAATTTTCAAAATGAAGATTTACATTTCGAGATAGAAATTTTATCTTCAAAATTCAATTTTCTTTTTAGTAATCGCATCACTTCCCATTGAAAACAAACAAAATTAAAGGTAATATATAATATTGGATAAACCGCATGTACATGTTTATTTTCGTGTATATGGAAGAATCTTTAAGATAGTGCGTTTGGACTTTTAAATTAAGGAAATAAAAAATATTATTGAGACCCTCCTTTATTATTAATTCATTTAATAGAAAATTTGAAAGGCACTAAAAGTAGTTTTTTATTATTTTTTTAATGAGTGAAATAATTGTATAAGAAATCAGAAAGTATTTTCATCAAAAAATAGGATAAGTTTATTTACAGCATTTGAATTTTTTAATTTGTAATAAAATAATACTTAAAAAAATTATACTAAGAAAATACTTGATTTTTTAAAATATTTCACTCTCGGTATCTCTAAACGAATTATATCTATTTTTTCATCTACTGAGTTGGCAAGTAGACCCATTTATAATATTATTTTTTTCTAGCTACACTGACATTTTTATTTTCTTATTATTTTTACTCCCTCTCGCTTCTCTCTTCTCTCTCCTCTCCTCCTCCTCCTCCTCCTTCTTTTCTAATAAAAAAAACTAAACATCATAATTAAACTACAAATAAAATATCAAAAATCATAATAAAACCTCAAATGAAATACTAAACATTATAATTAAACTTAAACAAAATATTATCAAATATCTCAACAAACCCATTTTAAATATTTAAATTTTTCTGCAACCACTCTCTAACGACTCCACGGCAGCGAAGTGTGGAACCCTCCTACACTGCTGCTGCTGCCACGCCGACCTTGATCTTTATCGCTGCTGGTATTCATTTTAAGTTGAGGAAATCGCTGCTTGAATTGGAATATGGGTTCGGGACATACATGATTAATCATCTTATCATTTGTACGAGACAGGGTGTAGTTTTCTTAAAGTTGCCTAAGTAAAGCACATCCAAAAGTACTCCTCTAAACTGGGTTTTTTCGATTTCTTCCACTGTAAGCACATTTGTGATGGTCCAAGGTCTGCCCTGGGATTTTGCAACATAAAACAAACAGGTCAAAGCTAGTTTTTTCACAAAATGGATCTAACTGAGGACTTGAACAACTTTACGGAGAAAATTAACAAAGTTCATACTAACTGGCCTCCATGAATCACATTCTGAACATATCTTAAAGAATGGCGTACTTCCACGGGTTTAGATGTGTTTGGATTAAGGACAAGTAGGGTTTTTAATTTGTTTTTACTTTCACCAATTCGTAAAATTTTTTAGAGAGTGAAAGCTTCACAGATATGAAGTTTCTGCAGAGAGTACAGAAAAATTCAAATCTTTTATTGACATATTTTTTAATTAATTTTTTAAAGTTTTATTATAATTTCTAATATTTTATTTAAAATTTTGAGTCTAATTTTTGGTATTTTAGTTTTTTTTAATTTGAAAAATGTTTGAAGAAGAAGAAGAAAAAGAGGAGGAGGAGGAGGAGGAGATGGAGAAAGAAGTAACAGCACAGGCGCGAGAGAGAGGGGGAAAAGTAACGGTAATAAAAAAATAAATAATGCCAACTCGGATGAAAAAAATAATATTATAATCAAGTTGGTTTGCTACGTTGATAATTGGACGAAAAAATGAACGAAATCTATTCAAAAGTAACATGAGTAAAACTTTAAAAAAATTAAATATTTTTTTGAAAAATTTTATTTTAAGTATTATTCTATCATAGCTCAAAAAATTGATAACATAAATGAAACTTACTTTAAAAAATATAATATTTCTATGCAAGAATGGTCTAAAAATTAGAGAGATTAATAAAATTTATTGCTCAAGTGTTCTTCATGCATTTCATTCAATTGTTGGTTTATGGTACACGGTAAGGGATTAATTATACAAGGGATGCCGCCACTTTATAAGGAATATGCCAATGAATATTTCATAAAACAATCCTTCATCCTTTTTCTATTCCTCTTAATTTTTTTTATTTAAATAGTGTACGTTTCGATTATCTATTTTTATTTATCTCTGTATTTAAACTTTTTGTGTAAAAGTGTCTAATTTGCTGATATATTTTATTTATATTTAGTCTATTTAATGTTTTCATGAGAACTACTGCATATTTTTCATGTATATGTATTTCTTAATGGATAATTTGCTAGAAAAAGTTTGAAAAAATGTGTTTGTCATTCGCCATTTGCCCGATGCCAAACGAACCATATTGTGATTTCATAAATAATATATAAATGTATGTTCAAACCTTTGTTAAGAGCTTAAAGGATAAAATAGATTGTCACACTTCTTCTTGAATGTCATTTGACAATGAATATTCGTCATTAGCACCTTATTAGAGAAAAGCCCAAGGGGAAAAAGCCGTAGGATAAGGACTACATCATTTCTCGTATGCTTCTCGTGTTCATAATATCACTAAAGATCGTTGAGCTATGCATCCCTCCTTCAAATGTTGAAATAAGTGACAGCTCAGTAAACAAGTTTGCTTAATTATCAATTGGACAAATTTATTAAACAGATAACATCATGAATGATACATAAAATTTAACAAAATATACAATTAAATAACTGAATTTTGAAATTAATCAAGTTAATACCCATGATGATTAATTATTTGATAATGTGGATGACATGAATCCTATTTCTATTAGTTTTCATGCATTACTTGTAACATTAAAGCTAATAACTTTAAGGTTTTGAGGGACCATTAATGGGCCTGCCGTTTCTAAGTACTCATCATTTTCTTCAAAGCAGATTGGTACTTAGTTGTCAATGATGCTTCTAAATCCTCAGTCTCCATTGGGAATGGGATGACTTCGACATGTGAAGGTCAATGCGAAAATGTTTCAGTTGACATTTAAAATTGGACATTTTTTGACACATTCTATATCCTACCAATACAAGGAGGCGGAGTTGTATTGTGTGCGCAGTGGTTTACAAGTTAGTTCCATCACTGTGGACCATATTGAAAATGATTAAGTTCTTTGTTGATGGTAAGTTGGCTGCTCTAATAGGGTCTCTAAGGCTACTTCTATAAAGACAACACATCATCAACTGTGGAGACTCGTTACTATTGATGCAACAGCTATTTTTTATCGTTGGCCATTGTTGTTAGATCCAATCCAAGCCTTGGAACAGACATACTAGAGGGTCAAGGGTCAATAGATAAAATTAGATTGAAATGGAGCTAGTTGGATACAACTTAGTCTATAGAATAAGTTACAATAAATCTCAAGCTGCATATAATGATTGACTTACAATAAAGTAGAGCAAATAGAAAGGAAAATGGACCTAGTTGGATACAACCTAATCTATAGAATAAGTTAATTAATGATTATTGGAGTGGGCTCAAATGGGAGACTAGACCTAACACAGCACATAATAATTAACTTACAATAAAGAAGAGCATATAGAAAAGGAAAAGGACCTAGTGGGATACAACCTAATCTATAGAATAAGTTAATTGATGACTAATGGAGTGGGCTCAGATGGGAGACTAAATCTAAAGCAAGTCATTATAATTAACTTACAATAAAGTAGAGCAAATAGAAAAGGAAATGGACCTAGTGGGATACAACTTAAACTACAAAATAAGTTAATTGATGACTATTGAAGTAGGTTTAGATGAGAGGTTAAATCTAAAGCAAGTCATTATAATTAACTTATAATAAAGTAGAGCATATAAAAAAGAAAATGAAGCTAGTTGGATACAGCTTAGACTATAGAAAAAGTTAATTTATGTTTACTGGAGTTGGCTCAAATGGGAGAACTAAAGCAAAGCATGAGCAAGAACTTCTGATCTTTGTCTTTTTGGTTATTGTTGAATTTGATATCTTCAGGACTAGCACCATCACTTTTATCACTCGCATGTTATCATAGTTGCGAACCCCATTTTACCATATGTTATTTACTCTGGCCACCGGCGGCTCTTTGACTGCGATTATATATAAGACTAGTAGTTAAAAAATTACCAATGTGGGAACACCCCTTCCATTTCACCATCCCCACTCCTTCGTATTCCAAAGCCGCCTCCTTCCATTCTATGCAAATTTGAAATACAAGAAATTTAATCTTGCGAATCGGTCGAAGCCTAGCCATCAAACCAAAGATGCTGACTTGGTTGTGATAGCTTTATACATCATCAAGCTCACCATGTCAAGATAGAATAGACTAATAATAAAGTATATTATATATTGTATTTTATTTTGGATTAGCTATAGTTGGTATGTTCATTAACTTAATATAATGTGCACTTAGAATTTTCTGTCTGAGAATGATTTGACTTTTAACTTTGATATTTTTTTACTTTTTTTTTTATTACAAGAATATCCACGGGTATATTACTTGTTCAAATTGGTAGAGATATATAACATTCAAGAGTCGTGAGAAATTTGCTTATGGATAGATTTTTAACTAAAATATTGGACATGAAGTCTCTATCACGGTGTAAAATTCAATAGCTATAGTTTTGGTATAATTTTATAACGTATTTAAAGAATAAATGTTTAAATAATAAAGATAAATTAAAAAGAAAAAAAAAAAGTAAGAGGATACAATATGCCGAATAGATGTACTCATTTGTTTCATAAAATGAATGAATAGATGTTTTCCTTTACATTACATTAAATCTACACAAATGGAAAGATGTCCACATAAAAAAAGGGTACAGTCCATTCGAATATCCATTAAACTAAGAGTATTTGAAGAGGCCAAACAAACAGTACTCTGGTCTTGCTCCATTTTCCTTTGTGAACACGGTAAAATTTTTTAAGTAGCTTGGGTTAACATATTCAGCTCGGCATCATAGTACCCAGGTTCTCCTTGTATTCGCACGATTGGTACAAAATCGGAAGAACATCCATTCTTCCGTGGTGGTTTACTGAGCTTAATTACATGATCATTTTAAATTATTTTGTAATTTCGCATGGCACTTTCATTCAAATTTTTACATAGTAGTAGATGATTTGAAAATTAAACTTATGTTATGAATGGGAAATTTGGTTTTGCTCCGGTGGGGACGATGGAGACAGAGATCGGGTGTAGTTTATGGATGGTCAGTGACACAGCTCGATATTTGGCTTCGCATCTTGTCCCACATTGCTAAACTTTAATGACATATTCTACTATAAATTGTCAAAACAGAGAACTTGCTGGGGAAACGGCAAGTTTACAAGATAAAGAGGATTGTGTCCACGAAGGAGTCGGACTTTTTTCTTGAGAAGAAGTCATGGATTGATGGTATAAATTCAATTTGCTGTTGAAGTTACATCGTTGACTCGGCCTTTTTAGGGATACATGGGTAGAACTAATTCCAAGTCGTAGTTATATGGATTTGGAGTCGGGAAAAAGCACGTAACATGCTTGGGAATAGTATATATGCTCATCCTGTTGTAGTTTTAAGTTATGGAGGCTAATCATTTTTGTCCATCATTACTCCACAAAAAATTAGAGAGATATTGCAAAACATATAACAACGAATGGAAAAGAAAGAGTATGAACAAATGGAAAAGAAAAAGCGAGAGTTTCAAGTAAAAGAAGAGAAATTGTAAGGTACAAATGAATAATTCGTATTGAAGGGTATAAATATAATATAATATTGTTAAGTGGGTATTTTTATCATTTGACAGACAAATTTCCCTAGTCTTCAAACCTTTTCAACTTCTCCTAAAAGCTTATATAACCTCTCATTCTTTTGGAAACCCTAGGAGCTTTCAAAGAGCAAAAACCCTAGGTATGTAAACTTCTTCTAATCTTTTCAATCAAATCCTTTAGATAAATCTTCTCTTAAGGTAGTTATCTTATGGATTGAAGGAGATTCAAGAGTTGTGGTAAACCCTAGTGTGATTAGAGATTTGGAAGACTCCAATTCAAGAAAAGGTAACAATTTTATTAGTATTTTATAATTCTTATGATTTTGAAGAAATATTCTTTAGATTATAATCTAGGTTTATGTGTTGTTTCAAAGGGAATCCAAGATTTGTTGTTGAGGATCAGGGGTGGATCTAGATCTGAAGTTGTGATTTCAAATCAAGGAGAAAGGTAAGGGTTTTATCAAATTTATGGATTATGAGATCCGTAAATTATGGAATTTAAATTATAGTTTATTATTCATGAGAATTGAGAATTAGGGTTCCGATTTCCTAATTGAGATCTACAAGTTCTAGGTATGTAAGAATCTATACCATGCTAATAATCAATAAACTTTATTTGTTATTATGATAGAATTTCTAATTTGAGACTTTTTATATATACCGAATGAATTTATGGAGAAATCAAGGGAGTTGGAGATAGTTATATTGAAGGGTTCCATTGGATTGTAAACCAAGAATAGAAGGTGTGTGCTATTCTAATTTCATAGATCTATGGTTAGGGTTTTAGATCTTTGAGTCAAATTATGGAATTTAGGGTTATGGTTTAATTGTGTGGCAATTTAAATTAATTGAGACATATTGTTGGTCAGGATACGTGTGAGATTAAGATCTCTGTTCTTGTAAGAAGTTCTGTTGATGGATTTGAGTTGGAGCAATACTAGGTACGACCTTACCATGTATGCTTGTTTGTGCTTGTAGGATTAGTTGAAAAAGTTGACTTAACATATATTTGACTTTAATTGAAACGTGTGTTGGTCGTGCTTGGCTACGATTAGTAAAGATCACGACAGTAGTGTGATACTAACGCTGGCAACCTGATGATCCTTGTGTGGCGGTGTCCCAAGTAGAGTTGCACTTGGAGATGATTCCAGTAGATTAAGAGTTGTTACCAAGCTTAATTGTGGAACACATCTATAAATATATAAGATAATATGTTTTCATCGAGGTCATGAGATTACTCCGGTTTAGATTAGTGATCAATAGTCCTAAACTGAGTTGGTTTGCAGGCTAATGAAAAGATAATTAATTTTATTTGTTGCATTAGAAAATAAGTTGTATGTGATAAGTGATATGCGTGTTCATGTGCATAGTGTTTTAGGTTGGCGTACTGGGCGATTTTTTTTTGCTCAATCCTTAAATTTCCCACGTACAAGTGAAGATCCTAAGATATATGATTAACAGGCATGATAATTTTGTCGATGATGAAGAGAGCGATAGCGATGATCACCTTGATGATAATTGAAGTTTGTTATTAGTAATTTGAGAAGAAGAAACATATGATGATTTAGTTATTTTCTTTAGAAGACTGTTATATGTAAGGATTTTATTATTTTTAGATTTGATGTTTAGATGATTTATGAGTTAAGGACATTTATTTTGATATGAAAAGTTTTTAAAAGTTACACTTTATGTGAGTGATTAGTGATATTTGAAATACATATTTGTGGTCTTAGAAATCTATAGCCTTAGCATATCTATTCTTCTAAAGATACGTAGAGGGCTGATAACGTCTTTAGGTTAGGGCGTTACAGAAATAAAAGAATTTAAGCTAGAATTGAGAAGTTAAATGGAATTCTGTTAACTAAACTTTATCAAACTTAGAGAGAAATAATTATGACACACTTTATATGACATTCCAATACTAACTTTTTAAATTATTGTTATACTTCTTATTTGTTTCAGCATTTATGTTTTGACTCGTTGTTGGATTTTATATTGCTTGGTGAGATGTGACGTTGAAATTCAGCCCCATAACAACATCATGTTTGAGTACCTTTAATACTAAATTTCATGAAAAGATTTGATGGATATTTATTATTACATTATACATTTAATTATGTAAACTAGTTTGAGATTACTAAAGCGAAGAAAAGACTAATGAATATACAATCAACTAAGGCAGATTTGAGATGGAAATTATGAAAAATTGAATTTTCTTTTGCAATAATGTATATCAAATACATAATTTGCGATAGAATGCATAACTAAATAATATTTTATTTGCATTGATTATCAAAACAAAGACATATTTGTGACAGATTTGATAAATTAATTAATTAAATTATAATTTATATAAAAAAACTAAAACAATTTTGCAATAGAAACTTTTAATAATAAGCATTGATAAATTATAAATAGATATAGATTTATGATGAAAAAAACTGTCTCTAAAAATATTTGGTGTAAATTTTCAAGATTAATTTGCGATAAAATTGTAAATATCGAAAATAGAATTCAAAATCCATTGCATATAGAATCAACGGCGTTGGTTTTTTCAACAAAAACTTGTAATAGAAATTCCTGTTTGTGAAAGTTTTTAGTAGCAAAATTTCTACTTTTATAGAAAGATTTGTCTATCTTTTAGCCAGTTTTCTTGTTGGTCTGTTTGGATGGTCTGTTTTTTATCTGTATCTGTATCTTTTTTCAAAAAGATATATAAATATGTCCAATTTGATATATGTTATATCAATTATTTATTTTCTTTTGATGAGAACTGTCAATTTTTGTCTATGTATAATCTTCTTGATAAATAATTTATTAGAAAAAAGTTTGAAAAACAAGTGTCTGTATCTCTTGAAAAAAGCCAAACAAACAGACCCTGAGATTTCTCTTTCTCCTTGCAGTAGACCTACCTTATCTTCGAGATTCTTTCCAATTCCGCTATCTCATTAGCTTCATTCTTCTCCCAAAATTGCGAATTACTTCTATGTATTGTTCTCTTTTTTTTTTTTTCTTTTGGCTATTGCAATGAGAAGGATTCAAATCTATATCTCTTACGTGAGAGTCCAAGGATTCAAACATATATTGTCTCTACCATTTTGTTGATAGAGTAGTTTAGATTAATTCGTATAATTTAGTTATACGCTAAAATATCTAGTTTGCTACTTGGTCATTATTACTCCATATTCACATGAATCTTATGATTTTGAAAATATCTTACTCTATCTACGGCTCCTGCTAGTCTTCTTATGCTTTTACTCGACATGTTTCTAACTTGCTCAAAAATTGTGGTTAAACTTCTAAAAATAATCCCAAGTTTGCTAATGAGTCTTCTCTCCTGATTAGAGAGCTTTCTCTATTCTACTGTGACCTTGCATCTACTACAGTAAAAGTTTGGTTCTACACTTGCTAACTTGTATGGACTTTTATCAGTATATGTGCTTGTATCATCAAAACTCCTTTTTTCCAGAAGATTAGATTTTACAACATCTCATTAACTTTTAAGATTATTAACACATGTTCGTTTGATTGATTCTACCATCACATAATCTTTATAAAAAAATGAATCAATTATTATAAATAAGAAGTAAAACACCTTTTTTTTGCAAAATTTATGAAAACACTGTTATGACTTAATATCATAAACAAAGTTATAATATTTGCAATAAATCATCTTTCTGTGGATCTTGAATCGTACATAATTCAAACAAATTAATGTTATAAGTTAATAGTGAAAAATTGGCGAATAAGTTATTATAAAAGATTTTGTTGAATCATTATCATGTGAACAAGATGATTTGGCTGAATTTGCTAATAATTTTTTAAAAAAGATTTGTTGAATCATTATCATGTGAACAAGATGATTTGGCTGAATTTGCGAATAAATTTTTTAAAAAGATTTGCTGAATCATTATCATGTAAACAATATCATTTGGCTACAAGTCTATCATTATCAAATTAAATATTTCTTATTAACCTTTAGTAAGCTCATGATTTGTTTCATGCTTTATGAGTGCACTTGTACATTTTGTTTAGCATGATGGAATGATTTAAAAAAGAAAAATTATGAAAGTAAAGAACATGGCGAGAAAAAATTATTAGAGAATTTTTTCTAAGACAAATAAGACATAATGTTGAGGCATTCTCCCAACTGATACATTACATTGGTTTATATAAATGAAAACATATGCTAACCATGGACCACACCGAGAGATACAATCATAAATGGGAGCTCATTTTATAAGGAATATGTCAAGTTTCATTATACATGGAAGGTGATTATTCTCAATAAAGACAAATAAATGGACCTCCATATGAAAGAATGAATTCACAACACTTCTTAAAGATTATATTCTGAACATTCATTTTCATACTCATCAAATCATTTTAAAAAAAAAAAAAAAAAAAAAAACTTATTGTCTAACTATTTATCAGTTCTTATGTATTCATTAACTCTTCCCTTAAAACGTAAGATAAGAAATAAATAACCAAAAATCAAGTAGAGGAGAACCCTAAAAAGCGAATTCCTAAATTTTGTGAAATCAAAAATTAATTTGCTTCGCCTATTTTGTTGAAATCCATGTTCCATCGGTTTGTTGAGGAGTATTTATTATTATTATTATTATTATTGAGGAAAATGGTAACAATGAGTGATGGAGGTAGGTATGTCTTTCGTCTTTTTGCATTCATTAACTTTTTTTTCATTTTTTTTCCCCAAGTGGCAGTGCAGTAGACAAAACCGTTACAAAGCTGTCTAAATGGCTAATGCTTTTGTTAGGTTTATTTATATTTAAAAAAAAAAAAGTTTGCGTACAACTTATTGTAAGAAAGAATATATACATAATTAATTACATTAATTATTGACTTCAATAATAGGTAGGAAAGTAGGAAAAATAAATAAATAGATACAGCTAATAGAACCACCCCTTAACACCCTCTCCATAATTGATGAGGATCAACAGGTATCTATTTATTTATGTCCATACCGAGAGAAAGACTTAGTAAACACATTACCAGTTAGGAGATCAGCGCTGATATGCACGAGAGAGACAACACGAGCTTCACATGCTTTATGTAGAGTGACACTCCACTTCTCATGATATACTGGTAGCTATAATTTGAATATTACTAGTTCTATTTACATGAAGTGGAGTAGGCTCAATCTGAAGAAACTTAAGCTCGACCAATAATGCTCAAAGCCAAGTAATTTCAAAACATATAGAGGACACAACATAATATTTAGATGGGTAAATGCCCTATTTGATACCTGAACTTTGACCAAAAGATCAATTAGAAACCTGAACTTTTAATTTGTTCAATTTCATACCTTAAATGAATTTTTCGTGTCCTAAACACTACCTTACTCTTTTATTATCTCTTCAAAATAATGACACGTGTCAAACAATGATTGTGTGAGGTTGTGTTTAGGGCATGAAAAGTTCATATGAAATTGAACAAATTAAAAGTTTCAGATAGTTAATTGATCTTTTGGTCAAAGTTCAGGTACCAAATGGAGTAATCCTATTTAGACTTTGTGGAGGAGTTAGACACTTCATCTTACTTCTTTCTTCTCTAAGAAATTAGAAGGTTGCCAAGAAACATACACTAGCCAGTAATTAAATGTCTAGTGTCAAAACAACCAACACAATTAACATCACTATATTCAACCAAATGAATGAAAAAATCAATTGGAAAAGGAAAAAAACCTTTCTAGAAGTGCCTTTTAAATAACAAATAATGCAACAATTAGAAACAAGGTGGAGGTATTTAGGCACATGCATGGATGGACTATGTCACATGCTGGAGATGCAAGGGCTCTCATTATCCAAGAGCATGCCCACAATTGCAGCACAGGTATTACTACTATGGTGAAAGTGGACACATGGCAAACACATGTCCAAAAAGGAAGAGTGCAACTTATTTTGTCTGTAACAAAGTCAGTCATATATCGACTAACTATCCATAGAGAATTAACATTGTAGCTGGTCCTTCATAATCTAAAGAAGTAGTCGAAGTGACAGGTCCGAAAAATGGAAATACCAATATCAGCAAAGCTACCACAGCAGCTAGAGTTTATGCTATGCATGGAACTTTAATTGATAATGTGGAAATGGAGGCGGAAGATGGAGGAAACATATAGGAGGAAGCTGAACCTGATGACTATAGTCTCATTACAAGTATGTAATTACGTATATGCATATTCAAAGTTATAATATAACGCACAAACACATTAGATGCATGATAAATACTCTTATGAATTAGAAATAACATGTAATTAATAAAGGAATAATCGAAGGAACAATAGTAAAATAAAGGAATGATCTAATGAAATTGGAAAAGGAAAAAAAAAGTGGACTAGTGCTTCTCAGCTAGGCCGGACTTGGAAAGAAAAGAAAATAATAATAATAATAATAATAATAATAATAAAAAGAAGGCACAAGGAATTTTTAAAACCAGTAATTATAACTAATATGATTGTGAAAAGATGCTTGAAATTGTGAAAGTTAAACTATAGCATTCTCTATGACATATTTCATTTGTGTTTTTATTTTGCTTGAGGACAAACAAAAGTTCAAGTGTGAAGGATTTTGATAAAGAAAAATTATACTTATCTTTCATGGAACAAATCATGCCTAATTGTTATAGATTTTATAGAAATCATGATGAATTGGTACTTAATTAGCCTTAATTTAGTCATTTCAGGTCTTAAAGAAAATATAATGCAAATAAAACAAGTTTGGAAAAGTTTCATGTACATTTGGAATCAAGGGACATTGTATGCCGGCTCCTAGAAGTTCAACGCCACCGGTGTATGGCTGACGCAAGCTGCGAATAGAATCGAAAACATTAACACTGTCAACAATGCCGTCGGCCTTCATCAAAGATTGATACCAATGTTTGATGATCTGCAACCTACATCGGTATCTAGAGGAGTTACGCCATTGGCGTTTAGCTGGTGTAGACCATGCACAATATCCAAAACTTTAAAACTGTCCCCTACACCGCCAGTGTAAATCTTTCAAAAATTAATTCAAAATCAATAAACGCTGGCAAATCTTGATTCTAAACCACTAGCATATGCACCGATGTAGAAGCAAAGCTGGCAATTTAAACAAAGAAAGCCAACAATGTTTCTTTATCGAATACGAATTAACATCGAACGCCGGCTAGGTATGCCACCGGCATATATTTGGTAATTACCGGTGTACGTTGTGGTTGTTGAAATTCCAAGTTTTATTCTATAAGATATTGCGATCGGATCTTATTTATATCATCCTTAAACATTCCAAAAACCCTAGAAGAAAGAATTTCATATGACAATGAGTGGCCAAAGTACTATTTTCTAACCAAAGGATTATTACAAGACTCGGTTATTTAAGAATTGTGAGATCTAATTGATTTGTTTTGTTTTTGTTCTTGTTTTGGGTATCTGTATATCCTCTAATCCTTTTGTTCTTGTTATCTTATTTGATTGATGCAAATTAGGATCTGTTAGTTCAATTAGCAAGGTGATAATTTGTTAATTCGAATATCAAATCCGTAATTGTTTGATTGTTCTAATATCTATGACACAATAACATTAATGATTATAGGATAGGTTATTGATTTATGTTATGAGGATATATAATATGATCTAAATAAGTCAAGCATTTTATTTGTTGGTCAGAATTGATTGTTTCTCTTGTTTTTTATGCTTTTGATAAATTAAACCCTAAGAGCTTGTTTATGGTTATTTAGTTAAAAAGGGAAATAATCAAAGAGCTTATTTTGGTTATTGAAAAAGTAAGGAGAGATATTTGTTAGAGATTTTTAATAGCCATAATCAATTTATCCAAGATGAAGAACAAAGATTTTGCATCAATGATCAATTCTGTGAACTGCGTTGTGATAATACATTTGGTTAGGAATTCATTGATATTAAATTAACTCTTAAACTATTATAATTAGTTTTCTTTGATTTCACAAAATCCACCTTTCATCTCTTCTCCATCTAATTTCTAAATAGAAATAAATTTTATCAATCTCTAAAGATACGACCCTGTTAACTACTATATACAAATCTTTAGAGTATGAATTTATATTTGTTGGATTTGACACCCACCAACAGCCAGTTGAAAAAAGATAACAACTTTAGACCTTTTGTAAGTGTCCAAACCTTTTGGATGGTTTTAGACCTAAATAGATACTTTATGCTTCAAAAGGTTGATCTTTTTCAACAGGTTCAGACCTGTTGATACAACTCGATAAAGTTTCGTATTTTTGGCATTTCTCTCTCATCCGAACTTCGATTGAGGTGATTCAAAATACTATTAAAAGCTTAGAGAGAACTCTAAAAATTCCATGTTTTGAGCTTTAAGAAATTGTAAAGAAATTAGGCTCTATCAAATTGCAACATATAAGCACAAACATAAACACATATATATTACACATAAAGGCTCAACACATCACAAATATAATTTTCTTATTAATTGTATATCATTTTGAGAAATTTATTGTAATGCATTCCCTCGTCATAATTTGACCTGAACCTTCTAATTCAAAAATCTCTCTTTTTTTTTTTTATGAGGATAGTCATTGCACAATTAACTCCCTCTCAATACAACACTCCCCTCAATTAAGCATTCGATTTTAATAGATATTTTTGCATATATGTTAAACTTATGATGTTTAGCATGAGTGAATAGAAATTACACTTAATAAACAAACCAATAACATTTACAACATTCATGCATGTTAATTGTGCAACTAGCACTTCCCCACTATGAGCTCATAAAAAAGGCAAAACATAATTGATGTCATAAGAAGGATAAACACAAAATATATAGGTTCATTTCAAACTCATGTATGATAGCAAGAATAAAAATTTGTGCGAGTTTTAGTTAAAATAACATCATAAAATTTCTCAAAATGCACAAATTTGCTTAAACACATCTTTATGCATTTTCACTCTCTCATATAAGTTTAGTTGGCTCCACTAAGCATGAAAAAAAAATCATGAAAATCCAATTTTATTCACTTCAAACCCAATTTTTTGTATGAATTTGCTCAAAACATGCGCTGAAACAGTGAGCACTGAAACAGTATAAAATCAAAATTTGCATATTTAAGCATATCATTACACATATCATACAACAATCAAAGACATAAAACATCAAAACTTAAGCGAGTTGAAATTGCACTTCATTGATGCTCTTGAAACCCCTTGGGATACCTACAAAAACTAAATTCATTTTTTTAGTATCCATCTTTGCTTGGGTGCCTTGGAGTAAGAATTTCTCTTTTAAGTATCCAAATAAACTTGCTTTTGTGACCCAAATACATAACTTTCCTTTTATGGCCTAACTTTCTATAATAATTGCAAGTTTCATACGTTGCTTTCACAAATTGAGTTTTATCAAGCTTGTAACTATTGTTTTTATTATAGCCAATTTCATATTTATTGGAATCACATTGTTTCTTTATGAGGAAAATACTTGAATTCTTCTCATCCTTAAGGTATTGTCCGTTTTAGCCACACGTCGCATGGTTTTATCTTTTTGCTGCCAACATTTCCCAGGGGTCACTCATTTGGGATTGCTCTGCCCAAAGTACGCTTAAATTTGGAGTTTCAAAAACGTTAAGCCATTACTCCAAAAGATGCCTTTGTGATTAGAGTTCTACTATCTATATTTGAGGGGTATCATATACTCCCCCACTTACAAAACAGACATCCTTGTTAGTTTCATTATACAGGTGTAGAATCATACTAGGTAGTGAGGACAGACTCCTCTACTTCTTGCTGATGGACTGGTCTGATACCACTCGTAACGCCCTAGAACTCCACCCACAGAGATCTTATCCACTTTAGCCACACGCGCATAGTTTTATCCTTTTGGTACCAGTGCTTCCTAGGGGGTCACTCATCTTAGGATTGCCTTACCCAAAAGCATACTTAACTTTGGAGTTACAACAAACTTCAAGCCATTACATCAAAAAGGGCCTCTATGATTATAATTCCACTATCTATATTTAAGGGGTATTACATCATCATTTAGAGTTTTTTTTTTTCAAGATCAAGAAAATTATTTTCAATTTCAATTTCTCATTGATTTTACTCAGTTCATCATTTTTCTTTTCAACTTCTCATTCAATTTACTTAGTTCATCATTCTTACTCTTCAACTTATCATATTTCAATTGGGTTAACGTCATAATTGATACTTAAGCTTTAACAAAATATGCAATTAGATAAATAAACATTGAAATTGATCAATTTAGTTCCTGAACTTTGAAATTGGTCAAGTTAAAACCTGAAAGAACTTTTGTGTTTGTTAATAGTACTTCTATCAAGTTCTTTTAGGTAATAAATTGATTCATTTTAAAGTTTTTTAAGTATTAAATTAATTAATTTTAAAATTCAGGTACCAAATTGATTAGGTACTTAATTAAATATTTTGTCAAAGTTTAGGTATTATTTGTAACATTATCCCTATTCAATTTCATATATTCAATTTTTCCATACAATTTCTCATTTTCAATTGTTTGCTTATTAAACTCACCTTGAACATATCTAATTTCTCACCTACTTCCTTTTTCAAGGATTTAAGCATGTTATTTTTCTTTTTAATTTTAACCATTTCCTATAAAGTTTATTATACATATCACATAACTTATCATAAGGAACATGGGAAAAATTTTAGCATACCTTATCATCAAGTGCCATCAACCACAAGTCTTCATCTGAGTCAAAGAAGTCTTCATCACTCCAAATAAACATAAACACCTTCCTTTTTCTACCTTTACTTCTCTTCTTGGCATTTGGGCAATAATGTTGAATATACACTGGTTCATTGCACTTGAAGCAAGTGATGGTCCTTTTTTTTTTTTTTATCATCATTCTTTATCTTCTTGTACCTTCAAGAATATGGTAAACTTCATAGTTAGCTTATCCAATTCTTCATCATGATTGTTGCTTTCTTCCTTTTACTTGAGCTTGAGCAAGAGACTTTGAAAGCTATCTTCTCTTGGTTGACTATTCCCTTTGCATCTTGATCATTTTATGGGTTTTGTTGGTACCAAGGAGCTCCTCTTTCTCATTTTACTCAAATCATACACTCTTCAATGGTAGTCCTCGTGGTTTCCTAATGCATTAGTAATGGGGTAAATTACACCAAAATTTTTGAACATTTAAGGAAAAATTCATTTAAGGTATCAATATTTTAAATATTTGACAAGTGTATCAAATAATATATCAATGTTATGCAAAGTTTAACTAAATCTCTTAATTTTCCATTAATGATCAATTATTAATACCTTCTTTGACTCACTTTGCTAAAAGTTGATACCTTTTACTAACCACTTAAAACGTTGATACTTTAAATGAACTTATCCCCAAAACGTTGAAGTCTTTTTTTAACTGCTCAAAATGTTGATACCTTAAATAAACTTATCTTCAAATGTTGATACTTTTAGATATAATTAACCCTTTGATAATGATCTAAGAAATTTAGAATTAATTTCCATATTAGTGACATTCTTACCAAGGATACTTACCGAGCTTGAATTTTGCTCTTATTCTCCTAAAGGTTCCAATCTGTATCAAACTCGCTCGTTTGACATGGAACCCAATAAGGAACCGATAGGATTTTGTAAAAGCTTGCTTTTTTAACATTGTTTAGTTTAGAGTTGCCACCAATTGAAGTTAAGAAAATAAATGGTGAATCAGAAATCAAACCCATTTGATTTCTGGTTCGACCACTAGTCTACATGAAAGAACTAGAAATTATAAGTCTGATGGTTGTTATTTTTAAACCTAAACAGTTATCTAGACTTTTTATTGATTTAGAAAACTTTGAATATATGGGCCAAGGACTTTATGAAAAAAAAATTTAGATTTTTCTAAATTTTTATTTTCAATCATTCTAAAAAGAGTTTATATTTTTTTGGTTTTATTTTGAAAAATAGTTTTTTATTATTGTGACACATGTTATGTGTCTATGTATCTACTAGTCAGAATCAGGTTCCAATAGTTCGTTTTGACCTTTGTAAAACTCTAGTGTGTTTATTTATTTTATTTTGTGAAAACCACTAAATTTATGTTGTTTAGCTGAATTTGATATTTTTGTAAAAAGATCCTAAAAGAGTCTAATCTTTATTTCATAGTTTTGAAAGTGTTTAGAAAAAATATCTAAGTCTAGAAACCTCCCATTTATTATTATTATTTTGGTAATTTAGAAAACAGACTAGGGTGATACTACGCATATATCCTAGAAAAGATATTTTCATACTATATATATCCCATATATAGGAAAAGACAAAAAAGGATAAAAAAAAAGTCTTTTGATTTTCATGAATTTTTCATTTATTTTTTTTTTTTGTTTTTAGATATTATGAGAAAAACATGTGCACAGGACCTGATTAAGATAGGCAAAAACAAAGTGTATGTATAAGGGAACTAATCTATCAAACATACTAATCAATTTCATCAAAAACTTTATAATATATCAAACAAGGCGTATATTAACTATTTATAGAAACCACATGATCATATCAAAATTACAAAACAAGTTATAATAGTAAAACCTTATATTATATCTATTGATCTAATGTGCCATATCCACATTTAGAAAAAGATCTATTAATGTGAAACAATATAACTCAATTATATGTTCAAGTGTAAACTTTATCATCCAAGAGATCCAAAATCTATCCCTAATTTTTATATATAAATCTATATTCTACATTTTTATTCATAGAATTTTATAAATCTAATTAATCTAGTATATACATATTCAATGTTTACCTATATCATAATAATTTCAACATACCAAACATAGATAGTAGATAAAACATAACAAACATATAATACCATCGTGCATTGATATGACATTTTATATGTTTGCATAACAAACATATAATACTATCCGATGATACGTATATTACATAGTCCGCATAAAATTACGTACCGTATGGCATCGTATAATAAAATTACCTAGTGATTCTCAGTTAGGCCGGACTTGGAAAGAAAAGAAAAAAATAATAAAAAAAAAGAAGGCACAAGGAATTTTTTAAACCAGTAATTATAACTAAAAGAAAGCCGAAGAAACAAAATGCACTAGTGGGCATCTGAGCGTCGGAGCTGGGACGGACGTGGGTCGGCAGGCGCGGGTTAACGGGTATGGGTTGAAATTAGGTTTTAAAAGCGGGTCGAATATGATCGAAAATGGGTTGACCCGGGAATCAACTGTCCTTCTTTCTCTTAGTTCGAATGGCTTGATATGGGTTTAATGGTGGCTGGCGTCGCGATGTTGACGGCGATGGTGGTATGGGCATGGATGGAGTAGATCTAAAATTATTGTTTTGGTGTTTGGCGATTGTGATTTTGGTTTGGGTTTAGATTTCGGTCAACATATGATGCGTCTACAATAGTGGCATTCGTGTTCGTTAATCGTGGTGTGGCTGGCGTTCATATTTGGATTCAGTTATGGGTGGCGGCAACGTCTGATGGTGATTTCGGTTTGTTTGGGTTTGATGTTGGTTGAGTCGTCGTTCGTAGTTATTATCGGAGTTAGATGTTTAGCGTCATGGTTTTGGTTATTGTCGTGTTTGTAATGTTTTCATATGTTCGATATTTGCTCATTATTGTGGGTTACAGTGCTCATGGTATTTGATTGAGTTTGCGTGTTTGATTGTTGTTAGTTTTTGTTTCCGGTGTTGAAGTTGCGACGTTATATTTGGGGGTTGTATTTGGATTTTCGTTGTGGTATTTGATTCAGGTTTTGAGTGATTTGGTGATGGTGGTCCTCAATGGCGCTTGGCTATAGAGAGAGGCGAAGTGAAGGGGAGTTGAAGGCTGTGGTAGACGAGGGTTTGACCGTGGTGGTGGTTGTTTAGTTTAGGTTCTGTTCGAGGGGTTGTGAATGGTTGATTGCACGATTGTTGTCCAAGTTGGTGGTGTGTCGGCAGTGGATGTCAAAGTTAGTGGTTTGCGTTAGACATCACCACGGGGCGGTTCCGAACCGCGAACCGCCCCGAACCATCACTGGCGATTCCTTATCCAGAAACCGTCCCATCAGTGATAGTTATGAACCGTTCAAGGACTCGCTGGAACTGGCGGGTCTAAGCGGTTAGGTGTGGTGGAACTGGCGGTTTAACTAGACTTGTATAATTTAAAAAAAAAAAAAAAAACAAAACAAGTCAATATTATCGGTAATGAAAATGGAGAAATGAGAAGGGGGGCCTTGCACCGTGCAGTATTTTGTCCGAAAATATAAGCAAAACAACAAAATCACGAAAGTTGGAGGGTCGAAAAATCATCAATGGATGGGGAATGTTTGTGCATTGTTTTGCAAATTAGAAAAGTAAACGAATCGGACAACTTAATTGCATTACTTTCGCAAATTGTTGAACTGTGGAGGGTCAGACAACTTGTTTTGTGATTTTTTACACACGTAAGGAGCTCTATAAATATGAGAGTTTGATTCAAAAAACTATGAAACATTCAAAAGCTTGTAACCACCTTCACAGATTGAGTTTTGCTAAATTATCAACCATTCCCATGTTTTAAAAATATCAAACATTCTTGTGTTTGATATTACTTGTTATTTTATAGACTATCTTGCACGAAGGGGGTAACCCAGGAACACTTATTTATTGTGTTTGCTCTTAAATTTTCAATTCTTCTAATACCACCACTCACATTAGTACGTACTCATTGTTTATAAAAGGGCCAGATGGCTTCCTTTTTCTTTGGTGGTTCATCAAAAAAATCTGCAAAGAAAGACAAATAAAAGGCGAAGATACCCGAGTGCCAGCAAGAGCCTACTATCAATGTAGATGAGGATGCTGACTGCTATGACTTTAATGAGCCTCGGGTGTCCAACTTTGATTTCATACTTGAACAATTCCCTTCGGCTCCACCAGGTTTCGAGACAGTCAATCCAGTTTACCATCAACAAGGGGATGATGATAATGACTCCCAAGATCCGAAAACAGAACAACTACCACAACATGAAGCCGAGGATTATGGCAGTTTGGGTGAATAAATACACCCCTCCATCGAGACAAACCCATCCACAAAGCCACCTCGACCATATAAGTCTAATATGTTCACTAAACATTTTAAGAAGGTTGAAGGGCCAGATGGGAAGACTAGGGCGCATTACAATTATTGCAATGCAAACTATGCCTTTTCCAAGGGAGATGGATATGGTTGTCTTTCCAAACATCTAAAGTCAAAGCATCCCTGTGAGTATGGTTTGGATCCATCACAATAAAAAATATCACGATCGGGTTCCAAGAAAGAAGCAAGGCTGTGGTATTTCAATGAAGAACAATATCATGATGCCATGGTGAAAATGATAAGCGAGTTGCATTTGGGTTTAATGCAAGCGAAAATGCAGATCTTATCTATTGCCACCAAGAAACTCTGTAGCCACAAGCACCTAAATGGAGTGCTACGACATGGAAACGACATTGTTTAAAAATGTACCACAAAGGTAAGGGACAGCTCCAAACAACTTTTTCTGATCTCGATATATGTGTGTCCATCTGTTCCAACATTTGGACTGTCATGCTCCATAGGGTATCCTAAACGTAACAGCCCGCCACATGCCATATAAGAATCCCGAGTTATCGCCTTAGTCCTTCGAGGGTCTCATATAGATGTAAGGCGTACCTTTACGATAATAGAATACAAGTCCAAGATAAAAGCTTAATTTGGCATGCATTAGTAGTAGGATATAACTCATGAGACATAAATAAATATTACATTTACTAAGGGGCATTCCCCCGCAAAAGAATATTCAATGGCCTTATACAGTCATCCAAAGTCTTAAAAGTTTCCTATGGAAGTCTAAACAAACAATTCCAACTTCTAGGAGAAACTCCTAGCTTCTGTACCTGTACAGCCGGGTCACGCCGCCTAAGCCACAAATGGGATAGCTGCAAAAGGAAGGGACTGTAGTAACGTAAGCTAACTAGCTTAGTGAGTGTAATCTTCCACAATAACATTCATGTCACAACAATTCAACCAAGTGATTAAGAAAGCAAGTGAATGCACCAAACACATGAGTTCAACAAACATATGACCAGCCGGAAATCATATGTGGATGGACTTGCGCCCTCTATCCCGGGTTAGCAGATTAACGAATACTGCGGTACTAACTTTATGCCGTTTATGGTTCACGGTTAACCTACAATTATTTGATATCGTTTATGGATCACGATTAACCTATAGTTTGATATCGTTTATGGATCACGATTAACCTACAAATTTGATATCATTTATGGATCACGATTAACCTACAAATGCTAATGCTCCTTCTCATTGTGATATGCATATGCCAAATTTGGTATTAGTCCGAGTAGTTGATTAAATCATTTTTATTTAGGCGATCAAACAATTTCTTAAACATTCCATCATAACTAACTACTCAATCAAAATTTATCACTCGGTTTCGATTTTCTTATTTTGAGTTCTCACATCATCATCAACATACAATTTCCCATTATTCCCCATCATACATATTCCATTCATTTAGCCTACATTCTAGTGCACTAATGAACAAGCACATACAATAAATGAATCTGGAAGAGAAACTCACTCCGCCATAGGTTCACCTT
The DNA here is from genome assembly GCA_024138025.1 of Combretum micranthum. NCBI lineage: Eukaryota > Viridiplantae > Streptophyta > Magnoliopsida > Myrtales > Combretaceae > Combretum > Combretum micranthum. The sequence continues at coordinate 374,854 of JAMXBD010000057.1, forward strand.
TCTTCTAGTAATAGTAATCCGGAGGTAAAGATTCAACATCCTCGGGTTCACCTATTCACATAAGAATACCCTAATGAGTATTCTACCATCTTAGGATATTAAAACTCTATGAAAACCTAGTGAAATCGTAATTTGCGTCATTTTCGAAGTCTCGATTTAAAATGGCCATAACTTGGTCGTTTTAAGTCGGAAGGAATTTCGCGAATTTTGTATCGATTTCTATCTACTTCGGAAGAGCTTTCTAAATATGAAGTTTAAATCAAGTTTTGAAAATATCTAAGCCTCAGAAATGAGGGATCAGATATGTACAGCGGTTATATTGATTCCGAAAATGCAATTTCCATGAATGCTATTGAGATTCCTAAATGCAAAATGAAACTAAATGACATGGTAATGAATTTCCCTATCATGAATGTCATGATATGAACTCTTAAGTGTCTAAGGTCTTATAAATTTTTAGACTTAAAGAATTTTAAATAAACATTTTCCTACAAAATCATTTCATGCTATTGTTTAACAAGTAAGTTTACTACATTTGGTCACACTTACTTATTATAAGGATCTTCTTTAGGAAAACTCCACTTTGTTTAAAGAAATTTTTTATCCTTATATTAACTATATCCTAAGGCCTTTATTTCTTTAATAAAATCTTCATTTGTAAACTTTTAAGTGGGTCTTATACTAGGGTGGTTCCAAAAATCCGAATTTAGTAAATCTCATTTTCAAGTTGATTCTTTTAGGAAAAATGCATTTTATACTTAGATCTTTAAGTATCTATTTTACCTATACCCTAAAGACTTCATTTATTTAAGAAAATAAATACCATTTTTGAAGTTGCAAAACTAGTGTTTTCTAACCACCTATCAATTATTACGAATTTTGCCTATAAGACTTTTTAACTCAAAACTTCTATTGGACTTCATCTCTTGTTTTAAATATTTCCTTTAGTAAAACTCATTTAAACTCATGAAAAATATCACTAAACATTATCTATCACCTATAGGCTTCATTTTTCTTGCAAAATACATGTTTAGAAATTAGTAAAAGGGTTTTTAACCTAGGTTTCTCAAGTCATCCGAATTTACACAAGTTCATTTCTTGAAAAGTGTTTCCTTTTTTACTTTACTAACTCATCTATCCATAGATTTATATACTAGAAAGGTTATTTACTAAGGACAAAAGCATTGAAGACCATTAATGCACATAAACTCAAAATAATGATGAGATCTTAAATGCCTACATGAATATGAGTAGTAAAATGGTAGATCTACTATATCAATTGCTTAAATAGGTTTTGAAAACATAAAAACTACATTTTTATAAAAGATCTTTTGTTCAAAACACTTTTTGATGAAAAATCATAAAGCTTATGCCTTGAAAGCTCCTTGAAACACAAGATCTACTTGTGATGGCTTGGTATTCTTGTTTTTGATATTCCTTGTCCTACCAAGAGATCATGGGGACATTTAGTTGGAATATCCAAGAATATTCTTGCCATTACAAAGATCTATGAGTGAAGGAGTAAAAGTTCATTGACTTTGAGTAAAATAGGAGATGAATGAAAGAAAAAGGAAAGTTGTGTGTGTGTATGTGGTATATGGCTCACGGCATAGGGAAAGAAAAAGAGAGGAATGAGAGCTTCCTTTACCTTTTAGAAAGTTTGAAAATGAAAGAACGAGGAAGGAGAGAGAAATGTAGTTTATATAGGAATTGCAATTAGGTTAAATGTGACAAAAAGGAGTTAAAAAAAATTGCACAAGGAGCTTGTTGGTGTTGGGGGGGGGGGGGGGGGGGGGGGGGGGGGGGGGGAGGGGAGGGAATTTTGATTTTTCTTTGATTGATTTGTCTTGATTGGATTTGAGTACAATTTCTCATAATTTGTATTGATTTTTAAGAGACAAAAAGCCTTTGAAAAGGGAAGTGATTGAGTGATGGTAAGTGTTGCAAATATAGGGTGTACAAATATGTAGCAATAGGTTGTACTTGTGAATAGTAAAGAATAGTAGTCAAGATAATTTAATTACTGGTAGTAAGAAAATACGAATAAAAAGGCTATAACTGTATTTTTCAAAGCTGGAAAATTATGAAATCTATATTTTTGAAATTCTTATTTTATTTCGGTTCAAATGAGCATTCACAAGTAAAGTTTTGAAATTCTAGTTCCGGAGCACGCTTTTCTATAATGGGTCTCGGGATGACTCGGAATTGAAATTTTCTTAAAATCTGATCTTTTCTTGTTTTGAAATATAATTAAGAACTATATTCAAATTTAAATTTTCTTATAAAAGTTTCTTAATTGGAAACCGATGAAAAGCCGGATTTAGGGTTTCTAGTTCTCACTCCAGAATTAAGCTATTCCGGTTTAGGGTTTTGGTTTTCGGTTCTTGAGTTATCTTGGTTACTTGAAAAACCGGGGTTTACATGGATTGATAGATGGGGTGAAAGTTCGTATATGGGGATTACATCTCATGGGATTGATAGACATTGGGTAATGCAAAAGAGATTGATTGGATTACGAAAAATGGATGAATCCCATACATCTCAAAACATATATGCCACAATAAGGATAATTCCTGATGAGTACGGGTTGACACAAAAAAAATTTTCAATAGGATTCGATAATGTTACAGCAAATACAGCAAGTATTTCTAACCTTGAGTCATTATGCCAATCAACGCTTGGGGGAACCTTTTTCCACATAAGATGTGCATGTCACATCTTGAATTTATGTGTGAAAGATGGAATGGATTCTTTAAAAATCCATACATCTCCCATAAAAGTTGTGGTTGACTACATTACCAGTCATCCATCTATTAATAGAGAATGGTGGAAATGGTGTGGTGTGCATGGCTAAAAGCCAAGAAAATTCAAAAAGGATGTGCAACACCGATGGAATTCGACGTACAAGCTTCTAACTAGCACGGTACCATGAAAGGAATTGCTATGTAGCTTCGCCATTGCACATGTACCAAATATACCATTGTATCCCAATGAATGGAACTTCTGTAGCAATTTGTTGCAGCTGCTGAAGGTCTTTTATGACTGCACAAATGTTTTCTCCCATGTGTACAATCCCAGTGTCCATCTCTTTATACTGGAGGCCTGCAACATCATCGGCACACTCTAACAGGTAAGATCTGATCCAATTTTGAAAATGTGTGTTGACAATATGACTCGCAAGTGGTTGAAGTATTATAGGGAAATTCCTATGATATGCAACGTGGCATGGTTGTTGGACCCACGTAACAAAGTTGAGGGACTTCGCGAAGTCTTGGATTACTATTACGAACATGTGGACAAGTTGTCAAACATTTAAGACATTTATGCAATTTCTGCTAATAATGTCTTGAAGAGACAAGTAATGTGCTGTTGAACTTATATTCTCAATTTAGTAGCACATATGGTGGACAAATACCCACTAGTCCAGCAACCCCAAGTAATGCCCCCATATCAACCACCGTGGAGAAGTCCGGAGTGGTGTTCCAGCACCGGCAGTTCAAAAAGCACCGTGGCATAGGCAGCAGTAGACCAGACTCACAGATTGACAAGTACTTGAACATGGCATTCGAGTTTGGTGACATAGTGGATGCATACAACTTTGACATCCTAGACTAGTGGAAATGTCACCAGGAAGCGTTTCCAATACTATCTCGAATCGCTAGACAAGTATTGGCTGCACTGCTTCAACTGTGGCAGTTGAGCAAGCATTCAGCATTGCTGGGCAGCAGTTGGATGAGCATAGGTCTTGGTATGGTCCCACGACGGTTAAGGCACTAGCTTGCAACCATAATTGGACTCGTGCAAAACGATGGCAACAAGACTTGAAGGACTACTCAAGTGAGGAAGACGAGTATTTCAGTGACTTCAACTCATCTGCAGGAAGCACAGCTGCGACCTCTTCGGGGACTAATCCAGGCCAATGAGCATTGACTTTACATTTACTTGATTGATATTATTCTACCATGGGTGTTGGTATTGTAGTCAAGATCAATGAATTATGTGATTCTAGTTAGTTATTTATGGTTGTAATAGTTAGTATGTTCATGTTGTTGTGGAGATAATATGTAATGTTTGGCGCAATGAAATTTACTCGTCATCGTTTGCCTGTATGTTAATCAACTACTATGTGTTTCGTAATTATGTTTATTATTTGCTCACCATTATATTTTATTTAAAAAATTTTAAATGTTTACTTTGGGTATAAATAAGTTGTAATTGTTTTTGTTGATTTTAAGGTTTTTGTTTTTTTCATTTTTTGGAAAAAAAAAACAATTCGTGTGGAATCGGAACTGAAACCGTCTGGTGAACCGCCCCGGCTCTGGCAGTTCCGGTTCGAGTCCGGAACCGACCCGAACCGTACCGATGTCTAGTTTGTGTTAACATTGGCTGTCATAGAGGGAGGCATTGAGAGAGAGAGGAAGAAAACGAGAGGTTATGTGTGTGTGTGTGAGAGAGAGAGAGAGAGAGAGAGAAAGAGAGAGAGCTGTGATGAGATGAGCGAGAGAGAACACGAAGGGGGTCAGGAGTGGAAGAGAGGAATTTGAGAGTCCGAGTTTCGAGTTAAAGAGGCCAAGTATGTGGAAAAAAATTCTAAGAATCATTATGCAATTAAGGATCGGTTATGGAACACGAAAGGGCAGGGAATTTTCATTCCAAGTTGGCAATTGGAAGGTCCAATAATCTTCTAGAAACATTTTTCAGAGGAGTAAGACCGAAATCGAGCTCAAAACGAGCTTGAATAAGTTCATTTTGAGCTCGGGAAGCTCCGAGCTATGCGTCCACGGTGGACTCACAATAAGGAAGACAAGGCACATGGGCTTCCATGCACTTGTAAGCCCCATGCGTGTTTTTTCTTTTAAGCTTGGCACATACATCAAAATCAAATCCCTTCGCACCACATGAGGGGTCGACCTCAGAACAGCCCAGGTTGATGTAGCACCCCCTAGCCAAGATGCAACTAGGTCGGGTTTCGGGCGGATCATATGAACTCAAATCTGAACCTGAATATGCTATATTATAAGGCATACCAAGGCCGACTCATAACCTTGTAGGGTTTTTTTTTTTTTTTTTTTTATCCAAATCCGCCCTATAGGGTTTACTCTAAAACTCATCACCCATCTGGTTACCCATCTAACTATCAACCTGATTATCTGCTCAACCATTCGTCCAATTATCAACCCGAACCTACTTTGCTTATTGTTTTTTTTTTTAATACATTCAGCAAACTTAAGCTAATAAAATAATAGTTTAATAATATAGTAATTCACATTCTCTTTGACAACCTATTTTTTAAATTTAGCCTATTACTATGTTTATATTTCGTAAATGTATTTACATTATAATTTTTTTTTTACTAAGACTAACAGGTCGAGTGGGTGTCCATCGGATTTTAGTAGTATCCAAACTCGACCCTAATACCCTACAAGGTTTTTACCTATGTCCAAATCCGATCTTATTATCCTATAAGGTTGAACCTTATAGGGTTTTTATCGGGTTGGATGGATCGAAAACCTATTAATGGCCAACCCGATTGCATATCTACAATTAGGATAGAGTAGTGCTTAACATGAGTTAGCACCTACAAAATAAGTAGACTATATTATGTCTGTCACTCACAAAATAATACAAATTACAATTATAGCTTTCATAGAGTGTTTATAAGGTTTTGATAGCACTCAATCAATCTTCTTCAACTCCCTAACCTCTTGTATTTATAGGGTCCTCTTCTCTCTCTTTCTGTGTGCAATAAATTGTCCAATGGCTAGTTGAAAAACATAATAAGTTAGAATCTTTTGCAAGTGGTATAGACCTTTTGGATAGTTCTAGACCGAAATAGATACTTTATGCTCCAAAATGTCTGGGCCTTTTTAAACAGGTTTAGACTTGTTGATTCAGCTTGATATTATTTCATATTATAGGCATTTCTCTCTCATATGGACTCTGATTAGGGTGGTTCAAGGTGTTACGGAAATTTTAGAGAGACCTCTATAACTTCATATTTTAACCTTCAAGAAATTGTAAAGCTATCAAGGTCTAAGACATGTTTCTATCTAATTGCAACATACAAGCGCAAACAAAACATGTATATATTGTACATAAAGGTTTACCATATCACAAATGTAATCTAATTTTCTTATTAATTGTAGTTTTAGTATATCATTTTGCGAAATTAGTGCAATATAGTTCTTCATCAAAATTTGAATTGAACCTCCAATTCAACACTAACTATCTACAAACATACATCACAAGTCATCCTTCTTAAGCCTTAAAAGGGCTAAAACTTCATAAGGACTCATACTTCCCCAAATAAACCCCTTAACCAATAACTCCTCAACCTACCTCCTTAACTCCTAATGATCTTTAGGACTCATTTTGTAATGCAACCTACTTGAAAGAGTTACTCAAGGCTCAAGGTCAATCTAATACTAAATATCATGTAATGAAAATGATCCATTTTGAAGCTCATCAAGAAACACTTCACAAAATTCTGCCACAATTAAAATTACTATTTCAAGAATTGCAACCTCTTTAGTGACCTTCTTACTTACCAAAGCATAGATCATCTCTGAATCTTGCAATTCTTCTTCAAACTTACTTGATGATAGCAAACTGGAAGTTTCCTTCACAGGTTTGGACTCAATAAGGTCTTTATTAAGCACCAACACAATTTTCACTCCTTTAGACATGAAATTGTAAGTATTGCCCTCCCACATGCACTAAACCCCTATTAAACTACCAAAGCCTCCCTTATAGTAAATGGTAAGCATCCATAGCAATCACATCACACCAAACATAAATCTCTATATTTAGGTCCAATAGGAAACTAGTGCCCATTTGAAGCAATTACCTCACCTCCTTTTTTCGGCCATGCTAGCATGTGAAGCGTATGATGTTGTTCAATTTCAATGCTCAATTTCTAAATTGGCTTTGTAGACACAAAATTTTCACGACTGCCAGCACCAATCATAAACCGACACACGTTGCCTAGAATGGTATTAGCAAACTAGAAAATATTATTCCTTAGCCAACCATCTTTAACATCTTTAAGAGTCAAACAAGACATCTTAACAACCAATGTTTTGCCAACATCTCGTCTCAATCTCCTTATCAAAGCCTTAGTATCATAGGTTGGTTCATCAACTACAAAGGCATCTTCTTCACCCTCTCCATTCTCATAAAAAAGAACCTTGTTCCCCCACTTTCTTACATTTTGATTGTTTGTGTCTAACCTTACCACGATTGAAACATTTAAGGTGAGTTTAATTCATTGGTTTGCCATCGGTTTGTATCTATTTCAATCAAAATATTTGTCAAAAATAGATATAGATGAAAAACAGATGTTTTTACTCATAAACAGATCATATCGATTAAATATAAATTAAATGGAGATCAAATATAGATAAAATACATATAAAAACAAACCATCTAGGTAGACCCTTAATTCCATTTATGCCAGGCTTATTACAGCCATAAGTGGTATTCTTTCCTATTGTTCCACTTGCTGCATGATTTCCCCACTAATAGTACCACCATCGCTACTGGTACTAGATATATTATTCCATAATTGCCGCTATTGCTTCTTAACTATGAACACCTTCTAGTGCATCATAGATATAGAAACAGGATCAAACATATTAACTATGCCTTGAATCTACAACCCCAAACCTTGATAAGTTATTTATACTCTATTCAATTCATGGGAATTTATGCTTTTTGGATAAATTCCCATTAAATTATGCTATTATTGTTCAATTATTGTTTTTTCAATTCCTAAGATGATAAAAAGAAGAAACAAAGTGATTTCAGCAAGATTTGGAGCAAAACAACAAAGAAAATTGAAAACAAGATTCAACTGTAGTTCTTAGGATTGAAATCAAAGGCAAACAAAAACATGAAAGAAGGCCAAGTGCCTAACCACACCCTGAGAAGCACTCATGGTCCATAATAGCGATTGAAGTTGGATAAATCGTGATTCAAGTTAAAGCAGGCCATATAATCAATTGCAGCTAAGAATTGATGCCACGATTTTACCTGCGATTTGATCCCTATCACGCTTTCATGATGTTTTGACAAAGTTTGTTATGAAGAATCTATCACATTAGCGAATAAAATCATCACAATTTCTATGTCTGACACATATAAATAAACATGCACAAATGTTTTAATAATATTATATCATGGTATAACAAATTACTAACATAGAATAGACATGTGAGTTTTGGAGTGAGAATTTCTAGAGAGAAAGACTCTGTTTTTGCTAAAAATTCAAGATTTCTAGGTGGATTCAAATTAATCCGACTTTTTTTCACAAGAATTTGTGTTGTATAGATGATATTTATCGTCATTTTACATTATATATCTTGAATTTCACATCTAATGTTGAAACATATGGAGAAATAATTGTTTCAACTTAGGATTAGTGAATCCAATACCTAATTCATGTAATTTCAAATATGTTTTCAATCAAATATTGTTTGGGTACTTGCATTTAATAGCTTAAGCTTATTTTCATGAGTTTATGTGTGTGCACCATGTAGATCCATGTTTGATTTCAACTAAATGGATTAAGAAATCATTCTCTTAAATAGATCTAAGCCACTAATGAAGCTGCTCATAACTACCTAGAGATAGGAGTAGTGAAACTTTCAACAACTCAATTTTAAATTCATTAAAATAGGTTTTTAATCAAAAGATTTTTTATCTTAAAGCGAATCTAGGTAACTAATAGCTTGTAAAGAAATTCCAGTAGTTTGACCTAAGTTTAAAAGTTCTTAACACTCGAGAGAGGCATTAACATACACTAGTGAATCCAACAATACAAGTATACCTAACAAAGAACTCACTAAGTTTGTTTAAGAAATCACATGATAAGGACTTGAAAAAACAAATCCTAGGTCCATTCTTGCATTTCAAACTTATCCTATAAAATTTTCCCTGAGAACATGTATATAAGTATAATTAACTTCAACTTAGTTTGTAAATTTTTGTTTACCATGCTTTGTTGAATTTTCTTTGGCTAGGTAAGAGATTATAACCGAATATAGTAGATGCCAATGATCCCCAAAGAATATGATATGGTATTTTCTATGCTACTTCGTAAGTGCACTTGCCTAAATGGTAGTTATGATAGAAGTTGACCAAACCATATTGGCACTTTATTTATATAAAAATCATTTTTGAAAACAACTTCGATGTTTACAACCGAATAACCCTCCAATATATCACTCTGCTTTGATACTAATTGATGTAGCAGAATCCTAATTGAGAAAAAATAGGTAAACATTGAAATCTTTTGAATCACACATAATTGTTAGATAATAATATTCTACTTGGCTATCAATTCGAAAGAATGCTAGAAAAATATGAATTAAAATTCAAAATCCAACAAGAACACGAATCCTCAAAAGAAATGAATAGAGACACGCTTTGAATATTATTATTAAAATGGAAAAAATTGAATATCTAGCCTTAAAGCATACAATTTATATTAAAACCCTAAATTTTGCCAAAAAAAAAAAAAAGTTGGAAAGCCTCTATCATAAACTAAATAAAATGATATGAAAGATGCCACAAACGGCACTTAAATTTGAAAACCCTCCTAAAAGTTACAATGTTTTGAAAATTTTCCAAAAATAGTAAAACAACATTTTCCATTGGACCAGGTCTAAAAATGCAAAAATCCAAATTCCAAAAAGTCCTTAGAGTGCCTTTAGTAAATTTTCCCATTTTTGCATAAAAGCATTTGCAATTTCTTTGTGAGACCATAGGATTTTCCTTTCTTTGTTCACATCAAAAGATAACTCCATATAGGATTATCTAAAATAGGAAATTAAATATCTCATGATCAACTCCTTTCTATTAATATAATAGAGATTACCTTCTTCCCTACATTCCATTTCGACAAGACTAGTCTTACGATAAAATGAAAAGAAGAAAGGATAGAGAGGGAAAAAAATAAGCTTAAAACTTTGCTTGTCTCTCTCTATCAATTATAATAAAATCATTTTGATTCAATTTTTAATTTAGTGAATGCTCAAATTAAATTTAAAAACTTTAATCAATCACGTTAATAAATTAATCATAGTAATTAGAAGATAAAACTCTACCTTATTAAATTTAATGCATCAATTAAAATCTATAACAAACATTAGAAGAAATAACTAATTTGATTAGGGATTTGAAAGAACAATGCACTAAATTGATTTAATATTATAGGGAAATTTAATTAAAGTTCTATAATAACTTGCAATTTAACATTTTAAAGATGAACAATTGGATGTCTATAGTTGACAACTTGAAAACGAATCATTTATGAGTAAATTCATAGAAAAGAAACACAGGCACATAAATTTAGAAATTTGACTAATTAAGTCAAACATGAAATGAAGTATCAAGACGAATAACGTGAATCATGATTTTATAATAGGATTATTAAAATAACGTAGGGTTTGGATAACAAATTGGAAACCAAGTGAGTGACTTTTTACTCCTTATTCTTTTTGTACATGTTACACATTAGTGATTAAATTGGTTGAATCATACACACACACACACACAAATTTAGCATTATTATTTATGTGTAATGTGTAAAATTATTTTTGCAAAAATGTAAGAACATATAGGTCAATTTTTATAGAAGTATTGTGTAATGCTCTAACTTAAAGGTATTACAACCCACTACGTGTCATTATTAAGAATAGACATGCCAAGGATATAATAATCCACAAATCCACAATTATAAATAATATCATCATAGTCTCATATATCAGGGTACCTGTTTAAAATAATATCTCCTAATAGCAAACTTCTAAAAACTTAGTTGGCGTAAACCAAAGCCAACACATCTCAAAGTTAAAACATTTGAAATAAAAACTTAAAAAAATTCCAAATCCATAAAAGTGAAAAAAAAAAAAAACTAAAACTTCATACAATCCTCCATTAACCATCTTTAATCCAGAACATGTATAGGAGTCAGCCGGATAATCAAGTCCACGATCGTCCTCCCCATAATCTATAAAAACATCATATCCAGACAAGTCAAACACTACATGATCCTTACCTGTTCCTAAAAAATATAAAAGAATGAGCACAAAGTCCCAGTACATGTAAACCCTTGAATTTTGCTAAGTTTATGCATAAATCTTAGAATTATAAGTCAACCGGAAATCTTAAAAGTCAACAAAAGACCTATAACAAACCCAAGGGTTTAGATCCGACAATCTCACGCTCTTAAACCTTAAATAACAAAATTGATATAATTGTGGATAATAGTTCGTAATAATATAAGGAAGCTTAAAAATATTAGATTCATTAATTTTTAGTTTATTTCGAATCCGAACGAGATCAGTTCTCGAAAAGTATATCTCGGGGCTCAGAATAATAAAAATATTCTGATGACATCATTAGATTGGTAATAATACAAGGATTTCAAAAACATCAATTTTATAATTTTTTGGTAGCAAAAAATATTAAATATCGCATTTAAACGCGTATTTTCTTTACTAACGGTATATATTTAGTTTGTTTACTATTCATTACCCCATTCTACTATTCATTACAATTCATTTATCTCTACTTTTTCTTACTACTTATTCTTACTAGCTATACACCTATTTCTTACTTTTTTTCTTTTCCAATACAACTTCACATTTCTCATATCTCACACCTTAATCACATTCCATTACAAAACAACAAATGAGATAAATTTCTTCCCTTCCCCATGTGCAAATCGGTGCCCCTCTCTTTCTTATCTTTTATTTATTTTTTTAATTTATTTTATTACATCTAATTTCCCTCCACAAAATTCTATAAATACCCCTCTCCCTCCATTTATTTCATGCACTTCTTTTACATACCAAAACTCTCTCAAAATCACTCTATAAAATTCTCTTTACAAATTCTTTCTACCAGTGCGCCATTTCTTCTAATCATTCTGTAATTGTCTTAAACTTCCTTCATGTTCGTGTGACTTGGTATGGACTTAATGTATGTTTTCTAAAAACCCACAAGAGGTTAAGAAAGCAATAATAGGTTCATACTTTGTTCTTATTCATATATCCATTCTGATATTGTTATATTACTAATAAATTATTTATTATGTTCATATAACTTAGCAAGAACATAGTATGTGTTTTCTAAAGACCTATAGAGGTTAAGAAAGTAACATTATGTTCATGTTTTGTTCTTATTCATATATTATGTTTTTATTATATTGCTTTTACTATTATGTTCATATTATTATTATGCTCTTATTATTGCTCTTATTATTGTTATTATTATGTTTTTACTTTCTTTCCTTTTTTCTTTTTCTTTTTCTTTTCTTTTTCTTTTTCTTTTTCTTTTAATTTTTGGGACTAGTCTATTCTTAATCCAATGTTGTCTTGATAAAGCTAATGCTCCAATACTTGACCTTATTATTATGCTTATATTGTTTCTTATATGTATATCCTTATCTTATTATGTGATATTATTTCCTCTGTCATGACTACATATTCATAAACATGCATGAACATATTGATATTGTCTCAACAAAAATAAATGGAGTTTTCTTAAATGATAAAAAAAATAAGAACACTCTTTAAAGATAAATTTTGAAATGATTTTTCCATAAAAACTCGAAGTTTTATCTTAACAAATCTTTTCCAAAATCTAGATAAGTTCATCACAAGTTTTTAGTACATGAGATTTAATCAAAGAATAAACAAAGTATATTTATCACATACTCTTTTCAAACCAATAAAATAAGAAAGCTTCTTTAAAAATCAATATTGTTTATTCCTTGGTTGATAAAGGTTTTTCTTAAATTTATTTATGAAGATTTCACCAACATTCTAGAATCCAAACAACTAGACATGTTTTATAAAAATTAACATTCTAGAAACAAATCTTATGTAGGAAATAAAATTAGTAAATAACTTAAAAGATCATCATCAATCATTTTCTTAAATGAACCTAACTTTGAAAAAATTTAAGGACATATAAACAAGTAACTTTAGTCATTACAAAAAAATATTTAGAAAAACTACATTTTGCAACACTAGAAATAAAATCTTAAAAAGAATTTTTTTTTTGAAAATTAAATTATTCTCAAAGGTTAAGAAATATATTTATAAGAAGGAAATATTCATTTATAATAATTCAAGAAAATTTTCCAATAAACTTAAGTAAATTTTCAAGTCTTTGCTTTTTTCCAACTTTTAGTACTCATTGTTTTACAAAAATCATTGTTAAGACAACATCACTAAATTCATGTATACAATATGAGTCTATATATATTCAAAGGATTTTTCAACTATACAAATATCTATAATTTTATAGCATAATTTTTGGATGAAGAAAAGTTTGAAAACTTATGTTTTAAAAGCTGAGATTTTTGTGGTGAATCCGTAGCTATTTCGAGACCCAAATGAATTTTTATGATGAAAATAAACTTAGAAATGGATAGATCTTTTTGAGTAGGTAGAAAATAGTATATAATATGCGAAATTTCAACTTAATGAGCAAGCTATGGCCGTTTTAAGTTAGAATTTCCACCAATACAAATTTTATCGCAACTAGAAGATAGAATTAGAAAATTTGATTAGAAATTCCATAGAATACTCATTTTTTGGTATTTTCTTTGTTTAGGATACGAGGAAGATGATGTGTACTTCCTCGAAGACTATTTGGATTAAGAGAGCTATCATCATGACATGGCTGAGTAAGTCTACTTGCTTTGTTTTTCATACTTATGATTATGCTTGTAGTATAGTAGCTCTAGATATAGGAAAAAGATAAAATAAAAAGTACATGTGACTTATAATGTTGGTGAGAGAACATTAAGCATATCGACCCATGAATTGCCTGTAATGAATTGTATGTTTTACTAGCATGTTTTGATCACTTACTAGAAATTAGATATCTATGGCTAGACTCTAAATAAAATTTAATGCATTCACTTCATGAGTTGAGTCTCATTGCATTCGCTATTAGACAATTGGTGGGATAAGTATATGATAGTAGTGGTTGGCATAACTGGTAGAATCTGTATGTGGCGAGTAGGAGCGATAAGAACTACATAAATTGATGGCGAGTAGGAGCCGATAAGATTTACATTTTTTTGTGGCAAATAGTAGTCGGTAAGAACTATGAAAATTGTTTATTAAAATTTGTTGATCGTAATTGGCTAGAATACCTAACCCAAAATGAAAGGCGTGAATTCATTCAACATATGGTTCCCAAAAAATCATATGTCTTATATGCTCATGTGTTTATTGCATTTCATTTGCTTGTATAATAAACTTGGTAGATATCTTTGTTTCGAGTATGTTAATCAGGAATATTCTTACTAAGCTCATAAAGCTCACACCCCTATAGATTTTTGTATATGTAGGACCATTTGATCCTTTATCCAAGGTCTTCGCATATCCGAGTAAGTTTTCTTTTCGGAGCTTTTGGGGAAAATCTACTCGAAAATTTAAAATGACTTTCTTTAAAATCTTTTGGTAAAAGTATTTAGATTTTCTTGTAAAGACTTATCAATTTTTATATGATCCTTGGAGATTTTGCCCCTAAGACTTTTGTAATAGACTCTTAATTGTTATTGTGGGTTAGCTTTATTTCTAGATTCTTGTACGTTCATTATTACTTGCTTAAACCACACTTTCCAATTGCATCTCCTATTACGGTGTTGTATGCCTTACATATAATACTAAGATTTTCACGTGACTAAGATAGTTATTCTTAAGTCTTAATATTGTATGTGGTGGACTGTCATGTTTAGGGTACCCTTCGGGGCATGATAGTATGCCATACTATAAACATATGCACACGAATAGGCTTCATATTAGTTCACATAATTACCTAATAAGTAATGCAGCAAACAAATGATTATTATCTTCAATTAATCATATAAGCAACACAGTTCAGAACCATATGCATCTAGTCCCAAACCCGGAGTAGCTCATACCTCCTTAAAAACAATTATATAGAAAATAGATAATATATACATATATGGTATTGGGAACCTCCTACACACCCGGTATACCATACTCGTATCACTTCCTAAACTACTGAAATCATTTCTATGTGCAACTCCACTTGGGATAATTCCAAACATAGATCATTAGGGCGTCAGCGTTTGCATCACAATTTACCTAGTTTTTACTAGCAACAGCTAAGTACAAGCAGCGAAATTTAAATTTAAAACCAAATAAAAGTTATGTCAATTTATAATTCTAAACTTACAAGCACAAACAACAAGCAAGATAAGGTCGTACCTTTAATCAGTTTTAGGAACAAAATCATAATCACCAATACACCTAATCACATATAACAATTTATCATTCTCAACATGATTTATTAAACAAAATTATCCATATTACCTAAACCCTAATTTCCATCATCATCTAAAAATTTAATCTAAAAAGACTTCAAATTCCAAACTTACACATCTTTCTCCTTTGGTGACAACAAATTTTGTCACGCCCCGAAGGGTACCCTAAACGTGGTAGTCCATCGTACACAATATTAAAGCCTAAGAATGACCACCCAAGTCACGCGGAGGCTTTCATACTATGTACAAGGCGTCTAACACATAGAGGAGATATATCGGAATGATACATTTTATGTTGATATAACTTAAGTAACAATGTAAAGGAATTTCAATTCACTATACTCCAGAACAAATCACTATACTTCATATACAAATCGCTATACTTCAAAATACAAGTCATTAAACCTCAATTACATTCATCCACAGATTTCCCTATATAAACTATTACAAGGCAGATCATAAAACTAGCAGATAACTTCAAACATTCTTATTCTTTGCCGAACTCCCGAAGTCATGTTTGGCTCCAACCATCTCGGTCCCCACTTTGCATTCTTGCGAAAACCTGTTCATTTAAACAACTATTGGGGTATAAGCTACACTAGCTTAGTGAGAATTCCTTAATTCCGTACCATAACAAGCAATGTTATAATCAACCATATGCTATACATGAACAAACACATGAGCAAACAATTATGTATTGGTAACTGGAACCCACACTGTCACGCCCCAACGAGTACCCTAAACATGACAATCCGCCACACTCAATATTAAAGCTTAAGTATGACAATCTTAGCCATTCCCAAAAGCTTTTTATATTAAGTGTAAGGCGTGCTTTCACAACTTTAGAGGACCATATATAGAATTATGAAGTTTAAGAAGATATAAATAACACATTTAAGAAAAGAGGATTCATAATAATCATTCATTCATATTAATAGCTTTACAAACTTAGGGGCATTTCCCTTGATCACTAATCTATTACATGGATATATGTACATTAATACTAATACTACCTTTTATCCAAATTTCTATTACCCAAAAGAGATTACCTGCCCGCAGGGTCCTCGTGGCCTTAACCATAAGTAAGGAAACTGCAACAGATATCTATGGGGGTGTAAGCTAATAGGCTTAGTGAGAACTATTTCCATAAATAACTTCTTGTAATAAAATTTCAAACAAGTTGTTTAAACAAACAAATGTAATGCAAGAAACACGTGGGCAAACAAGCATATAGTTTTCCGAGAACTATATGTTGAATGGATTTGCGCCCTCCATTCGGGGTTTGGTGATACATAACATCAATTCAAGTAGTTTTAGTTAAAAAGTTTTTCATGCTCGCGAGCACTCATCGCCAAGCATTCTGAATCTACTTGATTGACCTTGCTTTCGGATCTTCCGCAAAGCATTTTCCATTTAAGCCGCCGACCAATTGCTTTCGGATCTCCTGCCAAGTGTTGCTTTCGACATGAGCTTACTATCCTTCTCACCCAAGGATAATAACCCAAAATGCAATGTGACTCACTTCGTGGTATGCATGAATTCATTAATTTATTAAGTCATAGCATAATTATTTTTAAATTTAAGGCGATCAAGGAATTTCACACAAATCAATATTATACTAAAACAATCATTTAAAACAATTCCGGCTTCGATATTCTTAAAAATTCCTTCAAAGAATTATTTTATATACATATCGGTTTATCTTTTCCTAACTCTAATGCAAATAATTTACAAGCACAACAAGTATAGCATTTAATGGAAATAAACTCACGATGCCATGATGACTATTCCTCTAGGTGGATGAGTCGATCACACACTTTACTTAGTCGTAATAATCCTCGGGGTAAAGGAATCCTTCTTCGGGGTCACCTAGCCAAAGAAAATACCCACAATGAGTATTCCTTGATAATTTTCTTGAATTTTGACAAAACAATGTCAAAAGAACATTAAAGTTCGTATAAAGGAATGTTCCAACTTAAAATGGCCATAATTTGGTCATTTTAACTCGGAATCGCACATATAATATACCGATTTCTACCTACTAGAAAAGATCTACCCATTTCCAAATTATTTTCAACAAAAAAAAGCCATATAGGCTCCGAAACAGTGGCGACAAAATTCACCATGGATTTTCCAAGTAAAAAACTTTGGGTCAAGAAATCAAAACTTGTTTGATAAATACTTAGTTATCTATATAGTTGAAAAATTCTCTTTTATAACTATATAACTCATACTTAAGCATGCTCAAGCGTTTTGTTGTCCAATTATTTTTCTTGAGTAAAACAATGTTGGAAGATTATAGTTTTCAAAAATTGTTTTTGTAGATTTCTTGAAATGAATACCTTGTTTCCTTTTGTTTTCTAAAAAGGCTTTACGTTGGTTTTATTATTTTTCCTAAGTAACTTTTTGAAAATAAATTTTCTATTTTCTAAATTTCTACTATTTTAGAAAACACACTATTATTCCTATTTATTTTTCTTGTACAAATTTCCTTTGTCTATTTGTTTACAAAAATCTTCATTTGAAAATTTCTCATTTTTTCCTCATGTATTATGTTTTTCATAAAAATCGTCCATGCATAAAAATTTATTTTCTTGATAAAAACAAAGTAGATCAATATGTGACTTAAGAAACCTTTATAGTAAAGTAGTTTCTAAAATTTTAGTGGTTTGTAACTTGAAAAGAAATAACTTTATTTTTGTTTTCAAACCATAGATTTTCTTTGCCTATTTGTTTATAAAGGTCTTTACTTGAAAATTCCTTAGCCATTCATCTTGTTTATCTTTTTATAAAAAGAACCATTTTTGTATCAACAAATAGTTTCTTTTGAAAAACAAAATGGAGTAATAACGGTTTTTTAAGTAGTTTCTAAAATTATAGTGAGTTCTTTTTGTACTTGAAAGGAAATGAGTTTATCTTTTGTTATCTTATAGATTTTATACTTACATAAACTTATCTCTAAGTGACAAAATTCTTCTTTTGTTTAATTATTTTTAGAAATTAAAATTTTTGGACAACAATCTAAATGAACATGATTATGAGAATAATAGTAAACCAAATAACATAAAACATAAATAATAAAGTCAAGTATTGGAGTCTTAGCTTTTTCAAGGCTCCCGGGACTAAGAAGTAGACTAGTCCCAAAACAAAATGAAATGTAAGAAAGAAAAACTTGTTTTGACTTGATGAGGATAAGTCTAAGACTAGAGGCTAGTCTTAATTCAACAAGAAATAAATAAATAAATTACAATGGAATAAATAAATAAATTGCTTTGCATGAAATAAATAAATTGCAAGTGAGCTTATATGCTCTAAAGAATATGTATATATATATAATAATAATATATTAACAATAATAAAACAACATAAACATAAATGGATTGGCATGAACAAGAACAATACATGAACATAATGTAGTTTCCATAACTTGTAGTCTTTGGAAACTCACACTATGGTCATGTAAAGTTACATGACATGAAGAAGAAGAAAGAAATATGAAGTGGTTACCTAAAGAAGCTTTGGTATGGTTATGTGGTTATGGGTTTTGGTTTGTTGGTAGAAGTGGTTGTAGAATTATTTTGAGAGAGTTTTGGAATGGTATTTTGAGAGAGTTTTGAGAGGAGATTTTGGGAGAGTTTTTGTAAGAATTTGTGGGTAGTGAATGTGTGAAAGAAAAGTGAAAGAGGGGGGGGTATTTATAGGAAAATGTGGAGGGATTTTTGTGTGATTAAAATAAATAAAAATTGGAACAAATGGAGAAGAGAGGGTTGGGGGGGAGGGTGTGCATGGCACCGGCCATGTTGATGAGAGGGGGAGGGTGATTTATTTTTTTGACTTTTTGTAAAGCGAAAGATGTAATGTATAAAGTAGATGTGAAATAAAGTTATAGGAAAGGTAAAAAGTTAAGCTTATAGGTTATGTAGTGTGTAAGAATAGGTGTAAGAAAAATTAGAGATAAAAGAATAATGTAGAATAGTAATGAATAGTGTAATGTAAGATAGATATGACTAATAAAGTACGGGTAGTAAGAAAATACGCGTATAATAGCTATATCTGTTATTTTTACTTGCCGAAAAATTACGAAACTGATATTTTTGGAAAATTTATATTTTTACGAGTCTAATGGTGTATTCAGAATATTTTTATCATTCTGGGCTCCCGGACACGCTTTTCGAGAATCGTGTCCGATGGGTTCAAAGGACACCCGAAATTCGCAAAACTGATATTTTTATAAAACCTATGGTCATTACGAACTATTCTAGCTAATTATCCCAACTTCGTTTTCCAGGGTCAAAGAAAATGGCAATGCCGGATTTAATTGGTTACAGTAAACTAGGATTTTGTTGACCTTTAGAGTTTTGTTTGACTTCCGGTTTAGGGCTTTATGCTAAACTGATTCCGAAAATTTAGGGGTTTATAACCTACCCTCCTTAAAGAAATTTTTGTCCTCAAAACTTGGATATTCCTAATTGCTGTTTCACTTAAACTCGAATACTTATGTTGTGCTTCATTTGTATCTCCTCAGGTTACTTGAAAAAAGATTCTTCTTAATTGATTTTCTCATTTCTTATCCTCTGAACTCTTGTGGATCAATATTTGTATAAGTTACATCCTCATAAGGAAAATTTTTCTTCAAAACATTAACTTTTATCTCCAAAACTTGATTTCTTGACCATTTGTTGAATGGGGATTTGTTATTTGTCTCCAATATGTTTTATGTGATAACCTAGAGTTCCTTCTTGTCTTATTACTTCTCAAAAGATCATATGGTAATTACTTCCTACACTTAAACGCACATGATTCCCATCTTGAAATTTCTAAGGTTCTTCTTTTTCAACCAATCTTATTTCTTTTGTTTATCTTGTGCTTTTCTCATTTCATGAGTCATTCCTGGTTGTTCCTTCGAGATCGTGAATTGTTCTTCTTGATTGTTGTTTACGTAATATCAGGGGTTTCTTTTTTTTTTTTTTTCTCCAAAACTCATTATTAGCTCCTTTTCGTTATCCCATTCTCCTGTCCTGGTTTTGGCATGTCTCCGACTAGACTCTTTGCTTTCATACCATCTTCCTTTATAAGGCTTCGTCAGGCTATACATAGAGAGCGTTATACTGTCTGACTATGAAATGATCCATTCTTGTCAGTCAATCAGCTTATACTATAATCGTTCTTACCTTCTTGCTATCAATGAGAAATCCAAAATCTCAAGGTGGTTCCCGATATTATTGGGTCCTTATAGGTCCTTTCATCCTTTTCTTTTCTTACTTCTTTATAAATACTTTATTTCCTCTAATGTCCCTTAAACTTTGGTATATCGAAGTTCTTCAAATTATGAATTGTATTCGTAGTTCCTTCTTACTGACTTTCTTGTCCTTAATTATGCTAAATCATCCTTTAATTTCCTACAATACACCTTCCTTCTTATATTTCCTCTTTATCCTTCGTATCTTCTCCTTTAAGCTCTTTTATTCGTTTTATGCAGTTGGCTTTGATATCCTATTGACTGTTTCCTCCTTTAGGCCTTGTCTTAAATTCTCAATCCCTTTTGATTAAATTCCCATACTTATGATTACATTTCTTGATTATCCCTCCTTCAGACTATACCACGATTTTTGTCAATTATCAACTTAAGCAATAGGGTCTTATATTATTGGTTTGAGTCCAAAAAGAGTTACTAGAACTTATGGGGTCTATAAAGGGTTTGAGGGTCCTTCCTTTTTGACTTGATTGGTAGTTGGTAGTATTGTGGTTCTAAACCTTGAGAAAACGAGTTCGCTTCTTGTAATTGGTCAAAAGATTCTTACTTCCAAGGAGTGGATGTTCACTTTATTCCCTTCCGAAAGTCAACACCTTGGCTTAGGGGTTTATCCTTTTTCTTCCATTATAAGCTAAACGGGTATATTTCGTGGTGGTATACATCGTTGCATCAGGTCTTGGTCTAGAGTTGTTATTTCCCCAACTTCCTTATAGGTTATTAGTCTAGTTACCAAGTTAGTCTTTCTCTTTGGATGTAATCTGGATCATTTATTCAAAGTTCTTCTCCTATTGAGAATCATGAATGTCTCCAAAGGTCGGTTTCCTCTTTGTTTCTTTTGAGATAGTTATTCATTCCCCTTTATCAACCCGAAAGAATGTGTCTCTCCTTTTCTTGTGATAGCAAGTCCTTTACCCATATTATCTTTTCGTCTTATTGGTTTATGAGTCCTATGTTCTCCTCGTGACTTTTTATTGGGATCCTACTTGAGAGGTATACATCTTATCCCAAGGATTTGCTATCTCATTAGTCATGAACAACTGTATGTCCTTACGTCATTATTAATATGATCGATCAACATTTTCTTGGGTTTCATCTTCCTTTTGTGTGGGGATTTTAGATCTTAAATCTGGGTCGATTGTTTGTTATTGGTAGTCTTATCCTCTTGTCTAACTAGGTGTGACGATAGAATGTGTTGCTTTGGGTCCAAAGGAGCAAAACATTCTGAGAGCCTCTTACGTACTTGATAGGGGATTCATTACACCTATTCTCTTATTCATCCATATAAAGAAAAACTTTGAACTTCTTGTGTTGCTTGAAATAAAGGAATGACAACAATATAAGAGGGTTGGAGACTTATCGGTTCCCGCATCGCTGTTGTAGCCTCTAATGTACTCCAATGCAGCTAAGTTTCCCTTCCTCGTTTACTTCTTCACTTATCCATTGTCCCTCCAAGTTGTAGATTCGGATTCCTGAGGTAGTAGATCCTGGTCTGCTTTTACTTCCACTTCCATTTCCTTTCTCAATCCTTATAGGAACAACTCCTTCTGACGATCTTGACAAAATATTCCTTCCTTATGGACAGTTGTTGGCAAAATGCCCTTTTCTGATTGCAGACATGGCAAGTATTAACTCCTTTGTTTGGGCATCTTGATATCTTATGGTCTGCATTTCCACAGAAGAAACACTTTCCAAATAGCTGGGGGCACTTCTTCGGATAGTGTGCTCCATTGCACTTCCAACACTGAATGTCTCTTGGTGTGAACCTTCCACTGTTATTATTGTTTCTGCAGTCGTTGGGGATCTTGAATTTCTTTAGTGGAGGCATAAAATTGGGTTCTACATAAAACTTCTTCTCGACGATTGGGTATTTTTCTTCCTATTTTCTTTCTCTTCTTTTCCTTGCTCCTTCTATGATCCGAGCTCTTTCCACCAATTCTCGAAAATTCCTTATGTCAAATTCTTCCAACCTCATTCTCAGGTCTTCGTCCAATCCCCCTATAAAGACTTGTCTTTTTAACTCTTCATTGTACTTATAGGAATCAGGGGCATATTGTAATAATCTACTGAACTCAGTCTCGTATTGCTCAATCATCCTTCCCTTTTGAGCAATTTGCAGGAAGTCTGCACTATATCTTACTCGTAAACTTCCTGGGAAATAATTCTCCAGAAACTCATGTCTAAACATTTCCCAAGTGATTGGAGTCACTAGATCTCTTTTCCTGGACTCCCACCATATCCTAGCGTTTAGACGAAGCATGAAGGTTCCATACTTGATTTGCAGGTGGGGCAGAACTTCATATGCATCAAAAGACATCTCAATTTGAGATAACCAATCTTCGGCCTCTTCTGGCTTATCATAAGTTCCTTCAAAGTAGCGGTTGCTTTTGATGAAATCAAGCAACATGCTTTTATATGGCCTTGGCGGTGGGGGTGGAGGTAGGGGTGCATTTTGGCTATGCATGTTCCTATGCACAGATGCCTGTGTTGAAGCTTGTTGTGGTGGTGGAGTTGGTATAGACGCCAAGGCCGTTGCAGGTGCTGTTGCTGGTGTTGTCTCCGGTACAGGTGCTTGTGCTGGTATGTTTTGTCTAATTTCTTCTAACACGTGGGTTAGGTGTCCTAACGTGGCGTGTAAGTCCATATGAGGTGCGGTGGCTCTTTGAACAGCAGGTTGATCCGCTTCCTCGTTTGGTTGATTAGAGGCGCTTTGTTCCTCTCTTTGTCTACTTCTATTTCGGTTGTTTAAAACTTTCCTAAGTTAGGTTTTATAAAGTTTTGATAACTTAATTAAATTTTTGTCGGAAATTGATGGGTATAACGAAAACTTAAATATGCACAAAAGCTAATGAAATTTAAATCAAGACAATTTCTGAAATCAAACTTAAATCAACATAGAAATAAAGTTCATACATGAAATTAGAAATAAGACAAGTCACAAAATAGAAAATATATAGCAAACATTGTTCCGGAAACTAAAGATAGACTAAGATCTTGGATCTAGTCTATGGTTACAAAATCTAAGCTGGACTCCTAGGGATATGCTCCGTCTTCCTTCCCTCCTTTCTTTATTCTTCGGGTGCATCTCCCGGATTGCTGCTGGATGATCCTGGGTTCAAACTTCTCATGATTTGATCGAAGCATTTCCTTCTCTTCCATTCCCTTTCCAATGCTCTTTCGTGATAGTCAATCAGTTCCTCATCCATCATTGCTGGTGCTATCTCATCAATGGTCTTCCAAGTGA
Organism: Combretum micranthum; assembly: GCA_024138025.1. Taxonomy (NCBI): domain Eukaryota; kingdom Viridiplantae; phylum Streptophyta; class Magnoliopsida; order Myrtales; family Combretaceae; genus Combretum; species Combretum micranthum. The sequence goes on from JAMXBD010000057.1 coordinate 398,662, forward strand.
TTGTTCCTTCAGTCTCCGTACTGTTGTTTTCGTTTGTTGGAGCATTTTCCATATTCATCGTGGAGTCTGTTCCTTGTCCTCCCCGGGTATGTCGTCCTTCCAGGTAGCGAATGGTTCTTAACTCATCACTAGTCCAAGGTTCCTTGACTCCCTCAGCGACTTGATCCCTTGCCTCTTGCACCGGTCTTTCTTCTTGATTTTCCTCTGGGTCCTCATTGGGTTCATCATCCGAACTATCACTCACTTCTTGCATTGGTTCGTCTCTTATTACCGATCCATCTTCTTGCAAACGTAAGGCCTCGTTCCTTCCAAGTTATATTCTTGTGAAAGTAGGCGGCTCGGTGGATACTTCAGTTGGGGATTGTAGCATTCCTTGATATACTCCATGCCAATGGAAAATATTGTTGAGGTCGGCCCTCATCCATTCGAGGTGATCCATCAGATCATCATGGGCGTAAACAAACATTGGTCCGATCTTGGTCCATGTTCGAAAATCCGGTGAAGTTCGACCTCCTTCTTCTCTAAGGACGAAAGTTGCCTCCTTCAACATTGGTTGATGGTCCGCGATGGCAATGATTCGTTCCACAACATATATTACTTCCAACTCAGTCATTGTCTTGCCTATAGGGCAGTTGTGAATGGTTCGTAACACTCCTTTCCATTCAGTTTGCATCATTCCCCTTTTCCAGATTTGGAACATTTCTCGAACGGTCTTAGGTTGTCCTATTAGGGCAAATTCTTCACATAAAACTCTAAGTCTCATTCGATAATTCTCTGGTTTTTCGAAGGGTCCTTTCCGGAAGTTCTTGGCTTGGAGACGGGCCTCTTCTATGGTGATCTACATAAAAGAAATATATTAGAAAACTTCTTTTACACATTCTATCTTATCTAAGTCTTTCTTACTCTATTCTAAGTCAATTCTTCTTAAGTCCAATTCTATAATTATGACTCCTAGGTTTTTAAACCATGCTCTGATACCAACTTAAACTGTCATGCCCCAACGGGTACCCTAAACATGACAGTCTGCCACACTAAATATTAAAGCTTAAGTATAACAATCTTAACCATTCCCAAAAGCTTTTATATTAAGTGTAAGGCGCTTTCACAACTTTAGAGGACCATATATAGAATTATGAAGTTTAAGAAGATATAAATAACACATTTAAGAAAAGAGGATTCATAATAATCATTCATTCATATAATGCTTTACAAACTTAGGGCATTTCCCTTGATCACTAATCTATTACATGATATTGTACATAATACTAATACTACCTTTATCTAAATTTCTATTATCCAAAAAGATTACCTGCCCGCAGGGTCCTCGTGGCCTTAACCATAAGTAGGGAAACTGCAAAAGATATCTATGGGGTGTAAGCTAATAGGCTTAGTGAGAACTATTTCCATAAATAACTTCTTGTAATAAAATTTCAACAAATGTAATGCAAGAAACACGTGGGCAAATAAGCATATAGTTTTCCGAGAACTATATGTTGAATGGATTTGCGCCCTCCATTCGGGGTTTGGTAATACATAACCTCAATTCAAGTAGTTTTAGTTAAAAAGTTTTTCATGCTCGCGAGCACTCATCGCCAAGCATTCTGAATCTACTTGATTGACCTTACTTTCGGATCTTCCACAAAGCATTTTCCATTAAGCCGCCGAGCAATCGCTTTCGGATCTCCCGCCAAGTGTTGCTTTCGACATGAGCTTACTATCCTTCTCACCCAAGGATAATAACCCAAAATGCAATGTGACTCACTTCGTGGTATGCATGAATTCATTAATTTATCATGTGATAGCATAATTATTTTTAAATTTAAGGCGATCAAGGAATTTCACACAAATCAATATTATACTAAAACAATCATTTAAAACAATTCCGGTTTCGATATTCTTAAAAATTCCTTCAAAGAATTATTTTACATACATATCGGTTTATCTTTTCCTAACTCTAATGCAAATAATTTACAAGCACAACAAGTATAGCATTTAACGGAAATAAACTCACGATGCCATGATGACTATTCCTCTAGGTGGATGAGTCGATCACACACTTTACTTAGTCGTAATAATCCTCAGGGTAAAGGAATCCTTCCTCGGAGTCACCTAGCCAAAGAAAATATCCACAATGAGTATTCCTTAATAATTTTCTTGAATTTTGACAAAACAATGTCAAAAGAACGTTAAAGTTCGTATAAAGGAATGTTCCAACTTAAAATGGCCATAACTTGGTCATTTTAACTCGGAATCGCGCATATAATATACCAATTTCTACCTACTCGAAAAGATCTACCCATTTTCGAACTTATTTTCAACAAACAAAGCCATGTTGGCTCCGAAACAGTGGCGACAAAATTCACCACGGATTTTCCAAGTAAAAACAACTTTGGTTCAAGAAATCAAAACTTGTTTGATAAATACTTAGTTATCTATATAGTTGAAAAATTCTTTTTTAACTATATAACATATACTTAAGCATGCTCAAGTGTTTTGTTGTCCAATTATTTTTCTTGAGTAAAACAATGTTGGAAGATATAGTTTTCAAAAATTTTTTTGTAGATTTCTTGAAATGAATACCTTGTTTCCTTTTGTTTTCTAAAAAGGCTTTACGTTGGTTTTATTATTTTTCCTAAGTAACTTTTTGAAAATAAATTTTCTATTTTCTAATTTCTACTATTTTAGAAAACACACTATTATTCCTATTTATTTTTCTTGTACAAATTTCCTTTGTCTATTTTTTACAAAAATCTTCATTTGAAAATTTCTCATTTTTCCTCATGTATTATGTTTTTCATAAAAATCGTCCATGCATAAAAATTTATTTTCTTGATAAAAACAAAGTAGATCAATATGTGACTTTAGAAACCTTTATAGTAAAGTAGTTTCTAAAATTTTAGTGGTTTGTAACTTGAAAAGAAATAACTTTATTTTTGTTTTCAAACCATAGATTTTCTTTGCCTATTTGTTTATAAAGGTCTTTACTTGAAAATTCCTTAGCCATTCATCTTGTTTATCTTTTTATAAAAAGAACCATTTTTGTATCAACAAATAGTTTCTTTTGAAAAACAAAATGGAGTAATAACGGTTTAAGTAGTTTCTAAAATTATAGTGAGTTCTTTTTGTATCTTGAAAGGAAATGAGTTTATCTTTTGTTATCTTATAGATTTTATGCTTCACATAAACTTATCTCTAAGTGACAAAATTCTTCTTTTGTTTAATTATTTTTAGAAATTAAAATTTTCGGACAACAATCTAAATGAACATGATTATGAGAATAATAGTAAACCAAATAACATAAAACATAAATAATAAAGTCAAGTATTGGAGTCTTAGCTTTTTCAAGGCTCCCGAGACTAAGAAGTAGACTAGTCCCAAAACAAAATGAAATGTAAGAAAGAAAAACTTGTTTTGACTTGATGAGGACAAGTCTAAGACTAGAGGCTAGTCTTAATTCAACAAGGAATAAATAAATAAATTGCTTTGCATGAAATAAATAAATTGCAAGTGAGCTTATATGCTCTAAAGAATATGTATATATATATATAATAATATATTAACAATAATAAAACAACATAAACATAAATGGATTGGCATGAACAAGAACAATACATGAACATAATGTAGTTTCCATAACTTGTAGTCTTTGGAAACTCACACTATGGTCATGTAAAGTTACATGACATGAAGAAGAAGAAAGAAATATGAAATGGTTACCTAAAAGAAGCTTTGGTATGGTTATGTGGTTATGGGTTTTGGTTTGTTGGTAGAAGTGGTTGTAGAATTATTTTGAGAGAGTTTGGAATTGTATTTTGAGAGAGTTTTGAGAGGAGATTTTGGGAGAGTTTTTGTAAGAATTTGTGGGTTGTGAATGTGTGAAAAAAGTGAAAGAAGAGGGGGGTATTTATAGGAAAATGTGGAGGGATTTTTGTGTGATTAAAATAAATAAAAATTGGAACAAAATGGGGGGGGTGGGAGGGGAGGAGGGGTCATGGCACGGCCATGTTGATGAAAGGGGGAGAGTGATTTATTTTTTGGACTTTTTGTAAAGTGAAAGATGTAATGTGTAAAGTAGATGTGAAATAAAGTTATAGGAAAGGTAAAAAGTTAAGATTATAGGTTATGTAGTGTGTAAGAATAGGTGTAAGAAAAGTTAGAGATAAAAAATAGTGTAGAATAGTAATGAATAGTGTAATGTAAGATAGATATGACTAATAAAGTACGGGCAGTAAGAAAATACGCGTATAATAGCTATATCTGTTATTTTTACTTACCGAAAAATTACGAAACTGATATTTTTGGAAAACTTATATTTTTACAAGTCTAATGATGTATTCGAAATATTTTTATTATTCCTGGCTCCTAGACACATTTTTCGAGAATAGTGTCCGATCGCGTTCAAAGGACACCCAAAATTCACAAAACTGATATTTTTATAAAACCTATGGTCATTACGAACTATTCTAGCTAATTATCCCAACTTCGTTTTCCAGGTTCAAAGAAAACGACAATGCCAGATTTAATTGGTTACGGTAAACTAGGGTTTTGTTAACCTTTAGGGTTTCGTTTGACTTCCGGTTTAGGGTTTTATGCTAAACTGATTCCGAAAATTTTGGGGTTCACACACACACAGAACGGATTTACGCCCTCCGTATCTTTGGTTAGGGATGGTATTGAAGTCTACACGACTACCGCTAGTCTCCAAGCCCTCGGCTCATAGCATTCGACTTCGCTAGGCTCACACATGGAATGCATCCCCGGTGTGCCTTAGTTCCCTGTGAATGAGCTCTGATCCCGGGTCTCATTATTCAAACGAGACCTTGTACCATACCGATCGACCTGCGTATGAGTAGTATGCTACCAAATGCAATATGTCCGATGCGATGCATGACCAATTTAATTTTTGCTTAGGTCAAATATTATACATTCTTTAGAGTGACCAACCAATATCATACACATAACAGAAATAATATGAATAGTGCAGTTATCCAATCGAATCATGGTTTCGATATACTTTAGTATTCTTTGGCATACATTCATCACAGTCTCATCATATATCCTCCCCATTTATATCGATTTTTATCTTGTTCTTATAATTCTAATGCAACTAACTACAGGCACAAACAAGGTAACAAAATAAGGAGAAAACTCACTCGGCCATTGGATCACCGGTCTCTTAGTAATAATAATTCTGTGGTAGGGAATTGTCGATTTCGAGATCACCTAAAAAGGAAGAAATACTCTAATAAGTATTTCAATTCAAACTAATCCAAACGATTTTATACGAACTATCAAATTCGTAATTCTCGTCTTAACGGAAATTCCAACTTAAAACGGCCATAACTTGGTCATTTTAACTCGGAATCTCGCAAATTATATATCAATTTCTATCTACTTCGAAAGATCTATCTAATTCTAATATTATTTTAAAGTTTTGAAAACATTTAGGTCTTGGGACAGAGGGATAAGATCTGATCAGATCAGTAACGGTTTCCGATTCCGAAAAATAGTTTTGTAAATGTTTGTAATGTTCCTACTATATAAATTAGCTATACATGCAACATGAGTGATTCCCTAACATGAATAACATGAGATGAGCTTAACGTATGCATGATTTTGATGATTTTTGCTAAAAGAAAATTTTATAACTTTTTATTTTGCAAGACCATAATAACAACTACTTACGAAAAATCTATTCTTCCAACTTTGATCATTTCCATTTGTTTTGGATTTATTACTTAAGAAAATATAATTATTTTTGTTAAAATTGAGTCTTCATTATATATATTACTTATGACCTTCATTTTTACATAAAAATTTCCTTTTTATACTTTGTAAACATGTTTTTAAAATTGGTCCATTCCAAAATCCGAATTTTTGTAAGTAATGTTTTTGAGTGATTTCTTCAAGTAAAAATCATTTGATATTTAGAAAATTGGGGCTCCATCATACATAACCACTAAGGACTTCATTTTTACACAAACATTTGCATTTTACACTTTGCAAATATGTTTTCAAATAGGATTTACTCAAAAATCCGAATTTTAGAAAATCTACTTTTTGAATGATTCATTTGGGAAAAACTTGTTCAATGCATTAAAATTCAAGACTTTATGGTACCTATTACTTAAGGACTTCTTTCATTACATAAAACTTTCATTTTGAGCTTGGAAAATAGGTGTTCTTATGGCCTTCATTCAAAATTACGAATTTCACAAATTGACTACTAACTTAAAATTTTTCACATTGATTCTACTTTTTGTTTTACACATTACTCATATCCGAACTCATTTCAACTTGTAAAAATCACTACTTAATGATACATATTACCTATACCCTTCATTTTTCACATAAAACAAGAGTTTTTGAGTTGATATGTGGGTTTTCAAAATTAGTCTTGGTTGGGATCCGAATTTACAAAATTCATTTTTGGTCATATCTTTTGATAAAATCTATCTATACTTATGAAAATCCATTCCTTACATATCATATCTTAAGAGCCTTTCATTTCTTAAATAAAAACTTCATTTTTGAGTTGGAAAACATGTTTTTAAAATATGCCTTGGCCAAAATCCGAAAATGAGATTTTTATTTTGAAAATAACTTTTGAAAATCACTTTTGATTCTTGTAAAAAGAAGTCTTGATGATATACATATATTAAGCTTTCATTATCTTAAGTAAAAATTATATTTTGACATTTGGAAAGTGGTTTTTAAATGGGGGTCTTGCCAAAATACGAATTTCACAATTTTTGTTCAAGTCCAAATCTAAGATCTACACATAATATGAACATACATCTAAATGAAACCTATGATAATAAACTTTAAACTCATAGATCTAAACTTTGCTCATCAAAATCTTTCATTTGTGTTATCTATACCCTAAGTCCTTCATTTTAAATGAAAAATACACATTTTGAAGTTGAAAAACAACTTTTCTAAATATGGTTGCATTTTCATCCGAATTTTCAAAAATGATTTTTGTTGAAAATAAAATAGATCTTGAGTTTTCTAAAACATTCCTACTATCATCATGCCACTACAAGTTGTTTATGAACATAAAACAAAAGTCTAATGTATTTATGAACTCCAAAACACTAGATCTAGTTTTCTATACTAGTTTTAAATGCATGAACACATGTGAATGAGGAATATATGCATAAATCATAAGCAATAACAAAAATAATAACTCATATAGCAAGATCTATAGCATAAAAAAAAATCAAAGCTACAAAATGTTAGATCTACAAAATATAACAACTTTAAACAAGAAAATAATTATGATACAAGATAATAATAATGGAGAAGAGGAGTGTTTCATTTTTAGCATCATCATCCTAAGCTTTTAAGCTTATGGAAGGTCATTTCATGCATGAAACCTTCATTACATTTTACCTATATCACCTGTAGAGGCTTTGAGAAGAAGATTTGCTTAAAAATCTTCAAGAAATATGGGTGGGAGCTAACAAAAGAAGTGGGGGCAGCTTGTTCCTTGTAAGAACAAGAGCAAGAAGAAGAAGAAAAGAGAGGAAAAAGAGAGAGAAAAAGTTAAGGAATGAAAAAGGAAAGAAGGAGTAAATGAAGGAGAGAGAAAAAATGAGTGTATTAATAAATGAAAGAGAGAAAAAAAAAATAAAACAAGGGCAGCAAGATGTGGAGGAGCTGCACGTGAAATGTGAAGAGAGGAGAGAGAGGGTTTTGTTGAAATTTGACTTAAAATTGAATTGTATAATTAATGTATAATGTAACTTTTTGAAGAAGGATTAAATTACATTTATTTTTAGTCAAAATAGAAGTAAATGAAGGACAATGGCAGTCATAAAGAAGGAAAAATATGCCATGAAGTATGGGATAATGTGTAGAAAGATTGAAGTGAAAAGGAAGTGATATGTGTAAGGTGTACTTGAAGGTATGGGTTGTAAAAGTACTTTCTTAATAAAATAAAATTAGAAAATTTATTCCAAATATTTATAGCAGATTTTTCATAATTAAAATTAAATAGTTATTTGAATTATTTTAGTATTTTAACAAATATGTTATCGATATGATCAAAATACGCGAATATGGGCTATAAATGATATTTTTATAACCTGAAAAATTATAAAAAATTATTTTATGAAAATAAAAATATTTTTAAAATATTTTTCCAATTATTAAATTAATTTATTTTATTTTTAGTATCGGTCTTAAACAGAATCTGATCCCGTAAAAGCCCAAATTAACTAAATTTTACAAAAACAAAATTATATATATAAAATATTTATCTAAAAATATAAGGCTTTATAAGAATAATAAAATTGTGTAATGAAATAAAAGTGAATAGTGCAAAAGACTAATCAATTACCAATAATAATGGAAATACGATAAAAATGTTATAACTGTAACTTTTATAACCCGAAAAATTATTAACTGATCTATTTGGAAATCTTATGAAATTACGAGTCTAACGGTACTATTGGTATATTTTTTATATCTCAAGCCCCGGGACACGCTTTTGAAGTCTGTATCCGAACGGGTTCGAATTAGGTCAAAAATTTAGCAATCTGATATTTTTAAACAAACTTATATTACTATGAGCTATTCTACATATTTAAACTACATCTCGGCCTCTAGGGTTAGGGGCGCTAGATTGCCGGACTTAAACTATTTTATACCACTTAGGGTTTCCGGGTGATTTTCCGGTTTAGATCTTTGTCAATTTAGAAACTAATATTTTATGTTTATACAACATATTTAATTTGAGAAATTTATTTTAAATTTTATTTTTGTAAGTATTTAATGTCTCTTAATGTTGTCGAAAGTCAATCGTTATTTCCTTTTTAATAATTTGTTTTTTTGAGCTTTATATTACCCGTTTTTATAAGTCGGAGTTAAATATGGAATTTTTCGTACGTAGTGGTTTTGAATTTGAAGACTGTTGAGTTCTTATTTTATGTTTAAAGATTTTCATTTTCTCAAGACTAAGAAGTTTCTGAATTCATTCATGATTTAGGACTAGTCAAAATTCGGTTTTAATTTGGAGTGATTTTTAGGGTTTATTTTTGAAGTTCATCGTAGAATTATTTACAGAAATTTTCTGGGCTTACAAATTTAGAATCTCTAAAAGAATAAAATTGTCCTAAGACTCCTTAAATTACAATTTCCTTCAAAATAATTAAAAAAAGATTAAGAAAAAATCACTTCTATATCACTACAAAGACAAACAAGATTCATACTTACATAAAACTTTGATTCTCCTTGATTGCAAAACCTAAGTCTCCCACAAGAACTAAGGTTTTTTCTTCAAAATTCCCTTCAATATAATAAAAAAATTCAAAAAAGAATCCTTTTACATCACCACAAAGATAAAAGGATTCACACTTACCTAGAAATTGAAAATCTTGATCTCCTTTGATTGTAGAATTCAACTCACCAACAAGACTTAGGGTTTCTCTCCAATTCACCCTTCGAATTCAAAAATACACTTTAGAGAGAGGTCCTTTCCTTTAAGTTTCTAAAGAATTCAAGAGATCAACTGACCTTGATCTTGATTTTTTTTATCTCCTTTGCAACAAGTATTACAGACAGAGAGAGTTTTGAGATGTTTCTAGGGTTTAGGAATGGGTTTTGAAGAAAAGGGAAGCATAGGTTATAAAAAAAATTCGTGAAAACCTTTTAGTTTCTAACTAGGAAATGCTAGCAACTTATAAATGTAAGCTAGCGACCATCTGCTCGCGGATCTATTTTTTTTTTTCTTTTAAAGAAGGCCGGTTGTACGTCAGTGGGGCTCAGGGTCTATGCTGATGGCGTACCCTTCAAGGCCAGCAGCCTTCAGTTGTGATTTTCCATCTTCCGTCATGTGTCTACCATGTGATCAATCATTAAATTAGACATTAGGGTTGACTGTAAAACCCTCTTATTTTTAATCAAATAACACTTTTACCCTTCTATATATAACATTTATTTTATATTAAATATTGAGACCTCGTATTGCAGGCACACTTTATTATATAATGATTGAACCTATAAAAGTTTTGATGAGGCATTGTTTATATCTATTGTGAGACTTAGGTATGTATTAGCTATGAGGCTTTGATCGAGATTGGTTATGTGTTTGTCCCGAAAAGATAACTAAGAGGGGGGGTGAATTGGTTATAAAATTTACTTTTAAAATTTTGAATCAATTTCACACCACTTGGTTATTCAACTAAAATGGCTTTAAAACTTTCTTAAGATAATAATCTTAACAAATAAAAGCTTTAAGCAAAAATTCGGATCAAAAGTGAATCAAGATTTTTACACTTAGAAACCTTCTGCTTAACTCTCTGAGTAAGAAAAATATGAATAATTTACTCTCTGATTAATCTTCTAAGCATATATCACACATATAAAACATCAATAATAAATCACGAAATTAAAGAGAGATAAGGAGTTGGGAGTGCAAAGCGATATATAGACGTTCTGTCTCGAGCGTCAATCCTCTCTTCCAGCTCCAAGCCAGGGTCCCGATATTCCCCACCGGTTGTGTTCCACTATCCAATCAAATCAACAAAGTTACAAGAAGTTCTTGCCAATTCTCTTTGGTTACAATTCACTTAGCTTGATTCTCTCAATCAATCAATCAACTAAGCCTACTTGTAACTCTCAACTCGCACTAAATGTGTAACAACAAATCAGAGGAATAAAGAATTATGTTTCCTCAAATGTATTCGCTCAAGGAACAGAAACAATAGAATATGACAGTAAATTTGCTCAAATTCAAAGAAATTCGTGGCTCTTTTTTTTTCTTTTGTTTTTCATGTGATTATCCTTCCTTTTTCTGTCTTGGATGGGTATACTTATTCTTATATCTTCCAACGGCTAGGAAATCAATTGGATAAACTTTGCTCCTTTTTTTGTGCGTAATATCAGTTTATCTCTTTCTTCAAAATCTGCAAATTTTGAATAACTTGAGATCTTGTTGTTGTAATCTCGAAATTCTTGCTCCAATGGATAAGTTTAAATCTCCAACAACTTGTATAATTATCTTGAACTTGAAATTCAAATTTGAAATCACCCGTTGTTGACTTGTTCCTTCGTCTGGTACTGTTCATGCAACAAAAAGATCGTGTTTTGCATAAATTTCGACTTCCTTATATGGACAAATAATCATCAGACAAGTTCCTTGCATATTTGGATCATGTTTTTCATATTTCCAACTAAAACTTATATAAACTGTTGAAGATGGATCCTTGTAAGTCACGTTCTTTTTTCTTGTTGTCAAAACAGAATTTTCTCAAAAAATGAACTTTAATTCGACAAAATTCGAATCCCCATAGATATTGATCCAAATTTGTGGAACACATTGAGTATATTACCCAAATATACTCAATCTTTGGAGCTGGGTCTTCAACATATTAAATCCAAAAAGAAAATTCGAATCTAGAGCTGAAACTCGTCATTTTTTTTTTGTTGCAGTTCACCTTCTGATGTACTTTCTGATGAACCTTCTGACGAACCTTCTGATAGTTTAAAAACCCAATGGAGAACCTTCTAATTAATCTTCTGACAGCTCATTTGTTCTTTAAATCTTCTCCAAACACTTTCTAAAGTATTCTTTGCATGGAGTCTCTTTTGAAATCATTCTCTTAAGTCATTGTAAACCACTTTGATTATATTAAATGCTTGCACACTTAATGAATATGTTAGTAATTATTAACTCCTTTTTGTTATCATCAAAATCATCATTTGAGATAAACCAACATTTTCCCCCTTTTTGATGATAACAAAACCCATATAAACAAAATAAGAATTTTTTTTTAAATGTAAAGTCCAATCTAAATATTCTTCTCATATTTTGTTTACTTAAAGTTCAATCTAAATATTCATCTCATATTTTGTTTACTTTCTCCCCTTTTTTGTTAGCATAAAAAACAAAATACTCATTCAAAGAATATAACAAAGTACTCTTTTCATATATTAACATATTTCTGCAAAAGTGTTTTTTTTTTTGCTTTTTTTTCAGTAGCTGCAAAAAGAATGTTAAATCATGCAATTTTTTTTTAAACAGAAATGTTTTGTGCAGAAACTTGTAGAAAAAGTGCAGAAATTTCAAAAAATGCAAAAAAAGTGCAAAAATTTCAAAAAATGTGCAGAAATACAAAAAAATATGCAGAAAATTAAAAAAATGCAGAAATGCAGAAAAATACAGTTTTATTGCAAAAAATGCAGCAATTGCAGTTTTTATTGCAGAAAATGTGTAGAAATTATTAAAAAAAAAACATATATTGTAAAAAAATGTAGAAAAGTACATAATTTTTAAAAACATGCAGAAAAATGCAAGATTTCCTCAAAAAGTGCGGAATTTTGTCTTAAAAAGTGTAGAAATTATAGAAATTTATTCATAAAATGTAGAAAATTGTTCTTTAACATACACATAACAAGAAATTGCAAATTAAAACAATTTCAACATATTTGTTCAATGTACTTATTTTTGTTTTAAACATTTCTCTCCCTTTATAAATTTCTTTTAGAAAACAAGCTCCCTCTTAATATGATACCAATTGATTTTTTTTTTAAAATTCATTTCCAATTATTTTCATATCAAAATATGGAGAGCAAATAAAAAGATATTTAAGGGAGTTGGAATAATAGTATCAAATTTTCAGATTTTTCCTTCTTACTTATGAAAGTCACATTTTTTTTTAATTGAGGCAATTATTGATCATGATATTATCTATTTGCATTTACCTTTAATACCTACACTTCACTCACAAACAGGTTAAACTTCTTTACGAACCCATACAAGTTTGGGTCCATTGAAAAATTTGTTTCCTTGTTGATCACTAAGCTTGTTTCTTTTGTAAAAACAATATTTTTCTATATGACCTATTCTATTACAAAATGAACATGCATATGGATGTGCATTGTATCTTTGATTTACCTTTTGATAATAATTTTGTCTTGGATAATTATTATATGCATACCTTTACCCTCTGCCATACCTTCTGATAGGATAATTTTGTTGAGCATACCTTCTGATGTAGCCTCTAACATTACTGTTCTTACTCTTAACAGATTGTACAATAGCTTGTTCATTCCCAGATTCATTTGCTTTTACAAACACTGTTTTATTCATGCTATTTGTCGAATTTTCATGTTCATATCCAAGTCCGTGCTTAATAAATGATGGTCTTTGACTACTTATAAGCATGTTTAACTTCTTATCACTTTCATTAAACTTACTAAAAGTGCTTTCAATAGATTGTGACAAATCTTCTACTCTTCCTTTTAAATCTTTAATCTCATTCTTCAAAACATCATTCTCTTTCTTCAAAACATCAGATTTGACAAACAATTTTTCATTATCATTTTTCAAAATATCATTCTCATCAACAAGCAATTTATTTATTTGTTTCAAAACATCTTTTTCATTTTTCAAAGCTTTATTTTCGGCATCTAGTTTTGAATTCTTCAAATCAGCCTTTTTAAGAGCCTTTAAGAGCTTTTTCATCTCAGATACATTTCATTTTCACTCATTTCAACTTCGGAATCAGAATTTACCTCGATGTAGCCATTAGACACAAGTTGGCTTCTTCTTCATCTTCACTTGCACTTTCTGATGTTTCTTTCTGACTTCTAAATCACTCCATGTGGCAAGTAAGGATCTATGCTTCTTCTTATGCTTTTCCATCTTCTTCATAAGCACAGGGCATTCATACTTAATATGGCCGGCTTCTTGCATTCATAGCACACCACTTCCTTTTCCTCCTTCTTCTTTTCTTTCTCTTTATAATCTTTTCCTACATCACAAGTGGAGTAATATTTCTTATACTTAACAGTTTTCTTACCTTGTTTCTTTAGAATTTTGTTGAGATGTCGAACTAATGAGTTGACTTCCTCGCCTTCATCACTACTAGAATTAGAATCTGAGTCATCATCCACTTTTTTTGTTTTGAAAGCTTTTTCTTTTTTGTTTCCTTCACTCTCTTCTGTCACATCTATGTGAGATTGATATGCCATTAACTTTTCTTTGAGTTGGCTTAAGAAGAGAGTACTAAGATCATTGGCTTCCTCTATTGCTGTCTTCTTGGCATCCCAAGATTTCGGTAGGATTCTTAGAATTTTCCTAACAAGATCAAATTCTTCTAACTTCTTTCCAAGAGAAGCTAGCTCATTAGTAATAGCAACAAATCTATAAAATGCATCTTTAACTTTCTCATTAGGTTTAAACTTGAATAACTCATATCTTTGCAAAAGTGCATTGATTTTAGTATCTTTTATTATTCTTGTTCCTTCATATGTTTCACTAAGAGTATCCCATATTTGTTTAACAGTGCTACATGAATAAAATAAATAAAATTTAGATGATGCAATGGTAGTTAAAAGAAGATTCTTAGCCTTGTTGTTTTTCCCAATAGCTTTCTTTTGATCAGGAGTTATATGTCTATCGCCATTCATCGTGACTTGTGTGTCACCAAGCAAGATGACCTGCCATGAATCAAAATCATTAGCTTTGAGGATAATTCATGCCATCAAAGAATGGTGCTCTATCAATTGCAACATTATTGTCAACCATTGTTCAAGGATCACTCAATATGAGAAAAGAGTTTAGCTCGGATATCAATTGTAGATATCAAAATTTTAAAACAAAAGCTCTTTCTAAAAATTGAGCCCTGCTCTGATACCAATTGTTGGTCCCGAAAAGATAACCGGGGGGGGGGAATTGGTTATAAAATTTACTTTTAAAATTTTTAAATAAATTTCACACGACTTGGTTATTCAACTAAAATGGCTTTAAAACTTTCTTAAGACAATAATCTTAACAAATAAAAGCTTTAAGCAAAAATTCAGATCAAAAGTGAATCAAGACTTTCACACTTAGAAACCTTCTGCTTAACTCTCTGAGTAAGAAAAATATAAATGATTTACTCTCTGATTAACCTTCTGAGCATATATCACACATATAAAACATCAATAATAAATCATGAAATTAAAGAGAGATAAGGAGTTGAGAGTGCAAAGAGATATATAGAGGTTCTGCCTCGAGCGTCAATCCTCTCTTTCAGCTCCAAGCTGGGGTCCCGGTATTCCTCATCGGTTGTGTTCCACTGTCCAATCAAATCAACAAAGTTACAAGAAGTTCTTGCCAATTCTCTTTGGCTACAATTCACTTAGCTTGATTCTCTCAATCAATCAATCAACTAAGCCTACTTGTAACTCTCAACTCGCACTAAATGTGTAACAACAAATCAGAGGAATAAAGAATTATGTTTCCTCAAATGTATTCGCTCAAGGAACAGTAACAATAAAATATGATAGTAAATTTGCTCAAATTCAAAGAAATTCGTGGCTCTTTTTTTTCTTTTGTTTTTCACGTGATTATCCTTCCTTTTTTCTGTCTTGGATGGGTATACTTATTCTTATATCTTCCAACGGCTAGGAAATCAATTGGATAAACTTTGCTCCTTATTTTGTGCGTAATATCAGCTTATCTCTTTCTTCAAAATCTACAAATTTTGAATAACTTGAGATCTTGTTGTTGTAATCTCGAAATTCTTACTCCAATGGATAAGTTTAAATCTCCAACAACTTGAATTTGAAATCACCGTCGTTGACTTGTTCCTTCGTCTGGTACTATTCATGCAACAAAAAGATCGTATTTTCCATAAAATTCGACTTCCTTATATGGACAAGTAATCATCAGACAAGTTCCTTGCATATTTGGATCATGTTTTTTATATTTCCAACTAAAACTTGAATAAACTGTTGAAGATGAATCCTTGTAAGTCACGTTCTTTTTCCTTGTTGTCAAAACAGAATTTTCTCAAAAAATGAACTTTAATCCGACAAAATTAGAATCCCCATGGATATTGAACCAACTTTGTGGAATACATTAAGTATATTACCCAAATATACTCAATCTTTGGAGCTGGGTCTTCAACATATTAAATCTAAAAAGAAAATTCGAATATGGAGCTGAAACTCGTCATTTTTTTTTGTTGCAGTTCACTTTTGATGTACCTTTTGATGAACCTTCTAATGAACCTTCTGACAAACCTTCTGATAGTTTAAAAACCCAGCGGAGAACCTTCTTATTAATCTTCTGACAGCTCATTTGTTCTTGAAATCTTCTCTAAACACTTTCTAAAGTATTCTTTGCATGGAGTCTCTTTTGAAATCATTCTCTTAAATCATTGTAAACCACTTTGATTATATTAAATGCTTGCACACTTATGAATATGTTAGTAATTATTAACTCCTTTTTATTATCATCAGAATCATCATTTGAGATAAACCAACATTATGTGATACCTAGGTTTGTATTTGTTATGAAATCTTGGTTTGTATTAGTTATGAGACTTTGATTTGTATTGTTTATGTGAGACCAAGGTCTGTATTGGTTGTGAGGTTTTAGTCTACATTGGTTCTGTGAGACCTCTACTTGTATATGTTGTAGTGAGACATACTGGTGTTTGTTATCATAAGACTTTAGTCATTTGGTCATTTAGTTTGTTTTTGGTAAAAGTGTTTACGTGCATGAGTACACTAATGAGTTTGTGTTTTTTTCTTTTTATAATGATGAGGCTTATTCCAATTGAATTATGTAATTTGATGGTTACCTAAATACAATTAGCTAATTGATCGCATGATTGTTGGTTGTATGATGCATTAGTTTTGTTAAGTTGTAAGGAAAAGGAAAAATATATTGTGATAAAAAATTACAAATCTCTTCAAGATACAAGTTAAATATCATTATATTAAACCCATCTCTTTAAGAGATGGGTTCAATACAAAATCCATGTTTTTCCTCTCTCTTACCTCCATTTATGAACCTCCAAGCCCCAAATAAAAACAAGAAACAAAAATCTAAGAAAATTCAACACTACGAACTGCAAAAATATAAAATAATCCGTTGTAGGCCTTAAATAGCATTGTTCAAGGTTGAAATGACCTCGGCTAAGGGTCTTAGGGTTTGCTTGATATAAAGCTTCAAAATCAGTTCTAAAGTGGTGTAATAAGTTTCCATAACTCCTCCTAAGTCAAAAGTTACATCCATTTATTTTATATGTATTATTTCTCTCACCATTCCATATAATCAAGACTAGTCATATCCACATCAATTCAGGAAAGAAAGGATGAGTTATGTCCATTATTGCAATAGATAAGGCAAAGTCGTCTCTTAAAAATACAAGTTCAGTATAAGTGCATTGAACTCGTCTATTCAAGTGATAAGTTTATAGCAACCTAAGAGACGAGTTTAGGTTGCCTTTTTTTAGGAATATTTTCTACCTTCCCTTAAGTTAATAGGGTATGTCATGTGCATCATATGTGCTTGTATAAAAGATATTGTGCAGTGGGCTTTACTTACCATTTTAGGTTTTCTTTTTTCTTTTGCTTTTTTTTTCTTTAGATGTTTGATAGAAATGATTTGAAGAATTAGAAGAAAGTAAGAACTAACCCTTGTGTGTGCTAATAAAAATATGTGGTAGATTAAGGAGCCTTTTGGATTCTAGTTGTGATAGATTTAACAATATTTTTTATGGCATTAAGAAAGCTTTAATATTTTGAACGTGTTTCAAAAAATCACATAAAAAATATCCAAATCTCCCTTAGTGACAAAGAGGCCCTTAGAGTAGATGTTGCAACTTTTATTGGCATGATTAGAATAAGATTAGAGCGATATGAAGATACCCTAACTACAACATGTAAAATGGCAAGTAGGGATGAAGAGCCCCATGTTAGACTCTTGTGCTCCTCTCCTCAGGTGTGGTAGTTGCATAGTCGTAGGTTCCAATATAAAACTCGTTCATGGTTCTGGTGAGTGGCATCCTCTTTAGTAGCAAAAGGATTAAGTAGTTGAACTACTTAGACAATGCATTATTGCAACTGTAGTAGTAAGTTTTAGCAAAGTTGTGCACAGATTAGGCCATGTTAGCTATAAACTCATTCATGATTATTATCACATCCCCACAAGGTACCTTAACAGTATCGATGCACCATGTAACAAACTGGAGTCACGTACATTTGTATTAAACCATCTGAGGCTTCCAAAAAGGTACATGAGCATTGTACAACTAGAACGCCCCATAGTGTAGATAGTTATAACAAGATTGAAAGGATGTTTAGAATAAGAAATATTACACACATATAGATCACATACAAAAATAGCATTACATACCACTTACATTAAGTTCTTAACTATTACATCAATACTATACAAAATGTTATTATTAGATTGTTCTTTACACAAAATACTATGTTATTTCTCCAGTCCAAGTCTTGACTCCTTTACTAACTTATATCAGCACCAACTTTTAATTATAGATTAACTCTAATAATCCTTGTAACTAAACAAATCTATAGGAGGGTAAGCAAACCATAGCTCAGTGAATAACCAAATCTTAATACTTATAAAAAAATCAAATAATTTTATTTAACAAGCATATACAGTGCAACAATAAACCATATGCAATAGATACAAATTTGGATAACTAGAATCCAAATAAGGTGTCATACCTCATGGGGACCCTAGTAGTAACAATACATCATGTGACTAACTGAGGCCTCCAGGGAATTACATGATTACTGTACAACTAACATGCCTCGGGGCATGAACAGATTTAACAGGATCGAAGATTGTTTAGATTAAGAAAGACATTGCATTCATACAAGCTATATATTGAAATAACAATACAAAGTGTAAAAGCTTCATATAAAGGATTACAACTTTGCCTTAAAGGGCTTACTCATAAGCATGACTGACAAAGAAAATAAAAGATAACACTCCTAAAACTTATACTACTACAAATATTAACTCTAAGTCTCTATTACAAAAAAAAAAAAAGGTCTTCCTTCGAACATGTTACACAAGTCCTCGATCTATTCTACTATGTACTTGATTTCAGACCCATTCTTCTTGCTTAAATTCCTGTAAAACAACATTATAAAGGAGTATGAGCATAAAAAGCTCGGTGAATAAAAGAATCTCAACACCACATAACAAATGACACAATGTTTGATTAACATTCACATGAAATGCAACAATCAAGCATATGTAAAAACATAGTTTGAGTGACCAGAACCTAAACTCATTAGCATTTATGCCCTCTCTTGGGGGTTGAAGACCAACACTATATTTTACACCCATGAAATCCAAAGAACAAAATAATGAGTGTTGATTTCAAACTTTAATATCAATTTTTGCTCATAAACATGTAAATATAGCATTTCTTCCACTTCACTTTCCAGATTCACTGGATTTATGCAAGCATCACCATAGAATTGAAACGATAATACATGACGTGAATACCAAATAAATGCAAGTATGCTATGTAGCGTAATGCATGAATAATTTATTTATAGATCAAATAAGTTTCAGATCAATTCATTAGGTGACTATCAAATTCTCAAACAATCCACAATGTCCATTCATCAATTAATATCAAGCAATTGGTAATCACTTTGAACATTACAATATTATCCAATCAACAAACATACAACATGCATTATTTCCCAATCTCCATACATTAATTCAATTTGAGATTACATTAGAATTATGTGCAACTATACTACAATCACATATAAGTGAAAAGATTCAATTACTCACCCATGCATTCTCTTCAATCGCCGTAGTAATCAAATGGAAAGTTTGAGTCTTGATCTAGGGCTACTGTAAGAGAGAAAAAGCTTGTATTATTAACTACTTAACAAGATAAAGAAGGGCTAAACAAGATTTTAAAGCTTTAGGAGAATAAATCATGAAATAGAGGTCATACGCCCCTGGCCAAGCCCTATATCAAGGGGCGTATGGAGTAGGGTAAGACATAGAGGCCACCACGGCCCACACCATGCCCAGTATAGATGGGCGTATGAGTAAAGCTGATGCTCAAAAGTTACTACGCCCCCTGCCACACCCCATATGGAAGGGCGTATTAAACCTAACATAGGTACAAAGGCTACCATACCCCTTACAATGCCCTGTAAGGAGGTGCATATTCGCCGAGAAGCACCCATAGAACACGTGATGCCCTCCATGACACCCCCGTATCAAAAAGCCAACAAACACACTTCTAAACTTCACACTTTTACACATTTTAAATAACTTCAAAGGTCTCATATCCATCAAATACACTCTTAGCATCATCATACAGGATTCATATTCAACTCTTACTTTCATAACATCAAACCCCTAAATATTCTCCACCTCAACTTCAACCAACTAACATAGTCCATGACATCTAAGCTTGAAGATCTTAAACTACCACTTCATCTCTCTATTCCACATATCTAACAATAAAACTCATGACAACCATAGATATACCAACAACTAACAAGACTTTAACATATACTTATTCCTTTAGCAGAAATAAATAAGGTAAAAACAAGAGTTAACTTACCTACTAGTATCTTGGCTTGATAGAAGAAGTTCAACTTGAGTTTCTTAACTAATAGAGAAGAGAATTTGGAGAAGAAAAGGTGTGTGTGTGTGTGTAAAATAAGTTGGTAGGAAGAGGAAGAAAAGAAGAGTGATTTTTTGTCCAAATTTTTTATGTTTATCCTATATATATAAAGTAAAATTGTTGACTTATAAGGTATATAAGGTTTATTGTGTGTGGGGTGTTGTATGCTAAGTATAGTGGGGTTAAAAGCTTAATTTTTCTGAAATTGGACTTAATTTATGTATCAAAAAGAGCTTAGTTTAATGCACACATTAACTTCTACATATCTAATGCATTAAAATCATCAACTACTTGAAATTAAAACAAAGTTTGACAAATTTGGTTCATAGATTCTCTTTTAATTAGAAAATTTCTTGTGAGGGTTTATATAGATTCTTTATGAATTAGAGGTTAAGTTTTGAAATGCAAAATTTCTAAAAAATAAGGAAGCAAAATATTTGATAATTCATTTGAAATGACTCAATTAAAATTTTAAGTTTCTCTACCTCTTAATGCTACTTATCAAAAACTATTATCATTGAATTTACTTAACATACTATCATTCAAATTATATTAAAACTTTATTGATTTTAAATTCTACTCTTTAGATTCACATATGTAAAAACTTCGGGGTTACACTCTTCCCCACTTAAAAGAAGCTTTGTCCTCAAAGCTTGAAGATTACCTGAGTTTTCAAACAACTGAGGATAATTCTTTCTGATCTCTTCTTCCAAATCTGAAGTAGTTTCTTGCTTTGAATATCTCATAAAACTTTGACATATTTGACCTCTTTGATCCTAAGAGTTTATATCTTGGAGTCCAAAATTTTTATTGGATATTTTTCACATGTCAAGTTTTCTCCAAGTGTGATAAGCACTAGTTTAACTACTTTGTCTAGATTTGGAATGTATTTCCTCAGAATGAGACATGAAAGACATTGTGTATATTTGCCAAACTTGGTGGAAGAGCTAAATGATATGCAAGATTTCTAACTTTATCCAAAATCCCAAAAGGTCCAATACATGTTATACTTAACTTTCCTTGAAATTTTCCTTTGTGTAAGCTCTTAAGTGGTCTTATTTTACAATACACATGATCTCCCACATCAAATTTAAGCTCTCTCCTTTTTATATCTGCCTAACTTTTCAATAGATCTTGAGCTTCTTTCATTTTTTATTTAATCATTGCCACTTTATCAATTGTTTCTTATACTAATTTAGGCTTAATGACAATTGTTTCAAGATTATCCCTGTCACGCCCCAACGGGTATCCTAAACATGACAACCACCGTACGTAATATTAAAACTTAAGAATGACTACCTCAGTCACTCGAAATCTTCCATATTGGTACAAGGCTTACATTCACAACAAAGGGAGACCGGTGGAGTAATACATTTTAAGATATTGGCAGCAGAACATGCAAAATAATACTTAATATATTTCATTAAAAAAAAAAAGGTCTTACAACTTCTAAAGAAGCATTCCTCCGATAATTCTCATAACAACATGGTCTTACTAAGATAAATAACGAAATCTAGAAGATTTTAGAAGAAATCTACTCTAAGACTTCAAAACAGAATTCCTCCAAAAGCTTCTCAAAATAAAGATTCTACCCGGATGGTTAGGATGGTCTCAGGTGCAAAAAGGATAACCCTGCAATGTCAAAAGTCTGTAGGAGTATAAGCATAACTAGCTTAGTGAGAAATTCTTTACGCAAAAGTACTCATAACAGACAATCAACCAAGTTTATTAATCAAGCATATGAAATGCAACAATCATATGATTAAACAGTACATACGACTATTCGGTTTCGTATGTGTGATGGATTTACCCCTCCATCGGTGGTTAGTGAATGCTTTGAACTGGGTCCCGAACGATCTCCTTAAAGTTGCGCGCATCTTGGGGTTCCAACAAACCGTCCTACTAGTCCCAGGCTTTCCTTACCAAAAGCGATCAATCTGGCTCGGCTACAACTTGAGACCGTATTCCCCGAACGTCCTAAACTCTCAAGGTTATAGCAAGGTAGCTTACCTTTCCGGTCCCACGCTGAGAGTAGTAGCAGCAGCAAATTTCGAAATGATATTCTAAGCGATATGCATGAGCAATTTATTATATGGGGATTCCAATATGACATTAAATCATTTAAAGCGATCAAGCAATATTTGCACACAAAACAATACATACATAGAAACATTTATATCAATCACAAATGAGTTCTGATATACTTATTTTTTTTTTATTGATCGAACACAACGATTCACATACGTAATTCCCATGATAATCCGCATGCATATCAATTTTATCTTTTCTTAACATCTAGTGCTCTATTCTACAAGCACATGCGCGAATACATAAACATAAAGGAAACTCACTCGTCCATAGCATTCTTCTAGGAGTCGAAGTAATCGTCGGAGAAGAGAAGATCTTGGTCCTCGACACCTAAACAAAAAAATACCCAAAATGAGTATTTCATCCAAGATCTATTCAATATTCTATAATTCTATTTTATTGAATTTGTCAAAAATCGTATGAATGGAATTTTCAATTTAAAATGGTCATAACTTGCTCATTTTAACTCGGAATTTCGCATATTATATACTGATTTCTACCTACTCGAAAAGATCTATCTATTTCTAAGGTTATTTTTATCAGAAGAAGTTATTTGGGTCTCGAAATAGTGACGTACAGAATTGATACGAATTTTCTAAATTTCAAAACTAGAGTTTTCTAACTTCTCTTCATTTAAGAACTCTTGTACAAAAATACAGACATTTTATGGTTGAAAATTTCTTTGAATACATATATATAGACTCAAACCATATGCATGAATTTAGTGATGTTGTCTCAACAATGATCTTGTAAAACAATGTGTCTTAAAAGTGAGAAAAGCTAAGACTTGAAAATCTCCTTTTTAGTTTTCTTTGAAAAATTTATTAGTAAGTATTTCCCTCTTTTAACTCTATTTCATAACTTCGAGAATAATTATATTTTTAAAAAGAAATTTTAATCTTTCAATATCCCCATAAATTTATTTCTAATGGTTTGGAAAACATAGTTTTTCTAAATATTTCATGGTTATATGTTCTTAAAGTTTTTCTAAAGTTAGATCCACTTTAAAAGAATAATATCAATAATTTTATAAGTTATGTATTATTTTTATTTCCTAAGTAAAGTTATTCTTTCATAATTGTGTAAAACTTATCTAAACCTTAATATGTTGATAAAAACTTTACATGTGAGTTTAAGAAAACCTTTGTTTAAACAAAGAATTAAGTTTAAAGAATTTTTTCTTATTTCATTGGTTTAAAAAGAGAGTTTGTGATACTTTATTTTCATTGATAAAATACCATATAGTATTATTACTAAAACTGAGCTAACTTATCAAACTTTAGAAAATATTTGTTAAGATAAAACTTTAAAAAAAAAATTTCTTATGTGAAAAATTTATTTTTAAAGAGAGTTTATTTTTATTACTTAAAAAAACTTATTTTCATTATGGTTGAGACAATAACAACATGTTATGCATGAATGAGAATATGTAACTATGAAAAATATAGTAAAAAAAAACATAATAAGATAAATTATATAAGAGCATAAAGTAAAAGTCAAGTATTGGGAACCTTAGCTTCATCAGGTACCCCGGGACTAAGAATAGACTAGTCCTCAAAGAAAAGAAAAGTAAGGAAAGAAAAAATTGTTTTGACTTGATATGACAAGTCTAAGACTAAAAGACTAGTCTTAATATTTGCATAAAACAAGTAAATAAATAAATTGCAAGACTTGAAAATAAATAAATAACAAATGAGCTTATATGCTCTAAATAAATATATATACATAATATACATAATACTTTTATAAGTTAGATTAGAAACAATAATAATAACAACAACATATTAGTAACATAAAGAAAATAAGAACATGAACAAAAACAAAACATGAATATATTGTTGCTTCTTTAACTCATATGAGTCTAAGAAACATACACTAAACTCATGTTAAGTTATATGAACATGATGAGTATATGAAAGGAACTTTTACCTAAGGTTATATGTTTGTTGAAGAAGAAAAGAATGGGTTGTAGTATTATGTGGGACTTGGTTTTTTAAAGAGAAGAGGGAACTTAAGAGAGATTTTGAGAGAGTGATTTTGTGGAGTGATTTTGGGAGAGTTTTAATAGGAATTGTGTTGTGTGAAAGAATGAAGGAGAAAGGGGGTATTTATAGATTTTTGGAGTGGAAATTAGATGTAATTAAATAAAATGGAAAAGAAAATAAATTGTGATGGAAGAGGAGAGAGGGGGCACCGGTTTGCTATAGTATAGGGGGAGAAATTGATTTGTTTTGTTTGTTTTGCAATAAAAGAAGTAATGTGTAAAGTGTGATGTGATTAAAGTTGTATGGAAAAAGTAAATTGTAAGGTATAGGTATGGTAGAGTGTAAGAAAAAGTAGAGATAGGTAAATAGTAATGAATAGTAGAAAAGTACTATGAATAGTAGACTAGTTAATTAAAATACCGGTAGTAAAGAAAATACGCGTAAACGGCCTATATCCAATATTTTCAGTTACCAAAAAATTCTAAAATTGATATTTTTGAAAACCTTATATTTTTATGAAAATATTGGTGTTGTCAGAATATTTTCACTATCCAGTGCACCGAGACATGGTTTTTGAAAACTGATCCCGTTTGGATCCGAAGGACACTAGAAAATTACGAATCTGATATTTTTAAGCTTTCCTATATTATTACGGACCATAATTCACAATTAACTCAATTTCGTTTTCTAGGGTATAAAAACACGGGATTGTCGGATCTAGATTTACTAGACTAACATAAAACTAGGTTAACTTTAGGGTTTTGTTTTGACTTCCGGTTCTTAGGGTTTGCTTATATTATCGAAAAATTTAGGTGCTTACAACCTACCCTCCTTAAAGAAAGTTTTGTCCTCAAAACTTGACTAACATACCTGATTCTTGAAAAGATTCGGATATTTGCATTGGATCTCATTCTCAGCTTCCCAAGTTACCTCCTCATGGGTGTGATTCCTCCAAAGGACTTTGACATATTTGATCTCCTTATTCCGAAGCTTTTGGACTTTTTGATCCAAAATCTGCATCAAATGTTCCTCATAAGTGAGGTTCTCCTTTAGCAATACTGGCTCCAACTCTACTACTCGATCTGGATCTGCTACATGTTTGCGCAAGACCGATACATGAAACACGTTGTGTACACCTGACAGGTTTGGCAGCAAGGCTAGGCGATAAGCTAGATCTCCCACTCGTTCAAGCACTTCAAAAGGTCTAATATATTGGGGGCTCAACTTTTTTCCTTGTGAGCGTACTCGATGTATACTCTTGATTAGATTTATCTTTAAGTATACATGGTCTCCCTCTTGAAATTCGAGAATTCGTCTTTTTAGATATGCCCAGCTTTTTTGTCTATCTTGAGCCTCTTTCAGTCGCTGTCGGATTATTTTCACTTTGTCTACTGCATCTTGTACCAAGTCTGGTCCAATAGCGAGCTTTTCCACATCATCGCAAAACAAAGGCAACCTACAGCATCGTCCGTACAAAGCTTCATATGGTGGCATTTGTATGGTAGAGTGGTAGCTGTTGTTGTAGGCAAACTGTATGAGTGGTAAATGAGCATCCCAGCTTCCTTTGAATTCCATAACACAAGCACGCAACATGTCTTCCAAGGTTTGGATTGTCCGTTCCAATTGTCCATCGGTTTGGGGTGATAAGCCGTGCTAAAATGCAACTTTGTCCCCATATACCTTTGTAAACTTGTCCAAAACTTAGATACGAATCTGGGATCTCGATCTGACATAATCCCAGTGGATACTCCATGTAAACGTACTATTTCCTTTATGTATAGCTTGGCTAGCTTGTTCATTGAGTACGTCATGTTGATTGTTATGAAATGAGCCGATTTGGTCAAACGATCTACCACGACCCATATGGCATCATATCCTGTCGATGTCCTTGGCAGTCCACACACGAAATCCATCGAGATTTGATCCCGCTTCCACTCAGGTATCG
The DNA here is from genome assembly GCA_024138025.1 of Combretum micranthum. Classification (NCBI taxonomy): domain Eukaryota; kingdom Viridiplantae; phylum Streptophyta; class Magnoliopsida; order Myrtales; family Combretaceae; genus Combretum; species Combretum micranthum. Next base: position 425,100 of record JAMXBD010000057.1, read on the forward strand.
GCAAAGGTTTTAGCAATCCTCCCTGCCTTTGATGTTCCACCTTTACTTGTTGACAAGTTAGGCACTTCATCACATAATCGGCTACATCTCGTTTCATTCTATTCCACCAAAAGTGGCTCTTGAGATCTTGATACATCTTAGTTCCTCCCGGGTGTACTGTGTATCCTAAGTTATGTGCTTCACTCATGATTTCCTTTCTCATTTCCTAATCATCTGGCACACACATCCTTCCTTTCATCCTTACTACATCCTCTTCATCTATTGTGAAGTTAGTATACTTCTCTACTTGCACTTGCCGTTTGATCCTTTGTATGACTTTATCATATCGTTGAGCTTCTTTAATTCGTTCCACAAGAGTTGGTTCCATCACCAAGCTAGATATTTCCACCTCCACATGTCACGCCCCGAAAGGTACTCTAAACGTGGCAGTCCGCCGTTCACAATATTAAAGCCTAAGAATGACCACCTCAGTTACGCGAAGACTTCCATACTATGTACAAGGCGTCTAACACATAAAGGAGACACATCAAATGATACATTTTATGTTGATACAATTGAGTAATAATGTAAAGGAAATACAATTTACTATACTTCAGATATAAATCACTGCGCTTCATATATGAATCTCTATACTTCAAAATACAAATCATTCAACTTCAATTGCATTTATCCACAGACTTCCCTACGTAAACTATTACAAGACAAATCATAAAACTAGCTGATAACTTCAAACATTCGTATTCTTTGCCGAAATCCGAAGTCATTCCCGGCTCCAACCAATTCGGTCCCCACTTTGCATTCTTGAGATAATCTGTTCATTTAAACAACTATTGGGGTATAAGCTACACTAGCTTAGTGAGAATTCCCTTAGTTCTGTACCATAACAAGCAAGTTATAATCAATCATATGCTATGCATGAACAAACACGTGAGCAAGCAATTATGCATGGCTATCCGGAACCCACACACAGAACGGATTTACGCCCTCCGTATCTTGGGTTAGGAATGGTATTGAGTCTACACGACCGCATCTAGTCCCCAAGTCCTTGGCTCTTAGCACTCGACTCGGCTAGGCTCATCCAAGGAATGCATCCACATGCGCCTTAGTACCCCTGAATGAGCTCTGGCACTGGGCTCATTATCCAAATGAGGCATCAACGAACCATATCGATCGACCTGTGTAGGAGTAGCATGCTACCAAATGCAATATGTCTGATGCAATACATGACCAATTTAATTTTTGCTCAGGTCAAAAATATTTATACATTCTTTAGAGTGACCAACCAATATCACACATATAACATAAATAATATGAACGATGCAGTTATCCAATCAAATCGTGGTTTCGATATGCTTTAGTATTCTTTGGCATACATTCACCACAGTCTCATCATATCTTCCATCTCCATTCATATCGATTTTTATCTTATTCCTATAATTCTAATGCAACTAGCTACAAGGACAAACAAGGTAACAAAAAGGAGAAAACTCACTCAGCCATTGGATTACCGGTCTTCTAATAATAATAATTCGGTGGTAGGGAATCGTCGATTTCGGGATCTCCTAAAAAAGAAGAAATACTCTAATAAGTATTTCAACTCAAACTAATCCAAACGATTTCATACGAACTATCAAATTCGTAATTCTCGTCCTAAACGGGAATTCCAACTTAAAACGGCCATAACTTGGTCATTTTAACTCGGAATCTCGCAAATTATATATCGATTTCTATCTACTTCGAAAGATCCATCTAATTCTAATATTATATTCAAGTTTTGAAGACATTTAGGTCTCAGAGCAGAGGGATCAGATCGGATCAGTAACGGTTTCCGATTCCGAAAAATAGTTTTGTAAATGTTTGTAATGTTCCTACTATATAGATTAGCTACACATGCAATATGAGTGATTTCCTAACATGAATGTCATGAGATGAGCTTAATGTATGCATGATCTTGATGATTTTTGCTAAAGGGAAATTTTACAACTTTATTTTGCAAGACCATAATAACAACTACTTATGAAAAGTCTAGTTTTCTAATTTTGATCATTTCCATTTGTTTTGGATTTATTACTTAAGAAAATATAATTATTTTTGTTAAAATTGAGTCTTCATTATATATATTACTTATGACCTTCATTTCTACATAAAAATTTTCATTTTACATTTTGTAAACATGTCTTCAAGTAGGGTTGATTCCAAAATCCGATTTTGGTAAATTGGTTTTTGAGTGATTCCTTTAAGTAAAAGTCATTTGATATTTAGAAAATTAGGGCTCAATCATACATAACCACTAAGAACTTCATTCTTACACAAAAATTTGCATTTTACACTTTGTAAATATGTTTTTAAACAAGCTTTTCACAAAAATCCGAATTTTGAAAATTTTTTTCTTGCATATTTCTTATGAGAAAACTTGTTTAATGCATCAAAATTTGAAGCTTTACTACATCTATTGTTTAAGACTATTTAACACATAAAACTTGCAATTTGAGCTCAAATACTAAGTGATTACATATGCATCATCTCAAATTACGAATGTGACAATTTGATCACTAACTCAAAATTTTCCATTTTAATTCCATTACTTGTTTTACACATTACTCATGCCTAAACTCATTTTAACTTGTAAAAATCATTCCTTAAAGATACATATTACCTATATACTTCATTTTTCACATAAAACATGAGTTTTGGAGTTGATAAATGGGTTTTAAAAATAGTTCTTGGTTGGGATCCGAATTTAGAAAATTTATTTTTGGTAATATCTTTTGATAAAATCTATCCAAGCTTATGAAAATCCATTCCTTACATATCATATCTTAAGAGCCTTTCATTTCTTAAATAAAAACTTCATTTTTGAGTTGGAAAACATGTTTTTAAAATATGTCTTAACCAAAATCCGAAAATAGAATTTTTATTTTGAAAATCACTTTTGATTCTTGTAAAAAGAAGTCTTGATGATATACATATATTAAGCCTTCATTTTCTTAAGCAAAAATTATATTTTGACACTTGGAAAATGGTTTTTAAATATGGGTCTTGCCAAAATACGAATTTCATTATTTTTGTTCAAGTTCAAATCTAAGATCTACACATAATATGAACATACATCTAAATGAAACCCATGAAAATAAACTTTAAACTCATAGATCTAAACTTTACTCATTAAAATCTTTCATTTATGTTGTCTATACCTTAAGCCCTTCATTTTAAATGAAAAATACACATTTTGAAGTTGAAAAACAACTTTTCTAAATATGGTTCCATTTTCATCCGAATTTTCAAAAATTATTTTTTGTTGAAAATAAAATAGATCTTGAGTTTTCTAAAACATTCCTACTATCATCATGCTACTACAAGTCATCATGAACATAAAGCAAAGTCTAATGCATTTTATGAACTCAAAACTCTAGATCTAGTTTTCTAAACTAGTTTTAGATGCATGAATCACTAAGAAAGACATGTGGATGATAGATCTATGCATAAATAATAAGAAATAACAAAAATAACAACTCAAATAATTAGATCTATGGCATAAACGAAAATCAAAGCTACAAAAATTTATATCTATAAAATATATCAACTTTAAATAAGAAAATAATTATGATACAAGATAATAATAGTGGAGAAAAGGAGTGTTTCATTTTTGGCATCATCATCCTAAGCTTTTAAGCTTATGGAAGGTCATTTGATGCATGAAACCTTCATTACAATTTACCTATATCACCTATGGCTTTGAGATGAAGATTTGCTTAGAAATCTTCAAGAAATATGGGTGGAAGCTAATGGAAGAGATGGGGGCAGCTTGTGTTCTTGATGAAACAAGAACAAAAAGAAGAAAGAATGAGAGGAAAATGAGAGAGAAAAGGCTAAGGAATGAAAGAGGGAAAGTGAGTAAATGAAGGAGAGAGAGAAAATGAGTGTTTTAATTGAATAAATGAGAGAAAAAAAATAAAACAAGGGCAGCCAAGAAGTTTCATGCTACACATGAATTTGGGAGGGAGAGGAGAGAGAAATTTGTTTGAATTTTGACTTGAAATTGATTTGTGTAATAAATGTATAATGTAGCTTTTTTAAGAAGGAGTAGAATATAATTAATTTAGTCAAAATGGAGTAATAAAGGACAATGGCAGCCATAAAGAAGGGAAAAATCTGCCATGAAGTGTGGAATAATGTTAGAAAGATTGAAGTGAAAAGGAAGTGATATGTGTAAGGTGTACTTGAAGGTATGGGTTGTAAAAGTACTTTCTTATAAAATAAATTAAAATAAAATAAAATTAGAAAATTTATTCCAAATATTTGTAGCAGATTTTTCATAATAAAATTAAATAATTATTTGAATTATTTTAGTATTTTAACAATTGTTACCGGTATGATCAAAATACGCGAATAGGGCTATAAATATATTTTTATAACCCGAAAAATTCTAAAAAATTATTTTATGAAAATAAAAATATTTTTAAAATATTTCAATTATTAAATTAATTTATTTTATTTTTAGTATCGGGTCTTAAACAGAATCTGATCCCGCATAAACCCGAAATTAACTAAATTTTAGAAAAACAAAATTTTCTATAATATATAAAATATTTATCTAATAATATAAGGTTTTATAAGAATAATAAAATTTTGTAATGAAATAAAAATGAATAGCGCAAAAGACTAATCAATTGCCGGTAATAATAGAAATATGATAAAAAGGTTATAACTGTAACTTTTATAATCTGAAAAATTTCATAACTGATATATTTGGAAATCTTATGAAATTACGAGTCTAACGGTACTATTGGTATATTTTTTATGTCTCGAGCCCCGGGACATGCTTTTCAAAGTCTGTATAAGAACGGGTTCGAAATAGGTCAAAAATTTACCAATCTGATATTTTTAAGAAAATTTATATTACTACGAGCTATCTTACATATTTAAACTACATCTCGGCCTCTAGGGTTAGGAGCGCTAGATTGCCGGACTTAAACTATTATATTCCACTTAGGGTTTTCGGGTGATTTTCCAGTTTAGATCCTTGCCAATTTGGAAACTGGTATTTTATGATTATACAACATATTTGATTTGAGAAATTTATTTTACATTTCATTTTTGTAAGTATTTAATATCTTTTAACGTTTTCGGAATTCTTGAATTAGGTTTCATTTCCGATAGTTAGTCATTATTTACTTTTTAATTTGTTTTTGGGCTTTATATTACTCGATTTTATAAGTCAGAGTTAAATATGAAATTTTTCGTACGTCGTGGTTTTGAATTTGAAGACCACTGTGTTCTTATTTTATTTTTAAAGATTTTCATTTTCTCAATATTAAGAAGTTTCTGAATTCGTTCGTGTTTTTGGACTAGTTGAAATTCGGTTTTTAATTTGGAGTGATTTTTAGGGTTTATTTTCGAAGTTCATCTTGAAATTATTTACTGAAATTTTCCGAGGCTTGCACCACATCTTGTCCAAGGAATTCGATACTCATCCTTTCGAATTCTCTTACCAACTCCTTTTGGTCGGTCAACAAAGCGGCAACTTCCTCATGATTCTTTCGACTTAAGGCATCTGCGACGGCATTAACTTTTCCTGGACAATAATTGATTCCAAGGTCATAGTCCTTTATAAGCTCTAACCATCTCCATTATCGCATATTCAACTCGTTCTGAGTGATTAGGTACTTGAGGCTCTTGTGATTCGTATATATTTCGCATCTTTTCCATACAAGTGATGCCTCCATATCTTGAGTGCGAAAACAACGGCAGCTAGCTCCAAGTCATGCGTCGGATAATTTTGCTCGTGTGGTCTCAATTGTCGCGAAGCATAAGCAATCACTTTTCCTTCTTGCATTGGCACACATCCAAGACCATTTCTTGATGCGTCGCTATGCACCGTGTAAGGTTTCTCAGGGTTTGGCAAAACGAGTATCGGTGCGGATACAAGCTTCTGCTTGAGCTCTTCGAAGCTCTTTTCTCTTTTATCGGTCCAAATGAACTTCTCATTCTTTTGAGTAAGTTGTGTTAACGGCTTGGCTATAGTTGAGAAATTCTTTACAAACTTTCGATAATAGCCAGCTAGACCAATAAAGCTTCTTACTTCCGTTACCCTCTTCGGTTGCTTCCACTCCATCACTGCTTTAATCTTTTCAAGATCAATCGATATGCCACTTCCTGAAACAACATGTCCTAAAAAGGATATCTTATCCAACCAAGAGTCACACTTTGACAATTTGGCATACAACTTATGTTCTCTTAACGTCCGAAGTGCCATATGGAGGTGTTCCTCATGTTCCTCTCATGTAGTCGAGTAGACCAAAATATCGTCGATGAAAACTATAACGCACTTATCCAACAAGGGCTTATAGATTCGATTCATCAGGTCCATGAAAGCGGCAGGTGCATTCGTCAATCCAAAAGACATCACTAAGAACTCATAATGTCCATATCGAGTTCGAAAAGCGGTCTTTAGTACATCCTCCGGCTTTACTCTTAACTGATGGTATCCAGACCTCAGGTCGATGCATGAAAACACACTTGCTCCATGCAATTGATCAAAGAGATCATCAATCCGAGGTAATGGATACTTATTCTTGATAGTAACCTTATTGAACTCCCGGTAATCAATACATAACCTTATAGACCCATCCTTTTTCTTAACGAACAAAATTGGTGCTCCCCATGGTGATACACTTGAGCGTATAAATCCTTGATCTAGAAGCTCTTGTAATTGCTTCTTGAGTTCCTTCAACTCTATCGGTGCCATGCGGTATGGAGCTTTTGATATTGGCTCAGTATTTGACATCAAGCTAACCTCAAAATCGATCTCCCTCTTTGGTGGCAATCCTAGTAATTCCTTAGGAAAAACATCAGGAAACTCATCGACTATAGGTATATCCTCCACCTTTGGTCCTTCACCTTCTTCTTCTACAGCATTGATTTTTCGGTCGATCTCCTCCTCATTCGTCACTAACTCGAGCGAACTTAATCCTTGCCTCCTTACGATCGCGGATTCTCCTTTGAACTCAATATCCTCCCCGTTTATATCCTTAAAATTCACCTTCTTCTCTCGACAAACTAGCGTGGCTTTAACATAGGTCAACCAACTCATTCCAAGAATTACTTCGTACTTATTCATTTCCAACACGATCAAGTCACTTGTCGTATGGTATCCTTGGATCTCTAAAGGACATTCCTTCAACATCTCTCGGGTGGTTACAATGTTACCCGTGGGTGTCTTTATCTTGAAGCTGGTAGCGGTGGTGACTATAGGTAATCCACTCTTCTTAGCAAGGTTGGGGATGATAAACGAATGGGTGGCTCCGGTATCAAACAAGGCATAAGCGGTCTCACTAGCTACTCGTATACTTACTGCGTTCAACACGCACTAGTTACTAACCATACTATACTTATCTAACTTTTCTAAAGCTTTAGGACTAAGAGATATAGGGATTCTATTGTTATAGATTGATAACGTAAAAAGATACTATAAACAAACAAAACGATAGCTTAAGGTTAAGGCTAACCTACAACGAGTCCATGATCATAACTTTCATCTCCCTCCAAGGCAGCAAACTCACATCCTTCTTCCTCATCATCAACCTCCCCGCACATCCATTGTCCTTTAGGTTGTAAACTCTCATTCCATGCATCGAGGTGCTAGAGCGGTTCCCATTTCCATTGCCATTATTGGTTCTAACAAGGGCGGATCCTCCCGAGGTGTTGGACGACCTTACTAAAGCATTTTTCCTCTTTGGGCATTCATTTGCAAAGTGCCCTCACTGCTTACACACATAGCAGACATTGGTGTTCTTCTTGGGACACTCTAGGATTTTATGATCCGGACTGCCACAAAAGAAACACTTGTTTTGCAATTGTGGGCAAGACTTTGGATAATGCTTCCCTCGGCATTTCTAGCACGTGACATCTACCTTGGTCACCTCCCTTTGATTACTTCTTTGAAACTTCCAAAAGTCTTAAACCTTTTATTTTTGAATCCAGAGCTTAGTCCTTCATAAGGCTTCCTTCCAAACACAAATACTTTCTTCTCCGGAGCTTTTGTTTCCATCTTTTTGGCTTCTTCTATAATTCGAGCCTTTTCCACTAGCCCCTTATAACTTCTAACATCAAATTCCACCAAACGAATCTTTAGATCCTCATCTAATCCATTCAGGAAAACTTGTCTCTTTAACTCCTCGCTGTGCTTATAGGATTCAGGAGCATACTGTAACAAGCGACTAAACTCAGTTTCGTACTGCTCGATGGTTCTCCACTTTTGAGAAATATTCAAGAAGTCAGCACTGTATCAGACTCTGAGACTCCCTGGAAAGTAGTTCTCCAAAAACTCTTCCCAAAACATATCCCAAGTAACTGGAGTAGGCAATTCTCGCTTCTTCGATTCCCACCATATTCGGGCATTAAACTTCAACATGAATGTCCCAAAACTAACTCTTAAGTGGTGGGGTACCTCATAACCATCAAACGATCTCTCAATTTGGGCTAACCAGTTTTCAGCTTCAGCTGGTTTTCTGAAGGTTCCATCAAAGTAGGTGTTACTTTTGATAAAGTTGGCTAGCAAGTTTTGGTGTGATCTAGAAGGTGGTAGTGGGGGAAATGGCGCGACATGCGACTGTTCGCCGGGTGCTTCTACCATAGCTTCAGGAGCATTTTGTGGTGGAGCAGGAGTTGGAATAGTTTGATTTTGTTGCTGAATCAAAATAGCCAACAACTGGTTCATCTGTCCAAGGACAGCTGCAAAGTCATTTTGCTGGTTCGAGGTAAGAGTAGGGTTATTCTCCGGTTGGTTACATGGGGGTAGTCCTCGTTCGGCTAGTACGTTGTTGGAATCTCGTTGTTCCCTATTCCTACGTCTTCTTGGATGGCTGTTTAATCGTTTAGATTTTAGTTTCTATTTTACGCTCTATACTAACGTTTACAGAAATCACAGAAATCTCAAATATAAAGACCAGAAATTTAAATCAAGGTACAAAACTTAAGGAAATAAATTTGCAAAATAAGAATTAATAAGAGCTTAATAAGAAATTAAGAAATTCAAATACAATTTAAAGAAATCACAAAGTAAGAAATCAAAAATCATGCATCTCACTCACAAAAAGAATAATATAAATACCATAAAAACAAAACAAAGGAATTACATTATTAAGAAATCATTAGGTTATTTTTTATTTGTTAAACACTTAACTACATCTTTTAATTAGTTGCGATTTAATACTAAGGCGTTACGTCTTGGGTGAACATGACGCTTTCTTCTCATCGTGGCTTTCTACTTCTTTTCTGGATCCTTTTGTTGAGACTTAAGGGAATCCGGGGTTGGTTTCGCCTTCATCTCGCCTTCGATTTCTTGAAAGAATATCCTTACCTTTGATCCGTTGATGACATCTACAAGACTCATTTCCGACGTTACTTAAGTTATAGTCTTTTACGTAAACGTATTTTTCTTTTAGTTCCATTATCAAAAAGCAGGTTAACTCTATTTTCTTCCTAACTGCAACTTACAAGGGTTGTGTTTTCTTAAGGCTTAAAATGGTTTGGCAATCTACTTATTCTTCTTAAGGGTATAAACTAATTCTAGGGCCATCTACATATCTTAGGTATGGTCATAAAACATGTGGTTTCCCATAAATCCCTACTTTCTATAATTCTAGGATTCTTTCTAAAACTCTTATGGCTTAATCTTAAACTTATCCTATCTCTAAGACTTCTACTTCTAACTTACTGTTTCTTTCCCTAATCTTGATGCTCTGATACCAACTTAAACTGTCACGTCCCAACGGGTACCCTGAACATGACAGCCCACCGTACGCAATATTAAAACTTAAGAATGACTACCTCAGTCACTCGAAAGCTTCCATATCGATACAAGACGTACATTCACAACAAAGGGAGACCGGTGGAGTAATACATTTTAAGATATTGGCAATGGAACATGCAAAATAACACTAAATATATTTCATTGAAAAAGAAAGTCTTACAACTTCTAAGGGGCATTACTCCGATAATTCTCATAACAACATGGTCTCACTAAGATAAATAACAAAAACTAGAAGATTTTAGAAGAAATCTACTCTAAGACTTCAAAACAGAATTCCTCCAAAAGCTTCTCAAAATAAAGATTATACCCGGATGGTTAGGATGGTCTCGGGTGCAAAAAGGATAACCCTGCAATGTCAAAAGTCTATAGGAGTATAAGCATAACTAGCTTAGTGAGATATTCCTTACGCAAAAGTACTCATAACAGACAATCAACCAAGTTTATTAATCAAGCATATGAAATGCAACAATCATATGATCAAACAGTACATACGACTATCCGGTTTCGTATGTGTGATGGATTTACCCCTCCATCGGTGGTTAGTGAATGCTTTGAACTGGGTCCCGAACAATCTCCTTAAAGTTGCGGGCGTCTTGGGGTTCCAACGAACCGTACTACTAGTCCTCGGGCTTTCCTCACCCAAAGCGATCGATCTGGCTCGGCTATAACTTGAGACCGTATTCCCCGAACGTCCTAAACTCTCAAGGTTATAGCAAGGCAGCTTACCTTTCCGGTCTCATGCTGAGGAGTAGTAGCAAAATTTCGAAATGATATTCCAAGTGATATGCATGAGCAATTTATTATATGGGGATTCCAATATGACATTAAATCATTTAAAGTGATCAAGCAATATTTGCACACAAAACAATACATACATAGAAACATTTATATCAATCACAAATCGAGTTCCGATATACTTATTTTTTTTTTTAAATTGATCGCACACAACGATTCACATACATAATTCCCATGATAATCCACATGCATATCAATTTTATCTTTTCCTAACATCTAGTGCTCTATTCTACAAGCACATGCGCGAATACATAAACGTAAAGGAAACTCACTCGTCCATAGCGTTCTTTTAGGAGTCGAAGTAATCCTCGGAGAAGAGAAGATCTTGATCCTCGACACCTAAACAAGAGAAATACCCGAAATGAGTATTTCATCCAAGATCTATTCAATATTCTATAATTCTACTTTATTGAATTTGCCAAAAATCGTATGAATGGAATTTCCAATTTAAAATGGCCATAACTTGCTCATTTTAACTCGGAATTTCACATATTATATACCGATTTCCTACCTACTCGAAAAGATCTATCTATTTCTAAGGTTATTTTTATCAAAAGAAGTTATTTAGGTCTCGGAATAGTGATGTATAGAATTGATACGAATTTTCCAAATTTCAAAACTAGAGTTTTCTAACTTCTTTCATTCAAGAACTCTTGTATAAAAATATAGATATTTTGTATGGTTGAAAATTCCTTTGAATACATATATATAGACTTAAACCATATGCATGAATTTAATGATGTTGTCTCAATAATGATCTTGTAAAACAATGTGTCTTAAAAGTGAGAAAAGCTAAGACTTGAAAATCTCCTTTTTAGTTTTGTTCGGAAAATTTATTAGTAAGTATTTCCCTCTTTTAACTCTATTTCTTAACTTCGAGAATAATTATATTTTCAAAAAAAAAATTAAATCTTTTAATATCCCCATAAATTTATTTCTAATGGTTTGGAAAACATAGTTTTTATAAATATTTCATGGTTATATATTCTAAAGTTTTTCTAAAGTTAGATCCACTTTAAAAGAATAATATCAATAATTTTATAAGTTATTTATTATTTTTATTTCCTAAGTAAAGCTTATTCTTAGAAAGGTTATTCTTTAATAATTGTGTAAAACTTATCTAAACCTTAATATGTTGATGAAAACTTTACATGTGAGTTTATAAAAACCTTTGTTTAAACAAAGAATTAAGTTTAAAGAATTTTTTTCTTATTTCATTGGTTTAAAAAGAGAGTTTGTGATAACTTTATTTTCATTGATAAAATACCATATAGTATTATTACTAAAACTTGAGCTAAACTTATCAAACTTTAGAAAATATTTGTTAAGATAAAACTTTAAAAAAAATAATTTCTTATGTGACAAAATTTATTTTTAAAGAGAGTTTATTTTTATTACTTAAGAAAACTTATTTTCATTATGGTTGAGACAATAACAACATGTTCATGCATGAATGAGAATATGTAACTATGAGAAATATAGTAAAAACAACATAATAAGATAAATTATATAAGAGCATAAAGTAAAGTCAAGTATTGGGAACCTTAGTTTCATCAAGGTATCCCGGGACTAAGAATAGACTAGTCCTCAAAAGAAAAGAAAAGTAAGGAAAGAAAAAATTGTTTTGACTTGATATTGACAAGTCTAAGACTAAAAAGACTAGTCTTAATATTTGCATAAAACAAGTAAATAAATAAATTGCAAGACTTGAAAATAAATAAATAACAAATGAGCTTATATGCTCTAAATAAATATATATACATAATATACATAATACTTATGTAAGTTAAATTAGAAACAATAATAATAACAATAACAACAATAACATATTAGTAACATAAAGAAATAAGAACATGAACAAAAACAAAACATGAATATATTGTTGCTTCTTTAATTCATATGAGTCTAAGAAACATACATTAAACTCATGTTAGGTTATATGAAGGTGATGAGTATATGAAAGAAAATTTTACCTAAGGTTATATGTTTGTTGAAGAAGAAAAGAATGGGTTGTGGTATTATGTGGGACTTGGTTTTCTAAAGAGAAGAGGGAACTTGAGAGAGATTTTGAGAGAGTGATTTTGCGGAGTGATTTTGGGAGAGTTTTAGTAGGAATTGTGTTGTGTGAAAGAATGAAGGAGGAAGGGGGTATTTATAGATTTTTGGAGTCGAAATTAGATGTAATTAAATAAAATGGAAAAGAAAATAAATTGTGATGGAAGAGGAGAGAGGGGATGCCGGTTTGCTATAATATAGGGGGAGAAATTGATTTGTTTTGTTTGTTTTGTAATAAAAGAAGTAATGTGTAAAGTGTGATGTGATTAAAGTTGTATGGAAAAGGTAAATTGTAAGATATAGGTATGGTAGAGTGTAAGAATAGAGTGTAAAAAAAGGTAGAGATAGGTGAATAGTAATTAATAGTAGAAAAGTACTATGAATAGTAGACTAGACAATTGAAATACCGGTAGTAAAGAAAATACGTGTAAACGGCCTATATCTGATATTTTTAGTTACCGAAAAATTCTAAAACTGATATTTTTGAAAACCTTATATTTTTATGAAACTATTGGTGTTGTCAGAATGTTTGCACTATCAGTGCACTGAGGCATGGTTTTTGAAAACTGATCCCGTTCGGATCCGAAGGACACTAGAAAATTACGAATCTGATATTTTTAAGCTTTCTTATATTATTACGGACAGAGTTTAAGAACACGGGATTGTCGGATCTAGATTTACTAGACTAACATAAAATTAGGTTAACTTTAGGGTTTTATTTTGACTTCCAGTTCTTAGGGTTTGCTTATATTATCGAAAAATCTAGGGGCTTACAATCCCAAAATAGTGGGGATCTATACTTAAGTCCATATAATGCCTCATAGGGTGGCATACCAATACTGGAATGATAACTATTATTGTATGCAAATTCTATTAAAGGAAAATGTTGATCCCTACTTCCTTTGAATTCCAAAACACAAACTCTTAACATGTCTTCTTGGGTTTGTATCGTTCTTTTCAGTTTGTCTATCAGTTTAGGGATTATAAGTGGTACTAAACTTTAGCTAAATCCTTACAGCTTTTTGTAAACAAACCTAAAATCTTAAAATGAACCTTGGATCTCTATTAGAAACAATCCTAGTTGGCACACCATGTAATTTAATAATCTCTTTAATATATAGCCATGGGTAAGAAATGAGCAAATTTAGTGAGTTGATCCATAATTACCCAAATAGCACCATAATTTGCCTTAGTCCTTGGTAAAAAACTTACAAAATCCATTGAAATTTGGTTCTACTTCCATTCTGGAATGGGTAATGGTTGCAATAAATTGCCTGGCTTTTGATGTTCTGCTTTTATTCTTTGATAAAACTCACACTCAGCAACAAAGTGGACTATATCTTTTTTCATCCCACTCTACCAATAGGCAATTTTAAGTTCCTGGTAAGTCTTAGTTTCTCCAGGATGAATGATACATCCAGAGTAATGAGATTCATTCATCAATTCCTTTTTCAATGTTGTATCATTCGGGACGCACAATCTTTTATTCATTCGAAGGACTCCCTCTGCGTCTAATTGAAACTCTCTATACTTCTCTTGTGCAAGACCTTGAATTATTACTTGTAGTTCCATATCTCGCTTTTGTGCACTTTTAATCCTTTGAAGTAAGGTGGGTTCTGAAATTGGATTTGCAATTTCAAACTCCGAATCTTGCAAAGTAAATTCCAAGTTTAACTTTTCAAAGTCCTTTATGGGTTCTTTTTGTTTGGTGATCATCAAAGCAACTTCTCCATAATTTTTCCAACTTAGTGCATCTGCAACTACATTTATTTTTCCCTAATGATATTGATAATCAAATCATAATCCTTTATTAACTCTAGCCACTTTCGTTGCCTCATATTTAACTCTTTCTAAAAAACAAATATTTCAAACTTTTATGGTCAGTGTATTCACATTTTTTCCCATACAAATAATGCCTCCACATCGTTAAGGCAAAAACAACTGCTGCTAACTCTAAATCGTGTGTGGGATAATTTATCTCACGTGGCTTCAGTTATCTAGATGCATAGGAAATGACTTTTCCATTTTGCATCAAGACACATCCTCATCCATTCCTTGATGCATCACTATAAATTGCAAATACATCATGCTCATTAGGCAACATTAAGATTGAAGCAGATATCAATCTCTTCTTTAACTCTTGAAAACTTTGTTCCCTTTTCTCATTCCACTCAAACTTCTCATTCTACCTTATAAATTAGGTTAGGGGCAAAGTAATCTTATAAAATTTTTTAACAAACTTTCTATAATACCCGACTAATCCCAAAAACTTCTTACTTCAGTTACCATTTCTGGTCTTTGCCATTCAACAATGGCTTTAACTTTTTCCGAATGTATGAAAATTCCTTCACTTGATATGATATGTCCAAAAAAAGAGATCTGCCCTAACCAATCACATTTTGATAACTTGGCATACAATTTGTTTTCTCTTAGTACCTACAATACCATTCTCAAATGCTCCTCATGTTGCTCTTTAGAAGTAGGATATACCAATATTTCATCAATAAAAACCACAACACATATATCCAGCAAATGTTGAAAAATTATATTCATTAAATCCATGAAAATTGCTAGAGCATTGGTTAATCCAAAAGGTAATACTAAAAATTTGTAATGCACATATCAAGTCCGGAAATGCCATTTTGGATGTATCTTCTACTTTGACTCTAATTTGATGATATCCGAATTTTAAATCAACATGAGAGAACACTTTTGCTCCAATTATCTTATCAAACAGATCATCAATCCTCAGCAAGGGATACTTGTTTTTAATAGTCACCTTATTCAATTCTGTGTAATCAATGCAAAATCTCATTGTTCCATCTTTCTTTTTGACAAATAACACATGTGCTCCCTAAGGTGATACAATGAGGCGAATAAATCCTTTATCCAATAATTCTTGCAACTGTGTTTTCAATTCTTTTAATTCTACTAGTGCCATTCTACATAGAGTCTTGGATATAGGTTGAGCTCTAAGCATCAACTCTATTATGAACTCAATTTCCCTAGAAGGTGGCAAATCGGGTAAATCATCAAGAAAGATATCAGCAAATTCACACACAGCTCGAATATTTTGAATATTCAACTTTTCTTGCCCTTCATTCATGGAGTACATTATGCTTTCCTCTAATTCATCAACTCCTTGTCCTAAAATTTCAGTAGCTTTTCTTTTGGCTTAATCACTTCTCCAATGAATTCCATTCTTTTCTTCTCATCATTAACAAATGATATCACCTTTAATCGGCAATCCACTTTAACCTTTGTAGCTGACATCCATGTCATTCCCAAAATAATATCATATCTTTGCATATTTACCACTATTAGATCAACAATGGTTTTTTGATCATTAACTCTCAATGGATACCTCTTTATGATTTCAAGAGTGATAACCATTCCACCCATAAAAGTTGAAATCCCCAGTCTTTTCTCTATTAATTCAAAACAAGAACCAACTCTTTTAGATAGACTAGAGTTGATAAAAGAATGCGTAGAACTAGTATCAAATAGCGCGTGTGTAAGTGTATCTTTCACTCGAATTGTTCCTATTTAACATTTAATTTCTAATTACTACGTGTATTATAATCTACTACACTTGATATTTTGTTAAATATCTGCTATCAAACTTGAATTTTCTACCTCGTCCTCATTCATCTTTTACTTCCTCAAATATGGGAGTCCCTTGCATAGCGAACATCCTTCCTATCCAGTGGGTTTATTTCCTTGATTATTTCTAATTTTCTTCTCCCTTGACCCACTAGGCTCTTTGGTTTGCTTACTGCCCTCCTTTTGAATCCTTTAAGGAAAATTAATCAATACATGTCCCACTTTCGTACAAATAAAGCATAAAGCTCTAGGTTTCTTTGGATAAGTGCTAACAAAATGCCCAGCCTCTCCATAAAAATAACATTGATCTCGGCAATCTCTCGAATAATGGAGTCCTTTGCATTTTCAACAAATAACATTACTTTTTCCCAACATTACTCCCTTAGATGTTCCAAAAGATTTTGAAAATTTAGCTTTCTTTGATGAAGAATCTACTCCAACATTTTCATAAGATCTATTTCCAAAAATTTCAACTATCATTGCGTATCTTTCAGATTCATATATTTTAACTCGTTCAATAACTCGAGCTTTCTCCACCATCATGGAAAAATCCTCAACCTCAAACTCCACTAATCTCCTTTGGTAATTTAGTTCCAAACCAACCATAAATATTTGTCTTTTTAATTCATCACTATCTCCTTAGGTTGTAGGAGCAAACTGAAGTAATCGATTGAACTCATTTTCATATTCATCAATGCTTCGGCTTCCTTGTATCAAGTTTATTAAATCTGTGTTGTACTTGGCTTTCAAACTACTTGAAAATCTTCTTTTAAGAATTCTCTTCTGAAAGCTTCCCATTCAACAGGTTGAGGTAGAGATCTTTCTTTGGAATTCCACGACAATCTAGCTCTTAATCTCAATAAATATGTCCCATTTGGTACTTTAAGAGCTTCAAGTATTTGAAATATGTTGAAATACCTCTCAACCTGAGCTAGCCAATCTTCAACTTCTTCAGGTTTTCCCAAAGAACCTTTGAAATATCGATTACATTTAATGAACTCAGGGAATAAATTCCTCTGTGGTTGGGGGCACATATGGTAGAGGCATAGGTATTTCATGTCAAGCTAGAGGTGGTGCTCGGCTTTCATCCATAAATTCAACATATTATTTTACTTCCTCATGCGCAATTGTAGGTGGAGGAACAAGTGGAGTGTGAGTCTTAAACCTCTAAGGTGCCATAGCAAGTGCAACTAATGCTTCAGCTAAAGCAGCTTGGGGTACTACTCCATTTTGTCCTCCTTGCAAAGCCTAAAGAATCAAAGCATTCTACTATTGTATAGCTCGGAAGATATCTTCTATTCCTCCAGGAGGTGGTAGAGGTACATTTTGTGGTTTAGGCTGTCTTTGCTCGGCAGGCCCAAAAGCTTGAGGTTGTGCTTCTAGTGCTAAAGGTTGAGCATTCTGTACTTTACGTTCACGTCTGCTAAAGTCAATTTCCAGACAATCAACTTTAGCATTATAGACATCAGAACTCTTTTATACAAAGTAACATTCAATCAATACTAGCAAATAACACATAACATGCAAATCACCATAATAAAGCATAAACAACATTTTAATTTCTAGCCACTTATATCTAGGTCATTCACCTAAATCCAAGCTAACCTCTCTTAATTAACTTATTTTCTACTCAATCTAGGTCATAGCATTTCTATGGAGTCTTATATATATATTCAATTCCTTTCTTATTCTTACAACCATGCCCTGATACTAACTACTATCACACCCTCATGGGATACTCTAGTGGTAACAATATGGCTTCCAAGGAGTTACATGATTACAGCACAACTAACATGCCTCAAGGCATGAACAGATTTAACAAGATCAAAGGTTATTTAGATTAAGAAAGACATTGCATATATACAAGCTATATATTGAAATAACAACACAAAATGTAAAAGCTTCATATAAAGGATTATAACTTTGCTTTAAAAGGCTTACCCATAACCATAACTAACAAAGAAAATAAAAGATAACACTCCTAAAACTTATACTATTACAAATATTAACTCTAAGTCTCTATTACAAAAAAAAAAGGTATTCCTTCGAACATGGTTACATAAGTCCTCAATCTATTTTACTCTATACTTGGTTTCAGTCCCATTCTTCTTGCTTAAATTCTTGTAAAACAACATTTTAAAGGAGCGTGAGCTTAAAAAGCTCAATGAATAAAAGAATCTCAATACCACATAACAAATCACATAATGTTTGATTAACATTCACATGAAATGCAACAATCAAGCAAATGTACCAACATAGTTTTAGTGACCAGAAGCCTAACTCATAGGCATTTACGCCCTCCCTTAGGGGTTGAAGGACTAGCACTATATTTCACGCCTAGGAAATCCAAAGAACAAAAGAATGAGTGTTCATTTCAAACTTCAATATCAATTTTTGCTTAGAAACATGTATATATAGCACTTCCTCCACTTCACGTGGTACTTAGAGTTTCTACTAAGTATTATCGTTTCGTACCAACCCTCATCAAGCGAAGTCCTTCAAGCTTTCTTAGTTCCTGTAGAATTGATGACCCTATGATAATCTTTACCTGATTTACTGGATTTATACAAGCATCACCGCAGCATTGAAATGATAATACATGACGTGAATATCAAATAAATGCAAGTATGTTATGTCGTGCAATGCATGATTAATTTATTTATAGATCAAATAAGTTTTAGATCAATTCATTAGGTGACTATCAAAATCTCAGACAATCCATAATGTCCATTCATCAATTAATATCAGCCAATTGGTAACACTTCAAATATTACAATATTATTCAATCAACAAACATACAAAATGCATTATTTCCAATCCTCGTACATGAATTCAATTTGGGATTATTTTAGAATTATGTACAACTATACTACAATCGCATATAAGTGAAAAGATTCAATTACTCACCCGTGCATTATCTTCAATCGTTGTAATAATCAAATGGAAAGTCTACGTAAACCCTTAAAATTTTGTTAAGTTTATGTTTAAACCTTAAAATTAAATGGCAACTGGAAACCCCAAAAGTTAACAAAAGACTATATCAAACCATAGTGTTTAGATTCGGTAATCCCTGCTCTTAGGCTCTAAATAACTGAATTGAAATAATTATGAATAATAGTTCGTAATAATATAAGAAGAGTTAAAAATATCAAATTTGTTAATTTTTAGTGTATTTCATACCCGAATGGAATCAGCTTTAGAAAAGCATGTCTCGAGGCTTGGAATACTAAAATATTCTGATCACCAGTAGACCTATAATAATACAAGGATTTTAAAAACATCGGTTGTATAATTTTTTGATAGATAAAAAATAACAGATATTGCATTTATACGCGTATTTTCTTTACTACTAGTATATTATTAGTCTTGTTTACTATCCATTGTCTTATTCTACTATTTACCTATCTCTACTTTTTCTTACTACCTATTCTTACTAGCTATACGCCTACTTTTTTCTACTTTTTACTTTTCTAATACAACTTCACATCTATCATACTTCACATCTTAATTACTTTTCATTATAAACAATAAAAAATTAAATCACTCCCTCTCTCTTCTCTTCATGAACCAATGCCTTCCCCTCTCTCTTTAACTCAATTATTTTTTATTTTTTAATTTATTTTATTACATCTAATTTCCCTCTACAAAACTCTATAAATACCCCATCTCCCTCATTTTCTTTCACACACTCATTTTACATAACAAAACTCTCTCAAATTTTCCCCACAAATTCTCTCTACATAATTCCTCTCTCCCTACCAAAACTCTTTTCAAACAATTCCTTCCAAAATCCTTCTCTACACATAAACCATCTACCATATATCACTACCAACATAATTCCACACTCATCATCTTTTTCCTTTAACATAAACACATCTTAGGTAAAAAAATTTTACCATTATTTTTTCATGTTATGTAACTTAGCATGACCATGGTGTTGTCTTTTAAAACTCATATGAGTTATAGCAGTAACAACATGTTCATGTTTTATTTTTGCACATGCCAATAATTTCTAATATCTTATTTTGTTATGATATATTATTATGTTGATATTATTGTTATTATGCTCCTAACTTAACTTTGTATATATATTATTATCTATATGTATATCTATATATTTCTTAGAGCATAAATGCTCACTAACTTTTACTAACATGCTCTTATTATTATTATTATTATTGTTATTATTATTGCTTTTTCTTTTCTTTTCTTTCTTTTTTTCTTTTGGGACTAGTCTATTCTTAGTTCCAGGTTGTCTTGATGAAGCTAAGGTTCCCAATACGGTGCCTTACTATTATGCTCATATTGATTCTTATATATATATATATATATATATATCTTATTTGATTATGTGATATTAGTCTATTTCTCATAGCTATATATTCATATTCATGCATAAACATATTGGCATTGTCTCAACAAAAATAAAAGGAGTTTTCTTAAATGAAGAAAAATATGAACTCTCTTTAAAAAAACAAATTCCATGAAAACTTAGAGTTTTACCTTAACAAATCTTTTCCAAAATTTAGATAAGTTCATCACAAGTTTTTGGCAAAAATAGTACATGGAATTTCATCAAGGAATACTTAAAGTAAATTTATCACATTCACTCTTTTTTAAACCAATGAAATAAAAAATTTTCTTTAAAACTTAATATTGCAAAATTCTTGCTTAACTAAGGTCTTTTTTGAACTCATTTGTAAAATATTCACCAACACACTAAAATTTAGACAAGTTTTTCAAAAATCATCACAGAATAACCTTGTAGAGATAAGTCTTAGTTAGGAAATAAAATTAGTAAATATCTTAGAAGATCATTATCATTATTTAATTAAATTGGAACTAACCTTAGGGAAAAATTAAAAACACATAAACAAGACTACTTTAAGAAATTTTAATCACTATCAAGAAATACTTAGAAAAACTATATTTTTCAAATACTAAAAATAGAGTTGTATGAATCTTAAAAAGACTAAAATTATTTTTAGAAAATTTAATTATTCTCAAAGGTAAAGAAATAAAATTTAGAGAATGAAACATTCATTTATAATAATTTTTCCAATAAACTTAAGTAAATTTTCAAGTCTTTGCTTTTTCCAACTTTTGGTATACATTGTTTTATAAAAATCATTGATTGAGACAACATCACTAAATTCATGCATACAATATGAGTCTATATACATATATATTCAAAGGATTTTTCAACCATACAAATATCCATATTTTTGTACAAGAATTTTTGAATGAAGAAAAGTTTGAAAACTTGTGTTTAGAAAGCTGAGATTTTTGTGATGAATTTGTACCTTGCTGTTTCGAGACCCAAACGACTTCTTATGACAAAAATACCTTACAAATGGATAGATCTTTTCGAGTAGGTAGAAAACAGTATATAACATACAAAATTTCGAGTTAAAATGAGCAAGTTATAGCTATTTTAAGTTAGAATTTTCACCCATACGAATTTTACCGCAACTAGAAGATATAATTAGAATTTTTGGCTAGAAATTCCATAGAATACTCATTTTTGGTATTTCTTTTGCTTAGGAAACAAGAAGGACGACGTGTACTATCTCGAGGACTATTTCGACTAAGGAAGTATCTTCAAGCCATGGCCGAGTGAGTCTACTTCCCTAGTTTTTCATACTTATGATTGTGCTTATAGTATAGTAGCACTAGAGATAGGAAAAAGATAAAATGGAAAGTAATTGTGATTTACAATGTTGGTGAAAGAACTTTAAGTATATCAAGCCATGAATTACCTATAACAAATTGTATATTCTACTAGCCTATTTAAGTGTCTGAAATTGGTTGATCACTTGCAAGGATTTGAACATAAATAGCTAGATTTTAAATAAAACTTAATGTATGCACTTCACGAGTTGAGTCTCATTACATTCGCTATTATACAATTGGTGGGACAAGGTATGATAGTGGTGGTTGGTATAGACGGTATAACATGTATGTGGCAAGTAGGAGGTGCTAAGAACTACATAAATTGATGGCAGGTAGGAGCCAGTAAGATCTACATGTTTTTTATTGTGAATAGTAGTTGGTAAGAACTATGAAAATTATTATTAGAAATTGTTGGCTATAATTGGCCGGAACACCTAACCTCGAATGAAGGACGTGAATTCATTCAACATATGGTTCCCGAAAAATCATATGTCCTGTATGCTCACGTGATTATTGCATGCCATTTGCTTGTATAATAAAACTTGGTTGATATTTTTGTTTCGAGTATGTAAATCGGGAATGTTCTCACTAAGCTCATAAAGCCTACATCCCCATAGATTTTCGTAAACGCAGAAGCATTTGTTCTTATACCCGAAGTCTCATCATATCCATGTAAGTCTTCTTTTTGGAAAGCTTTTGGGGGAATTTACTCGAAGATTAGAATAGACTTCCTTTAGAATCTTTTGATGAAGTATTTAAGTTATTTTATAAAAGCTAGTAACTTTTATATGATCCTTGGAGATTTAGCAGGGGAAATGCCCTTAAGATTTATGTAATGAACTATTATTTGTTGTTGTGAGTTAACTTTATTTCTAGATTCTTGTATGTTCATTATTACTCACTTAAACCACATCTCGCAATGGCATCTCCTATTACTATGTTGTACACCTTACATATAATACCGAGACTTTCGCGTGACTAAGGTAATCATTCTTAAGTCTTGATATTGTATGTGACGGACTGTCATGTTTAAAGTACCCTTCGAGGTGTGATAGTCTGAGTTTAGATTTCAGAGGTTACAATAGATTTGCACCCTCTTATCAGGGTTTTAGAAACCAGTCAACAAGTAATTTAGATTTCAGAGAGACTAAGAACTAAGGAAGGAGGAATATCATTTATCTTCTCTTTTATTTATATTTTAGTGTCTTAGAACTCAACTTAATCTTAGAACGTAGAAACTCTACTAAGTATTCGATATTTATGTCAACACCATAAGTGACGTTCCTTTGGGTGCCTACTTAGTTCTATGAAATTGAACAAAATAGTGGTAACCTTACGTAGAATCAGGATTTCACTTCTCTTAATGAAAAAACTAAGCATTACCATAGAACCAAAATGCCAATACGTAACATGATCACCAATAAATGCAACTTATCAATTCATGCAATGCATGTCCGTTTAGTTTAATAATCGAATATGATTAAGTCTAATTATTTAAAGACCATACAAATCTTAGACAATTTTCAATACACATTTCACAATCATTATCACACAATTGGTTGTCACTCTTATTATTGTAATTCTTTCCAATCATCCAAGCATTATACAACATGCATTATTCCCATCGCCATACATAACCAATTACAATTGTAAATAGAAATTATGCCAGTATTTTACACACACAAACAATGTGAAAAGATCAAAATTACTTGCCTATGCATCTTTCCTTAGCCGTTATAATAGTCTATGGGAAATCTTGATCTTGATATATAGTTCCTATAAAATAACAAATGTATATTACTTATCATATAACTAAATAATAATTCTTATTAGTTCTTAAGTGTCCTAGACTCATGTTTTAAGTTTCTTAGTTAAATTGTCTTTAAGAAATTGTAATAAACAGATAAACAAATTATAAAGAAGGACAAATATGTCATTTGATATAAAATAAGAGGATTATATTGTCAACCCTATAGTATATAAATAAATTATAAAGAATGGTAAAGAATGTCATATGCTATTAAATAAGATGGCAAAATAGTCCATTCAAATCAAATAATAAAGAAGGACAATGAATGTGATACCATAATAAATAAAAAGGTTTCATGGAGATGTAATAAATCATAAAGAAGGACAATGAATGTCATAAAGAAGGACAATAAATGAAATATTTAAAATTAGCTTTTCCCAAAGCCTATAAATACCCCCTTAACCCTTTTGTTCCCTCCTCACAACTCTTCCTCAGTCAAAATCCTAGGAGATTCAAGATCTAGTGAAGAAACCCTAAAATGGATTTAGAGATTTGTGGTTTTGATTCAAGGTAAAGGTAAGATATTTATATAATTATAGCAATTAAGAATAGTTAATTGATTGTGTCAGAAGATTGATTGAATTGGGATCCTATTTCAAGCAAGATCTGCAAGATTTAGGTAAGTGTGGATCCATCCCATCTTTGTGATTTTAAACATGTGATCTTTTTCTAGTGGTTGGTTTATTAATGGAGGATTATATGTATGTTGAAGGAATTGTGGAAGAAACTAGGAATCTTTGAAGGAACTATGTTTCGAGATTTTCATTGGATTATGAACAAGATAAACAGGTGTGTTAAATTCTTATTGCGGATCTATGATTAGGGTGATAAATCTTTTGAATAGGATTATGGAAATTAGGGTTAAGGTTTAATTATGAATTTGCAATTGAAATTGATTTGAGATTGTTAATGTTCAATAAATTTTGTGAGATTTGAGTTTCTTTTATGTTAGTAGTTCTGTTGGTGAGATTGGAATTTAAAGCGAATCCAGGTACGAGCTTACCTTGCTTGCTTTTTGTGCGTGTAGGATTAGAGAAATAAATTGACCTAATTCTATTAGACCTTTTAATTTGATTTGCTACCTGTGCTTGGATGCTATTAGTAAAGACCACGCAGAGTATAATACTAACGCTGGCAACCTCATGATCTTTGTGTGGCAGTGTCCCGAGTGAAGTTGCACATAGATATGATTCCGGTAGATTAGGAGTCGTGCCAGCTTAATTGTGGTATGCAATGGTGGGTGGATCGCATCCAACACCAATATATGCATATAAAAGTATTTTGGTATAAAACTTGTTTTATGGAGTCATGAGTTACTCTGGGTTTATGACTAGTTGCCAAAGGTTCTAAAATGTGTTGGTTGTGTAAACCCCTAATTTTTAGCGTAAATTCGAGTTCAAAACTTAAACCGAAAAGTCAAGCGGAAACCTTAAGTCAACAATTCTCAAGAAACCTTAGCAGTTTAGATCTGACAACCCTATGTTCTTAAACCAAGAAGTCGAAATATCAGTTGAGAGTGTAGATTAGTTCATAATAATATTAGGATGCTTAAAAATATCATATTAGTGGATTTTCGACCTAGTTCGAACCCGATCGGATACATATTTTGAAAAGCATGTCCCAGGGCTCGAGATACAGAAAAATATGTTATTAGTATCGTTAGACTTGTAATTTCATAAGATTTCCAAATATATCAGTTATATAATTTTTCAGGTTATAAAAGTTACAGTTATAGCCTTTTATCATATTTTAATTACTATCGGTACTTTAATTGTCTAATATACTTTTTGATTTCTAATCAACTATTCATCAAGTACAACCATTCATAACCTATTCTTACAATATTTCATCATTTTCCTTACATTTACTTTTTCAATACATTTTATTACATAAATTACTTTTAAATTTGAAACTTACACAACATAAAATAAAACATCTCTCTCTCACTCTCCCCCTTTAACCCAAAACCTACGACCCCCCCATGCCCTCTCTCTCTCTCTATTTGTTTTTTTTTTTTTCTTTCTTTTATTACTAAACCCTAATCCACTTTCCTATATAAACCCCTTTATGCCTTCACCATTTCATTTTCTTTCTTTCTTCATTTTCTCTTTTAGAAAAATTTTGCAAAACTCTCTCTTCTCTCCCCTCATTGCCATGACCCTCCCATACAGACACACACTACATTTTTCTTCAAGTTCTTGTTTCAAACACTAAATAGATAATAGATCTACACCTTACCACCTTAAAAACATATAATGGCAAGATCACACATGTGTGATTCCACTCAAAATCCCCATGAGCTTTATGCTAGGGAGGTAGAAACACTTAAACATGAGATCCTTGCTATCACAATGTTATAGATCTTGTTATTTAAGTTGTTTTTGCTATTATTATGCTTTATTTTTCAGTTATGTTGTTATTATTAATGTTTTGTGCATGTATTCATCATTTAACCATATCCACATAATGATCATAGTGCATTTGCATTTATGACTAGTATAATAAACTAGATCTAGTTGTTTTGAGTTCATAAATGTTTTAGGTTTTTGTCTTATGTACATAAAGTACTTGTAGTAGCATGATAATAGTGGGGAAATGTTAGAAAGCTTAAGATCTATTTTAGTTTTCAACAAAAATGGATTTTTGAAATTCGGATCCAAAAAGAACCCTATTTAGAAAAGCTATTTTTCAACTTCAAAATGAGTATTTTACATTAAAAATGAAAGGCTTAGGGAATAGGCATCATAAATGAGTAGTTTTGATGAGTGAAGCTTAGATCTACTAAGGAATATTTTCAAAACAAGGAAAAGTTTACAAAAATTATGTTAGCATTATGTTTCAACCCCAACAACAAACTTGAAATTCGTAATAAGGAAAGCTTGATATATGAACACCTATTTTCAACCCCAAAACAATATTTTTATTAAAGAAATGGAAGCCTTAAGGAGTAGGTTATTAGGAGTTAGTTTTAGAAAGATTAAATGAGTTTTACAAAGAAACAATCTCAAATATAAACTTCAAAATTCGGATTTGAAAATGACCTCTATTTAAACATCTATTTCCAAATGCCAAAATGAGGATTTTAATGGAAAAATAAGAATCATAGGGAATACATGTAATAAAGACCTAATTTTGACAAGGATAAATGAAATTTATCAAAGTATGATCCTAAAACAAGCAAAGGATTCAAAGTATAGATCAAACAATGTTTTCATTCCTTAAAAATCTTGTAAAATTCGTAACTAGATAAACCCCCTATTTAAACATCTATTTTCCAACTCCAAAATAAAGAATTTTATTAAAATAATGAAGGTATTAGGTATACAAGTCATTAAGGTTGAGTTTTGATAAAAGCAAGTATGATTTTGCAAGGATTAACATTAGTTTTCTTAAGTTTAGTGATTTCAAAAGTTTTGCGAAGCAAAAGTTTTTTAAGAGAATTCTTGATATCATATATCATTAAGGATATATATACATAGATAGCTCATCTCATGACATTCATGATAATAACTTGTAGGTATTGCATGTACTCATAATGCACTTAGTAAAAAACAAAGCTAGGAAAATAATATCTTACACATCCCATGGAGCATTGTCTAAATACATGAGGAAAGAGATTGACCAACACCCATGAATCATGCATGATATTGAGTCAATTATGTATATAAAAGAGTCTTTTAAGATATAATGATAGCTAAGTATCTATCAAAGCTTTGGAATGATGCCTGGCTTGAAATTAGGAATTGATTTGTGGGTTGGGAATTTTGTATAGCATTATGTACCTTAATTTTCATGGATCAAATGATCTTGTTTGATGGAAATAGCTTTAAGAATAGATAGCTCTTCTCGAATAGGTACAAATCGATATATAATATGTGAAATTCCGAGTTAAAATGACCAAGTTATGGCCATTTTAATCTGGAATTTCCTCTTTGACGAACTTGTTAGAATAGAATTTATAAGTTCACTCAAACTTCATAGAAATACTTATTGGAGTTATTTCTTTTGATTAGAAGACTTGGGAGACCGACTAGACCTTCCTGATGACTATTACGATTAAGTGGATTTTCACGCCATGGCAAAGTGAGTTCACTATCCTTATTATATGCTTATGATTGTGCTTATAATGATAGTGGCATTAAATTAGGGCAAGATAAAATTGGAATGTGCATGTGAATTCTATTTGATTGAATCGATGATAAGAATATCGAAATGGAATTGTTATAAATACTTATATGATTTAGTATAGAATTGAAGTGTCTGCAATATCTATGATTGGCCATAATTCGTTAATTAATATTCCATGACCTTATAATTAAATTGACCATGCATACCATATGTTGAGTCATATTACATTTGTTATTATACCTTTGTGGGAAGAAGGCATAATAGCTAGGAAATGAGTGGGTCGGAAAACTCGAATGTCGGCATAATGGCTTGAATTAAAATGAAAGTGGTTTACTCACTTGTATTAACTACAAAATTAGTGAGTGGGTGGGCACCTGAATCAGCCACTATATAAATGAGAAAAATTGAAATCTATGGTCGTACGGGCCTAAAACCTAACCTCAAATGGAAGGCATAAATCCATTCAACATAGGACTCCCGAAAAGTCTTATGTATTGTATGCTCACGTGCGTGTGCATTTCATATGATTGATAATATAACTTGTTTGCCCTATTGTATGATAAAGTATTTAATTTTGGAAGTGAAACTCACAAAGCTTGTAAGCTTATACCCCTATAGTTTCCTGTTGTAGTATGATTATTTATGGCTATCCCCGAGAGGCCACTTTCCTTAGGTATAGCTTTTGGAATTTAAGGAGCTTTTTGAAGAAGTCGGGACCTAGATGTTAAGCATAAACTTCTAGTTAAGTCTCTTTAAATCTTATATTTATATGTTGTTGTAAGGGACTTTTGTGGACCTAAGGATTCTTAATATTTGACTGAGGGTATGCCCCTTAGACCTTTGTAATAGATTAATATTGGTTATAACTGTTATGATTTATATTCTTATCGCTATGTATGTCTTCTTAAGCTATTTCGATTCAAAGTAAGTCCCCTACTTGATGAACGTAAGCCTTACACTAGGTATCTAAACTCACAGGATGACCAGAGATGTCATACTTGAGTTTAAATATCGAGTGTAGTGGACTATCGTATTTAGGGTACCCTTTGGGGTGTGACAGGTTGCTCGACTAAATTAAAGATAACAAATTGTGGTTGTTGCATTAGTTTTAGGGTTGTATGTGATTTATGTATATTGTATGATCATGCATATTTGTTTGTGGTATGGCGTACTGGGCGTTTTCGCTCACTCCTTTATCTTTTTCAGGTACAGGTGATAATGATGTAGTATATGATCTATCTGGCTATGATATATTCATGGATCATGGGCATGGCGATAGTGGATTAGACCATCCAACTGATGATCAGTGGATTTTTGGATATAGAAGCAAGCAAGGATAGTTATTGAGAACATATTGAGATTTAATGTTTTAAAACTTTATGAAACTAGTTATTAGGTTTCTTTTGATTTAGATGATTTGAAGTTCTAGATTGTATAGTTTATGAGTTTTGATATGAGATTTTGAAGTATCCATTTATCAAAGTTTTGATGATTTGAATTGACAACTGGTGGATTTAGTGTATTATAGTCTTAGCGTATTCTTAACAAGAGAATGACACGTGGCAAGTTGTAATGCCTATAACTTAGGGTATTACAGAAATTATAAGGCACTATGTATAGATGGTCATAGCAATTCTGATAGTCAGTTAACGAACATGAGTTAAAGGGATAGCATCCTTTGTGGGTTTTAAAGGCAGCGCCCCCGAAAAGTAAAATGAATTTGAAAATATGGGTTCAACAAATCCCAAAAAAATTACAGTTTTAATTATGGGATCAACCACAAGCGTTATTATGATTGCGGTTATATAGGGCAATTGATCACAGTTATTTATATATCTCATAGTTTAAATCATGGGGTTAAACATGGGCACAATCCATGCCGTAAGTTGAAGCTAGAAGCAAACTGCGCTTCCTCCCTTTTTCAATCATAGGCACTTTGTGTCAACAACACCGTCTTCAGCAGCGACTTTGGTCGTTCCCTCAGCAGCAATATCAACAGCCTCCTCAGCAATGGCTTCAGCGGTGCCCTCAGTGTTAAGCTCTCTACCCTGCTCATCATCACCCTCACCCTCACCATTACACTCCTCACTAAGGCCTTCTCCAGGAACTTCCCCCAAACGAGCTGCTAAAAAGCTAACATCCAAGTCGATGTATCTCTCCAAAAGGTTTGTCCTTATCAACCTGATGGTGTCTCGAGTAACTTTAACCTAATTATTCTTCCACTCGTGGCTCTTAAAAAGCTCATGAATTACCCATGTCTTAGTCGCCTTAGGAATTAGCTGACCACTCTACAAATTCACGATGCGATCATACAAAAACAATGACAGTCAACAAAAGTGAAGCCAGCACAATAGTAATGATGACATGACCAAAAAACAAAGACAGCTTTACCTTTAATCTCTCATAGCCTCCCTTCAACAACTGCAAGCTCTCTAGAAGCTTCCCCTTTTCTTGAATAGCGACCTCATGTTCTCTTCTTTGCCTCACCATTGCAACATCCATTTCGTTCACTAAGTGAGAAAATTGATCTCGCTCCTCCTTCACACTCCTCCACTTATCCTCGAATTCGGTGACCACCACCTCAGCGAGAGACCGCCTTCTCTTCATCTTGCCTACTTCAAACCATGCAAGTGCGCTTTTCCTCCATCTCAGCATGCAACCTATCATGCTCGTTGGTTAGAGCCATTAGGTTGCTCTTTAACCACACCTCGCTTTGCTTCACCTTGGTAAGCTCGCCCTTCTAGCCTCAAGCTCAGGTAGCCCCTGGGTTAGCATGTGACACATAAAAAAAAAAAAAAAAAAAAAAAAAAAAAAAAAACCAACAAAAAAGGGTGGGGAGAGGAAAGCAACAACAAAATAGGACATACCATCCCACGGTTTTCCTTCAGCAACCCAAAGGCTTTAATAACAATTACTAGAGCCTACCAAAAAAAAAAAAAAAAGGAAGGAATGGTTAGCATAGCTCGCTAAACATAACTCAATTTCACTTGCTTATGAAACATAACAAACGCAATGACACTGTTATCTCTAAGTCTTTCGGGCGAAAAAATCTACAATTAGATCCATTAACGACAATTCGCCATGGACGGTCCTCAACCTCTTATGGTCTTTGGGCTAACCAATTTAATCAAAATACGACCAATCCACAGTAATGTTACCCCATTTCAACAGCCTCCCTTTAATAAAGTCAAGAGGAGCACCAACAACACCCCTCCTAGGCTGATTCCCATGACCGTAAACTAAGGTCCGACCCTCTATGCTAGCATTACTGCTCGCACTAACTTTCCAAAAGCGAACAAGAACTCGAATTCGAGCTAACATGGGGACAATTGCATTGAACCACGTTCCTCCTGAGATGGAGCCAAACGCGATGAACTCACCATAATAGCATCCCCTACACCAAGTCAGCATCGATGTCGACGCCTCTAAGCCCAACAGGACCCCATCAGCATCGCTTGCAACTTTAACTCCCATAGCCCCTTCTCTAGCTCTCCGTCCCTGCTCGTCAACGTCAATCACAAGCATACCGATCTTAGTGGTACCCCCAACTTCGACAAGTCGCTACTCAGCTCTCGGTTTCTTTGCCGACGGCCTCTTTCAATTCTTCGAAGGATTGGCTAGCACATCAACAACATTTACCATAGGCATTGTGGGTTCTAACAAAAAGAAATTAAAATTAAATAAGTAAACATCATAGTAGAAACACTTACCCAACCAAGCTCAATAGCTTGCACCCCTTGACTGCAAAGAAAACCTTTCCCTAGAGCTTGTCTCAATAAGTCTTTCAGTGTGTGCGTGTATGCGTGTGCGGGGGAAGGAGGGAGAGGGGGAGAGGGGAGGGAAGAGAGAGAGAGAGCTCGATTGTGTGAACAACTATACTGTACCTCCATCAGTAATTAGCCTCCTACTCACGAAGTTCCTCATAACAAGCATTGCATCATACGGCCTTCCATCTCGCGCTCGCAGAGCACCCTCTAACGCCGACAGTCGGCTAGCATCGTGGGCCATCAAGGATTGGACTTCTCATGAATGGGTTTACACCATTCGACCCAAAAACCAAAGTCTTGTTGCATGCCGTCCTTCAGCCTAACTATTTAGAACTCACGCTTCCAATCAAATTCGTTTAAACTAGTAAACCCGTTAAGAAGCTGAGGACTCTTAGGTTACTTGGTGAAGTACCACCACTCCTCCGGCGACCTCTTGTAAAGAAAAAATTACCAAAATAAGGTCAGAGTAGGTCGCACCGAGAAACTAAGACAAATGGCCTCAAAGGCCACCAGTATTCACCAAGCATTAGGTAGTAATTGCGCCAAGCATAGACGGTGATAATTAAAAAACTCCTTTTGAAAAGGAGAAAAGGGCATTCTCAGCCTAAACTCAAATGCCTTCTTGTACAAATCAAATTGATGACCATCGAAGGGGCTTACGCGATCGGACTTCTTAGGCCTCACGATCACCCATTCTTGAGAAGCATCGCACATCTCCTACTCAAATATAGCTACGATCTCCTCCTTTGATAGCTTGCAACGAATCCCATTTGGGCGACCACCTTCGAGGCCATCTGCTTACGCCTCCTCCGATTACAAAGGAACAACCTTTGTTTAATTGAAGCCGTCAGATGGATACACATCTCTCGGACCTTGATATACCATCCTGGCCAGCTCAGCATAGGAAACCACACTTAAAGCACCTCGGTGCCTTGGCATCGATTTCGGAGACCTGCTTGGTCTCCCTTCATGGCCGCTAATGGAAGCTGAGCCTCCACTCTCCAACCTACATCTGTCGCACGATGACTACACCAAATTACGCTTTATTGATTTTAAACTCTAAATATAAGCACAAAATAACTGGCCAATAGAAATCAGGTACATATGCAGTAAAATTACTGGTAAGACCAGGTTGATCCACAGGGAGCAAATGGTAAAAATACTAGAACGTCAAATATTTCCTTAAGCTAAGCTATCAAATATCATACCTTTAACTAAGCTATAGATTATGATTTAACTAAGATTAAACTAATGAGCAAATGTGAACACTTCAAACCATATAATCTAGCAACAAAAATGAGGGATTCGAGTTTAGGAGATGTAACAATAATCAATTGCAATGCAATTTTATTCTCATTTAAATTGGATTTATGCCTCAAGTTGATATTGAAACTAATTGCTTGGGATTTAATTAAACTCACTAGAACTCGCTCACATCCTAGAGTAGCAAAATTCTAATTACAGCATAAATTATCCCGTCAGGTAATTTATGTATAATTATAGGTAAATAGTAATTTGCTCACACCAAAATTACTATTCTAGTTTAAATTACAGATCAAGCACCACCATGTGACTCAAAATTGTAATTGAAACCGTAGTAAGAAAAGTGAGTTCATGAATTTCATCAAAAACATACATATCCTTATGACAAATCTTTTCAAAAATTCAAGTTGTGTTCATACGGATTATCAAATCTCTCTCGAGTATCTCTAATCCTAATCTCTCCAATCAATATGGACCTTGAACTAATCAAACAAATCATGAACAACAATGATTAAATTCTCAAATAATCAAATGACAATATCAAAACAAGTTAATTTACTCAATTCATCAAATCCATCAATGCATGATCATATATCAGTGAAACATGGCATCTCAACAACAATCAAGCAATTGCAAACCCCGGTTTTCCTAATAGTCAAGTAAAGTCCGGAAACCGAAAAGCAAAACCCTAAATCAGTCTAGTTCAAGCTTAGTGAGAGAAGCTTAGAAACCTTATATCCGATTTTCCTTTGGTTTCATATCAAAAGAAGTTTTATAAAATAAATTAATGTGAATTATTGTTTTAAAGTATATTTCAAACCTTAAAAAGTTTTAATTTCAGAAAAATTTCTATTCCGGGCCTTCCCAAGCCTCATTATGGAAAAGCGAGCCTCGGGACTAGAAACTCAGAAAAATATTCTAGAATACTCTTTAGAACAGAAATTTTATAAGGATTTCAAAAATATAAGTTTTATAATTTTCCGGGCTATAAAAATTACAGTTATAGCATTTTTCCCGTATTTTTTTAACTACCGGTAAAGTAGATGTCTTGTCTACTATATACCACTATTCACAAGTACAACCTACACTACACACTACCCATGCCCTAGTCATACATCCTTACAACTACTCATTATATTTTCTTTTCTAAGAAATTTTTGTTTCTTATTAAATTATTACATTTATTACATTTTATTACATAAATTACAAATTCAAATAAAATTAATTCACTCTCTCTCTTCCTCACATGATGACCGGCGTAACTCCACCCCCCCCCCCCCCCCCCCCCCCCCAAATTGCCCTCTATTTGTTTTATTTTTCTTCTTTTATTAATGCAAACAAACCCTAATTTACTTAATATATAAACTTATTTACATTCTCTCTCTTCATTTCTACTCTTCAAAAATTTTTAACAAAGCAAAAACTTTCCCTATTTCCTCTCTTTGCCGTGAGCTATACACCCCCACACACACACACTCACTTCAAGTTCATTTCTTCATCAAATCTCTCCTTAGGTGATGATTTTTAGCTTTATTACTACTTAATCTTGTAATAGCAAGATTATTCATGTGTGTTTTTCACTTTAAATCCCCATAAGCAAGTGCTAGGGATAAGAAAATGCTAATACATAAATATCAAGCCATCACAAGAGTAGATCTTGTGTTTGATGAGCTTTTGTTGAAATATTATCATGTTCATGCATGTAAAAGTAGAGATCTTGCATGGAAAATATGTGTTCGAGCTTTTAAACTCTTTTTCATGCACTATAAATAGTAGATCTAGCACTTAGACACTCATATTTTTATTGACATTCATGTTCATATAGATATTTTGTATTTTCATGCATTAATGCTCATAAAGATTTAGTTTTTTATATATAAATGTGATAGTTGGTAGATCTTTATGAAGATAAGACAAGGAACTTAAAAAGAAAAGGTTTTTGTTAGAAATGTTCAAAAGAAAATTCGTATGATTTCCAAGACCTATTTTAAAAATCCTTGTAACCACTTTGAAACTCATATTTTATATGAAAAATGAAGGGTATAAGTAATAGGTATCATTAAGTAATGATTTTTATAAGTTGAAATGAGTTTGGATATGAGTAATGTGTAAAACAAGTAGTGGAATCAAGATGAAAAATTTTGAATTAGTATTCAACTTGTAAAATTCGTAACTTTGGATGATGCCTATATAAACACCTAGTATTCAAGCTCAAAATGAATGTTTTATGTGTTAAATGAAGTCCTTAGATAATGGATATAGTAAAGCCTTAAATTTTGATGCATTATACAAGTTTTCTCAAATGAATCATTCAAAAAGTGGATTTTCTAAAATTCGGATTTTTGAGAAAAGCCTATTTAAAAACATATTTGCAAAGTGAAAAATGTAAATTTTTATGTAGAAATGAAGGTCTTGGATAGTGTAGATGATGAAGACTAATTTTTAATTAAGATAACTAGGCATTTCTAGAAATGAAACCCCAAAACATTACTGAGATATCAAAGTTGGAAATTTTGGATTTTCAAGAAATAGTTGTTGGAGTCTTGTGAGATTTAGGAGTTCTCAAAGTTTCCTTATCAAAAATCATCAAGATCATGAATACATTAGACTCATCACATATCATTCATGTTAGGAACCCATTCATATTTTACATATACTTGAATCATCAACTAGATACATTTTAAACAAGTGCAAAACAATTTTTCGGAATTGGAAAAGGTTACTGATCAGATCTGACCTCTCTGTTCCGTGACCTAAATGTTTTCAAAACTTGGAAATAATATTATAAATAGATAGATCTTTCGAAATAGATAGAAATCGATATAAAATTTGCGAAATTCCGAGTTAAAATGACCAAGTGATGGCCGTTTTAAGTTGGAACTTCCGCAAATAGCGGGAATCACGATTTTGTTTAGTTTTGATACATAGTTTGGATTAGTTAAGTAATGAAGTTCTCATTAGGGTATTCTCATTTGGTAGGTGATCCCGAGACCAACGAATCCCTACCACCCTATTATTACTACTAAGAGATCGGTGTACCATGGCCGAGTGAGTATCACTTCCAATTTCAATTATTGCTTGTGATTGTAATGATAGCTGCACTAGTTATTTAGCAAAGACAAAAATGAATATGCATGATGGGGTTGATTGGGAGTTATATTTGTTTGTTGTTGTTATGTGAAGTTAAATTTAAAGAATATCGAAGCCGGGTGATAAATCATTGTTTGTATAGAAGAGTTAGAAATGATTGTCTGCGAGTATTGCTTGATCACCTAAAAGAATTGGTATAATTGATTATTAGACATCAAAGATAAACTTGAACTCATTCATATCACGATGAGGATGAAGCATTAGCATTTGTTGGTTTTTCATGATCCATAAAATGAATATAGTTGGTTAATCGTGATCCATAATACGAATATAGTTAGTTAATCATGATCCATAAAACAAATATAAGTTAGTTAATCGTGATCCATAAAACGAGTATATGAGTTGGTTGACCGTGAGCCTAAACGGCGTCGTACCGCAGGATTCGTTAATCTGCTAACCCGGGATGGAGGGCGCAAGTCCATCCACATATGATTTCCGGCTGGTCATATGTTTGTTGAATTCACGTGTTTGATGCATTCCATTTAACTGATTAATCACTTACTTGAATGTTATGTTTTAATTGCAATATGGAAGTTTTCACTCACTAAGCTAGTGTAGCTTACGCCTCTATAGTTTTTATTTGTTGCAGCACGAGTTTATTTGGCTTAGGCCAAGGCAGGTTACAGCTTAGGTACAGGAGCTAGGCATTTCCTTTAGAAGTTGTATTCAGTTTTGTTTAGACTTCCACATGAAACTAAAAAGACTCTGGATGACTGTAATAGACCTCTAATATTTTTTTGCGGGGGAATGCCCCTTAGACGTTATAACTTTTATGTATGTGTTTTGATTTATTATTTAATGCTATTGAATGCCGCATTAAACTTCTTAACTCCATTGAATAGAGTATTCTATTATCGTAAAGGGACGCCTTACATTTATACAAGACTTTCGAAGGGCTCGGATAGTAATTCGAGAGTCTTATATATCATGTAGCGGACTGTTACGTTTAGGATACCCCTCTGGGGCGTGACAGCAATAAACATACAAATCAATGATAGAAAACACCTCAATAGCAATTTCATTCATCATCTTGCTTTCAAATCCATCAACCCAATTGAATCGGGCATTTATTGATGTCATTGCTTGATTGTAACAAAGCCCTAAAATCACCTCTACATGTTGCTAGAACATTAGGGTTTTAGTGCCCTAAGATTGAATCACAAGAATACATGTTTTTAGTGTTCTCTTTTCTGCCTAGGGTTTCTTAGAATATCTCTCCTTTTCACAAATCAACAAATGATGTATTTATAGACAAAAGTTGTGCAGGATATACACTAGCAAATTTGCAATGTACGTTGGTAATGTAGAAGTTGAATCAGTCGGCCTTCATTGTAATTTAAATCGTCAGAAAATAAAATGTGGCTTTACGCCGACTCAATGTAGACGACGTTGAATCCCCAACAGTCAACGTATGTTATAAACTGGCAACGTTCTGATTTCTACATTGGTGGTGTTGATGCTAGTGCTTATAATTTGCATTCTGTGAGTATTGAGCACCAGCTCTATGCCGGCGGCATAGAGTTGCAAATGGCCCGCATAGGATCAAAATCATCAAAGCTAATGAATTTTGCAACGAACACTGGTGGTGCTCAAGTCAACTTTAATGTTTTTTATTCTGTACTCATCAAACCCCGCTTGAAAGCCAGCGGCTTAGACTCTAGATTTACCGACGTACTTTGTAAAAATTGAAGGTTGAGGACAATTGTTATATACGTATGCAATGTCCGACTGATGTTAACAAATTGCATTCTGTGGACATCTTACACCGCCTAAATGCCAGCAGCATTGATTTAAAAAGTGTCGGCATACGTTATAGACTTGAAGGTTAGTGAGTTCAACTTGAAGGCCGACAGTGCTTGTTCCATTGATGGTTGGCATTGGATCTATTCTTCTCCAACTATGATCAAACTTCATCTCAATTGCATATATGACATGAAATAATATAAAATCACATAATGAAGCACCATTTCCTTGTGATTTCTACAAAATCTATAATAGATTATCATGAATTGATCAAGAAAAAGTGAGTAAAATATGAACTTATCAAAATCCCCCATACTTGAACTTTTGCTTGTCCTCAAGCAAAACAATTAAGATCAAAGTTGAAATCTGTCGTAGAAAATACAAAACTTTAACTTTTTTAATTTCAAGCATCTCTTATAGATCATAACTTGTAATTTTGGTGCCTACTGCTTAAACCAACTGAGTTCATGTAATTAAAATACTTAAATCAAAATTTAGTAACTAATCTAGAGAAAACAAACTTTAATCCCCATGTTTAACAAAAGAACTTTCTATCCAGAAGTAAACACACAGTCCAATAAGGAAAAACAATCATTTAAACTTCAATGGACATTTAGCATGCATATAATCCAAGTAACAAAAATTGAAAGCATGTGGTATCTATCCCTTCCCTAGAATTTCTCCCTTTTTATTATAAGTCTCATGTCATTTAGTGGTTTTGCATTCATATTCTTTTTCTTTCCAAAAAGAATTTATTCTATTTTTGGGAGGTTTTTGCCTCCATCTTTTTCCTTTTTTTTCAAAGTTCAAGTATTGAACTTTTGCCTTTCCTCCCTCAACAGCTTACGAAAGCAGAACTCAGTCCATCTCAATTTCGAAGCCGTTGAAGAACGTAACACCTCAACTACACGAGGAGATACAAGACTCGACCTTAGGTCCACACCTAGGGACACCTCTTCGAGCTGGCCAGGTCACTGGGTTGACCAGCTCATCCTTGATCCAGCCTGACCTCGTTTCCTCATCTTCCCCCACCACACCACACATCCTAGTCACATCTCATGATCGGAGGGACATCAACAACTCGGCCGTGCTCCATGACGTTAAGCCTTCCAATCCGAGTGCCTCGTCCATACCCGGTACAAGGCCTTGTCCCTCGTTAGCATGAGGTAACAAGGGAATAATAAAGGAAAGAGGATAGGAAAGAAAACATATAATACAGATAGGAAAAAAAACTTATCTGACATTCTATTTGCACTTACCTTGCTTTCATCGATAGACTAACTTAATCATCAAAGTGGCCACGCCAGGTAACCCTCGACATCCCTATAATTTGTCTTTTAATATTTGCAGGAGCAGTCTCTACTAGCCTAGATTCAGCTCGTGCAACACAACTTATTTATTTAACAATAAAGGTTTCAATCACGATGAAGCATGTGTTCATATCCTTGTTTAAAAATAAGTAAATTATGCTGAAAGATCATAACGTTTGGTATAAGTTCATTTAATGTCGCAGCATTTTAAATAATTAAAAAAAAGGTAATAATGTTTAGAAAATAAGTTCATTTTATATCACAACTTCTTGAGTAGTTAAAAAAATATCATAACGTTTAGAGAAGTGAATTAATTGAGGTCACTATTGGTATTTGTTATAACATGTTAGATTCTCTAAATTTTAATTTTAAATATTTCTCCTATTGACATGTATCAATGGTGACTTTAATTGACTCACTTCTCTAAACGCTGTGATATTTTTTTTACCGCTTGAAATATTATAATCTGAAATAAATTTACCCTCAAATATTATGACATTATGATGTAATTTACTCTTTTAAAAATTAAAAAAGTGTACATAAGGCTGTAAAAAAGGGACCAAACTGAAAACCATACCAAAAAGGGCCAAAGTGAATTGAACCATATGAAAACTTTTGTATTTTTTTTCTAAAACGGTTTGGTTTAGTAAAGAGTAAACAGCTCGTGGTTTAGTTCAAGACCTCAAACCAAACTGAACCATTTTATATATTTAAAAGAATTCAAACAATTTTTTTCCTTTAATTATTTTTTAAATTTTTATTTGGTTATGTATTCATCATGAGAATGAAATTAGATCAATCATATCATGTTCCCATTATTGTAGTTTAGGATAATTCATGTGAATAAAACTAGTATACAATTATCGTTCAATGGCATGATAAAATCTCTTCTCTCTATGAGTTTTACATATTTATTTGAGTAATTAATTAATTTAAAATATTATTGTTTATAGTTACATTAGTAATAAGAAATATGCAGTTGAAATCTTCTGATATAATTTTTTTTATTTTATAAATAAAAAGATGTTTGAATAGCAAACCGGCCGTACCAAACCGTTTTTTTTTAGTTCAAAAAATTACAAACCAAACCCTATGACTACATTCGAATTTAAAAAAACCGAATCATAAAATATCATTTCGTTTGGTTCGAGAGGTGAATTAAATTGACTTGCACTGCGTCCACATTTAAACATATGTGATAATATATATTTTTTTAAAAAAAAAACTATATTTTTAACTCCCTTTTTTTTTATTTGAGTCCGCATTTTTTTTTTTTCCTTAAGTTTTCAACATCTTTAATACCTTACAAAAGTAAAATTTTCATTAGGTATGTTAAATGTTATGTCCACAGTAGGCATGTATTGGCTTTCAAAATTTCAAGTAGCCTTGAACTCGGCAAAGTGGCCAGATTATACACAATATTTTTTAAGCCCTTGTCTTACTTTTAGTTTTTCGTCCTTGAATTTTTTATACTTTTTTCTGATATTATATCATAAAATATAATTTTTATTAAATTATATAAATAAATATATACTTATTCTCATCATTCCATAAAGTTAATTTTTGGGAACCGATTTAAAGTTAGTGTGATGAATGAAAGAAAGACAATAGAATTAACAAATATTCTATTCGTCAAACAGTTTGAAAACGTTAAAAGCTTACATTAAAAAATTAAGATTAAAATATGAAAGTATACAATATAAAGGGATTTCTTTTTTTTTTTGTTTCACACAAAATGGAAATTCCCCCAAGACTTCACTCTAGTTTCTTGAAGCACACCTTTCTCCTATCGACTTCTCAAATTTGCAAGTCTGGAACTTGATGCAGAGAAACACAATGCGATACCTTCAATCTCCTAAGCTTTTCCATCTAATGACTCTATTCCACCACAATTCGATATGCTCAAAACCTCCAATGCTACCAGTCGCTTAAGGCCTTCTATACTTTTCAAATTTGACAGTTTGATATTTTCATTTCCAGCAGGCTTGGCAATGTCTCACCGATTCGTAGCTCCGTCAAAGACTCACATCCTCAAGTGTCAATCTCATTAGAATTTTAACTGGTCAAGTCCGTGCAGTTGTTGTATTCCACAACCTGATATACTTAGAACCCGCAATGCTCCAGTCTTCCAAGGCCTTCTATTTTCTTAATCAACGACAGCGTATGATTTCCATCTCCATGAGGTTTTGCAAGTTTTCAACACTTGGGAATTTAATCACGCCCCTAAATCCTGAATAGAAAAACAACCAAGGATGAGGGAACTGCAAGATATGCTCCAGATTCTTGCACTGTAAGGTTAAGTTTTTCAGAGAATCAGGAAAATTAATCAAGTTTCTGATATGTGGAAGCACAATGCCAGGGTCATAAGCGAGTACTCTGTAGCCAGAAGAGAGGATCCACTTGTATCCAATAAAGTTGCTGAAAATATTTCAACATTGGCATCGAAGCAATGGAACATCTTTCAAGTTTTTAAACTTATAATAATCATCATCATCTTCAATTCCTTTGATTGCACATGTAGCGAAGTTAAACTGGGGAAGCACTGGCAGCTCTGAAGCTTATGCAAGAAGTTAAATCAAGTGTCTCAAGAATCTTAAGTGTGCAGATGCTCCATGGTAGACTGGAAATGCTAGAATAGTCAAGTTTTAAGATTCTTAGAGACGTTAGTAACCCGATAGCATAAGGAAGATTTTTTAATTTCCTACACCAAGAAGCATAAATTTCTTCGAGCTTGTCTAACACACAAAAACATGAAGGAAACTCCCTCACGAAACATATTCCATCTTAATCACTCCCAATTTTTCAGTTTTGCAATTGATTCAGGTAGCTCAAAATGCTTGTAGCCGACACATCCAGTTCTACTAGTGACCTTTCCACTTCACCAACAAAGGGTCCAAGCTTTTACAGACAACAATCCCGTAGCGACAGGTACTGAAGTTTCACTTTCTTGAACATTGAACAAGGAAGCTCCGTGATGTTGGTGCTATTAAGCTTGAGTGTTGTGAGATATAATAGGTCACAAGTTGAACTCGGAAGGTGGGTCAATGAAGAACAATTAATGGCAGTTAAAACTTGAAGCTTCTGCAGATGGCCAATTGAGACAGGGATTTCTTGTATAGAAGTTCCATCTATGAGGAGCTCCTTCAGAGCTTTTAGGCTACCCACTTCATTGGGCAACATGCTAAGTTCCGTGCAATACCTCAAATTTAAGATGGCTAACCTCTGCAACATACAGATTGAAGGATGTATCTTAACCAATCGTGAACAGTGTTCAAGGATTAAAATTTCTAAACCTAGGCATGAGGAGAAACTTGGGGTGATTATTAGGTCAGCGCAGCCTGTAAGGTTTAAAACTCTCAGCTGTGGTACCTTTTAAAGAAAATAAACAGAAAGTTAGTTCATTGATCAATGGGAACATATAGGAAACACTTGTGAAATTACCTGAATTTGATCCCATAATTCCCAGTTCTCCGTGATTTTGCTCCACGATAAATCGAGGACTTTTAGAAATTCTGCAAGATGTTCAGCATTTTGAAATGGTGCAAAACAGCTTTGCCAGATGAGATTCCTTTGCTGTACACAGTCACTATCAGTAATTCTGCAGGTTATTTCATGTTCCAGCTTGAAGAACCTTATGTTATCCATATGCCCAGAACCTGCAGATTTAATATCAATAAAGTATTTCTCAGAGAAAATCACATCCCCCTGTTGGATAGGATTCCAATGAGCATGAAAATAGTACTGTAAGAAATTGGACTAGAGCCAAGACAGACAGTTATCTGGTCTTAATTTTAGGGAAGTGTTATAGAAAAGCTAGCCTGATATGTCATCTCCATTATTTATGTAGGAGGATAAGGTGACGCCTCATTGCAGCTATGGGCATTCATGAACTTGGTTGGGTTGTGTCGAGTCAACTTATTGTGGTGGTAAGATT
The DNA here is from genome assembly GCA_024138025.1 of Combretum micranthum. Lineage (NCBI taxonomy): Eukaryota > Viridiplantae > Streptophyta > Magnoliopsida > Myrtales > Combretaceae > Combretum > Combretum micranthum. The sequence goes on from JAMXBD010000057.1 coordinate 468,145, forward strand.
GATTGAAATCTGGAAGGAAACAATTGAAATTGCAATTGAGATCCCTAAGGAATTGATTAGGGAAAAGAGAAGTGATTAAGCAACGAGAACTAAAAAGTGTGCTTGGAGTAAGCCATCCTTTGAAGAAATTGCTAGAGCTCATTGGTCTAGCTCCATAGCAGCGGAAACGTGTCAGGGCTCAAGTGATTCACCAAGGCAACAAGACCTTGAAAGACGCTTTATCAAGTACTTGTATTGTCACGGTTGGTATACAGCAATTATCCATATTGGAATAGATTGGAATTGAATGAACAGAAAGGAATAGAATTAGTAAGAAAATGACAAATCCATTCCTATAATTGAGATATCCATGGAATGGAATAAGTATTTACTATGGAGAAAATAACCTGATTAGAAAACATCACCTGTTTTCTCCATTGGCAAACTTAGTCGGTCTTTGATAACTTGTCTTGCAAAACCTCTAACAAAGCGGTGCATCCAGATTCCATTATTTATGTCAATTTTTACCAAACACAAGCGAATAAGGACTTCAAAGTCATGGAACGATGAGGAATGCAAGGAATCATACCACAAAAGTAATGCAACTCTTTTGTCCATTCCATTTGGAAAGCAAGAGATGTCCAGAAACATCTCTTTTTGCTTTTCATTTAAGCTATCATAACTCATCCTTACAATCCCTAGCCGGGTTAAGAACAAAGGGATATTAGGTCTAAAATTTATAACCATGCTTTCCCATTCTGCCTCAAGTTTTCCATTTAGTATTGACCCCAGGATCTCGATCGCCAATGGATCGTAACTCTCATAGGGCAGTACTTCTATAATATCCATTGATAATTTATAAAAATCCTGGAGGGGGAAGTCCTTTCTAAATGCATGCCTGCTAAAAATTTGTAAAGCTTTTCCACCATAAGCGTCCGTTTTCCCAATCGTATAAATATGATGAGCCAAAGAAATAAAACCACCGTGTTCTGTTGTGATGATTATCCTGCTTCCAGGACCAAACCAGTTTAGCTGCCCTACAAAAGCCTCCAGATGAGAACTGTTCGTAGTATCATCAAGGACAATTAGAACCTTCATATGGCAAAACCTTTCTGAATTAGATTAATCCCTTCATTGACAGATTGCAAGACCTCACACTTTCTACCTAGAAGGTCAGATGCTAGCTTAGCTTGCAAACATCGAATATTATCAGAATGTTCAGCCATTTCATCTATATCTGTGAGGAAGCTGCATCCTTCAAAGCTTGATGAAATCTTATCGTATACAGCTCTGGCTAGAGTTGTCTTGCCTGAACCATCTTCCCCCAAAATTGCGAGGATCTGTACATCATTAACTTCTGGATTCAACAAGTCCATTATACATCGCACATGATGTTCCATACCTACTAAATGGCTTCCTGTTTTTAACTGGATCAACTTTAGCTTGTGTAAGACCATTTGACAAACTTCCTTTGTGTGGCTGTCCATTTCATATGGTCTGCAAGATAAAAATATTGAAACTGGCGTTAGAAAACATTTAACATCAAATGGATATAAAGCACCACCTGGATTTATGAAGAGACAATGTGGGTTTCTAATAATACCATCCCTAGGATAAAGCTAGACATGGCAATGCCTGATCAACAAATTCAACCACATTGAGTATCTAGAAGTCTAAAGAAAAATCAACTTACGACTAGGGCTGTAAACAAGCATACTTAAGATGATATAGCACCAAACTCGAACTAGACAAAAAAGAAACACTCAAAGCTCGACTTCGAATATAAACTCCATCGAGTTTTATATTTTAAGCTCGAATTTGTACTTGATAAGCTAGAGCTCAACTCGGTTAGGCTTGATTATTCATATAGAAATAAATTAGACTAAAACATAGTCAAAATTCGTGAATAAAATATGGTTTTTAAATGATTTGGTCTTAATTATAATAAATGTGAAGCATTGAATATAAAGATACTTTAAAAATGAAAAAAAAAAAAACACAAAGCTTATAAATTTTTTATCAAAAAAATATAAGAAGCTCAAATAGGCCCGCGAGCTACTCGAATTGAGTATTTTAAAATTCAAACTTGAACTCGAGCTCAACTTGGTTGCAACTGAGTCGAATTCGAGCTATCATTGAATCAACTTAAGTAACTCGCAAGTTATCTTGACCCACTTACAGGCTTACTTACGACCTATAATTTTTTTCAAATCATTAATAATACTAGACTTACTCCATTTAGTTAATTAATTGCAAATACAGCTAAAGTTTAAATAGTTAATTATAAAAATAAATAAAGTTCAAGCACGGATTAATATTTTTATAATCCAAGTGATTAATCATAAAAATAATTACAATTTATAGATACCATACTTAAAACTTAACTTATTAACCTATAATGGTAAAAAACTATCTATCCGTACTGAATGAACAATACCATAATGGCACGTTTGGTATGCAGGAATGGACCGGAATGGAATCGCAATTTTGGCTTCCATTCCCTTTCCCAATATTTAGAAGCGTTTTTAGAAGCTGGAATTCGATTCTACCTTTAAGAAGGCAAAATCGCAATTCCATTCCCTCCTTATTCATTATATGTATGTAATTACTTTTTTATTTTATCATGTATTCATATTTTGCTTTTATTACTAAGAACATTCTCCACGATTACACTTTTTAGCTATTCCATTTCATGCAATCTTCCAAACAAAGGAATGAATTTGTCATTTCCAAACTTATTCCATTCCAATCCATTCTATTCCAATTCAATCCATTCCATTCTAAATTATTTCTACGTACCAAACATGATATAATAAAATTGCTAATTCTAAGAAATCGAATAAAGCTGCAATATGGTTTTTATTTGTGAATTTTTTTATTTAAATAAGGGTACTTAAGGAATAAAAATCTATCTAATATTAAATTGCTATTTACAGGTTTCAATAATGAATGATCATTATTATGAAATCCCTATTATGGTTAACTAAACACCATAATAACTCTTCATTAAAAAATAAAATTATAATTGAATTGCTATTATGATAAAGTGTTAAAAAGTGGACTGCTCAAAGCACACAAAGAAGTTATAACTTGACTTGACTCTTAATAAGCTTAGGTCCCATTTATTTGGACTCGAAAACTTTTACCCTTACCCAAAGCTGGGAATGGTTATTTAGGCCCTACTGCTTATCTTTAGAGGTTCTATTTGTTCGTCATTGAAATCTTCTAATTAAAATTTATAAACACTGGAAATATTAATCGTTAACTTTATTACTTAATTGCTTAATTCAATGTAGTCTATCAACGATCATCAGCTACCACTAAGTAAAAAATTATATAAAGATTCTTTAAATAAGAAATTGCATCAAACTAATTACTTTATATTTTCATTACTAAAGTTTAGAAAAACATATATCTATATATATGTATGTATGTATGTATTCAATAATTGTGCATTCTCGATGTATCAAATAATTATGCAATATTTGTCTACAGGCATTCCCTTAGATAAGTTCTATAGTTTGCCTTAAATTTTAACATTATTTTGTCTTGAATGAGCAGGTATAGGATTTAGGGTCGATAGGACGGTGTGAAACCTCATTTGCACTCCACTTTTTAGATATTATTTCTTAAATTTAAAAAGCAAAACTTATACTATAACATGTAGATACCACCACAAGACCACTTATTCTTTGAGAATGCTTGGTTTCTAGTATGGGATAGAATAATGAGAACGGTAGGGCACAACACAGCTCAAGAAAGTAGTATAACACAAATTCTACCATTAGGCGTGCTTAACACCATATGGGTGTGCGTGTGTGTTTAATGACATTTATCATGCGCAAGTATACACTAAAATTGTGATTTTTATGTTTGGGCTGTCCTTACTAAAGACAGGTTTCCTACTGGTGAATATAATAAGCTTTCTGCTAGGAAGATTGGTCCAGTGGAAATAATTGAGAATATCAACCCCAATGCTTATCGATTGAAGCTACCTAGTCATGTTCGAACTGCGGACGTCTTCACGTTAAACATCTCCTTCCTTATGTTGGTGATGATCAGAAGAGAAAATTCGTATGGCGAATTCTGTCTACCCCGGGGAGGAAGATGCAAACAAGATAGCAATTAATTATTGGAGAAAAGCACAGGATTTGATAATGGCAGTTCTGTATTTGGGGAGTTTTGGAGTTTTGGATATTTACCGAGCGAGTCCATATTCTGAAGGGAAACGATCCAACGGACAGAACTCACCAGCTTTGCTCGTGACCCAAGCCGGTTTTCGGCCAAATTCCTTCGTTTAGGCCGTCAAAACCGCGTTTTTACTCTTTTTAGCAATTTTTCTTTATGTCTTATCTTTTTATTGGATAATCATTTTTATATGCCGTCTGTGGCATTAATCTCCACCGTTCATTTGTTTTCGCCCTAGGTATTATTTAGATAGGTTTCCTTTTTTGGTAAAAATAGCATATTATATATTCTAGGGTTACAGAAGGGACAGAATATGTTATTTTTGAATGAAATTGTTTGAGAGTGTTCTCTCTTTATCCCAAATTTCGTAAATCTTGTGTAGATTTCGATTTTTGATGCCAAATATCTAGGTATTCTCAGAATCAATGGATATTTGAAGATCACAAGCCGGTATTCGTGCGCGAATCAACGTCTTGCGATTGTTCCCTTCGTATTCCGCTGCGTCACCTATTATTATCACCATTATCATCGCCACCTACAATACTCTCCCGTCGCACCACCATTGCTACCATAATGCCACCAACATTGTTGATGATAATAACAATTTGGTATTAGTTTCATATTAATGATGGTGCATTGGTATCAACCATGGAGGTGATAATGCGATGATGGTGGTGGTGGCTTAGTGCTAGTCCTATATCAGTGAATATAGTAATCATCGTGGTGGTGGTGGAAGCGGTAGCAATGACAATGGAAATAATTAGGTGGTGGTTGTTGCAGCATGGTGCTAGTAAAACCCTATGAGAATAGTGAAATAGTAGTGTTAGTGGTAATATGGGATTTTAATTAGGAAATATCGTTTTATCCACTACAAGATCTTTGTACCACCAAAATAGAAGAAACAAGAATTTTGAATTTTGTTTAGTCCCATAAGTATCGCATAGTACTAAACTTATTTTACATATCAAACATAACATAATGAATTTTGTCAAGTCTAGAACCTTAAAAAGTTATAAATCAAATGCTACCCTTATAATTTATAATACATGGTAGCCTATAGCACTTGTGAAATTTTTCATATCATTTTGATAGTATAAAAGATTATAGGTAGGTGGCCTAAAATCTGATTCTTTGCATTTGTAACTTTATAGGTAGGTAGCCTAAAATCTGATTCTTTGCATTTGTAACTAATATATTCATCAACTTAGTTATATCTAATAAATAAATCATATAATTTTTAATTTTATATTTCTAACAAAGATATACATTACAACCAAATAATAAAACTGAAAATAATTTATTGCAGGATTATCACTAAATTAAAATTTTACAATAATAGTACTTTGGAAAGAAAATAAACGATAGAAAAAAAATGAATGATGATATATGATTTAGGGTTTTTATTTTCAGCAATGGACATAGGTTTAGATCTTGAGTATTTGTTAATTTGAAGTATTAAGCTTTGTTATACTCTATATTGGGTAAATTATATTGAAAGATATTAGAGTTTTAAGAGTAAGTTTAAGGTATCAACGTTTTAAGTTCTTAAAAAAAGGAATCAACTTTTAGAGATAAATTAATTTAAGATATCAATATTTCAAGTGGTTAAAAAGAGATATAACATTTTGCAAAGTGAGTCAAATAAGGTATTAATAATTGATCATTAATGAAAATTTAAGAAACTTGATTGAAAACTTATTGAAACGTTGATACCTTCTTAAATAAACTTTACAAAAAATTGATACCTTATTTGATTTACTTTATAAAACGTTGATTTTCCTTTTTAATTGCATAAAACATTGATAGCTTAAATGAGCTTAGTCCTAAATGTTGATACCTTCATGTGTAATTTCCCCTCTATACCACTGAGAAAAAAGTATGCATTTACTTTTGAATGTTTGTCAATTTTAATATTTGAATCATCTTCAATGTATTAAAAAAGAATAGGATTAGACAAATAACCACAGGAGATGAGGTTGGCAAAATTTTTGCAGCCTTTATTCACACTGTTTTTTTTTCTTGCCTTATACTATAATAACTATTTTTGTTACACTATGTACTTAAGTATATTTAAGATTATTTTTTAATAATTATGTTGTTAGAAGTATTTAATATTATTATTTTACCAAATTAGTTATTGTGAGACAATATGAAAATGATACATGTCGAAAATGGACAAAAAGGTTAATGGATTTAAAGGACTCAAATAGAAGGGAAAGAAAGAACCGAGAATTTAAATAGAAAAATGGATAAAATATTAAGAACCATAGAATTATATACATTTCCTTATTATCAATTAAAATATAGGGTACATGGTAATATTGAATTTGTACCTTTTATACCATAAAGTACAAGTTTTAAAGTAGGTATAAGGTATAGAGTTGCTCGCTTTAGTAGCATGGATTTTTATTATAGTATAGGATAAGAAAGACATCACAATACAACACAAGGAACACAAAACAACATGAGTTTCTTGTTCCCTATTTGTTGTGCTAAGTGCAACATAAGAATTATTTTTTATTTTATGATATATATTTTTTTTCAAAGTCTTATACTTATTATTATGGGTGATACACTTGTCTACCCATGTTCGAAAAAAAATACATAAATCTTAATTGTATAAAAAAAAATACCAAATTAGTATCGCTATATCACATCTTGAAGTAGAGATACAATTATTTCTATTTGTTTTGCATATACCATTGGAGATACAACAACCTAGACATGCAAACTTATAACAGGATTAGTATCACATGACCAAATAGCGATACAAATTTATATAGATTTTTTATTCAAAAACTCAGCACGTCTCGCAATTCTTTCTTTTTTAACTTTTTTCAGTTATAGAAGAAGGCTACGTGATGCACGAGTCCACGCATCAAGGAGACTACAGGATGGTGTATACACTGCCATGAAAAAGTAAAATACTTGCCCATGTTCCAAGAGTTTGATTTGAATTTTGGTTGTTTGACTGCAAGTCCACTCTTTTAATTTAATTTAAGTAAAATGCTAACCCTATATTGCACATTATGTGTAAAAACCTATGTCCCACCTTCAAGATGCGATATAGCAACTTTATTTATGTTATTATTCTTCAACAATTCGGCTTTACGTCTTTTTTTTAAGTATGGTATACATGTAATTTTTCCTAATTATTATACGCAATTAATGTACCAAAATAATCATTTTAATAGTTATATTACTTGGTATTATCATGCATCTTTTTATGACATTTTTTTATTCCATCCTTGTCTAAGTATTTCCCTCATTGCCACCATCACCACTATTGCACACCATTACCACTATATTTCCACCAATATTGTTGACTTTTGCCACTTGTAAAGCACTTTTATGGTGATAGTAGCATGCGTTAGTCAATTAATAGTAACAATTGTGCTAATGAGATGGTGGTTACGTGAGGGAGTGGTGGATGTGATAGTAATGCAAGCATCGTAAGAATTGCAATAATAATGGCGATGAAGTTGCCTTTTTGTGGTTGTGGTGATATAGTGAAAAGATAGAGGGGGTAATAGTTTTGAATGGAATTTTTGAGGTGACAACAATAAATAAAGGTAAAGGAGATCTAACGGTGGTGATGTGTTGGTTATTAATATGGTGTTTTTGATTGGTAACTTGGTGATGGTGAATGGCTGGTGTTGGTGGTAACAATAGTGGTGATGGTGTGGTGGTAGTTGTAATATTGGCAATTAAAAAGATGTGTTAATTTGGATTTCAGAATAATGATTTTATTTTTCTTGTGCTCAAAAAGTTTTATACCCTAGATTAAATGGACAAAAAAATTGAGATTTGTCCAATATAATAGATAAAGTTTTGTACAATACTAGACATATTTATTAAAACAATTAGTTTTTTTTTTTTTTCCTATTCAACATCTCAAAAAATTGTTGCTTTTATCATGTTCAATACCTCATAAATTGTTAACCAAACACTGGTTAGACCAAGTGGGATCAGCGTATGGAAATTAGAACTAAAACCTATTTTATAAATTTCATTACCTACTTTAAGGTTACCACAATGAATAAGATTGAATAGGTTCATAATGGATTCTACATTTCAATAGGATAACCTAGTAACTACATTTCAATAAAACTACATAAATAAGCAAATAGGTCGAATCACTCTCAAGCTTCTTTGTAAACGAATCAAGCTTAAGAAAAAAAAAAAGCTTTTGGTTAAACGAGTCCAGTTGTGCTTTTGTTCAAACTTGTGAACAAGCTTCATAAGTTTGTGAGCAGAAAAATGGACAGCATTACAAATAAACAAGCAATTGAAAGGAGAAAACTCTATGTTTCAATTCTTAAGTTTTTGAATTAAATTCATTAAGAAAAGAATAAAAAAAGTAAAATTTAAATTAATTTCAAACTTTAGATGAGCTTGAAGGCTTTGGCTCGGTGAATTATAGTTATAATTACCCATTTGATAGTACTTAGTAAACTTTATACATTTTATTAATAGGGTAATTGTCATAAATGATATCTAAACTTTGACAAAATATGCAATTACATATCTAAATTTTGAAATAGATTAGTTTAGTACCTAAAAGAATATTTCATACATGACAACAATACCTCTATCACATTGGTTAAAAATGTCATATTAGATGACGATGTTAGCCTATTGATGTATATAAAAAGTTTTTTCAGATACAAAATTGATCAATTTCAAAATTTAAGTACCTTATTACACGTTTTGTCAAAATTTAGGCAAAAAGATCCATGAGCCGATGGTTGTGTTTGTTCTCTTTGCCTCAGGTTCATCCAAAAATTTATGGAGCTTAAATTTACTAGCCGGCCTATCTGTTGGGCCTATGATTCCTACCTAAAACCACTTATGAATGGACAGCACATATGTTGACTACCTTAGTCTTCCACTAATTATAACTAGCTCTGTGCTTAATGTTGTGTTTAGGAAGGTCAAAATCGGCAGAAAAGAAAAGAAGTCAGTGGAAAAGATGATGTTTGGATTCTTAAAAATGAAACGAAAATGAAAGAAATCATCGAAAATCCACAGAAACTGAGGCAGGTTCATTTCTATTCAAAATCAGCGAAAAGGGAAAGAAACCCGGAAAAAACAAAGTAAACTTATAAAAATACCTTATTTGTAAGGATAAAGTTAAAAAGCATAGGATTTAGTTTATTTATCTCAATATTTCATCTCATTTCCTTTTATTTTTATACTAACAATCCAAATATAAAACATAACATTTATTCCCTCTCATCTCTTTTCATTTCATATTTTTTTATCTGATTTCCATATCTTTCTCTTGATTTCCACACTATATTAGATTGCCAAACACAATGTAAAGCAAAATTTACACTAAACTAGTAACCATATAAAACATAAAAGTAAAGATATCGAAGCTAGTGACTTTAAATTGTATATAAATCAGAAGGTGTATGTGCTTAAAAATTAAATATAATCAAATTTATATTATAGAATGATTATTGAATCAAACTATACATATAACTGATGGTTTAAAAAGAAATTCATGAACACTCTAAAATATATTTGACAGTTTACCCGCTCTTGAAGAAGAAAGATAGTTTGAAGCTAGAAGGGGGGAAAAAAATTGGAGCGATAACAGTTTATTCGCTCTTGAAGAAGAAAGATAGTCAATTTATATTAATAAGTTGTTACGATGACTATGGTGATCTAGGTAGACAATTTTCTGAGCTATCCTTATCAGGATAACTAATAAATATATAAGGATTACTGATTTAATACAATTATAAATATATAGTTATATATATAGATATAATATAATAAATAGATACAGATAGGTAGATATACATAAGAAAATCCATAATTATTATTTTCGCTATATATTGTCTTTTTTGCTAAATTTTAATTTAAATTAATTTAGATATAGAAACGTATGATATATAAATTATTATAAAAGATTAAAAAAAAAGAGTGCTGAGTTTAAAAAAAGAAAAGGAAAAAGGACTACCGACTTAATAATATAAATAAATAAATAAACAAAAGGAATCAACTTGAGCTTATAATTTTAAAGTGTGAAAGTACCCGACCGTCGCCGGAATATACCATGAACCGCTATTTGTGATCTTTATTAGAGCCTGTTCCACGGCCTTATCTGGGACCTGAGAGGGTTCGATGCCAAAGAAAATGGGCAAAATACAATCGGTGTCGGAATTTCGCATGCGCTCCACCATGTACCCCAATTTCCGGGGGTATCGTACATTGGAAGCAAAGCCTTTTGAAAACACCGGTATGAAGGTTTTGCTGGCCTGAAAAGGAAAATCAGACATTTCGGAAATGCGTATTCCGAAGGTCTCCATGTATCCACGCAGCCTTCGACTGAACTCCTTCACATCGTTTGATTCGTCGTCACAACATATGGAAACATCGTAACTGTAATCTTCATAGTCATCGGAAGTGAGGCTTGAATTTTCGCTCATGGCTTTTCCTCTCTTATGTTCCTCTTTACACGTATCCGACATGGATCTCGATATTCCCTTCTGCTTTTGATTTTCTGCGGAGCCAGCGAGATTGGAGCTTGATTTTCCATGTATGGCTTCGGGTAACTTGATCATGTAGGTATCTTCTTCTACTCCTACTTCTCCTTCACCTTCTTCTGCTTCATTGAATAAGCTGAAGAAATCTACGGAAGGAGTGGCAGGAGAAATAATAGAACCTGAAAACAACGGTGAAGGACTATTCACTTGCCAAGGACTGCTAAAATCTTGTATGAACGAATTCTGCATTTCCGTAGCCACGAGAATATCGCCGAAGATATCCCCGGGAGAGTCGCCGGCGCCGGAGATAATATACTTGGAAACTGTCCTGGCAGGAATTCAACTCCTTCCAATATACTCATGATCAAGTCATCATCATCTCTCAAGGTGGCTGCTGAGGTTTCTCTTTCCGTGGGTCTGGTCCGCTCGATGGAAGCCAGCCTGGCGGCGGGAGAGAGTAACTCTCCGGTGGAAGTTGTGATGGCGGTGAAGGCATCAGAGGAGAGGCCGGTAAGGCGCTGGACGATGGACCGGAAGTCGCTTTCTTGGACATGGATAACTTTAGGGGACACAGCGTATATGATAGTTGGCTGTGGTACCTCGTCAGAGGAGGAGGCAGCGGCGGCGGCGTGGGTTTGGGATTGGTGGTGGTGTGGTGGGTGGAGAGGGGGCTTCTTGGAGATGTTGTGGGAGATTTTGCTGACTTTAAGAGGGGAAAAGCGTCGGCCTCGGTTCTGGTTGCCCGGTGGATGTGGTGGTCGTCGCGGTTGTCCGCCGGCTGGGAAGTGATGATGGGATGGCTCCATAAAAATGATTGGAATCTTTGGGTGTTGCGAAATTATAGTATGGGAGACCGGGGAGAGGATTTAAGATTTGGTTTCGAGGTTTTGGTCTGATTCTTTTTAGTGGTACGTGTTTTGGTCAATTTTGTCAATGGTTTTGGGTTGTGAAGAGAGAGAAACAGAAAGAGAAAGAGAGTTTGAGGAAAGAAGCTGGAAGCGAGAGCACTACACTTATGACTACAGAAAAGTCAACGTAACAACTAGAGTTGACAAATACCATAACCGTGGATTGATCCATTTAACCACATTTAAAATGGGTTAACGTTGATTTTTTTCAACCTATTTAAAATTGGGCTTAAAAACCCAACCCGTTTAATCATGAGTTAAAGTGGGTTAACCGCAATGGGCCGGGTTGGCCCACTTTTTTTTTTATAAATATATGTGTAGATGAAGTCATGAAGACCCGACCCAGTGTTTAAAAATTTCATGGAAAAGTGTGTTTATATATATATATATATATATATCTAGCTTTAAAGCTTTTGGAAAATTTTGCTATCTTTCAACGGTCCTGGCTCGCTTCAATCACATACTTTTTTTATAAATTAACAATCAAAAAGCAAGAGTCATTAAATATTTTCCATATACGTAGCAACAAATGATTGAAGAGTTAAAACCGATGTAGACACCAATCGCTATTGAAAAAATTTATACATAATATTTTTATTTCTTTTGATTTAAAATATTTTTCCCAAAAGTAAAATATCTTTTTTTTTTGTATTTTTTAAATCATAACCCTTGGGCTGGCCCGTTTAACCCACCAGCCTGTGTGGATTGGGTTAAGGTTAGGGTTATAAATTTTAGCCCGTTTATTAAAGTGGGTTAAAATTTGTTGGCCCGTTTAACCCACCAGCCCGCATAGACCAGGCCGGGTTGGCCCATTTAACCCACTTGCCCAGCTCTAGTAACAACGTGTCTTAGAAATTTATTAATTATTACACTTATTTAGGTGTATATTTAAAAAAAAAAGATAAATGCTAAGATGATCATCGGAGATAATAAGGAAAATTCGAGTTTGGTAAGGTTTTTGAACCAAAATACATCATACTAAAATTTATTCACAAAACTTTTTCTCCTGTACTTTCATATATATGTTCAAAAAAAAAAAGTACTTTCATATATATACACACACATTATACTAAAATTTATTCACAAAACTTTTTCTCTTGTACATTCATATATACATTAATATATAACTTATGTAAATTATGCTAAACATTGGAAAACTGATGTAAATTGAATTACCCTACATATACATATAATTTTGTATAAAATCGTTTACCTTTTATGTAAGTAATATATGCTTAACATAATTTAGATAAAACAATGTGTATATAAGTAGATAACAATGTATAGCTTTCTGAAAATATAAATAATACATAACAATGTATGTTTTCAAAACACTATATCAATTTACTATGTGCAAAAATATCTATAAAAAATAATTTCTCACACATGCCTATACGTATAAGTATATCTATTAAGGTAGAATCTCTTACAACTTATTTTCACCTTTTCAAAGACTTTTAGTATGTTTTTCCTTAGTATCGCTATACCATTATCGTTTTCTTTTAAGGTCTTTCTAAATTCTAGTGCACTGAAGATCTAATTTCGAATCTTATATTAAGGGGACTTATTATCTTCTTCATTTGTCTTATGCTTTTCGGATTACCAAGATGCTATAAGAAGTTTTATCCTCTAAGATTCACCATCTTACACTTTTCATAACTATGCCTTCTTGTTTCGATTTTCCGTTCATCTTTTTGGATTTGGATCGTGCTATCGTATGTGACCTATAAAATTTGAGCAATGTCACTATACTCTTTAGATTGATATGTTTTGTGAGATTGATGATAGTATTATTGGTGATAGATAAGAGTATAAAAATTATAATTTAAAATCTAAATCTTTTAGCTAAATTCACTAATTTACCCATGTTCTACCCTGCCCCACTATTTGGTAGGTTACTCCCATCTCTCACAACTTGAGGCTCTGATATCAACTATGATGACTACCATGGTATTCCTTCAACATTCATAGTCAGATGTAGGACAGGAGATGACTACATTAATGCGAGTTAAGCTCCTCGATTGCATTAGATCTAATATTTTTTTCTAGCTCAACCAAGAGAGATAGTTGGGTGCTTTTGCCTAGTAGAAATTCCTAAAAATTGTCATCTCACATGAGCACTCGTTGCATGAGAGTCATCTCATGAGTCATAAATCATGAGACTCTATTTAAATATTTAATTATCTCATCAAATCATAATATTTCTCAATGCGAAAATAACTATGGAACTCCTTCTTCCCACAAATTGATAGAACCATAAAGAGTTGGTATCTCCTACCTAGCAGTAAAATTGGTTACCTATGCGAATTCAATTGGAAAAAAAAAATTCACAATTGAGTCACTATAATTACCACCTATTTTACTGCTTAACTGTCTAACCATTTGTGAAAACCACTTTGGAGTTGGATAGCTCTCATTTATCCCAATACAATCCCATCCCATTCTTATGAGATTACTTGCAAGACAATTTATTAGAGAGTGAACAAAACCATGACTTAGCAATAAAGGAGTGCAATATTCTCATTACTACCTTAAGCACAAATAAATTATCAATTATATGTTATGCATGAATAAGTGTGTGTAATGCAATCATCATATGGTGTCTTCTGGTAACCAGTGTGAAGTCTAAAGTCACCCTTCCTTCCCTAACATAGGGTCAGGGAATTATTTCATCAATGTCCATCCAATCAATTCCCTTATCTGGCAAGTTATAGTATACCTTAAATGCAACCCTACTTTATATACCTTAAATGCAGTCCTAAGATGAGATGTCCAAATAAGTCCCATAATATTTACAGATACCTTAATTCCAGTCCGCAATAGACTCATAATACCTTAAATGTAGTCTTAAACTAACTTACGGTATCTTGAATGTAGCCCTAAATCCATATAACTTATGAAATGACCCGCAACAATGGATATTTTAAGGCTTTAATAATACACAACATCCCTAAATTTTTTAGTCTATATTACCAAAACAGGATACTTAAAAATTCTTTATAAATAAATTTTGATAAAATTATATCCAAAAATAATTTGTGGATGTCTTAAATGCAGTTTGGAATTGCTTACATTTCCACCATATCCATCATGTGATAGTGATGGCATTAAATGATGTAAAACACCATACAATATATGTTAGCTTTTATTATATCCCGATATGCATTATTAGGTTCAAGGGCAACCAACTAGAATATAATTAAAACAGCACACACAGTATGCAACAATGCATATTTCAATGAATAATTAATTCATATCACAATCTGAATAGTAAGCAAATTCAAAGACAAGTCAGTAATTATAAGTTTTTGTTACAAATCTCCCATGGAAGTCCATAACAAATTTTCATAGCCGATGTGTTACAATAAATAATATTCTTGGTATAAAGAATCAAAAAGGTTAAAATTTTAATACAAGAATGGTTCCTCATTACTTATATTTGTAATAATTTGTATACATTAAGTATCACAGACCAAATGGATGTTTTATTCTTTTGTTGAATAAAACTCAATTTAAACTAATTAAAACATACGAAAAAAATTAACTAATTAAAACATCGAATGCACATGCTGATACAACATAATTGCATATCATTATAACTTATAAGCACATACATAAATATTTTTATTCTTAATATATATACTTTTTTTTCTTGTTCCAACTGACTATAGCATAAGAACATAAATATATACATAAAACCCTCTAAAATTTAACAAAGTTGATTCTATTAATTTTTTTTCACATATTAGTGGCTAAGTTAGGATAAACCAATCAATTGATCATAACTTACAATATTTTCCTTATTTTGATCAGGTGCGGCTCTCACAAATTTTTCAAAAAAAAAAAAATCTTTTAATTCCTTGGCGAAGGTTCATTAAATGGATTCAAGTTTGATATGGATTAGATTAAAAGAAGTAAAATCAGAAAACGAAAAATCCAGGCTCGACAACCGTGCTAATACTTGATATGTGCGCTGATTGTTGATGATGTAAGTATATCGATTGTCTAAGTTAAATCTATATAATTGCATGAATTGATTGCCATGCATGGTTCTATTATTTGGAATATATGTTCAATTCTTGAGTGTTTGATGGTGCTTGCACTATTGCATTTATGGCATGGCACGACATGAAAGGGCCCAATGGGCCATATTTCAAGAGCTCGGTTCGAAACAAATGGACCTAAGGGTCATGATTTGATAAAGCTTGGTTTTCTCTGAAATCTCGGTTTATAAGCTTGATTTAACGTCGATAGAATTGCATGCTTGGTTTAAGTCTCCTATGGGCCGTTTGCTTGGTTATTGAATCTTTGGATTCTACTTGGTTTTTTAAATCCCTTTAGTTTGATTCCTGCTCAAATTATTTTGAGCCACTATATGCTACTCATCTCGGTTGAGCCGTTATATGCTGCTCATGAGGCTACCTAAGGGTTGCGTGATCGTTAAGATACTGGTCAGCACATGTCACGTATATTAGCATGGCATTCAAATGCTTATGAATTTGTAATTTATAATGAATTGTCATTATATGTGCCCTTTATTACTCTGCTTATTTGTTATGCTTCTATACTGGTTATTTGTTTTACTCCTGTACTCACTTAGTTCAAAAGAATTGGGATGTTAGTATTTCTAACCTCATATATTATAGAATATGGTTGATGCAGTTAAGCGGGGTTCGGGATTTGCATTGAGAGTTCCAAGTACCGGTTTAGAGGATCTAATATTTGAAAACAACTTGAGATTATAGGTGTAAACCCCTCAATTTTAGGATAAAATTAGAGTAAACCCTAACCCTAATCAAACCGGAACTTCAAAGTTAACAATGATCAAGGCATACTAGTAATTTAAACTCCGATAATCCCGCATTCAAAAACTGAGAATAATAAAAATGATTTAATGATAGATTATAGTTCAGAATAATATAAGATAGCTTAAAAAGATCAAATTAGTTAAAAATTCAATCGTTTTGAGCTCGAACGGGATCAATTCTCAAAAAACGAGTCCTAGTGCTCGTGATAGTAAAAATTATCTGAAAATATGGTTAGGCTCGTAATTTAACAAGGACTCGTAAAATATCAGTTTCGTAATTTTTTGGTATATAAAAATATCAGATATAACATATTTATGCGTATTTTTTTTACTATAAGTATTTTATTTGTTTAGGCTACTATTCATTGTATAATTTCTACTATTCATTACTATTTACTATCTCTACTTTTTTTTTACTACTTACTTCTTACATTCTACATATCTATTACTTACAATTTACTTTCTCCATAATACTTTTTACATAACCTCTCTTACACTTTATTTATTTTTCATTACAAAAATACAAAGTCAATCAAATCTCCCCTCCCTCTCTCTAAGATCACGCCACCATCTCTCTCTTGTCATCCATCCATTTTCTTTTTATTTAATTTTATTACAACAATTTCCCTCCACAATTCTCTATAAATACCCCTTCTCCCTCCACTTCCTTCACATATCTCATTTTTCCTACCAAAATCTCTCCTCAAATTGTTTTTTCAATTCTATTTTCTTTCCATAAAACCATCATTTACTTACAACTACCAACTCTTCATTTCTTCTTCAACCAACACATAAATCTTAGGTAAAAATTCTCAATATTTTGTTTTCATGTCATGTAACTTAACATGACCATGGTGTATTTCCTAAACTTATGGGTGTTATGGAAGCAACACTATATTAATACTTTGTTCTTGTTCATGCACACTAACTTCATTATGTTATTATGTTGTTATATTGTTATATTGTTATTATTGCTCTAATCTAACTCTATATATATTATGTATATCTATATCTATATTTCTTAGAGCCTAAATACTCACTAACCTAACATCTTATTATTATTGCTCTTATTATTATGCCTTTTCTTTTCTTTTCTTTTCTTTTATGGGACTTGTCTACAATCTAAGTCTGGGGAGCCTTGATACCAATCTAAGACTCCGTGATTTTCTTGATTTATTTTCTTTCTTTTCTTTTGGAATTAGTCTATTCTTAGTTTTGGGAAGCTTTGATGAAGTTAAGGCTCCCAATACTTGACCTTATATATATATATATATATATATATATATATGCTTATTTGCTTCTTATATCTCTATCTTTCTTTACATGAATTATTCTCATCTTTCATAATCATATTCATTCATGAGCACAAAGATGTTGTCACAATAGATATTTCTTCAAATAATAAAAAAGAACTCTTTTCTTTTTATAAAATAGGAACTAAATACTCCACAAAAATAATATTTAGCACTTAAAAGAAAATTTTCCATTTAAACTTAAGATTTTAACCTAACCACATTTTTTATAAAACTTAAATAGGTTCATCAAAGACTTTGAAAATCAATTATTAAGTAAGCTTCTACAAGACTAAATTTTTAGTATTATTATTCTCTCTTCAAAGTCAAAATGAAATTTTTGCTAAATTTTAATGTTGATAATTCTTTATTATGAAAGATTTTCTTAAAAAATTTACTAAAAAGGTTATGCCATCACTTGATAAATATTAAAAATAAAACAAGTTTTTCAAATCAAGATAAAATCAACTAACTATTTTAGCAACCGACTTAGAAAAATAAAATTTGCCAACAATCTAAGAAAGTAAAGTTTTCAAATAGTAAACTTATTTTATAAAGAAGTAGAAGAGTAAAATATGATGAGAGGACACACATTTAACACAACTCAAAACATTAGGTTTCTCCAACAACTTAAGAAAAGTTTAGGAAATCTTATTTTTCAATCACTAAAAATAAAAGTGGTAAATATCCTAAAAGACCAAATTTTATGGAAATTGGTTCATCTTTGAAAAGTTAGGCAATAAAAATATAAAAGAAAAACCCTTATTTATAATAACCCAATAATTTATAGCTTTCTTTGTAGCCACTTAAAGAGAAGTTTGTCAAAGTCCAATTTATCAAACTCATAAGAGAAGTTGTTTTATGAAAAATAATTATAGAAACAACATCAATAAAATCATGCATAAAATGTGAGTTCGTTTATGTATCAAAAAAATTTTCAACCATGTAAATATCTATATATTTGTCTAAGGATTTTTGGATGAAGAAAAGCTTGGAAAATTGTATTTTTGAGGGCTAGGAAATTCGTGGTGATTCTGTACCTAGCCATTTCGGGACCCAAACAACTTTTTATGAAAATAACCTTAAAAATAGATAAATCTTATCGAGTAGGTAAAAACAACATCTTATATGTGAAATTTATAGTTAAAATGAGTAAATTATGACCATTTTAAGTTGGAATTTCCATAATCCAAATTTTTCCACAAATTTCAAAATAAAATTAGAAAGTTTAAGTAAAGTTTCGATGAAATACTCATCTTAGGTATTTCTTTTATCTACGTGACAAAGAAGAAGAAGTCCCGTATCCCGAAGATTACTTTAATTAGGAGTTTTTCCGCATTATTGTTGGGTGAGTTTACTTTCTTAAGTTTTCGTACTCATGCTTGTACTTATAGTATTAGAAGCACTAGAAGTAGGACAAGATGAAAATGGAAAGTGCATATGCCTTATAACATTGGTTGAAATTATGTTGAGAATATTGAGGCGTGAATTGTTATTAATTAAAGGTTCGATATATATTACCATGTTGATGTATTAGTAAATTTTGTGATCGTCTCTAAGCTATTTTAATTACTTGAAAGAATTTAATAAATGGATTCATGCATATCATGTAGTGAGTCACATTGTATTCATTATTATGTAGTTGGTGAGATAAAGGTATAATAGTGTTGGCGGGTATAACCGATAGTATCTACGTGTTGACGAGTAGTAGTCAATATAATCTACATGTTTTATTGGCAAGTAGCAGTCAGTATACTCTACATGTTTTTGTGTTGGCGAATAATAGCCAATATGACCTATAAAAGTATTATTTTAAAAAGTGTTGGTCATCATTGGACGATATATCTAATCCCGAATGAAGGACATAATTCATTCAATATATGGTTTCTGGAAAAAACATGTCTTGCTTGCTCACGTGTTTAATGCATCACATATGCTTGTCTAATTATAACTTATTTGATATATTGATTCGAGTATGATAACCCGAGAATATTCTCACTAAGCTAGTTAAGCTTACACTTTCATAAATTTTTGTTGTCATAGGAACATCTTTTGATCTACCCGAGGTTTCCTTATATCTAGGTTAGATCACGCTTTTCAAAACCTTTTTAGGGAAATTCGATCAAAGATTTTAGATAGAAATTGCCTTAAAATCTTTTGGTTATAGAGTTTTATGTATGTAAGACTTAAGTTGTATTATAGATCCTTGGATTTGATCGGGGGAATACCTTTAAGTTTATGTAAAGACCTTATTATGATTAATCTAGTGGATATATGCTTCTTATTTCTTATATGCTTTATATTACTGCTTAAACCACATATCCCACCGGTGTCTCCTATTTAAGGCTCCAAAGGAGCCGAGCTATTCGCGAGCTACTCGAGCTCGGCTCGTTTCAGGCCCAGTTTGGCTCGGTTCGTTTAGCTAAACAAGCCGAGCTCAAGCTCCATCTCAGGCTCGTTTAGCTAAACAAGCCGAGCCTGAGCTTGTCCTCAAGCTCGCAAGCCGGCTCGTGAACAAACTCATTTTGGGCTCATGAACAAAGCTTGTGAACGGGCTCGTTTAATATATATATATATATATATAAATATTGATATTGTATTATTAATATATATTAGTGTAACATTATATATAATTATTTATATTAATTTAATATTATAAATATAATTAAAAATAATTATATAAGCTAAACGAGCCGAGCTCAAGTTCGTTTAAAGAAATGAGCCCAAGCTCGAGCTTGGCTCGTTAAACGAGCCGAGCTCTAGCTTGGAAAAGTTTAACGGGCTCGGGCCCAAGCCTATATATTCCAGACTCGTTAAAAGCCCGGCTCGGTTTGAGCCCGTTAAAAAATAAATAAGCCGAGCCCGAGCTTGCAAAAGCCGGCTCGTTTGCACCCCTACTCCTATTACTATGTTAGGTGCCTTACATATAATATCGAGACTTTCGTGTGAGTAAGGTAGTCATTCTTAAGTCTTAATATTGTATATGGCGGACTGCCACATTTAGGGTACCCTCTAGGGCGTGGTAATAGGTTACTATGTTACCATACAAAAGTTATCTTTGAAACTTTTATAGTTTGTGAAATGTCTATTTTAGTAAGACTCTATTATGAGTTAGGTAGACCCTATCTGCTTTGAATAATAGAGTCGTATAAACCACATAGATTTGTAGTGCCCATGAAAGTTTGAGTTATAAAGAATTTGGAATTTTTATAATAGCCTTATCCTTACTTTAAGGATGGCATCACATCTTGCCTTTAGGTACCATATTTTAAGTAAACACCTCAAATGACGAGGCATGATATCTAGGGATGCAATCGGGGCGGGTCATTATAGGGTACTCAGCCGGCCCGAACCGTTAAAAACCCTATAGGGTCTCGGGACGGGTTTGGAAAATTACTTGCTGACCTTATAGGATTTCGGGGTGGGTTCGGGTAATTAAAAAAACCCGATGAGTAACCCGAACCTGTCATAATATAAATAATTTAAAAAATTAAATATGAAATTTTAAAATCACAATTATGTAATATATTTTTATTATTTCTTGACTTTTAACATCTTGATCTGCACCTTCATTGTATTTAAGATGTAAAAGCCCTTACGAATTTTCTCGTTGAGCTAACACAGTAAACACATTACACACTGATATTATTGCTTCTTCGCTTTCCCTCTTACTATCAACATTTTTGAAAACATGTTTTTCTATTCTTGAGTCTTCACAAGGCACGGTTTCTACATATGTATTATGTATATTTATGTAAGCGAAGTAATGTCTTTTCATCTACATTTGAAAATCTTCTTATGATAGTTTTAAACCTTCATATTTCTTAATAAAGTTATGGCATATCTTGTAAAATTCATTCAAGCATAGTTGTAACTAACTATTATGCTCCTATAGGATAAAATTATCGTTAAATTTTGTAATTTAACTAAGTGTTGAGAAGAGGAAAAAAAATTAAGCGGGTCGCGGGCGGGACGGGTCAGGGTCAAAACCCTACAGGGGCGAGTTTAGATATTGAATAGAAAACCCTGTAGGATCGCGGGGCGGGTTTGGGAAACCCTATTGGGAAACGGGGCTGGTTCGGGTGTTATATGACTCGTCCCAAACCCGTCCCAGTTGCATCCCTAATGATATCGGGTATTAAGAGTCATCACCCCCTTGTGGTTGACAAACAAGATTAAACATCTTGAAACCTTATCGAACTGGAGGAAGCTGCTTAGGTGTGAATTTAAGGTTGGAAGCTAGAGCTCATTAAAGCCATAGTAGTTAACATCATTGTCCACATTGATATTTGATTATACCTTATGCTTGACTAGCTGCCCTTTCGATTTGTCTTTCTTTTTAGATTTTTTTGACAAATCACCGAAAAAATACAAAGCCATTGATTTTTTCGTTTCTTTTTCTTTTTTGTGATCAAATAAAAAAAGCTGAAATGCCAAGTGCAAATGTGCAATGAATAATATGTTTTACAACTACGAAGTAATGACAATAAAGGTAACAAAGAAAATAAAATTATGAGTGTGGTTGATTTTTGATAACTCTTGAAAGTAAAATGCAATAGCAAAGTTTGATATTTGTAATATCAGTGTGAGCATCTCTCAAAAACAATACATTTATTTATAGCCAATTCTTGCCTTTTGACCGTTTTAAATTTTCCAAATGCATAAATAGTAAAAACTTACTTCTTAGTGAGATTCCTGACACTTCACAATTAATTCATTTATAAACACCCAAAATTTCAACACACACAATTAATTCCACGCATATGGTATTGTTTAAATGAGTAAATTTTTTCACGAGAAAGAATAGTAAGATAAAGTAATGTCACTTTTTTTACGAGTCTTTTGTTGCTTATATACTGCTGTTCACCTAATCCCATTTCACCCGAAAAAAAAAAAAAAAAAGGAAAAAGGAGGGAATAGCTAAACACATAAATTTAATTGCATTTCCCCTACCTTTCTTTCATTTCAGTGGATTTTGTAAGATAAATTTACATGATTCATAATTCAATATTTCATGAATTATATTCCATGATCTTTGAACTATATGATTATCACATGTATAGTTGGATAAATGAACGTACCTTTGTCCATATTTGAATATCAAAGAACGAAATCTTTTGTTTCCTTAAGAGACACCTTATCCCTCCAATCCAACCTTATTTCACCAAAGGAATAATTTCTCTTCCTTTCCCTTAATTTTTTATGATGGATTTTCAAAGTGAAGACAAGAGTGAAGATTAAACTTTATTGTCAACTCTTATACATATATAAAGGGCAGGAAGAGGACCATACCTCTTCATGAAATCGTAAGGGGCGTCTTCCATCAAGACACCCATTATGAAGAGTCATGTCATTTAGATTAAAAGTCACGACTCTTCCAAAATAAACTTACACAATGGGCCACAAATTTTAACATTCTCTCACTTGGCCCATATATGTTTCTTAATAACTTAGAATAACATAATGTGCACGATAACATTAATCTAAGTCTTCATTATGTTGACTGTACCGTTATATCACATTAATTAAATTAAAAATTAATTAGAGTCATGGCGGTTGTACATCATCATCTCGACATAGTTCCTTCCATGTACTACATAATTAATCTCTAATTTGACCTTAACTTAATGAAGAGATAAATAAAGGTCTAACTTTAATGTCTTTATGAAGACAATTCCTGTTAACATAATTCTATTACAATCATGTATACAATATAGAAAAACAGGAAATATCAGAAACACTATAATTGAGCTCAAGAGTGTCATACACACAAATACAATAATCTTTAATCAGGACGTCCTTTAATGCCCATTTTTTCAACATGCTCTCTAAAAATATTAGGTGTTAATCCTTTTGTTAATGGATCCGCAACCATCAGTTTTGTACTAATATGTTCAATTGACACCCTTTGTTTCTGAAGCTTCTTCTTTAATGGCCAAGTATTTGATCTTCATGTGTTTTGCACCCTTTGAATACTTGTCGTTCTTTGAGAAGAAGACTGATGCGGAGTTGTCACAGTAAATTTTCAGCGGCCTACTAATAGTGTCGACAACTTGAAACCCTGAAATGAAATTCCACAGCCATAAGCCATGAATTGTGGTTGTAAACCCCAGTAATCTCATAGTTAAGAAAACCCCGGAAGTTGAAAAGTGAAACCCTAATCCGGTTCAGTTCCAGTTTAGTGAGAGGAGTTTAGGAACCCTAAATCCGGCTTTCCTTTGGTTTCATAATAAAAGAAATTTTATAAAATAAATGAAAATGAATTATCATTCTAAAGTATATTTTAGGCCTTTGAAAGTTTTAAATTCGGAAATTTTTCAAATCCGGGCCTTCCCGAGCTCAATTACAGAAAAGCGTGCCCCGGGACCACGAACTCAGAAAAATATTCCGGAATATTCATTAGAACCGTAATTTTATAAGGATTCCAAAAATATCAATTTTATAATTTTTCGGGCTATAAAAATTACAGTTATAGCTTTTCCATGTTTTCGTTACAACCGGTAAAGTAGATGTCTTATCTACTATTCACAAGTACAACCTACACTACACACTACCCATACCCTATTCTTACACCCTTACAACTACTCATTTCAATTTTCTTTTCCAAGAATTTTTGTCTCTTAAATAATTATTACATTTATTACATTTTAATTACTTAAAATACAAATTATCAAATTTCAAAACACACACACACACACACAAGCCAAATGGCCGGCGCCCCTCCCTCCCCCCCCCCCCCCCCCCCCCCCCCCCCCCCCCTTCTTTTCCCCCTCATTTAATTTATTTTTACTATTTTTATTCATTAACAAACCCTAATTTATTCATATATAAACATATTTTTCTCTCTCTCTCTTCATTTCACTTGTTTCAAATTTTTACCAAAGTGAAAAACTCTCTCCTCCTCCTCCCTTTGATGCCGTGAGCCCCTCCCTCTCTCCCTCACACACTCAAGCACAAATCCTCTTCTTTTCTACTCCAAAACTCCATTGTTATGTTGATTTTAGGCTTTGTTCTTCCTAAATCTTGTAATGGCAAAGCTATATCTTGTGTGTTTTCCCATTTAGTCCCAATGAGCATATGCTAGGGACATAAAAACACTTGAGCAAGAATATCAAGCCATCACAAGACATGGACCTAGTGTTTAAATGAGTTTATGTTAAGATATTCTCTTGTTCATGCATGAAAAGTAAAGATCTTGCATATATATTGATGTTCATGCCATGAAGTTTATGATTCATGCATTATATTTAGTAGATCTAATGTTTAGACATCCACATCTTCATCTACATGCATGTTCATATAGTTATTTTGATTTCCATGCATTGATGATCATAAAAATGTAGCCTTGCATATGTGTAGATGTGTTAGATAGTAGATCTCCATGTATAGAAGGCAAGAAGATTGAAAAGGAAAAGGTTTTGTTAGAAATGGTTTGTTGAAAATTCGGATGGATTTAGAACCCTACCTGAAAGACCACCAAAACCACTTTAAAACTCATGTTTTTCATAAAAATTGGAAGGTATATGTAATAGATATCCTTGAGGAGTGATTTTCATAAGTTTAGATGAGTTTAGGCATGATAAAAATGTAAAACAAGTAGTGGAGTTAGAATAAAAAATATTGAGATGCTGATTAGAAGTAAAATTCGTAATTTAGGATGGTGCCTACATGAACCCTTAGTATCCAAGCTTAGATGGTATGTTTTATGAGTTAAATGAAGTCTTTAGATGATAGATATATTGGAGCTTCAATTTTTTATGCATTAAACAAGTTTTCTCACAAAGAAAATGCAAGAAAATGGAATTTACAAAATTCGGATTTTTACAAGTAGCTTGTTTAAAAACATGTTTATCAAATGAAAAATGTGGATTTTTATGCATAAATGAAGGTCATGATTAATATAGACTTTGAGAACTCATTTTTTTATTTAGATAACAAGTAAATTTCAAGAATAAAATCATATAAACCCTAGGGAATGTAAAGTTGGGAAGAATAGCTTTTTAGAAATAACCTTTATGGAATTTTATAACAATTAGGAGTTCATAAGAGTTCATCATCAAAAATCATCAAGACCATGCATATATTAAGTTCATTACATGATATTCATGTTAGGAACTCATTCATATACCATCTATACATGAATCATCAACTAGGAATATTTTTATCAAGAGCGAAACAATTTTTCGGAACCGGGAAAGTGACAGAACAGATCTGATCCTACTGTTCCGTGGCTTTACTGTTTTCAAAACTTGAAAATAATGCTACAAATAGATAGATCTTTCGAAGTAGATAGAGATCGATATAAAATTTGCGAAATTCCGAGTTAAAATGACCAAGTTATGGCTGTTTTAAGTCGGGGCTTCTGCAAATAGCGAGAATTCCGAATCTATCTAGTTTAGTTGCATAGCTTGGATTAGCTAAATGATGAGAATCTCATTAGGATTATTCTTATGTGGTAGGTGATTCCGACCAAGACGACTCCCTACCTCCCGACTATTACTACTAAAAAGACCAGCGTCCAATGGCCGAGTGAGTACTACTTCCACTCTCAATTAATGTTTGTGATTGTATTGTTAGTAGCACTAGTGGTGTAGGCAAAGATAAAAATGGATTTGTATGATGGGGCATATGGGAATTATATTGTCTGCTGTTGATGTGTGAAATGGAATTTAAGAAATATCGAAACCGGGTGTTAAGCTATTGGTTGATTAGCGAGTATCTTATATGGATTGTCTGCGGATAATTGTTGGTCACCTAAAAGAATCGAATTAATGTATATTTGACTTCAATTATAATTGGACTCATTCATATCACGATGGGGATGGAGCATTAGCATTGGTTGGTTTTTCGTGATCCATAAAACGAATATGTTGGTTAATCGTGATCCATAAAACGAATATGTTGGTTAATCGTGATCCATAAAACGAATTATTGTTCAGTTGACCGTGAGCTTAAACGGCGTCGTACCGCAGGATTCGTTAATCGCTAACCCAGGATGGAGGGCGCAAGTCCATCCACATATGATTTCCGGCTGGTCATATGTTTGTTGAACTCATTTGTCTGATGCATACATTTGCGTGATTAATCACTTGTTTGAATGAGTTGTATTAATTGTGATATGAAAGTTCTTACTCACTAAGCTAGTTAGCTTACGCCCCTATAGCTTTTATTTGTTGCAGCACGAGTTTATCTGGCTTAGGCCGAGGCAAGCCCCAGCTCAGGTACCGAAGATAGGAGTTTCCCATAGAAGTTTAGTTCACTTTTGTTTAGACTTCCGTTGGAAACTAAAGGACTCTGGATGACTGTAATGGACTTGATATTATTTTGCGGGGGAATGCCCCTTAGATTTTGTAAAGTATATATATGTGTTTTGGTTTATTATCTATGGCTAATGAATGCCACATTAAACGTCTTAACTCCATCGATTGAGGATTCTATTGTCGTAAAGGGACGCTTTACATCTATACAAGACTCCCGGAAGGTTTGGATAGAAAATTCGAGAGTCTTTTATAGTATGTGGCGGGCTCTTACGTTCAGGACACCATATGGGGCGTGACAGTGGTCTCAAAGCCAGCCACAAATTCTGCTTCCATAGTCGATGCAGCAATGATAGACTGCTTTGCACTCTTTCATGAGATTGCCCCTTTAGCTAATAGAAACAGGTAACCAAATGTGGATTTTCTTGTATCAACACATCCAGCATAATCTGAATCTGAATAACCAACCACCTCTAGCTGATCGGACCTTCTATAAGTGAGCATGTGGTCCT
Organism: Combretum micranthum; assembly: GCA_024138025.1. NCBI lineage: Eukaryota > Viridiplantae > Streptophyta > Magnoliopsida > Myrtales > Combretaceae > Combretum > Combretum micranthum. The sequence goes on from JAMXBD010000057.1 coordinate 495,585, forward strand.
TTGTTCCTTGCAAGTATCTCAAAACTTTCTTTGCAGCTTTCCAGTGATCCAATCCTGGATTACTTTGATATCTGCCTAACATCCCAACACTGAAACTGATGTTGGGTCTAGTACAAGTTTGAAGATACATCAAACTCCTAACAATAGATGCATAAGGAATTGTTGCCATTTGTTCTCGTTCTAAATCATTCTTCGGACATTGCATATTACCAAATTTATCTCCTTTCCGAATTGGAACTATACCTGCCGAACATTTGTCCATCTTAAATCTTTTTAGAACTTTATTGATATAAGCCTTTTGGGATAAGCCTAACAATCCTTGTGATCTATCACGGAATATTTCAATTCCTATCACATATGTTGCCTCTCCCATATCTTTCATTTTAAAGCTCTTTGAAAGAAAATTTTTGGTTTCTCGTAATAAACTAAAATCATTAGCAGCAATTAGGATATCATCAACATATAGGACTAAAAAGACAAACTTGCTCCCACTAACCTTCATATATATACACCGATCAACGGTGTTTTCTTTAAAACCGAAAGAAGTTATGGTATCATTGAACTTAAGATACCATTGGCGAGAAGCTTGTTTAAGTCCATATATTGATTTCTTAAGTTTACATACCATATGCTCCTTTCCTTTAATTGAGAAGCCTTCAGGTTGGTCTATGTAAACTTCTTCTTCCAAATCTCCATTAAGAAAGGCAGTCTTGACATCCATTTGGTGTAACTCTAGATCATAATGAGCAACCAAGGCCAAAACGATCCTAAGTGAGTCTTTCTTTGAGACCGGTGAAAAAGTCTCTTTATAATCAATACCATCTTTCTGAGTGAAGCCTTTGGCAACAAGTCTGGCTTTATGTCGTTCAACATTGCCATTTGAGTCTCGTTTTGTCTTAAAGACCCATTTACAACCAACTCTTTTACATCCTTTTGGCAATTCAACGAGTTCCCAGACTTGGTTTTGATCCATAGATTTCAACTCATCTTTCATGGCATTTACCCACTTAATAGAATCATTACATTCAATGGCTTGTGAGAATGAAACTGGATCATTGTCAATTCCTATGTCAAGTTCTGACTCTTGTAGATAAACCACATAATCATTAGGAATAGCAGATCTTCTCTCTCTTTGAGATCTTCTCAATGCTATTTCATGTGGTTCCTCCACTATAGGGGTATCGCTTATAACTTCATGATGTGTTTGATCCGTTACTTGTTGTTCTTCACTTTGGTGAATTTCTACAACATTAGGATCAATTGGCTTAGAAGGTAAAAGTATAGGAACTTCTACCCTAACTTCTTTAATGCACACATCACGTCGTTCTTTACTCCCACTAGTTTCACCATTTTCAATAAACTTGGCATTTCCAGTTTCAACAATTCTTGTACTATGATTAGGACAGTAAAACCTATAACCTTTGGACTTTTCAGGATATCCTATAAAGAATCCACTAACTGTTCGAAAGTCCAATTTCTTTTCTTGTGGATTATAAATCCTTACTTCTGCAGGACAACCCCACACATGTAGGTGTCGTAAACTAGGTTTCCTTCCAGTCCACAGTTCAAAAGGAGTCTTTGGAACTGCTTTACTAGGAACCCTATTTAACAAATATACTGCAGTTTTTAATGCATAAACCCACATGGATATAGGTAATGATGAATTACTTAACATACTCCTAACCATGTCTAATAATGTACGATTCCGCCTCTCTGCAACACCATTTGTTCTGGTGTGCCTGGCATAGTGTATTGAGCACATATGCCATGCTTTTCAAGAAATTTGGCAAATGGACCTGGGCATTGCCCGATTCATCATACTTCCCATAGTATTCACCACCCCTATCGGATCTTATAATTTTCACTTTTCTATCTAATTGTCTCTCAACCTCATTAATGTACACCTCAAGGGCATTCATAGATTGAGATTTTTCATGCAAAAGATAGACATAAGTATAGCGTGAAAAATCATCAATAAAGGTGATAAAATACTTTTCTCCACCAAAAGATGGAGCATCAAAAGGTCCACATATATCTGTATGTATAATTTCAAGAAGCTGTGTGCTTCTTGTGGCTCCTTTCTTAGTGTGTCGAGTTTGTTTTCCTTTAATACAATCAACACACATTCCAAGGTCAGTAAAATCCAAAGTAGGAAGAATTTCATTCTTTACTAATTCTTGCAATCTTTCTTTGGATATGTGACCTAAACGTTTATGCCACAAGTAAGCAGAGTTATCATTAATCAAACTACGTTTAGTTCCAATATTATGATGCAAGGTCATTAAGGTCTCAGCAAAATAATCATCAAGTTTAAACTTGTAAAGACCATCACATAAAATTCCTGAACCATACAGTTTATTGTCCTTATACAAACTGAAAGATTCAAATCCAAACTTAAAAGAAAAACCTAATACATCAAGTTTTGATAAAGAAACCAAATTGCGAGAAAATGTAGGAACATAAAGGGTTTGGAACAAATCCAAGTGATGCCCAGTCTCCAAAATCAAGCGATAAGTCCCGATTCCTTCAACTGAAGCTTTGTTTCCATTTCCCATGAATACAAAATTCTCATTTGGCTTTATAGTTTGGATCGTAAGGAATCCCTGCATAGTATTGGAAATATGAGTTGTCGAGCCAGAATCAATCCACCATGTATTATAAGAAACTTGTGTAAGGTTTGATTCAAAACAAACAAAAGCACAAGGCTTACCTTTCTTTTCGAACCAAGCCTTACGTTTCAAGCAGTCTTTCTTCAAGTGTCCAATCTTTCTACAGAAATGGCACTTGATTTCCTTTTTGTGGATTTGTGCATCTTTAGAAGATTCATTCAGGTTGTGTAAACCTTTCTTCTTGAATTTTCTAGCCCTTTTCTTTGAACTCGATGCAACTTCTTGATGACTTGTAAAATGAACATGAGTCTTTTGGTTCTTTAATCTTGTTTCCTCCTGAATTAGCATACTGGTCAATTCATTGATATTCCACTTATCCTTTATAGTGTTGTAATTCATTTGAAAAGGCCCATATTGTTCAGGAGGCAAGGAGTTCAATATGAACTGTACCAAAAAGAACTCATCCACAGTCATTCCTAAAGTCCTTAATTTTGCTGCTATATTTGTCATTTCAAGGACATGCTCATGCATAGTACGAGACCCATCAAATTTCATGTTGGTCAAAGTACCCATCAATGTACTAGCAAGAGATTTGTCAGCAGTTTGAGAACGCTCTTCCACAAATTTAATGAATTCCTTAGCATTATCAGTCTGGGGAAGAGTAGCTTTAATGTTGTTTGCTACTGTCATTCTCATAAACATCAAACTTAATCTGTTCGACCTCTCCCAAAGTTTATGGAGACGTTTTTCCTCATCACTGCTTTTCATCAATAATAGCAATGGGTTTCTCAATTTGAAGAGACAAGTCAAGATCCAAAACACCTAAGTGAAATTGGACCTGCTCATGCCAATCTGAGAAATTCAATCCATTGAATATCGGAACAGATGAAGCATGAGAATGCAGAGAAACAGGAACAGATACTGCAATAATAAAAGATACGGTAGCCATTAATGCTTTGAACAATCATAAAATTCAGATTCAATCAACTCATGGAATAACATAATTATATATATCAAAGTCCACCTTTGGGTGATACTAAAATATATATAAACATTAATCATAACAAATAAGTATGCATACAATTTGATATATTTGTTATCTTTGGATATACAAATAAATCAAATAAAAGATACTTATCATAAACACTTGCGTTATGTATTATAAGAACAAAACCATCTTTGGATGATTTATAATATCTTATAATACAAACTTTAATACCCAAATCATATTCTCTTATGTCATTTGTAAATAAAATTCAATGGGTAAATTAAAAAAACTTAAATTTAATGAAACTTATAGATCTAATGATTTGGCCACTTTGGTGACTAACAAATCAAAATTTCATACCTATACACATAATCAATTTATCAAACATCTACAATTGTTGGGTTTAGGAACTTGTTGACTTGACACCTTTCAGTAAATATGAAAAACAATTAATGTACTTTTACATTCCTAACAATTTGGCAATCATGCACTTCGATGCCAACCGTTGTTTGTATATTCCATTTTCTAGAATTCATGAACCATTCAATCAGATCATGCATTAAGTTACATGCATTATGGAACCATTCAATCGACGGATGATTTCACATGCATTAAAGTTACGGCCATAACCAAACAGAAATATATATATATATATATATTTAACGTTTCACAGAACCACATGAACCATTCAATCAGCAACTGTTCTCTCATTTAAATTTTCATCTCCACTTGCTCAGAAAGTAACAGCAACATTCATTAATTCAAATTTTTATTTAATTTAACGTTCGACTTTTACGAACAATGTTTTCATCCTTTCAGCAGTTCAATGTTCATGCCGTTTCGTAATATTTGAATGTAACGACAAACGGAAGCATTTTTTTTTTTTTTTATGCTTAACATGACAATTTTCATGCTATTTGTTTAGATTCCTTCCGAAGAACAACGGTTACGTTCATACAATTGGTATATCATATGATCAAGGGAGAAATTAATAAAATGGATGCTTTTTGCTTTCACATGAATGCTAAGCAATTATAAAATAAAAACAAACACTGACCGTAATTGATGAAAAGGAAACGAAATATTAAATTTTATTTTATTTATTCCATTCATGATTCACGTCCTTACACAAAAATCCAATAATGAAAACTAATAAATTCAATAGATGGAAAATCACAAGTTCTTCAACCTTGCTCTGATACCACATGTAAGATGATTTTATAATTTATATGATATTATTTCATCAATATCAATTTCAGGATCTTTGAACTTCATGATTTTCACAACAAAATAGATAAGATACATACCTTTATCTATAGCCATAACAATATCTTGAATTTGAAGAACAAGAATAAGAATACTTTAATTTCCTCAAATCACCTTATCCCTCCAATCCAACCTTATTTCACCAAAGGAATTATTTCTCTTCCTTTCGCTTAATTTAATATGATGGATTTTCAAACATAAAGACAAGAGTACGTGTTATCTCTTAATGCCAACTCTTGTATATATATATAAGGGTAGGAAGAGGACCATACCTCTTCATGAAACATTGTCTCCCATCAAGACACCTATTATGAAGAGTTACAACTCTTCATATATATCATTTCATATTTGGGCCACAATTTCTTACATTAAAGTATTCTTATTCTTGTTCTTCAAATTCAAGATATGTTTGTCCAAATTTAAATTAGTCACAAGGATCGGCGGTTATCATACTTGCAAATGACCAGTAAAGATGAGCATCTTTGTTTCACATTGATAAGCATGACTTGAAGAAACTTGTCAATAACTGCAGCAAATGGTCATGATAACATTGACCGTGGAAAGGAAAAAATATATATATATACAACAATCCATGCCTTCAATTACTCGACAATTACATATAATAACTTTTATTTTATTTTATCCATGCCGATCATACCAAAAGCCTTTGATCTATTTCTAGAATTGAAATAATATTCATAGGAAATCATAATGTATTTTTTTTTTATTCAGCATAAAATCATGGAAAAATAACATTCCCACCAAATAATCTTAGAGAACGGCATATCCTTTCAATTATCCATCCACGTTACAAACATAGTAAAGCCATTATAATAAATTTTTTTTTTGAATAAATTATTCAATCAATTAGGAATGAAACTTCAACATATTTATTGGAAAAACATGAGTTCTTAAACCATGCTCTAATACCACATGTAAAATAAATTTACATGATTTATAATTCAATATTTCATGAATTATATTCCAGGATCTTTGAACTACATGATTATCACATGTATAATTGGATAAATAAACGTACCTTTATCCATATTTGAATATCAAAGAACGAAATCTTTTGTTTCCTTAAGAGACACCTTATCCCTCTAATCCAACCTTATTTCACCAAAAGAATGATTTCTCTTCCTTTCCCTTAATTTTTTATGATGGACTTTCAAAGTGAAGACAAGAGTGAAGATTAAACATTATTGTCAACTCTTATACATATATATATATAAGGGCGGGAAAAGGATCATACCTCTCCATGAAATGGTAAGGGGTGTCTTCCTCAAGACACCCATTATGAGGAGTCATGTCATTTAGATTAAAGTCACGACTCTTCCAAAATAATTTTACACAATGAGCCACAAATTCTAACAGATTTATCCAAACATAGTGTTAGCTTCTTTCTTCAATGGCGACTTTTCTTTCCTCTTCCTTCGAGTCTTACGGCGGTATGGAAGAACCAACGATTGAAATCCAAAACATCGTTGATATGTCTTCGGAATCGACGAGTCCAATCTCCGCACCTCTAGGATCTGTGTGGTATGACGTATTCTTGAGTTTCAGAGGAGAAGACACTCGTAAGAACTTTACGAGTTTTCTTTACAGGAACTAGAAAATGCAGGAGTCAACGTCTTTCTAGACAGCAGGGAACTTCCTGAGTCACAAAGATCTGGAGCTGAAGGTCTGTGCTCCTGCAAAAGCAACTGATTGTGGAACTCCTAAAGCGGAATTTCGAAAGTCTCAACTCTTTCGAGAAAAACAAGAATGTGATCGCGAATAGGTTCCGCAAAATGAGGGTTCTGATCGTATTGGATGGCATCGAGTGTGAAAGTCACATTGAAGCATTTGCTATTAGCCTTGATTGTTTTGGCGCAGGTAGCAGGATCATCATTACAACACGAAAAGCAGAACTTCTTGATGAGGTCAAAGTTGTACAAAGGTATAAAGTCAAGGCCCTGAATGAGTACCATGCTTTCAAGCTCTTTCAATCACATGCTTTTGGAAAACAATCTCCTGAGGGAGAATACCTTCGTCTGTCTTCTGAAATTGCACGCAATACGGGAGGGATTCCTTTAATAATTAAGTTAGTTGGCTCTTATTTATACAATTATATTAACACTGAGAAAGAAAGATGGGAAGAGGTTTTGCAGCAGTTAAGAAATTGCCACCATGAGGGAATGGAAAAGCTGTTGAACATATGTTATCACAATTTAACCGAACGTGAACAGCAGATATATCTTGATATAGCATGTTTTCTCACAGGAGTGAGCAAAGCTGTCGCCCATTGCATGTGGCGTGACTGTGGATTTTATTCTCTAAAAGGAATGGAAAAATTACTTCACCTCTCATTGGTGGAAATTGGAGAAAAAGATGAGTTGTTGATGAGTAATCCAGTAAGGGAATTCGGTAAGAATCTTGTTTTGAGGGAAAATACTTACAACCCTGAAATGCGTAGTAGGCTGTGGAATCACGACTAAGCCCTTAGCGTTCTCAGAGGAAGAAAGGTAAATTTTTAAAATGCTCATCATCCCATATTTAGTTTGGATAAGCTTTTGTAGGGCTTATATGCCATTTGGATTAATTAGTGGTATGCAAGTACAAATTCACATGTGGTGGTATTACATTGAATTCCAAACACAGGTTGGTGAAAGCTGATATCTGTGATTTGTAAGTCCTGTTGAATCCTTTTCTTTTTAAAATTTAAGCAACATGATCTAAATCTTTGGTTGTAGCTAGTTTTACCATCTGGTTGCACCTTCAAATGAAAGAAATGCGAACATGTTTAGCTGGTTGGGACTACAAATTCATCTGAGCATCCTTTTCTTGTTTTTGTTTGAATTGACAGGGAACTGACAAAATTCAAGCCATGTGTCTCCAGTTTGGCAGTGGCTCAAACGAGTATCTGACAGATGAAGAATTTCGCAGATTATTGGCACTTAGGTTCCTTAGAGTGGATAGGCCAATAAAAGGAGATTTTTTCACCAACCTTCTGTCAGAGTTAAGATGGTTAGATTGGAAAAACTGCTCTGATATCCCAGAAGAAGTGGAAAATTTACATTTAGAGAAATTGGTCATTCTGGATATGTCATGCAGCGATGTAACACAAAATTGGAGAGGATGGGATCTAATCGCCGAGGTAATATCATGTCTTTTACCGTTGAAGCTTCACTAAAAGAAAATACTTTCACATCGCTAATTTTTTATGGCGAATTGGTAAAAATGTGGTTTGATTCTATTCACGACCTTTTTTCAAACCAAATCATCTTTAACTGTTTGGATAGTAAAGCTTTGAAATACATGTATCTTCCTTTTTTGCCCCTTTTGCAATATCTTTCATGGTTCTGTTCTGATATGGCTTATCTTTGAAATATATTTTAACACTTTCTAATTTTGTTTATCATGCCCTATGATATAAATATGGATTAGTGACACTCCTATACAAGTTAAAAGTTTTTATTCGTGGTTTTAGTATCATGATTCAGGTCTAGCTGGACATCATCTGTAAAATGATACAAAATAAATACAACAGCCCACATTATATCTACAAGTTTAAACTTTTAGATTAGATGGTTGTGGTGTTAATTTAATATGGTATCAAAGCATGGTTAACTCATAAACCATCCATTGATAGGTTTCACCACCGGCACCACCTCCATTCTCGCCAGAAACCACCACCACTACTAACCATCAGCTTTCCATCACTATACATTCTATGGAACCTTAACAACCACTCAACCCACCACAACAAACACCTTCACCCCCATCTCCAGCAACCACCATCACCACGAAATCCTAATATTCATTACAACTCTATTAAAAAGGAAAAAAATTTAGTTGTTGATGGGCTTTAGTTTTAAAGTTAAAGTTAAAGTTAAAGTCTCGACCCACAAGTGAGGAGAGTGTTATAGAATAAATGCAATAGCTCACACTATACCTACTAGATGGTTGTGGTGCTAATTTTAACACAAAAGAACCACATCTTTATGGTTCGGCATAATGAAGTTACTTTGATAGAACCTTAAATATATTAATCATATTCATGCAGAAAGCAGACAAACTGAAAGTTTTGGTTCTCACTTGTTGCAATGGTTTGCATGGATCTCCTATATTGTCTGATCGCATGCAACTGCAAAGATTGAATTTTGAACACTGCTCTCAGTTGAGGCGAATCACCATACCTTCCAGTACAGCAAGAACTTTAGTGTACTTAAATATGAAGGGTTGCCGTAATCTCAATGCATTGCCTCATCATTTGGGATCCCTGGTGGCTTTGAAAGAGCTCATTGTTGATGAAACTTCCATAAGGGAACTAAAAGTAGATGATTTTGGAAGAAACCTTGAAAATCTCAGTGCTTGCAACTGTAAAGAGTTGAAAGTCATAGACAATTCCATTGGCTCCTTAAGTTCTCTTTTACATCTTGCATTGGATGAAGCAGCTATAGGAGAACTCCCTCGCTCCATTGGCCAGCTCATGAAACTTCGGACATTGTCATTAAGAAAATGCAGAAGACTCCGCATCCTTCCTAATTCTGTTGGATTTCTGACTTCCCTTGTCAAAATGGACTTGTCACATACAGCAATTGATGAATTACAGCCATCGGTTGAAGGTCTGAAGAGCTTGCAGGTTCTACTTATGGAGAAAACTTTTCTAGAAGAATTTCCTATAGCCATTGCAAATTTAAAACATCTGAACAAGATTGATTTTTCACTCTGCCGATGTATGACTGGGGAAATACCTGATGGTATCCAGAGGTTATCTTCTTTAACCACCTTGATGCTATCAGCAACAGAAGTTTCCAGCCTTCCTTCAGACATTTCCCGGCTTTCTCAACTTCAAGTCCTTGACTTACGTATGTGCAACAAACTTCTAGAGTTGCCTAGTCTCCCCACAAGCTTAACTTCTCTGAAACTAGGTACTCACAACATGAGGAATATTCCCAATCTGTCATACATGACAAATTTGATAGAGCTGCACTTAGCTGGCAATGATGATGATCATGTACAGCTTCCGACTGCTAAAAGAGTGCCAGAGGCATGGCCAGCTGATAGCTTTCAATGGATCGCAAATTTATCAAGATTGGAGACCTTGGAACTCCACATTTCAAAAGCCATCGAGCTACGTGCGAATTTTAATGGCCTTCAGAATTTGAGAAAACTTGTTTTGTCTTGTCGGCACTTAAAACAGCTCCCAAGGCTTCCATCAAGCTTAATTACATTGCGTCTACAATATTGCAGGTCAATGAGTACACACGAGAACCTTCGTTACCTTACGTGCTTGTCGAAATTAGAGCTTATCCATTGCATGGTAACATCGGTTGACTTGACAAATTTAAGCGAACTACGGCTTTTGGAGATATCAGATTGCAGTTTATTAAAGGAGATCATTGGAATTGAAGAATTGTGGTGTCTTAAAAAGTTGACTTTGTCAAACTGTCCTTTATTTCGAAGAGAAGGTTTAGAGATTCTGAAAGGGAAGGGAGTGGGAGTTGAAGAGTATTTATTAGTTGGGGGTACTTGATTTCTAGTTGTAACCTATGATGGAAGATTTTATGCAACTTTGAATCATTTTTAAGGATGTTGTTTGATATTTTTCATGTAAATGTTGAGATTTCTCACGAGATGTTGACCATAATTACGAAAAATAAGGAAATTAAGTAAGAAAGCATATCCATGGACTTTAGAGGATAATTATATCTTGTGATTCTGCTATATGATTCGTAGAAAACGTACATCAATGAAATTTTAATTATAGTTACACCTTTATATCATAATAATATAATATAGCATTTATGAAATTTGAGTATATATTTGCAATTTTACAGCGAAATACAAGATGAAACTCAATTAGTTGATATTGTCACCTTCACATTTTCACTGAGGGATCAATCTTTTACAGTTTCGAAGCAAAATAGGCAATTCATAGGAAAATTGCATTATCTGATAAAGGATTTAAAGAAAATTATATTCTTAAAAAAAAAAAAAGATTCAAAAAAATGCATGAACAGAACAGGCAAGTTAGATTTATGTAATTTGAAATAGAACAGTGGATTCCCCTAGGTTTAAGAATATCATTCACTCATTATCATCTGTTCATACATTCAGCAACATAAAAGAGATATGCACTAAAATCGATTCCCATAATGTGTTCCAATAACATCAATTTTCACACTTTAAATAAGAAAATTAGTCTAGAATTAGGTAAAGGAAATTTGCTAAATCGGCTATTTAGGGGTATTTCTGCTTCACTTTTCAATGACTTGGCCAACTTATGACATCTCGATCCTTATGAAACCCTTAAACATATATATATATAACTAGTACTAGAACACTAGTAGATTATCATTCTTATGATATGACCGTCCTCTTTTTTTTTCTCTCTCTTTATCTAGCACATGTGGGACATTTTTTTCTGCAATGACATTTTCCAATAGGCATCGGCTTGTGTTCATATGATGGGTTGCAGCTGCAAGCAATGATGACTCAGTAAGTTGGTTTGTGGATAAGGATTGTTTGTTCGGAGTAAAAGGTAATCGATGAGTTGACTGAGTGGCTGAATTTTGGTTTAATGCCGACTGGAAAATGATGAAGGTGTGTGCCGTTTGATTCGAGTGAGTTGGCTATGGGGCGGCTGTGAATGGGTTCTGGCGACGGTTGGGTTCAACATATAAGAGCATGAAGGAATGTGATGCAATCCAGAAAGGAACAATAAACCTATGATAACAAGAAATAGCCAAGAAAGTAGAGCTTACAACTTAAGGTTCTCCAAGCTCAAGCAGTCCTCTGTAGCAATCTTTTTAGAAAAAACTTCCTCCCCTCTGCTACTGAACTATTGGTCTTTTTATACTACTAACACTTTGCTAACTAACTCCTAACAGACACTACACGCACTACATAACACGTAAACAACATATACAGCACATACACTGCACAAACGCTACTTAACATGTAAACAGCATACATTCACTTACACTAACACTAACACTTCACTCTCCTCTTATAGACCTTAAGCATGGGTTTAGAAATCCTAGGAAATGTATCAATACTCCCCTCATGAAGAACATGCTTGTCCTCAAGGATAAAATTTGGAAACTGTGAGCGAATAGCGGCAACATCTTCCCAAGTGGCATCATCAACAGTAGAATTCGACCAACGAATTAACCATTGAGGCACTTCTATTCCATCCCATACCTCAAGATGCTGACCAACACTTTGATTGGATAGGGGTCCACTTCCCCATCGTCTTTGGACTCAACCTCAAGAAGATTAGTCAAAATTGAAAAAGAGCCATGAGACTTTTTAAGAAGAGACACATGGAAAACCAGATGTAGTTCATCCCGATGTGGTAGGTGTAATTTATAAGCCACCGGACCAACACGACCCACAATTTGAAAAGGGCGATAAAAACAAGATCCAACTTAGAACTGGTTTTAGGTCCTAGCTTTAGCATGGAGAGCTAGACGCAGGTTTAAGAATACCAATCACCAATTTGATATTCGACATCCTGCCTCTTTTTATTAGAAAGAGAACAATTACGTAGCTGTGCAAATTCCAAATTCAATCTCAATCGATCCAACCTCTCATCCCTAGAACACATAGCAGCCCTTAACTCCGAATGTTTCACTTCTTTAACCACAAAAAAAGGTAAAACAGGTGGTGGTCTACCATAAATGACTTCGCAAGGAGTCATACCAGCAAAAGAATGGAATGATGTATTATATGAAAATTCAGCCCAACTAAGCCATTTTGCCCAATCCCTTGGCACTTCTAAAGCAAAACATCTTAGATAGCACCCCAAACATCTATTCAACACCTTCGTTTGACCATCCATCTCAGGATGATATGCGGTACTAAAATGGAGTTGAGTATTTTGTAAACTAAACAATTCTTTCCAAAAACCACTAACAAAAATTAGATCCCTATCACTCATAACAGTTCTAGGAAAGCCATGTAATCGTACCACCTCTTTCATGAAAATTTCAACAACTACCTTAGTTATATAGGGATGTTTCAAAACCATAAAATGAGCATACTTAGAAAAATGATTCACCACCACAAGAATAACATCAAAACCTTTAGATTTGGGTAAACCCGATATGAAATCCATAGAAATATCTTCCCAAATTGCATTGGGAATCAGCAAAGGTTGTAACAACCTAGCTGGAGATAAATTTTGAACTTTACTACATTGGCATACTGCACAATTTGCTACAAATTGTGCTACATCAGATTTCATTCCAATCCTAAACAAATGAGCTACTAACCGCTGGTAAGTCTTGGCAAAACCCGGTGACCGCCCACCAAAGAAGAGTGAAACTCATGTAAGAACAAAGGAACCTAATGAGGTTTAGAAGGTATCACTAACCTATCACCATAGAATAGAGTGTTGTTTACCAGATGATAACCACGACTAGCTTCCTTGCCATCCTTCAACAATTGAACCTTCGCGGCCAAAAGAGGATCTTTCAAAATGTCAGATCTAATGGACTGATGAGAGAGAGCATCAGCTGCTCTATTTTCCTAACTTGCTTTATATTGAAACTCAAACTCATATCCTAACAATTTAGCTAGTCAATGCTGCTGATTTGGAGTAGTAATTCATTGATTTAGCAGATGTCGTAGACTCTTCTGATCAGTCCACACAATGAATTTTTGTCCAAATAAATAGGGTCGCCAATGATTGATGGCTAACACTAAAGCCATAAGCCCCTTCTCATATGTGGACTTCATCAAATTTCTATCTGATAAGGCTTTACTAAAATATGCTATTGGCCTCTAATTTTGCATTAGAACAACGCTAATTCCCATCTCCAAAGCACCACATTCTACCACAAAAATTTGAAGAAAGTTAGGCATAGCCAAAACTAGAGCACTAACCAAAGCTTGTTGCAAGGTGCGAAAATATTCTAATGCCACCTCGGACCACTCAAAAGTGTCTTTCTTCAATAGATTTGTTAAGGGACAGGCTATTTTCCCATAGTCATGAATGAACTTGTGGTAATAACCAGATAACCCAAGAAATCCATGCAATCCTTTAAGAGACTATGATATTGGCCAATCCAACACACTCTTGACTTTAACCGAATCCATTGCCATACTCTTTGAAGAAATAATGTGGCTTAAGTATTCCAAAGAAGATCGACCAAAGACACACTTCTTCTTATTAGCAGTAAAGTGGTAGAATTTCTACAAATCCAACGTGAAACGTAAATGCTCTAAATGTTTCTCAATATTAGAACTATAAATGAGGATATCAACAAAGAAAACCAATACATATTTCCTCAAATAAGGTTGGAAAAAATCATTCATAGTAGATTGGAAAGTGGTAGGAGCATTTGTGAGACCGAAAGGCATCACAAGAAATTCATAGTGCCCTTAGTGAGTCCAAAAGGCAGTTTTATTAATGTCCTTATGAAAGACTCGAATTTGATGATATCCAGCTTTTAAGTTGATCTTAGAAAAAATAGTTGCACCAAACAACTCATCCAATAATTCTTCAATCACCTGAATTAGATATTTTTTAGGAATAGTAACTTCATTCAATGCCCGATAATTGACACAAAACTGCTAAGACCCATCTTTTTTTTAACAAAAATAACCGCGTTAAAAAAACGAGATGCACTATGTCTTATAATTCCTGCAGTCAACATTTCTTTCACAAGTTTTTCAATCTCATCTTTTTGAATTTGAGCATACCTATAGGGTCTCACATTGATATCATCAGCTCCTTGTTTCAAAGGAATTTTGTGATCTGTTTCCTAGCAGGAGGTAGTACACTTTGGGTTTCAAACACTTCTCCATACTCTTTTAACAAGGCTTTAATCCAAGGATCTAAACGTGTCAATTCGGTTGCTTGAAAATCCATATCCATTCTCAATAACAAATGACAATCTCCTTCAACTCCCAACCTTTGAATGGACTTCAAAGTGGTACGAGACTTTTGTAAAGTAAGATCTCCACCAAAGCTTCTTGCCTTTTATAGGGAATTTTCATTGTCATTGCTCTCCAATCAATTTTTATTTCTCCTAAGGTTCGTAACCAAGCTTTTCCCAAGATAATATGAATTCCTCCCAATTCCAGAACATAACAAGTAACAGTAATAGATATACCAGCAAGTTGCAGATGTAAATCAGGACATAAGTCTTTAGAATAAATGGATTGACCATCACCAAGCTTAACGGAAAAAGGTAAGGTATGACATACTTGGAGCTGCAACTGATTTACCAATCTCGTTGAGATAAATTGTGGCTTACACCACTATCCACCAAAATAGTAACATGATGAGAATCTATCTTCCCTCTAAACTTCGTTGTTTTAGGCCCATTGAACCCTTTTAAGGCCAACGATGATAATTCCAACTTCGAATCAACCTTAGGAGTCAAACCAATCTACTGTCCCATTACTCTCTCCCTTTCTACTTCAACCAATTCTTCTGAATCCTCCTCATCTTCATCTTCAAGAATCACCACACGAAAAGTCTTATCAGGACACTTATGATTGGGATAATAAGTTTGATCACAATGAAAACATATTTCACGTTTCTTTTCATCTAAATAGTCTAAATAGGAAAGTTATTTAGACATTTTTCCCCTATTCAAACGTGAAGATATGATTGAAGCACTAGATCCCGTAGTAGAATATGTAGGTTTTATCTTATTCGTTTTCTTTTCACTCCATGAACTACCTCCATTATCAGTACCATAAGTCTTCTACATGTTGGATTGTGATTAAGATCCAAAAGGTAAGGATGTAGAAGAATGAGGAACAAGTGGTGTTAATCTGTATCCAAACATCGCTGAAACTGCACGAGAAGGTCCAATCTCCTATCTAAAAGTTTTCCCTAACTCGACAAATTGATGTACTTGGGATAAGAAAATACCATGCTCATATTCTTTCTCAACATTCAGCGATAATTCCATGGCTTTCACAAGTGAAATAGGTTTCAAATTTCTTACTCGCAAAAGGATGTATCTATGCAATCCACCTAAATAATACCCTAACAGGTGTAATTCCATCATTTTCAGTGCTTGAGCTGTGATCGCTTCAAACTCTTTAATATAGGAAGCAATCGTTGAAATTTGCCATTGAGTCAACAAACTCTCATAGGGATTACTAGCCGATTGTCCTCTATACCTCAATAATAATTTGTGTTTCAACAAATTCCAATCCAAATGAGGCAATCTTTGTTTCAACATTTTGAACCAATAAATCGTGCGTCCTCTCATGAGCATGGCAGCTAGCGGAACTTTCCTTTCACTCTTAGTTTGATTTATTTCAAAATATTGCTCAGCTATGATTATCCAATGGATCGAATCTATACCTTCGATTATTGCTCAACATTTCTCCATCTAACATCCTCTCAGCCATCGTGTCGCCGCTGTTTGTTCTTTACCCGACACTGCCACCGTTGAGTCAAAAAAATCCAATTGCTACTCCGATCGACTTCCTCATGTGCACAAGATAAGTCTGTTCCATATTATTCTTTTTTATTTATTTTTTAATTCAATAATTAAAAATTGAAAATAATAATATGGTAATAAAATATTAATAGAGAAGTATTAATAATGAAGAATATACATAAATAATAATTTAGATAATATATATATTATTGAAAATTTAAAAAGAATTTGTGGTTGTTATAATAGTAGTTATGACCATGGTAGTAATAGTTATAATAATAGTTCTTGAAATTGTTTAGGATAAGTAATTTATCATGATAAAACATATGTATAATCTTTAAATGCCCTATGATACTATATTTTTTACCATGTTATAATATAGAAATGACCTTGATTCTACTAGCATTAAATTTTTTTGATTTCATGTATATTCTAGGCATCATATTAATATTTTGACTTTGATAATGTAACTTTAATCATATATATAATTCTTGATACATCATGATATTTTTTATTGAAATTGGCATGTTTAAAATTGATAATCCATGTATTTGTCCTTAATAAACATGTGGAGTAAATTTAAATATGCAATTTATGTTATGATAATGTGTTTGTGGTTTTTTTTTTTTTCAAATATCAAATTGAATTTTTTTGGCAAGTTGAATATTGTGATTTCCTTGATTATTCGATTTTTACCATGACATGTACTATAGTATGTGAATATTTATAGAATTAAGCAAATTAGGATTTCCTCATAAGAGCACTTATAATTTTGATAATATTCGAAATAATAAACATTAATGATGCCATGCATGATCTTGTCTCATTGAATTAACATGTTGTGACAATTTTGATTTGAATAACATATGATGTATGACTCATATTATATGTGATTATAGATTATTGTTCAAAATTCTTTTATCAGTTAGAAAAATATGAAATTTCATAAAATTACTAAAATTTAATGAACTTAAAGTGATAAGATTTCAAGTTATTAAAATCAATCAACAAACTAAAATTTTCATCAATCAAAAGAAATACATGATGTCTGATTTCAACTAGCGGTACATAGGCGCCTAACAAATGACTCTAAAAAAAAGAAAAACTTATTTCTATAAAGTTGATATGAATATTACTGTTTAATTTATGATGTGTAAATATTAGTTTCCTTTTTTGTAAAGTTTGATATGTTTGACTTACCCTATAAATCTTGATAAAATTGAAAAGTACCTATTGTAAATATCATATAAAAGTACAATTTAGGACATTTTAGGGAACACATTATAATTAGAAAGTTAAAGATAGTAACCGTATAGGTTTTAATAAGATAGTCCCCAGACCTATAAAATTTCTTGTAATTGTTTTCAATAGACAATTTTTCGCAGATCAATAGCTAAATTATAATCAACTTACCTATTGGTTATAATTTATCTTTTTCCCAGCTTTAGTCGAGTGGTGACTCCAAAATATTTTTCAAAAATAAAAATTCGTTTGATTCTTATTCGACGATTTATGTTGAACGAAGTAGGTTTTATGTAAATCAGATTAAAGGAAATTAAATCGAAAATCAAATAGGGAATCAAAATTCAGGCTTGACAATAGGTAAAGATATATGATTTGGTGAAGAAGGTGGCAGTTGTGTGATTTGGCATTAATGGATGCTAGTCAGCTATAGTGGTGAAGAGTTGTTATTTGATTGATATTGTTGGTACATGTTTCATGGGATTAGGTTTTGAGTTTGATGGTGTGATGCAAATCTGGTTTGGCTTAAGGGCAGCAACTTGGCTTGCTGTGGTTGCTGATGGTGGATTTGGATCCCGTGTGGTATGGTGGAAAAGTATATTTATTATACTTGTCAAGAGTTTAGTTTAGACTTTATAGCTTTATTTGATTGACACGTGTACGATTAGGATTTGTTCATAGATATGTATATAAGTATATTGTTGGAGGAAATTGTATGATTACCGACCCTTCAAATAAAAATTAATCAAATACTAATTACATAATATTAATTATCAAAGTATCGATGCAAAATCACGTGTTAAACAGGTGATTCACGAATTTACTTGTGAATCTCATTTTAAAGATGTAATTCATGAAGAAATATGAATCGTCAGTTAAAGATGCGATTTACGTACAAAATAAGTTAATCGCCCTTTCAAGATGCGATTTATCTTAAAAAATTATGAAACATCCTTTGAATATGCAATTCGGCACTATATGACTTTTTGCTAAATCACACTTCAAAGGTATTTCATATGTAAATTTGTGAAATGTCTATTCAATATGCGATTTTGCGTTCATATTTGTGTAATTAATTTTTTCCAATTTGTGTTTGTGCAATTTTTTTCTCCAAAATTGGTAGACACATGTTTCACCTATTACTACTATGATCATAACAAACTTCATCAATTCATTTTTTTCTTCAACTTTTTCATTCATTTCAAGTTCTATGTTTCTTTTCTTCTTCAACATGAACTTTAGGTCCACTCACGAACTTCCTGTAACTTGATTTCAATTAGTTCAACATGGTATTAAAGCACGGCAATTAGGAGTCTTGCAGTATCTTCTTTCCTTAATATCTCTTGTTCTTTAGATGAAGTAGATAATGGCTTTAATTACAAATTTGAATTTGGATTGCAATAATCCACTTTATTTGCTTGAATCAAACAATCCTAAAACTTTTATTAC
This sequence comes from Combretum micranthum, assembly GCA_024138025.1. Taxonomy (NCBI): domain Eukaryota; kingdom Viridiplantae; phylum Streptophyta; class Magnoliopsida; order Myrtales; family Combretaceae; genus Combretum; species Combretum micranthum. The sequence continues at coordinate 514,538 of JAMXBD010000057.1, forward strand.
AACATTAGTTTTTAATAGAAAAAATTTCTTAAGGTAGAGTAGGTCAATCAAACTAGCCATAGGAGCTAAATCAAAAATAAGTATTGTGGACGGATCTTGTCAAAAACCTAAAGAGAATAAAGAAGAAATTGAAAAATGGATCTAGTGTGATTATATGATACGTTGTTAGATACTAGATACTATGACTAAAGAACTTGTGGAAGGTTTCATATATGCAAGTTCTTTGAAGGAATTATGGGATAGAGTTGTGAAGAGATATCGATAGACAAACAAACCTTTATTTTATCAACTTGAACGTGAAAATGCAAATCTTAGACAAAGTAATTCATCAATAACCACATATTCTAACGAAAATTAAAAAGCTATGGGATGATTTAGCTAATTTAGATCAAATGCCTAAGCGTATATGTGGTGTTATGGTTGGATGTACTTGTGAATTGCAAAAGAAATACGATGATGTTCAAAACAAGACTAGGCTAATTCAATTCTTGATGAGACTTAATGAGTCTTTTGAGCATATAAGGAGCCACATTTTTTCTCTTAATCCGTTGCCATCTGTCAGTTGTGCATATTACTTGATATATCAAGTTGAAAGAAAAAAAAAATTGTTTCAGGTAGTCAATCATTTAATGATGATGTAGTGGCATGCAATTACGAACACAACAAAAAATGGCTGATAGAAGAGACGATAGGAAAGTTAGGGGAGGCACAAAGATGAATTGTCCACATTACAAAAGGAGCAAACATCTAGTTGAAAATTTTTTTGAATTAATCAAATACCTTGATTGGTACAAAGGTGGAAAGGAAAGAAAAGGCAACAAGCTAATTGCTCAATTTCATCAGGAGACTTATTTTGATCTTATAATGAATAACACATTTGTTTCCGTGGTTAATGACTCTAGAGTTGCAACATCTCTAAATGATAGTGACATAGTCTCACGTGCATGTTAAGGAGTGATGAAAGCTTTAAGAAGAAATGGAATTGAAGATATGGGTGGAGGAAATCAACCACTACATCAACCACTACCCTACGCAAATCATACTTCTAATTCAAATTCTTTTGTAGGATCTTTCTTTGCTCATAATCATATTGTGAATGCATGGATAGTTGACATCGGAGCTTCTGATCACATTACTCCTTTTAAACAAATTTTGAAAAACATACACAATTTAACAAACTCAATTGACATTCGACTACTTGATGGGACAAGAAAGCATGTCTATGAATATAGAACCAGACACATAAATGAGTATATTGTATTAGACAATGTTCTATATGCCCTAGACTTTCATCATAACCTTCTTTCCATTCCAAAGTTACTTTCTTCTTCCAACCTTATAGTTACTTTTACTGCTAACACGTTAGTTTTAGGACCCAAACACTAAAGAACAAGTTGCAAAAGCTGAACTTATGAGTGTTAATTGTATATCTTGAAACTTGAGTCTTATAATTTTCCTTTTTATTCTAATGTTGCTTTGTCGTCTAGTAACAAACATAGAAACTCTGTTGTCATTTCAAATTTTACATAATCATTTTGGACATCTTTCATTATCAAAGATGCAACATCTTTTTCCATTATTGTAAAACTCTAGAATTATTTTGTTTATGATGCGTGTAACCTTCCCCAAACACATCGATTACATTTTTATTTTAATACTTCCATTTCTACTCATATTTTTTATTTGATTCATGTTGATTTGTAGGGTCTTTATAGTGTTATGACATTGGCGAGAGATTTTTTCTTTCCATTGTGGATGATAAAAGTAGATGCACATGGACATACTTTTTGAAATAGAAATCTCAAAATTCATATGTTTTAAGTAATTTCATTATGTATGTGCGGAATCATTTTGGTATTGTTCCCAATGGTGGAGGATTTCCTTCTCAAGAGCATCAAGATATTTCCCATAAGGGTAAATTACACTAGAAGGTCGTAACATCTGGAAGTAAGTTCATTTTAGGTCACAATATTTCGAAAAGTTCAAAAGAGGTCAAAATGTTTAGTGAGTAAATTTATTTTAGGTTACAATATTTAGAGAACTAAGTCAATTGAGGTCATTATTAGTAGGGGTGGGCACAAATCTGTTTGGTTCGGTTTTTCTTAAAACCCAACTAAACCATAATTTACGCTTTGGTTTTTTTTCCATCTCAAACCAAACCATTAAGTAATGGTTTGGTTCATATTAAAAAATTTTAAACTATTAAATAACGGTTTTGTTTGGTTTGGATTACGAATTGAATCAAAATTTTAACCAAGAATTTTTTTTCTAGTTTTTTTACATTTGTGTAGATACTTAGATATTTATATCATTTTACAAAGTTTATATTATAAACTATGATAAAATTCTTTATGAATTCATCATACTTTTAATGTATAGTTCTATATAAAATCAATTATCCACCAATAAAATACATTCACCAACCAATACACAGTAAGTCCTATGTCTGTTATTTACTAATAAATTTAGCTAAAATAAAAAATCATCTATCAATAAAATTCATCAACGAATAAAATGATCTGCTGACAAAATATATTAAACAATTAATACATAATAAAAATTTATAACTAAACAAATAAATTTCATACTTTATAAAGTGAAAATCTATTAAAAAAATAATAGTTCATCATCAGCAAAAAGTTACATATCATGAGCTTAAAAAAAATTTAAAACTGAACAAATTGATTTTAATCAATATTTACCAAATAATAAATATCAAATAAAATCATATAAACATATAGTAAAATATTATTATATTTTTCTAAAATGGTATGGTTTGGTTCAGTTTTACGGATTGGTTTGGTTTACCTTCTAAACCAAACCATATATTTACGGATTGGTTCACATTGAAAAATTTTTAAACTAAAACCATTAAAAAAACTATATTTTCGGTTTGGAATGATTCGGTTTAGTTGGTTTTTTTGGCCACCCCTAATTATTAGTATGTATCAATAGGAAAAATATTTAATTAAAAATCAAGAGACCCTATTGCCATGTATCAATCGGAGAAATATTTAATTAAATCTCAGAAGATATGTTTCCAAATGTTATGACCTATTTTAAACTTTTCAAAATGTTGTGACCTAAAATGAACTTACTCCCAAACATGGAATAGTGTATCAAAGGACTAATGCTTATACTCCACAACAAAATGGTGTGGTAGAAATGAAGCATGGATACTTGCTTGATACAATAAGAGCCATTCATTTACATGCAAATTTGCCAAAGTTTTTTTAGGGAGAATGTATCTTAAGTGCAACCACTCTCATTAATAAGTTGCCTATGCAGAAATTGGGATAGAAATCGCTATATGAGGCTTTATTTGGTAAAATTCTTGATTGAGACAATTTGCAAATAGTTGGATGCTTATGTTTCGTTCCAATCTTGGATGGAACAAATAATAAAATGGATGCTAAAGGGATGAATTGTGTCTTCATTGGTTATTCTACATATCATAAGTGTCACAAAGTTTTTGATCTCAACACAAACAAAATGTATGTGAATAGAGATGTTAAATTCATTGAACACGTATTCCCTTATAGAGCATCTGATATTGCATTAGATCATTTGTGTCATGATTAGTCTGATCCTTTTCTTCCTATTTTTCTTGACATACCAAACATAGAGTCTGTTTTTTTTTCTAATCATATGTCTTCTCATCGTTCTTCTATTCATTCATCTCAAACACAATCTATTCCTAATTCTCCCGTTGATCATATAGAATAGTCATGTAATGCTCCTTCTATTTCTTCTTCTATTCATGTTTGTAAGACTCCATCTTGGCTTCATGATTTCATCCACAATGTAATATCTTCACTAGTTGTTGCAATGAGTTTACATACCACTTTATATCCACTGTTAAATACACAAGCACTTAGCCATTATCCTTCAAACTATATTGCATCATTAGCAGATTTGTTAACTATTCATGAACCACAATATTATCATGAAGCAAAGGATGATCCTCATTAGCAAGAAGCTATGAATAAAGAATTATTGGCCTTGGAAGCAAAACATGCATAGGAGATTGTACTTTTATCTAAAGTAAAAAGCCTATTAGATGTAAATGGGTTTATAAGGTTAAGTATAAACTTGATGGCTCTGTTGAAAATTATAAGGCTTGCTTGGTGGGGTATCATCAAGTTAAGGGAATTGATTACACGCATACTTTTGTTCTTGCAGCTCGTCTATCTACTGTTTATTTTTTATTATCAGTAACTATTTCAAGAGGATAGTATATGCATCAATTAGACATTAATAATGCTTATCTTCATGGATATATTATATACATGATGCCTCCTGATGGGTATAGTTCCATTCCATCTGGTCATGTTTGCAAATTGATTAGATTTTTGTATGGTTTAAAACAAGCTTCAAGGCAATAGAATTGGGAATTTACCAACTTCATTTCTTCTCTTGGATTTCTTCAATCCAAGAACAATTATTCTCTATTTGCTCAATTTCATGATGGTCAGTTTACTACTTTGTTAGTCTATGTAAAGATGTGCTGCTTGTAAGTAGTTCTCTTACTGTAATTTCTGAAGTTAAGGCTGCAATTCATGATGCATACACCATTAAAGATTTGGGTGAACTTTTAGTTTTTCTTAAGAATTGAAGCATGTCGTACCAATGATGGAATGATGCCGAATCAGCAACAGTTTTTGCTTGATATTCTTAATGATACTGGGATTACTGGTTCTAAACTAATATCTTTACCTTTTCCACTAGGACTTTACCTTAAGCACTTTCGAATTCCATCGTCAGATCCTAGTGTTTATTAACGCATAGTAGGAAGGCTTTTATATTTGAATTTAACACGGCCAGATATTTCATTTGTTATGCAACAACTAAGTCAATTTATGGCTAATCCTTGCAATACTCATCTTACTGCTGCTCATTATGTTCTGTGTTATCTTAAGGGAACTTTTGATCATGGCTTGTTTTATGTATCCACGAGTGATTTACATCTATGTGGCTACTCAGATGGCTATTGTATGTTTGTTGGTTCATCACTTGTATCACTAGGGAGGGGGGAGGAAAGCCACTATCTCTACTTGCTCCACTGAAGCCAACTACTGCAGCATGGCTTCTACCACAAAGGAGCTATTATGGCTTGCTCATTTACTTTAAGACTTACATGTTGATCTTCAACTTCCTATTCAAATTTATGTTGATAATAAATGCACAATTAATTGGGGAAAATCCTTGTGTACACAGGCATAAAAAGCATATAGATGTTGATATTCATACGAAGCATATACTTGTCAATATTTTAGTTTAAACTTTGTAGCTTTGTGTTGATAGCCACATGTACGGTTAGGATTTGTTCATAGATATGTATATAAGTGTACTGCTGTGATCATAACAAACTTAACAGATTCATTTTTACTTCAACTTTTTCATTCATTTCAAGTTCTTTGTTTCTTTTCTTCTTCAACATGAACTTCATATTCACTTGCAAACTTCCTGCAACTTGATTGCAATCGGTTCAACAAGCATTATCGATTTGAATGCAAATGCGTTTGGTGATGGAGGTTGAAGCTGGTTTGGGCAATGGAGAAGAGAGGTTAGAGAGAGAGATTGAGAATGATAAAATGAATGGGGACGAAGGAGATTTTTTTTAGAGAGGTACGAAGTGTTCTTCTTCTTCTTCTTTTTTCCTCAAAATTCTAGTGAAAGATTCATGTTCTTTATATTACTCGAGAAAATGTACATAAATCTCTATTCCAATTGAGTGTTTTTCAACAAATATGTTTAAACCTTGTAGATGATGATATCTTTTAAAATATTAAGGTAAGATCCATAAAAAATCTCATAAACTTTAATAACATTTAGTCTTATCTCTTATTTTGCAGCTACTTTTATTCGCTTTCTCAATGTTCTCGGTGCATGTTTGGGTCGAGATTGGGGAAGATAGTCACATGACTATCATGTGACGGGGGTGACCACTTTATACAGTGTTAACTCTTTATTTTTTAACCACATAAAATATTGATAACCTTTTTGAACTTATCTCAAAACATTATTTAGAGGTTGTGTCAGTGCTTTTGGTGCTAGTGATGTATGAAACTTATGCAAAGCTTCGGGGAGTGATACGTTTTTCATACTAAAAAACGTTGTTGTTTCACTCAAAGTATAAAAGTCACCACATCATGACGCTAATCACACACACACTCACAACTAAGTCCTTCTTCCTAACTCCTTCTTTTGTATCTATGTACAAACCCTAAATGCTAACTATTGTAATGTGTATTTTGCAAGTGGATATGAAAGGAAATGTAAATGCAAGACATCACTGGTGTGTTCGAGCCACCATGCTCCTAAACCCTCATTTCAAGGATGTAAATTTCCTATCCCTTTTCTTTATTTTATTTTATCTTTTATACTTCTTAGATTTAGCTAGATTTAGTTACAATGGTTATAGATCTAGTTATAGTAGTTGTAGTTTCAGTTGTACAATTAAGATAAGTAACTATTACAAAAATATTGTTTCTAATATGCTTTCTTCTTGACTCTTATGGTGTGTCTCTGAGTTGTATCATTTTGAGCTGATTGCACTATTAAAATGGTTAATATTTTTATGGTCCCATTATTATTTTTAACACACCGCGTGGTTATCATGCTACACATGTGTAATGCATTAAAATTTCATCAAAGCGTATACAACCACGTATAACATTTGAATATTATACGCACGAGCTTTCTTAAAATCATGCACCACATTGAGATGTAGTTGCCATGACTCCCGTAAATATATGTCAATCATCTATTAAGATAAAAAAATAATATATAAGAGTTGTTAAATATATATTCATCCATATTAAATAGAAATTAGTTTTTAGCCATTTCTAAGCTACTTGTCTTCATTTCTTGTTGCTAAAGCTATTTCTAGCATGATTTCCATTTCCTATCTTCTTTTCTAACTTTGATTTCTCTTCTAGTCTTCTTGAAATTGAGACTAGAGGAGATGAGTTGAAGAAAAGGGAAGAGAAAATAAAGAAGAAGAAGAAGAAGAGAAAGGGAAATTTAAAAAAAAAAAAAAGAAAAGGGAAAAGCTTTAAAGATATTTTTAGAATTGTATCGATGAGTGATTAAGGTAATTTCATGTTTTAATGTGTTCACATCTAGTTTGATGTAGGTTTAATGATATGAAGTGTATTTTGGTTGACTATTGAATAATTAATGATATTTGGATATGATCTATAGTAGTTAAGAGTGGCTAGATTGATATTGGAATTCCTAGTGTAGTAATTGATAGAATTGTTGTGTTGGTGATATCAAATGTGATGTTTTAGCTTTATAAGCTAATCTAAATTAATATTTAAGATACATAAGTAATTGGATTCTAGTTAAATTAAGTTAATGTCATGAACGATACCCGAACTTTGGCAAAATATGTTTATAATTACCTAAACTTTAAAATTGATTAATTTAGTGCCTAAACTTTGAAATTAGTTTTTTTTTTTTTTTTTTTTTGCCAGTGGAGAATACATTAGAGATTAAGAATCATCAGTACATCAGAGAGCATATCTAGCCCAAGGATTACAATTAAATTACATATCTCTTCTTCCAGGATCAACTCAAGAGGGGAAAGGGGCAAAAAAAGCCAATCCTTAGGACATATATGTAATCTAATATGTACAGCAACCCAATCAGCAGCTCTGTTAGCTTACCTCTTTAGTAAATTGAAATGCACGTTACTAAAAAAAGGTAACAAGACTTTGGGATCAAGGATAAAAACATGTAGTCTCTATGGTTGTTGAACCCCTAGTCTGCTCCCTTCTAAATCATGTCCTTTTTGTCCCGCTAGAAGAAAGTCCAAAGAATTCACCCAGTTAACAATATTGCAGTTATGAGATTGGATAAAACATAATATGTGCTAGGCATGGATATACAATTTCCCAAACTCTAAGAATCGAAGCAGACCTTGACCCTATGAAATATCCAGAATTAGATCTGAGAATTCCACAACCTTGATATCAATTGATGGAAAGACCTTGACCCGTTGGTTGAGTAATCTTAAGAACATTGATATGGAGATCTCAACCCTATAGGAAATACTAACCAAGAACCTTGGTATAACTAAGAACTCAATAAGAATCAAATTCTTGAAGATATCACAAGCTCTCAAAATAACCTAAAGAGAAGAATTTCTCTCAATCAATTTCAAATCAAAAGTAATCTATTTTTCAAACAAGTACAAAGACCTATATGTAATAACATAAAGAAACTCAAAAGTTAACAAAACAAAACAAGTTTGTTGGCCAAACAAGTAGGCAGCCTTAGAAGCAACCTTAAAAAATTTGCTTCTGATCATCCTATATGTCAGTGGAAGGCCGATGGCGTAAAGCCCAACACTAGCGGCTTTCAAAGGTAGCGCTTAAAATTATGAATCTAATCAAAATTTGATCCAAAAATGGTCAATGGTGTAGCTTCTAAGCTGGTGACATAAATGTCTAAAATTCGTAGCTTTGAGTCAATTTTGAATTTGCTATGCTTTAGTAATATCTGATATAATGAAATTGCTTAGATCATCACCATTTCATCCCACTATGTTAAGTAACTTTATTTCTTCTTCCAAAGTTGATTCAATATGCTTCGATCAATTCTTGCTATATCCATTGAATTCATCCCAAAGTTTCTTAGCTTAACTTCGTGTGATCATACCTCCGGGTACTTGAATTTATTAAGGCGAGCTTGGTGCAATCATATCTTCATCAAAACACGTGGAAGACTATTGTACATTCCTTTAGCTGCTACCATTAGACATAAGCTGCAATTGACTAATTGGGGCTTGCTCTATAGAGTGTACCCTAAAGGCTACCAGCTCCATTTCATCTATAGCTCGCTATGACATAAAAATTACAGCCCCAATATTAGGACTTTTTTGAATGAAAACCGCATTACATCTACATTTCCAAACATTTCACAGCAAGGTGCACAGTTTAGCAAATATGATTAAAGTGTCTTTTTGGTGCAAGTCAGCCATCTCAAAACAATATCAACCAAATATGTAATTTAGATACTTGACCTACATCAATTCTCAAACCCATGACAGCAAACTAAACTCCTCTAATCTATTCACAACAAAGAATCATACGCTCAATGGTTTCTTCCAAACTACAAACCTTACAACAATTCGAACCACTCACATGTCACATTGTTAGATTGCTTTGCATGGGAAGAGCATTATTTAGCACTCTCCAAACAAAATGCTTTACCTTTGGTAGACAATGGGGCAATGCCATGACAACCATCACACTATATTACTAACCTAGTGCGAGGAGGAAGCATGTTGATTTGATCTGGTAACTGAACACTTGAGAAAGTTGTAAGTTGATTGGACTGTGCAACTACTAGATTTTTCATGGGGCTAAATAAGTTAATCTTCTAAATTTGCTTCAAACAGTGGAATTCAACATATAGCTTTAACTGAGTCCTCTTCATACCATATGTGTAAGGTAAGAATGCACCAAGAGCATGTACTGACTTGGTTAAGTCAAAGACCATTAAATTTTGATGTCCTTCAATACATTTGGGTGCTGCAATGTTGCTTTCTATGCTTGGGACCCACTTGTCGAATGCTACTCTTATAGATTATCCATTCCCAACTTGCCATAAAGCTCCTTCTAATAAGAGCTCCTAACCATGCAATATACTTGCCCATCCCTAGGAATCTCTAAAGCCTTTGGAGGCCTACAAAAAAGATGAATGAGGAAAGTATATATCTTTAAGTATTCTTACCCATAATGCAATCGAGTTTTGCACTATTCTCGATGCCGATTTGGTTAGAAGTGCGGAAATAAAGTAGATAGATCATTAAATCCAAGTCTTCCCTTTGATTTAGGAAGAGATGGATTATGCCAACTAAGCCTATGAATTTTCCTTTCCTCTTCTGTTTGACCCCATCAATAATGTGAGATCATCAAGTTAATGATGCGGACGACAAGCTACCACGCAGCCGTCCTTGACCAGCCACACCACCGGCCTTGACCAGCCTTTAAGCAAGCCAATTTTGTCAGTTGTCACACGATTTATTTCTATTTATTATTAGTCTAAATTGTATTTATTATTTTCCTTTTTAGATTTGTATTTATTATTTGTCTTTATTATTAGTCAATACTGTATTTATGACTTTACCATTTTAGGATTTTTCCTTTTTAGGATTTTCAGGTTTGTCTTTGAAGAGAGAAAGGATATTTGAAAACTTTTATATTGAATTGAGAATATTTTCTCTGAATTTGCAATTCTTTAGCAATTGTGTGATTAAGTTCACGTTTTGAAATCAATCGTTGAATTGGTTTCTGTTATTTAATGCTTCCATGCTGCGTCAATTGGTGTCAGAGCAAGGCGAGTTCTTGCAAAGATGGCAATTAATGTTAGTGTTGACGGTGTTCGAGATGTGGAAGTCCTGAGAGCAAAATCCTTAGGTCAAAGGGCGGTGTTGGGTAGCATGGTTCAAAGATTCTGGCGTTATGAGCAGCGCTTTGATGATCTGATCGAGTGATCTAATACCAATAGGAACATGAATGCCTATGGGAAACGACTAAGGGCAGAGTATGCTACGGCAATCTTATTGCCAGACCTGTTGCTGCAAATCGTAGAGGTCAATATAGAGATAAGATTTATAACTTTGATGATTATTATGCATATGATACTGATGATGAAGTCGAGTTTTTGTTTAAAGAAAGACAAATATAGAGGAGAGGTGGTGATGGTGGTAGCAGATATAGAAGGGGGTATTATAGGTATGATCAAAGAGACTGTGACGATTTCCGCCAAACCATAGAAATTCCATATTTTAGTGGAGAATTAGAGATAAATAATTTTATTAATTGAATTTTAAAGATTGAGCGAATCTTTGAATACATAGAGATCCCTGAAGAAAAGAGGGTGAAGTTGATAGCATGCCGATTGAAAGGCTATGCTTCTGCATGGTGGGAGAGATTGCAGAAGAGGAGAAGCTATGAAAGGAAAGCACCGGTAAGGACATGGTTCAGGATAAGGCAGTTATTGGAAGTAAATTTCATCCTCTTAGTTATGAAGAAACCCTATTTCAACAAAAACAAAGATATCATCAAGAACAAAATAATGATTTGAAAAAGGAAGAAGATACTACTCTAAAAGAGAATAGGAAAGAACATATTGAAGAAACTCCTAAAGAGACCTCATCTGAATTTTCAGAAACTATCTCTCTTAAAATAGAAGAAAAGCCTATGGATGAGAAGGTTGAACATCTATCAGTTATTTCCCCTGAATCTAATGAAAAGTGATCCATTCATAAATATTGCCTGAAAATGTCATAAAAAATGATGAGTTCCTGAAGTCGTTGAAAGTAAACCTGTGGAAACACCAGTGCAAGAGGAGGAAATAAGTGAAACAACTGCTATCGAGCCAACGAGGGTAGTAGAAGAGGAGTTCAAGGATGTATTGCCTAAAGATTTACTAGAGAAATTACCACCTATGAAGGACATCCAACATCAAATTAATTTGCTATCTAGGGCGAGTCTACTAAACTTATCACACTACAAAATGAGTGCCAAGTAGACAGAAGTGTTATAAGAGAAAATGCAGGAATTGAAACAAAAGGGTTTCATTAGAGAGGACATGAACCCATGTGTTGTACTTGCATCACTAACCTCGAGGAAAGTTGTAGTATCTCTTTGTTTCTTAACAAAGAGTATGGTTCTTAGTTTGCTATAGTGGAGCAAGAAAGTTTTTTATTAGATATCAAGATTTGCTTTTATAGGTTCGTATTTGATCCTGGAGGATATTTGTGAATCAAAGTGTATCTCCATCGTCCCAAGGTTGAAGAAACTCTATAACGAAATTCAACTCTAAACTCGAGGATGATTTTTTTTTTCAAGTGGAGGAGAATGATGCGAACGATAAGTTACTACGCCACCGTCCTTAACCAGCCACACCGCCGGTCTTGACTAGCCTTTAAGCGGGACTATTTTATCGGTTGTCATACTATTTATTTCTATTTATTATTGGTCTAAATTGTATTTACTATTTTCCTTTTTAGATTTATAGTTATTATTTGTCTTTATCATTAGTCAATATTGTATTTATTACTTTACCTTTTTAGGATTTTCATGTAATAGTATAAATAGGCCTTTAGGTTTGTCTTTGGAAAGAGAATGGATATTTGAAAACTTTTATATTGAATCGAGAAGATTTTCTCTGAATTTGCAATTGTTTAGCAATTGTGTGATTAAGTTCACGTTTTGAAATCAATCATTAAATTGGTTTCCGTTATTTAACGCTTTCGTGCTGCATCAGTTAACTTCCTTACACCACTTAGCAAGGAACTTCAAGGAGCTCATAGAGAAAGTAGGGATAGCTCTTGCCACAAATTTGATGAGTGTTTCTTTCCCTACATTAGATAATAGACATCATTTCCAAAATTTTAGCTTAGAGCGTATCTTATCTTTAACAAATGTTACAACCTCTGATTTATTTCTTCCCAGGATGTTAGTAACCTAAGATATTTACTTGGATTTGTGTTGGCTATGATACTAAACAGTTCGTAGGTTTCGTGAATCCCCTCTAATCGAGCATTCTTGCTTAAGAATAAGCTTGATTTTTTAAAGTTCAACTTTTTCCTAGATGCGTTACAATAATTCTAAATGATTCCTTTTAAGACTTGGAAGTTAGAGGGCCCAGCTTTTACAAAGAAAAGAGAATCGTCAGGCGTCAGCAAATAATAAGTGTGAGATAATGGGACAAGCTCTCTTGATTCTCATTCCTTTGAGATGAGATTCACTAACCACCCTCTTAATATTTCGTCAGAGAATATTAGCAACTAATATAAATAGGTAGGGCAACAATGGATCACCCTATTTGAGACCATAAGTGGGAAGAACCTGACTTGCAGTTTTGCCATTAATAGAAATTCCATATGACATTGAGGTAACGCAAGCTAGCACCTATTTTATCCAATTGTCACAAAAACCAAATCTTTCTATAACTGCCTTTAAGAAATCCCATTCCAACCCATTGTATGCTTTGCTCATGTCTAGTTTAAGGCCATAATAGGTTTTTTAGGAAGATTGTTTTGTTCTCAAAAGGTGAAAAGCTTCATGGGCAATTATAATGTTATCATGAATGAGCCACCCAGACACAAAAGCACTTTGAGGTTCTAAAATGACACTATTAAGAAGAGGTTTTAAATGATTAACTAAAATGCAAGAGACAATTTTGAAATTAAATTATACAGACTAATTGGCCGGAAATGACCAACCTCTTAGGGAGTCGCAATTTTTAGAATAAGAACAATTTCAATAATTATTTAGATAGGGGGAGATAATACCTGAAGAGAAGGAGGCCTTAACTGTATCCACAACACCTTTGCTCACAATGTGCTAGTAGCATTGATAGAAGATGCCAGGGAACCCATCTAGACCCAAGGCTTTCAGAGCACCAAACTGGGAGGTAGTGTTTTTAAGCTCATCCTTAGTTACTGATCTCCCCAAACTTTCATTCATTTCATCAGTAATCAAGGTAGGGATCAATTCCAACACACTACCCCGGTCACATACTCCATTAGAATGGAATAGATCCATATAGTAATTATGAAAGGAGGCCATGATGTCCTCCTCCTCTTCAAGCCAATTACCATTCTCATCCTTTAGTCGAATGATTTTGTTTCTTTGATAGTGCATCAATATGGATTGGTGGAAAAACTTTTTGTTTCTATCAATTTTGTATTTGAAAATTTTTTATATTGATCGATTTAATACTTGAAAGAACTTGACGAAGGTAATGTTAGTATGCACAAAAAGTTCTTTCAAGTACTAAATTAATCAATTTCAAAGTTCAAACATCTTATTATATATTTTGTCAAAATTCAAGTACCATTTGTGACATTAACCCAGTTAAATTTGAAGATAAAATATGGAGTTGGCAAGAATAGAATTATGTGTTATACATGTTTAAGCCTTAAGTACATATTTGTTGGTATGAGTTGATTTGAATTATTTAAATAAAGTTCTGGAGACTATGAATGACAAAAATTAATGTGGTTGAATGGCCTTTAGTATTAATTTTTTTTATTAATATGGCTTATCCCCTAAAGGTGTATTAAAATAGGATTAATCGTGATTATAGGTATTATGGAGAAACAAACTTTAATAATTGAATTTAAGCCTAAATAACATGTTTTGGGTGATTTAGAATTAATAATGGATATGTTAGAGATAATTAATTTTGGACCCTTAAGTATAAGATCATATAGAAGAAGTAGAAGAAATTGTGGATGATTGGGATGACAAAGAATAAGAAATTAACTTTGAATAATAATTAAGAACTATTTGCTAAAGGATTAATGTAACGAATGAAACCTGAACTTTGACAAAATATGCAATTAGATACTTGATTTTTGAAATTAATTAATTTAATACCTAAACTTTGAAATCGATTAATTTAATACTTAAAAAGATTTTTCATGCACTCCAACAGTATCTTTGTAAAATTCTTTCAGGTATTAAATTGATTAATTTCAAAGTTTTTTAGATAGTAAATTAATCAATTTCAAAGTTCAAGTACTAAATTAATCAATTTTAAAGTTTAAGCACCTTTTATGCATACCGACACTTCCTTTATCAAGTTTTTTTCAAGTATTAAATTGATTGATTTTAAAATTTTTTAGATAGTAAATTAATCAATTTCAGAGTTTAAGTACTAAATTAATGAATTTTAAAGTTTAAGTACTTAAATACATATTTTGTCAAAATTCATATACTATTTATGATATTGTCCCTTTGTAAAATATATGTATAGGAGTGTCTCTCATGTTATAAGCATGTTAAAGAACTCAGGATAAACTCTTAAGAGTGGTGGAGGATACGCATATGAAAGGTTGGATAGTGTCTTCGGTGAAATTATGTTTACAATGCTAATGGTGGTTTAAAATGACTGAAATGTTCTGGAAAAAGAAAATGACGAAAATGACCCATTTTTCATAAAGTCCTTCCCAATATCTTAAATTGAATAAATTTCTTAAGCTATTAAAAATTGATTATACACTGCCAATATCTTAGAGGAATAAAAAGAGAAAAACTGAGATGAAGTAAAGTAAATTAAGAGTATACTTTTCTTTTCTTTTTTCCCCCTTTGACTGATAAAATAACCAGGAACCAGCATCAAGCAGCAGGTCATCAGATAATGGGCC
Source organism: Combretum micranthum (assembly GCA_024138025.1). NCBI lineage: Eukaryota > Viridiplantae > Streptophyta > Magnoliopsida > Myrtales > Combretaceae > Combretum > Combretum micranthum. The sequence continues at coordinate 529,713 of JAMXBD010000057.1, forward strand.
AAACCCATATAACTGATTGAAATAACCGAAATAACGAAATAAACTAACTAAGCAACTAAACTGACATGTCAAACTGAATATCTCTTCATTTCCAATTTTACCTTCGGAAAACGTCTCTCTCCCCCCACTATCTCTCTCTTTCCTTTCAAAATCTTCTCCTTCTTCCGCGTCTTCTCTGTCTCTCCTCTGAGAATACTTCCACATGATTAATGGTGATAACTTAGCATTGTTGTCGTCTTCCTGTTGTTGGCACCGCATGACATGATGACGCTCCCCTCCACGGACACTACTGATACTGATGATTTAGTCGTTCCGCCTTCTTTGACGGCGTACTTTGGTCCGCTTCTTCGTCTTGCTGATGAGATCCAAGACAAACATCCTCGCGTTGCTTATCTCTGTAACTACACACTATCTTTACACACTATATTAGTCTTTTGACGCACTTGCTTGAATTCTTGGGTTCGCATTCTATTAAAGCTTGATAAAGATTTTTAACCTTCATATGTGTATAGGTCGGTTTTATGCGCTTCAACGAGCGACCCAATTTGAATCCTTCTCGAGTAAACCATTCGGTATCAAGAAATTCAAGATTGATCTTATGAAGCGGTTGGAGCAGGTATGCAGTCGTTAGAATAGTATATTTTACTATTATTTTACTGAAAATTAACGGGATAAATCGCCATTTGACAACTTAAAATAAGGACGCGGTGGGTTTTGTTCGATTGTGGTACATTTATAGGTCCGTTCAATCATGGTATATCCGTCCATTTGTGGTATGTTTGTTCAATTGTGCTAAGTTGGTCTAATGATCACTGATTCTTATAGGACAATGCAACCACTCTCGCGCATAGAGTACACAAATCTGATGAGCTCGAAATTTTGAGCTTCTATCACCTATACTATGAAAGTCATGTCAGAGTTACAGCAGTGAAGCAATTAGATAAGGCAGATTACAGGTAATCCAACACCAACGAACGTTTTCGTTTCGATTGGAGGATGCAAGATTTTAACCAAATATGTTTCCATGACAGAGCTCAAATTTTGAAAGCACACCAGACAGAAGGATTGCTTTACCAGGTGATGCTTTGTGTTGTTTATTCAAGAGAGTTGGTTGATGAAGTCCCCCCCGAGGTTGGTTTCTCCTTTCAATGATCTAGCAGATATAATTCAAGCTACAATAATAATAATGACAACCTCATTTTAGCTCTTTCCTAATGGTTTTTTGGTTCTTTAATAGATTATCAAAGCGGTTGGACCTGTCGAAGAGAAGAATGAGATATCTGCCACCTCTGAAATTATTCCTGCAGCTCAGGATGATACTGGTGCAAATGAAACTACTATTCAGCGAAGGAGGTAGCTTGTCTATAAATAGTTCTATTGCTATAGTTATTTCATTTGGAGCTGTATGTAAGACTAAATTAATGTGCAAAGCTAGTGAATCAATAGCTTTTGTACAAAACATGTTATGTTCTGCATATTCTATCCTATATCTTATCTGTATAAGATCTATTCCTATATCTTATTTGGTCAAAAACCCGGTTTTAGGTTTTAACCTAGTGCTACAACGATATCAAAACGAGGATCTATGTCTTGACACTTTTGTTGATTTGGGGTGTAATGTCTTTCATCTAGGAGGACAAATCTAAGGTACAAGTACAGGGTGGAGAGACAGAAACTGGGTGGTCCGGCAAAGCGTTGAAGCTGCTGAAGGAGTTGCTGCAACTCAAGCATCTCAGAGCATGGTTTGGATGGCTATATGGGCGTTGGTGATTACCAAACAAAGCGCAGTGTTTACTAATTTGTTTGTATTAATTAATATGGATAGGTTTTGGTCTTAGCAATGCTAGAAACATCCATTAATGTAGGAAAAACAAAACTTGAAGGTTTTCTTTGTTGTTCGTTTTCCATCTTTCTAATATCAATTTGTCTATATTTTTTGTGATCACGTGTCTATCAAAGTAGAATTTGAAGAAATTGGAAGTGTAAGTACACGCATACATATTTAAAATATATATTTACTAAACCTTATGTCCTGAAAATACTGTTGGAGTTTGTGACCCGTTTTCAGTAATCGTTTGTGATTCTTATACTTGCACTCTAACAAATACGTTATTTTTCTTCCCAATTCTTATTTAACAATCGTCACATTCACAATAATAATCATGATAGAATACAAGAGCAATCATCGATCCAAACATCATATTTGAAACATAAACAAATCAAATCAAATTACAAAATTTTTCAAACATCAAATTTGATTGAATATAAATGATCGATATAAAGAATTGGTAGAATTTTGATAAAAAGGAAATAATCTAAAAAGACCCAAAATAAGAGTTTTAGATTTTTATCGGTATCGTATATGTATCAGATTCATATCTATAACTTATATGTACCATATCTGCATTGATTCAATATTAGATCTATTTGATCGGAATACCATGAGTTCATATGTCACTAATACTTTGTCGAGACTTCCTATTCTTGATCATGCCTCAGTTTCAAAATGATGACATATTTCCTCTCAAATATTGAATCGCCACATCATAAAGTTTTTTGGCAACCGATCCACAAGAGTCATGAAGATTCGAATGCCAAAATGTCGAGGATGGTTAGATAAAGAAAAGATAAAAGAAAATGTTTGAGATGAGAAGATTAAAGACGCATGATTAAAGTGGGTTTGACCATGTGCAACGCTTCAAGGGCATCAACTTGGCACTGCACCATCTTATAGACGTATAGGTAGTGTTCGCCTTATATTTTTTTCACTAATAGAGTATTGAGCTTCTAAAACTGAGATTTGAAGTGTAGAATCTGCAAAATAAAGGCAGCTTGAGTAAAACAGGTGGGGTTGCCCGACAGTGCACCTCCTATACTTGAGTTAATAAGACGTTGAGAGAAATGGTAGAAGGATGTAAGAGAAGCAGAGTATGGGCAAAAGTGCGTGCAGTACAAGAAGATTTTCATATCTCTCAAGCTCTATTATCGAGGACGAAAGCCATGTTAAACATGGTAAGTGGATCTCTTTAGTTTGAAAGTGCATCCAATATTTTAGAAAGGCATATCTTCCTATTAAGGCAAGCTCAATAACCTTTGTTGATAAGTTGGAAATAGCTAAAGCCACATCTGGCAACTGCTCGTGTGTTGGAAGGCTGAGCTCAAAAGACAGAATAGAGCTTTGTGAGGTCATTCTCAGGTTTCCGATCTAGCTTGTGGAAAAAGTTGATTGAGCTATTGTCGAGTAAGACTACACTCAATCTGGTCCCACATACCTTGTCCAAGGCCTATACAAGTTTGCCATTAACCATAGACCAAATAGGGCGGACTAGGTTTGAGGAGCTCTTATCCAAATGATCTATCTATTGGTGGCATATTTTTCCTTTTTTTTTTTTTTTTAATAACACTAGAATGATGACAATACAATACACTAAAGGATAACAATCAATACAATTTTTCTATACCATGTTTGATATATAAAGTACAACACAAGATTTTTTCCTTAATGAAGTTATATGTTATTCGTCATGCATAAGTATTACAGTTAGTGGTAATGTTGGTATAAATGATGGTGATGATTTAATAGTAATAATATAATGATGGAATCGCAACTTGCTACTCGGGCTATGAATAGGCCAAGTTGCTCTTAGGTTACTCAAGATCGACTTGGCTCGAGTTTCATTAGTAAACAAGCAGGTGATGCACTTAAAATAATATTTGTTTATATAAACAAATTGAGCTTGAGTTTTGATTTAAGTGCACGTGTCTACTCGTAAACATGCTTTGTGAGTAGGCTAGTACAAACTCATTAATAAGCTCGTGAATAAATTTATGAGTTTTATAATTATGATATATCACATATAAATGTATAATTGAAACGGCAAAAATTAATTTCTATTTGATACATACGTATATATAGCCTCTTTTACATATTATATCTAGGTTCTAAAAAAATGGAAAATGAGCCATTTAAATGAGTTAGACTCAAACTTGAATTTCAAGTTATATTAAAGTTCAACTGGGCTTAATAAAAAGCTCACTTCATTAAGCTCAATTTGATTTGTAAACCAATCGAGTTCGAGCTAATAAAGCTTATTAATTTATATTTCAAACTCAATTAAAAAAAATGAAACTCGACCTAAGTTTTATTTTTTCAAATGAGTGAAGTTCGAACATTTAAAAACTCAACCCAACTCGGCTCATTTGCAATAATACTTGTTGCTAGTTTTATATTAATAGTAGTGGTAGTTGTAGCAGTGGTTAGGGATGGGCAAAAAAACCAATCCATAATCGAACCAATCCAAACCCAAAATATGGTTTTTTTTTTTTAATGGTTTGGTTTAAAAATTTTTCAATCCGAACCAATCCATAAATTTATGGTTTGGTTTGGAAGGTAAACCAAAGTAATCCGTAAAATCGAACTAAACCGTTTTAGATAAATATAATAATATTTTACTTATGTTTATGTGATTTCATTTGATATTTATTATTTGGTGAATGTTGATTAAAATCAACTTATTCATTTTTATTTTTATTTTTTAAGCTCATGATATATATTTTTTCGTTGATGATGAACTATTATTTTTTTAATAGCCTTTAACTTTATAAAATATGAAAATTATTTATTCAGTTATAAACTTTTATTATGTATTAATTGTTTAATATATTTTATCAGCAGATTATTTTATTTGTTGATGAATTTTGTCGATAGATAATTTTTTATTTTAGCTAAATTTATTGGTACATAATTGACTTGATGGTTCTATTAAAAATTATAAATTATGACTTACTATGTATTAGTTGGTGAATATATTTTATTGGTGGATAACTAATTTTATAGAGAACTATAGATTAAAAGTATGATGAATTTATAAAGTATTTTGTCATGGTTTATAATATATTATAAAATGATATAAATATTTAAGTATATACACAAATGTAAAAAAACTAGAACAAAGAAAAATTTTAATTAGAATTTTGATTTAATCTGTAATCCAAATAAAACCAAACCGTTATTTAATGGTTTAAAAAAATTTTAATCTGAACCAAACAGTTACTTAAGGGTTTGGTTTGGGATTGAAAAAAAACTACTAATGATTTTTAATCCGAATCAAACAAAACCAAACCGTTATTTAATGGTTTAAAAACACTTCCTCTTATTTACGTTAATAACTTAGTACAGTTGTTGTCTTCTTGTTGATATGCCGCATGAAGACATGATGACGACCTCCTCCACGGACACCACTGATGATTTAGTCGCTGCGTCTTCTTTGACGGCGAACTTTGCTCTGCTTCTTGGTCTCGCCGATGAGATCCAAGACGAACGTCCTCGTGTTGCTTACCTCTGTACGTATAATTACACTATCCTTTGCTATGTAATTAAATATATATTGTGCCTATCGCGTATTGGTAATTTTAGTTACAAATGTGCAGCTAAATGTATTCCGCGGAAAAGACAATCATTTTATAATCAAAAGTTTAAAATTTTCAAAGATTACCGTAGTATGATTCAAGGTTAATATAGGTAGCAGTCGGTCGATAATGACGATTAACCCTGCATTAACATTTAGGTTGATGGAAAATAAGACGATGAAAGGTTACCGAATTTGAAAATGGGAAATAATTATTATCAGTAGTATTTTTGTCTACATCACTTATCGTTAAAAAACAAAGGAAAAAGAATATTACCATTTGTGATCTTTCCAATACTTTTACGATGATATTTGGTAATAGTAAAAGTTTCACTGTAGCATACATGTTGGGGGAGAATTTTATTGTCAATCATTTGTTTCTTAACAAGTTAAATCTCATCGATTATTCAATAACTGAAATTCATTTTTTAATCATATTATTGAAATATTTAATATATCAATTACTATATTTATTACCGTACAAACCAAGAAAATTATTTTTTAAAAACATGCCCACTCGCTCTTTTTTTTTTACATGATTTTATGAACTTCTTGACAATGTACTTATTCTGGAACTTGACATTGTATGTGAATTTAGGTTTCTGACATATGCTTAAAAAATTTCTTTCAATAATAATATTTTTAATGGCTCTTGCTCTTGAATTCTTGGGTTCGTATTCCATTTCTGAATTTGATCCCACCTCCACTAAATACCCTGGTATGGTACAACTCAAGATCGACCTTCTGCGGCGCTTGGAGAGGGTATGTACTTATTAGACTAGCAAATTGTACTGTTATTTTCGCCTTTGATGTTTTGGCAAGTTTATATGCACGTCACTTATAATACACACGAGGTGGTGAATAAGTATTAACCATTTAATTCAATAATAAAAATAAGCCAGTACATAGTCTTATTCTTCAATATTTCTAGTGCAATGCGTGACCTAGCTATCTGCAAACTGGTTCTTATGACATATGAAATAGGACAATGCAACCAGTCTCGCGCAAAGAGCAGAGATAACCGATGAGCTCGAAATTTGGAGCTTCTATGTCCAATACAGTGAGCATCATGTTAAAGTTTTAAAACAGGAGCAATTTGATGAGGAGGAGCCAAATCACAGGTAATCCGATACCAAACCGACTAACCCATTCGTTCCGAGATTGGATAATTCAAAATTTTTACCAAAATGTGGTGTTTCCATGACAGAGCTCGAGTTTTGAACCCACAACAGACAGTAGGGTTGCTTTTCCAGGTGCTTTCCTTTTTTGGCCATCTTTTCCAGGTGGTTTCTATTGTTGGTTATGGAGAGTTGGTTGAGGTTTCTCCTGAGGTTTGTTTGTCCTTTTAATCATACATGTTTTCTTTTTATGAAAGTTGATATTATATGAGCTGCCATTATAATAAAAATTTCATTTGATTTTAGCTCTCTCTCTCTTTTTCATTTTTTTCCCCTCTCCTTAATAGATTATTGCAGCAGTCGGATCTCTCGAAACGAATGACGTTGGTGCAAATGAAACTACTAATCAGCTGGCGGAGGAGGTAATTCTTGTTTATAAAGTTCTATTTCTGGAATTTGGGTCAAACATGTGTTTATTAACATTTTAAAAACATAAAAATTACACTCAGACAAATTATATAAAATAATTTTTAAGATGCCGACTCAAAAACGTACGTAGGTCATACAATTTACATTTTTCTTAATAAATTGCTTGTACAAAATGAGATTTAGTAAAAGTTTTATGATGCTAAATCTTATTTAAAAAGTGTAATTCAATGTTTTCTTTAATAAATCACATATGATTCATGCGATTCATGAGAAGTATGATTCACAAATATGTATGAGTCACATATATCACATGCGATTAATTAATATATATGAATCACACATAGTAGACACAACTTATATCAAAATACAACAATTACATTTTATATATATAATTTTTTATTTTTATATAATTTGGACGACGGTGATTGTTAAACAAAGCACGCTGTTATTGTTCTACGATGGTGATGTGTAGTGATATAGACGACTAAGTTTCAAGATTGGGGTTGTTGTCTTCATTATTACAAAGGATAGTTTCGATTTGTTTGCATTAACATGCATTAGGTTTCGTCTTTGCAATGTTTGAAACACATCCATGAATTGGAGAAAATAAAACAAAAGATCAAGGGACTTTTTGATTGTCCATTTTATATTTTTCTTGTATTGCTTAATCTATATTTTTTAATCAATCGCTTTCCCAAATAAAATTCTAAAAGACGAGTGTACATACATATGCGTATTCATGTTACAAAATTAATATTTGACAAATTCTTTCAAAGTAATACTCGATATCCATTCGCTTTATTAAATTTAAGATATATTTGTTAAACCTTATCTGCTCAAAATAGGAAATGACCTTGTTCAACAATGACTTTTGTTCAACTTTTGTCCAACAATGACCTTGTTTACTATCATTATGAAAACATACAAATGAGATGATTTATTTAAGCATCCTGTTTGGAGCAAAAACAATTGATTCAAAAATCACATTTTTTTAACGTCAAATCTCAGTTGTAAATCAAATATATTATAGATAAGAGTTTGACCCCAAAAGAAAAAGAAAAAGGAAAAAAAATGAAATGACTTATCTATATATATAAATATATATATAGGTATAAGAGTTTTGTACGAAATGGAATGTGTATTTTTAGTGGGCACATAAAATTAAAAGTACAATGATTGTTAAATTTTACGGTGTTTGAGAAATATGATATCTTCTCCCAAACGTCACCATATATATATCAACCAACTTATATATTATCTAATATGAGTCCGTTTGATTCGTTGATTTGGCATCAAGTTAACATCTTTTTTATGTGTATTTCAATTAGATTATTTGTCAAAAATAAATAACAGACCTTACAGATCAAATATATATTAGATATAGATAAGATACAAATACAAATAAGATATAGATGAAAAATAGACCACCCAAACAGAGTGGATACAAATTTTAGAATTTTCTGTATCCATCCAATGAGAATTGTTAATTAATGATATTTAACATAATAAAATACAATATATTTAAATTAGAAAATACTCAAGGCAAAAGTCCATCACATCGTTGCAAGAAATAGAGCTCACACTTGGAATTTCAACTAGGTTATCAGAATAGGATATGGATTTCAACGAGCTTGACAAAAAAGGTACTCCACTTAGCATCTAAATAATACAGTTGATTTATATTGAATCACTGCACACGTCTCTATTTTTGCCACTGCCAAGAATCCAAAAAATCAGAGGCTTTCAACAATTGATATTTTGATGGACTTCGAAATATTGAAATAAAGAGCTAATAGAACCAATTGTCCTAGCTGTAGTACATTGGAATGTGTGGCTATTATGACTCACTACGAAACATGATGGAGTTCGTAACATACATCAATCCTTACAAAAGATTTCCTTCGATGTGGTATCTACATTGCATAGTTTTTCCTTAGAGCAAGCACATATCAAAAAAATAAAATTAGAAAATGAGTAGAATAGATGTATATGAATCTGAATGGAGAAGTCACATCTATGTTGCATAAGTCCAACAATAAACAAGGAATGGCACTTAAAAGTTCATTAAGAAGAGGAAGTTTTATCAAAGTGTGAAATGGACTTGTCCTAATCTAAATGGTTTCAAATTAAATACAAATGGAATTTTGATACAATATATTGTAGCTTGTGGAGGCTTGCTTTAATGTAATGAGGGTATGCTAAGTTTTACATTTGGATATATAGTTGAAACTCATCCAGTTGAGAAGATTGAGCTAATGGCAATAGCAAAAGGATTGTAGTTTTGTGTAACAAAAGATCAAATACATTGAGATAGAGACAAGCTTGAAGATTATTCTGTAACACCCTAAACTTAAGGATACTTACAACCCACCATGTGTCCATATAGAATCTAGACATGGAAAGGCTCAAAACCTACTAATACTTCAATATAAGCTTTTAAATAACCTCTCCACATACATATATTATGGTTACTTCAAGTCAACCATCACACAGAAACAGGTCCACTTGTCAAACTAAACAAAGTACGAACCCTACATGATATTGGTAAACGTTGACTCACAAAGTATATGTTATCTAAACAACATAACAATTCAACAACTAGGTTCATACCTTATCACGTTATAAAAGTATACATAAGATCATAATGATACACAGTTGAATTGGAGTCTTTGTCTCCCTATCACCAATATACCATATTTCATAATCAGCAGGATAGTCTTCTCCATTAGTATCTTTCCCACAATCCACTATGACATCATAACAAGATAGGTCTAACGCTAACGGAGTCTCAACTGCACCAGAAAAGAAAAGAAGTAAGCTGAAGTCCAGCACAGTATACGATCAAGCACATGCACATGTACAATTAGTGGCAAAGTTACATGCATCATCACACAAATGCAACATGCAACCATTTGATTATTTTCATCTTTTAGTCCATATCTAACAAAAGGATAACGTAGTATCTCAAAGCACACATAAATATCTACATATATATATTGGTTATTGGGTACTCCCCAATAACCACAAAGTCGACACATCCTAAATCTACCTAGATCCTTTTTACGCGCAACTCCACTCTTAGATAAAGCCATGTATGGATCATCAGGTTATCGCGATAATAGTGCGGATACTCTCCACACATAACCAATAGCCACAAACAGGTAAAACGTACAAGATTAAGCCAGATTGTTAATTAGTCCATTTAAATGTCTAGCCTAAACAAGCACAAGCAACAAGTAAGGTATACATGTAGCTTGACAGTAATTCAGTTGAGTACTAGAGTCCACTATTTAAAATGCTCAAGAGCCTATTACACACTTCCAAACATATACGAAGAATTACATTAAATTTTCATCCTTTCTAAAGAAGAAACAAAAATTTTAGGTCAATGTATGAAAAACACAAGCAAAGTACATAGCCATGTTTAGGTCGTATACTTCAAAAGTTTCAAAAGCCAAAAGCACAGTGAGGAACATGATTTCATGTATCTAGTCATGTTTCCTAGAAAGAATAAGGTATTCCTTAGAGAGGTACATGGCTAGAAACACAACATCATGTTTCAATCGTGTACTTCAAAAAACCGCATCATTCAACTCCAGTTGAAACATGAAACCGTGTATAAATAGTATCTCTGAAAAACGTTCTATTCTCCTATACAGAGGTACATAATTAAAAACATGAGATCATGTTCCAGTTGTGTACTTATAGAAATCATCCTTTGATCAGCTTTCCTCCTGTTTTTGCTCAAAACACATTTTCACCTTCAATGTCACCAATACACATCACATCACCATAACATATCATCATACACCAACATTCAACAGTTTCAACACTTAGACATTGGAAAGTTCATGTGGAAAAACATATTACATCTTTTAATATTCACTATTTCATCAATTACAATGTACTCTGTCTTTGCCTTTGGGGGTTTCTCTAAAACCCTCCTATCTCTTAATTTCTCTTTTAGAGTATCAATGTCAATGTTAATGTGTCTACAAAACATCACTCACGTGTTTATCTTATTGAGATGCTAAAAGAGAGTGAAGAGAGACGAATGCTTATCGATATATCTTACTGGAATTTCTAGGAATTGTGGGAGATTTCTTCAAGAATTTTAAGAAATATTTGAAGAAAGAAGAGGAGTCTCTATAGAATACGTAAAAGGAAAGGAAGGGAATGAGGAATAGTTGTACTTTGAGGTTTTTATATGTTGGTTTATAACCAACACACCTTTTAAATTTTAAATTTGAATTACAAAACTAGCCCCATTTAAAAATAAAAAATCACCTCTGTGCTTTTAAATATAATTTAGAGTTAATGATAAAAAAATAATACCTAAACTATTGCAAAATGTTCAATTACATACTTGAAGTTTCATTTTGAACAATTTGATACCTAAATAAAGTTTTTTGTGAACTTTTGTCATACCTCAAGTTTGGTTTTGACAATTTTGGTACCTGAATAAAGTTTTCGTTGACTTTTTTCATACTCAAAGTAAGTTCAATTAGGTATGAAAAAAAGTTCGAGAAAACTTTGTTCAAGCACTAAAATTATCAAAACCAAACTTTAGGTATAAAAAAAAAAAGTTCCACGAAACCTTTGTTTATATACCAAATTGTTCAGACCAAACTTCAAATATCTAATTAAACTTTTTGCAAACGTTCAGGTACAATTTTTGACATTATCCCTATAATTTATTTATTTATGCTATTTCATGTGATGCAACTTCTTTTACATAATCCATAAAGTGAGGAACATGATGCAACATGCTTTTGAGGAATCAGTTAAACAACAAATTTTGTAGCAATGAAGACATCATAGTGATATCAAAGCTTCTAAACTAATAGAATTTTTTTATTAGATTCTTTTACTAGATCAAAAAATTTACTCACTGTGTCCATCAGTTTTACAAATAAATAAATACCTTGGTTATTGTGATATTTAGTATCTAAATGTTACCAATGTTTTCATTAAAGTACATGAAGTTTAAAAGTATCAATTTGGTATCTAAATTTTGTAATTAGCTACATTACCTTTATTTATTTTTGTAATTTACCAACCAATTTAGGTATCATAATAAACTCAAAAAGATGTTATGTATTTATTGACACTTTTAAACTTCAAATAGCTAATTGCACAAATTAGCAAAATTCGACACCACATTTGACTTATGTACGTAGTTCGTTCCTTTCTCAAGGTGACATCCATCCTCGTTGATAAATAAATTGATGATCCTTTCTTTAGTCAATTATTTAATTCTTTTACTCATTAAATAGGAAAGTTGATGAGTTTAACATAAATCTTTAACTTCTTTATCACAAGGAACAAAACTTGTATAAAAAAGACAAGGAATAAGAAGAAATTTAAAGTTATGGGTAGGTTGTCATGATATGTATCTCTCATAATATTATAAATGTTTTATGAAAGGGTGATCTAATTTTTCAATTGACAGCAATGTTAAGAAGAGTTTAGTAACAAAATTTACTCAGATTTCTCTAACTTTGAACTAATGTAACCACCTAAATTATGTTTCACTAGGGAAACCTAGGAAGACTAACCATAATAGACTTAAATCTAATTTTTGGAATATAATTATTTAGAATATGATGAATATAGTCAAGCTAGGGTTTTGATTAGTCAACATTTATTGAATATGAGGGATAAGTAATTAATTTTGCAACTTGGAAACTCAATGATTATATTTCAAAGGGAATTAATGTGAAAAAAATAGATTGGCATCAAACAAAATTTCACCCAAGCCTAAGTTTGATTAACCTAAGTCAATAGAGGAGTCGTAGGAGACCTAATTTCTACGGCAATCAACTACCTAATTGATCGAGTAACCCTAATAATGCACAATTTCGCCTTATAAGTGGAAGAATCTAAAAGTAAATTAATTTGTATTATATAATGAATTAAGAATTTAATGGGTTTTACTAAAAGTTATGCAGTATTTAAATAAGTGATTAATATTATTTGTTGGATGTGTATGCTAGATTTAGTATTATAACTAATAATGTTTAAGCTAGTAAATGATTACTTGTTAATTATGCTTATGCTTTCAAAACTTGAACTCTAGATACCTGTCTGCACTTTCAAGCCCCAAAGTTTAGGTTTTTTGCCCTACATATCTAAAACCTTAACTATAGCATTTAGCCCTTATTTTGAAAACTATAACTCTAAGAATCCACTTTACACTTTCAAAATAACCTAGAAGAACATCAAGAATTCAAATTTTCAAAAACTATACTTCAAAGAGCATTTGCATATTTGTACATTCAAAATTAACTTTCAATGAGCATTTATGGATCTACACTTCTAAAAAATAAACTTTAATGGGTATGTAAGGCTTCAAATGAGTGAGACTTCAACCTAATCCCTTTATAAAAACATGGTACTATAGTGTATTCCGGGAATGATTATTCTATTACTCTCGATTACCTTCAAGTAAACGACTTGTAAATATACATTTAAGTGATGCAAATTAATGTAGAGATGTTAAGATAAAAGTGCAATAGTCACAATTGATAATCCATACTATAATGAATGAGCAAGTCGGGCAATTCAATATAGATGTCATGACTCCCATTCAAATAGTTATTGTTGTTAATGAAAGGTCCCCAACGACCACCTCAGGAGGTAGGTCACAATAGTGGCATGTATTTCCTTTCCTTTCTTTTAATTGTTATTTTTGTAAATATTAAATTGAAATTAATATATTTAATAATATTATTTTATTAAATTAACTAATCAATTATAAGCTAACATTTAATCCTAATTAAGTCAAGAATAATTATCTAACAAGCCTAATGAGTTTACCAAAAAGAAAAGCCCACATGAGACATCATCACAGATCAATTCCAAACCGGAAATTGATCCAATTCATCATCAGCGGTTCTTGAACAAGGAACCAGTCCGAGGATAGCAAAACTTAATTGGCTAAGGACTTGCCAATTCTAGCAAATTTAGCTAATTCCATGTCCTCAAACCGTCTAACCCTATAATTTTAGAACTGTCGATTTAACAACCAGCTAGAGAAGCGGCAGTTCCATGTGACAAAAATATTTTTAAAAAAGGAAGAAAAAAGAAGAAAAGAAATTATAAAAAAAAATTAAATTAAAGAACAAATATTTAAACTATTTTTATGTGAATAGTAAAAATTTATTTCTCATTCACGACATTCAATGTGTTATTATTAATAACACAAGTAATAAATATATTTAAAATTATGTGTTGTTGAATTTTTATAAACTTCTAATCGAAGTGCAATTTTTTTTTTTCAATAAACTCATAAATTTGTAAAAACTAACAAAAACAAGAAACAAAGACAACAAGCAAGAGGCCATTAGCCTTTACCCCGCAAGCCAACAGTGTTCCGGTGAACGTCAAAATTGCACAACACCCTCAAGGAAGAGCTTACTACAAAAGGACCTCTAATTGTCCGCCATTGGTACCAACATCAGAGCTTGAATTAAAAGAGTTTCTAGATCTAAGAGGTAGGAAACAAAAATAATTAAGAAAAAAAAAAGATACAGCAAAGATATCAATGAATTCTTCATTTAATTTGTGCTTTCAACCAATATTTACTGGGTCATGTGTTGTCCAATTTACTTTCGTATTCGTCCACTTCAAAATCATTTCCGGTTAGACTGTTGGTGCATCTGCATCATGTGCCTACACATTAAAATAACATTAGATATAAAATCATCTTCAACATATGGGTTTAATATCCAGTCAATAGCTGTATGCACATTAGATTCAATCACACCATATGGAACCTTATGATCAATTATCCACTTCATCCCCTAGTAAATAGGTCAGAGTTCAGCAAAGAGTGGAGATTCCACCATGAAGGTCCTAATCATTCCCCCTAAAAATAGCTAGACTCATTACAAGCAATGACACCAATGGCAACTTCGCCACTTGAAAGTTCAAAGGAAGCATCATAGTTTACTTAAATTTAGGAATATGAGGGTGTTATCCAATCTATATCAATCAACAAATGGTCCTTTCTTTTTCTCAGAATTTATACTAAGCCTAAAATCCATTACTAACTATTTGAGCTTGATCAATCCACTTGGGAATTTCTGTCTTGAATCACTTGCTTCTTCCTTTCTCGCTAAAGAAGCTAGAATAAAAACATAGAGAATACTTAAGGGAGGCAGGAGTGTTCCTTCACAAGTTTCTTTCTCCAAGATATTTTTTATTTTAACCATACTCATAGCTCAGTATTGGGATCACTGGAGAGAAAATGTTCAATTACAAGATCACGTCCAACTTTCTTACTTTCCATACATTCTCGCATAAAGTGGTGTAGACTTTCAAGTTTCCCATTGAAAACACAATTACTTTCAACATTAACTCTACAACAAATGAAGCTATCCTTAGTGGAGCAACCATTCCATGGAACTCACCAGAGAAAAATTTGAACTTTAAGATATGTGCAGGCTTTCCATATTTAACTCTTGTTCATGCTTTCTTGGCTTTAGGAGGAAAGCATATCAACTAGGAACTAATAGGTCAATTTAGTGGAGAAGTAACCATCCGCTTCATGTTCCCATTCAAACTAGTCATCAACCCCATCTTCAATCAAAATGATCCATCCAAGTTTGTCTTTCAAGGATTGATTAAGGGGATAAGAAAGCAAGCCTTCGTTCCAACCCGATTCATTCTTCCCACCTAGGCAATTGTTACATTTTCACAAGAGCAAAAGAGGGGCCCATGGAGCAAGCTTCTAAATGTACCTTTATGGAGCCATTTATTCATTCAAAATCTAATCTTTTTCCCATTCTTTAGCCTCCACAGATAGTAGTCATCAAGGGTTTTAGAGTGGACTTCTCTTTCTTAATAATATAGGAATTTTATACCCAAAAAAAATAATATGAGAATTGTTTTTGTTTTTATGTTTGTGAGGCTTATCTGTGCCTTAAATTATATTGTTAACATAGCAACTAAAAAGTGCAAGTAATTATATATAAATAAATGTATAATTATAAAATTTCTTTTAACTAATGAGCTACAACAATTATCAATGTTATTTTAAGTTAAAAGTTTATTTTTCAGTATTTTTCTTCCTTAAATTAAGTAAAATTACATAATTGGTTTTATGTTTTTTTTTTAATTTCACGATTTCCAATTCAAGAGAAATCAAAACCAAACCATCAAAACCGACAATCTCAAGAACCAGGAACCAAACCGGCTCCTATAAGTTCAGTTTCAATTTCATTAATTTTTTAATCGGTAATTAGTGATTGAGACCTAGTCCTATACCAAAGCCAACTCGTGACGATATCTACTACATTACTTATTTGTAGGGTATAATTTCAAAACCCAACTCATACATAAAAAATTTTTTCTTTGTAATATATATCACCGTGTAATATGTATAATAATCATACAAAGTGTGTTTTACTATAATTTAAATAATATTAATTACAAATAAATTAATATTATTTTCATTCAAAGCCAATCCAAACACAAGAATTCGAAAAGATACTCTGTACCCATCATTTTCAAAATTGCCAATTTAAGCCCCAATACACCGGAGAAATTATACTTTCGCTCCTAATCCGACTCTAGTTACCCACAACACTGGACAGCGGTGTTCATTTTCCTCATCCACTGTCGTCCTTGAGCTTCCACAAACCCCATTCCAGGTTTTTTTTCTTCTTTCCTTCTTTTCCTTCTTCTTCTTCTTTTCTTCTTCTTCTTCTCTCTCTCTCTCTCTTCTTCTCTCAGGCTTAGGGTTTTCACTTCATTAGATTGAAGACATGAAGTGTGATGTCTCTACATGATAAATTATATGGTCTGAAGCAAAAGCAAGTTCTAAGTAGTTCATGCCCCAGAAATCTGACTCTCCATGCATCTTCAGCAACCCTAGTATCTTATTCTAGTAGTACTGGATGCTAGCAAGCGAAAAAGAATAGATATGTCTTTAGGTAATTGTTTTTCAGTCTATGGTTCTTTGTCAGTTCTGTAAATTAGGACTCTATTTTTATTGGTGGTTATGAAGATAAAAAAATTCGTGGATGGGATAAGACCTTATAAATAAAGAAGAAAACTTTGTGGAGGTAGGACTGAAAAGTTTTCTTCTCCTCGCGAAACACGATGTGCCATGTTACGAGAATAGTGTTTACTTTTTTCTCTTTTATCATATGTGGTAATATTTGATTGGAGGAGACGCGGAAGAAATGAGGGACTTGAAACTTTGACTTTAAGGACAATGAGTCTTTGCTCAGAAGGTCAAGAGTGATCACTAATTGTTGTTTGTGGTATTTATAATGTCTGTTTCTATTGAATTGGTTTTTATGCTAAAAAAGTTCTGTCTTGTGGTATGTGAAACTAAGGAATTAGAGTGAAAGAATGATGAACTGATAGAGGAAACAATAAATAATCTTTGGGTATTCTGTTGTCTTTGTTCCAATTTGGAATGTGAAGTTTGTTAAGGTTGATGGATTTTCAAATCAAATTTTTCATGAGTATGGAAGTAAGAAAAACGTATGGAGCATGATAAATAGAAGAGGCAGAATATGGGTCATCATTAAGCATACCGCATACTTTCGCATGAATAATTAATATCTCGGCCCAGATTACACGTATTGTTTGATTAGAGTCTCTTTGAACCTTATCTTATGTTCTTCGGATTACATTTTATCCACGATCGTATGTTTCATACTAATGGCACTGGGATTTTTTCCCCCTTGTCTATGCAGGAAGAATCTGAATATGAACAAGATCTTATAAATGCACATTGCCTTTCCTCACAAATCAGAAATGCCTCTTGCGGTGTCATCATCAGCAGTTTGCTTGATTTCTAAAACTGATAAATCTTTTTATTTTAAACCCAACGAGCCCACTACTTCAAAAGCAAGCTTTTTGATTTGTTGCTTTCCTCCATGTGGTACCAAAAATGCATTGCAAACAGGTTTAAGAAATAAAACCTGGAGATATTGCCCATTTCTGGTACGGAGTCATGGTAACCAGTCCATTAATGATTACACATTGTCTTCCGACTGGGACAATCAAGGGGCCGATGTAATTGAAGACGTTGAATCACCCTGGGAAGGTGCTGTTACTTACAAAAGAGACTCATCTATTTCACACTTGGAGTATTGCACAACCTTAGAGAGGCTTGGCTTGGATAGAGTCTCATCAGAAACTTCCAGATCTAGAGCTGCTGCGATGGGAATTCGTGTAACCAAAGCAGTTAAGGATTATCCTCTTGGGACTCCTGTTCAGATATCAATTGACATCACCAGGAAAAAGAAAAAACTGAGGCTTGATGGAATTATCAAAACTGTTCTGTCTCTTGAGTGTAACAGGTATTACCTGCTTCTACCTCATTCCTATATCATCTTTTGCAAACAGTTATTTGTGTACCTAAACTATGATTACCATTTTTCGGTCGTTTTATTACTTTGAAATGATGTTTATGGCATTTAGATTTTGATCAGAACTAGAATGCATCTGTGGCAGGATGTGCTCCACCAATTTTATGTCTTTGTATGTTATCTTTCCTAGTTTGAAACCTTCTCTGCAGCCTGCATAGTGTAAGTTAAACAACTTTGCATGGTTGTGGTATTGCCATTAAGTAGTTTATGTATTTGATTGCATCATATCGTGTGCCATAGGTCTTTTTTTTTCTTTTTGGTTGAGATTTCATATTTTTTATCATGCCCCAGGTTCAGAATGATGACATGCTTTATAGGAACATTTTTCCTTTTTTCATCCTCTTGAATTAATCACCTCAACATTGTTGTTTTACCTGATCCTTTAGAGTAATGGAGATGAGATATGAGAATGCTAAGATGGATCTGCAAATAGTTGAGAATGGTTAAAATAAGATATGATAAGGGAAAGTGTTAGTGTAGCATCCATCTACAAGATAACAAAAGCACGATTGAGGTGGTTTGACCATGTGCAAAGACATGCTTTAAGGGTATCAACTAAGTACTGCAACACTTTAGAGCAGGGGAGGCCAAAAAGATGTGTAGGGCAACAATTATTACATACGTAGTATCAAAGAAGATACGGTATATGGAAAATTGCACTGGAGAAATAGGGTATATGGCAAATGTTGCTTAATGAGGATAAAGCTTGAATCTTTTTGTTCTTATATAAATATTTGTTTTACCTAAGGTCATACAAGATTGCTCAGGACAGCTAGTATCTGGCAAAATCTGTCTTCTTTGAATTATAGCCATTAACTCATTGCAAACGACAGTAGGTATCCCACAGCCAGTATATGTTGCTTGCTGTCATTCTCAGGAGTCGATTCATGCAAGTGACCTTAGAAGTCACAAGGGCTAGAATAGAAATTGGCAAGCTGAGAAATGTACCACTTGTAGAATCATTTGAGCTCCATTTGCTGCTTGTAGGGTAATGCTTTAAAGCTACTGGTGATGTGTTTTTCTTGAATACATTAATTGCTTTTCAGTCTTACTGGCTTGCCCAAACCTAATAATGTTTGCTTTTTTTTCTTTTCTTATTATCAAGTATCATAAGGTGTACATAGTGTATGCAGGCCCAGGTCTTCTTAAATAATGCTGTATTTCTGATAAATTATTCAATTTTGTGCTGGACAGGTGTGGGGAACCAGCTGCTGAAAGTGTGTTCTCCAACTTTTCACTTATACTAAGTGAACTTCCGATTGAAGAACCAGAAGTCCTTAATATGGGAGTCATATACGGGGAAGAGAAGTTTAGATCTTTTGGCATCGATGAAGAGGAGGAGGATAGTGATGCCTCAGTTGACATGGACGACTGGCTATATTTTCCTCCTGAAGAAAAAGAAATCGACATCTCTAAGCATATAAGGGACTTGGTGCACGTTGAAATTACCATAGATAGCATATGTGATCCAACTTGTAAAGGTTTGTGCCTAAAATGTGGGACAAATCTAAACAAGGAAACCTGCAACTGTAGTAAACAAGAGGTGCATGAGAAAGGAAGTGGCCCTCTTAGGGATCTTAAAAGCAGTTGCAGCCTAATTGATCCCATTTCTTGCTTATTGTAATGCTATACATGTACGCCAGGTATTGGAGTTATGCGTATTTGTCTTTTATTTTCATGGCATTATTCATATTTGTTATCCGAGCATCCATTTTAAATCAATGCCATTTAACGGATGTCAAAACGATGGTAAAACCGGTCAGAAAGACCCTATACTTTTTTGCCAAATGCAGAATGTAGCCTGAGAATTTTCTAGCTACCGTTGCTGGAGCAAAATGATTACACAATGAAGGTAAATGGCTGTCAAAGTTGAAAACATGAGAAATGATCACCACTAAAGGGACGTTAAGCAAGGGGCTACACCATGGTCTTCACTCGTTCTTTATACCTGTCATGAAAACCTCAGCTCTCTTTTCCCCTCTTTTGTCCTGGGATTCTGGACAATTTGATTTAAAAGTAATATATGTATATATTATATATATATCAAAGAGCATGACTTGCGTGTTCTGACCAAGAAAAATAAAAAGAAAATTTCACTTGCTCGACCAAAATCACCAAAGCAAGAATTTGAATGAAACCATCTTCTGGGCAAACTGCATAAGCCAAATTTGGCTGATCATGACAAATTGCACGAGATTTATGTTCAAATCCCACAAGAGCCACTGCTTTAAGTAATATACTTAACCGATACCTTTCCGCTTAAAAACAAAAAGGACAAATAGGTCACCAGGTCACATGCTTCAACTGTTTCCATATACAGTGAAAATGTTGTAACTCCCAAAGCAAGGCCAACTGGCCTGGTTTTGCCACTAAAGCAGAAGTCCATGACTTGAGATCATCTCTACAAAGTATAAGCATGTTACATATTACATCTGCAGAAGACTACTCATATACAAGTACCAAAGAACCTCCCCTGGATCATAAAGCTTGGCTACCATATTCGAATGACAATTCATCCACCCATCATTACATAGGGAAAAAATAACAGCGCCTCATCCAAGTGTAGTCGCCACTTCACTCTTTTCTTAATTTAGTATTCGGCAATTTTTTACTAACACGTCTCATTTGTTTGATGGGCCAGCAAAGGGCTTTATTCATTCCTCGAGGGAAAGCAGAGGATGAAATCATATGTTATGAACCTAAAAAGCAGCAGATGAGTCAGCTACTGAGGTCACGCCATATCTTGCTGCCTATGTACAGTCAAATAACTCTTGTTCTCGGTGAACCACCAGGTGTTTGGACTCTTAAACGAGATACATCCGGCCAAGGTTCATAAATGTATCTTGTGTTTGGGGACTGTGGTCTCATGGAATATTGAGAGTACTCCTGTCTCATAGGAGAGTAAGCAGGGTGAGTAGGAGAGGGTAGAGTACTCCAATGGGAATGCCCAGTTTGTCGTAATGGACTTGAAGACGGAGAGACAGGCAAGGATGTAATTGTTCTTGCATTATCCCTGCAGGATACATTACAGACGGTTCATTTAGTTCACAAGTGGATAACCATGAAGAATATAAAGAAGAAAATCATCTAAAATAAAGGACCTTAGGCTCCTTGAAGTCGTAGAGGTTGCAAAGCCGACTGGATTTACTGCAAAATCGATGTCGATGGGAAATACGCCAGCTCGATCAGGATGAAGATCTAGTGCTGGCTGTTTAACAAGCAACATAATCATCGAATTAACTTTCAACTCAAAGTCAACATACAGGATGAAAACAACTAAGTTGATATTTTTAAAAGCCATGTACAAGACATGTATGCATGTCAAAAGCAGACTCAAGTTTGCCAACAAGGTCTCTTTATAAACGTGGGTCTGAAAAACCAGCATCTAGCAGTGTCTAAGCAGCAATGAAGCATTTTATTGCTCTTATGATAGGCATCATTACTAAGACCACAATCAAAAGACAATTTTCCCATCACATAACCAAATGAAGACCAAACATTAGGGTACAAATGATAGCCTTCAAAGTGAGTTAATAAGAATAAGATGCACACAACATGGTTACCACACTACAGTATCAGACATCAGCTTTACCGGTGTGTTGCTCCCATGGCGAGGTGATTGAAATCCATCCCTTATCATTTCAGAGCTAGAACTTCGTGTTGTTTGCTCCTTAATGAAAGCATGATCGAGCAACTCGAGAGCTGTAGGACGGCGGGTTGGGTCCCTCTGCAAGCAGAGCTTGATGAAACTTTTAGCTTTCTCAGAAAGATGACTTGGAATTTCAGGCATATCTTTGCTGTTCCCAATTTTAAATATTGCAGCCACCTGTTCAATTCAGTATCTTATGGAAGTGCAAAAGATGATGTATACCAATAAAAAATCCCATGAGTCACAGATGTATTGTCATACCCCTTCATACTGACTCCAGGGTGGTTTTGACGTAGCCATTTCGAGAATTGTGCAACCCAGGCTCCAAATATCTACTGCAAGACTATATCCATTTGTGTTTATTACAACCTGGAAAACCACAGAACGTCCAAAATAAATGTCAATCTTAACATACACTGATCATCAGGAAAGTATCTGAAGTCTGAACACGAAACTTTTGCAGCTTTTAAAGACCCTTGACAAGGCATATAGGTAAAAAGTAACATACCTCGGGAGCCATCCAGTAAGGACTGCCCTTAAAAGAAAGCATTGATGCACAAGACGTTATCTGGTTGGAAAAAAGAGGAAAAAAAAGAAGTCCACATCAAATTAAATTTGCACTGAATCAAAGTAGAAATTTCCTTTTGGTGGTCAGGGAAGTGCAGGGAATAATCATTTTGTTCAGCCTAAATAAATCAAGTAAGGATTTCAATTGTAATTTTGTAAATGAGTACATAGAAACAAACATCAATGAAAAAGCAATGCAGTTGACTGTCCCTAACATATGGAATGAAACCTTTTTTCACCGATATCACAGCCATATCCAAGAGCAAAAAATCCTTAACCAACTACTATAAATAAATGTAGATATTGATGGTCAGTGACATGCAATGATAGATAGGGCATGAGCAGGCCAAGAAACAAACATTTTCACCAAGCACACTCTTCACACCCATTGTCATTAAATTTTCATGTACTATTTATAACTGAAAAAGAAATGTAATTTAACAGAGTGGTTCAGCTTGTGTACATGCTTAGCCATGCCAAAATCTGCCAACTTGACTTCCCCGCTGGGACTGACTAATATATTTGCTCCCTTTATGTCCCTGGTGGACAAAGGAAAGTAAAATTAGGGACATATCAGGCAGAGGCTCACAGAAATGGTAATAGAAGTCATTAGAAAAGTTTTGCACCTGTGCACAACATGTTTTGCATGCAAGTATGCAAGTCCAAATAATATCTGCTTGGTATAACTCTGAATCACGGGCTCATTTAATGGGCCATACTCCTGAAGTAACTTGTGTATTGAGCCACCGGATATATACTCCAAGTAAACCGAGAGGGTTTCATCTTCCTGTGAATAATCCAGTACATAATATAGCATTAAGTTGACTCACCTTATCATGCCAGCTTTAGAAACATGCATACACAACAGAGACACAAGGACTATTAATGCATACCAGTTCACTTTCATAATATCTGACAATGTTGGGATGGGAAAGCTGACTAAGCAAATTTATTTCCTGCAAAAGAGAGAATGATGGATATCAAATTCAGGTTTCCAAAGAACTGAAGCATACATTGACATCCTCAAAGAACAGGAAAAAAAAAAATACCTGGTTAAGTTGCTTTAGACTCTCTTTAAATGATCTATCATCAGAAGCAACACGAACCTCCTTGATTGCACACATTTGCCCAGTTTCACTGCCAATGAAAGCTTAAAATCAGCAGAAATCTTCAGTTTGAACAAAACATAGGCACTCAACTCATCTAAAATTGGAATAATGTTTATTATAAGAAAAAAGAAAAGGTTGCCTGACTTAATCACAGGATGCTACCATTTAACCAGATGAAATATCAACAGAAGCTGCTCCATTTCATGAACTATCTGTTACTGAAAAATACTACATATCAAAACCTCGAATGAGAAAGCACCAGTCTGCATTTCTCATCCCTAGTACAGAAGAAATAAAGTGTTTCAATTTTGACAAGATTCTTGGTATGTAACTCTACAAGTAGCCTTAATTGCCAAATGGCCACCCCTAAGATGAGATACAAAGACTTTCTGCAGTTGCAGATGCTAAAAGAAATGGTCAAACAAACCATCCTCCCACCTATCCTTAAAACATGCTCTGGTTCATAATTTCCAGAGACTGTTGAGAAAGTATGCACTCGCAACATATCAGAGGGGGGGTGGGTGGGGGGAGGATGAGGAAGAAGAAGTGAGTATTACCTGTTAAATCCAAGGTATACATGTCCAAATGTACCACTTCCTAATAGCTTTCCTCGTCTCCATTGTGATGCAGCACGAGTTGGGCTCTCAGGAACAGGAGTTCTGGCACCAGCCAATGCAGATGGGCTAACTGGAGAACCAGGTGGGAGAGGCAGCGGATGAGATTCACTTGCAGAGTCATCTTGCCTGACGGTGGGTGACCCCAGATTCATACCGATAAATCGCTGATGGACAGGTGATGTAGGGCTAGTGGGTCCCCTTGACCCGGGACCAGGGCTCCGTGACCTCACACCAGAACTGATATGGGCAGGTCCTCTGAAATCAACACATAAAATGAACTTCAATCAATTAAGTCCACTCTTGTCCTTGAGAAAAAGAACACATTATTACTCCTTTCTGAAGTCTTAATCATCAAGTAATCAGATGCAATTTAACAAACATCAAACAGCGGGCAACATATTAGCTGCAGACACAAACACGTGCAAGCTAAGATAAACAATGTCTACCATCTAACTCTTTCATATGAAATAGTTAAATAGATCTTTGGCTGTAAGACTAGATTCGGCTCCTCTTTTTCCACCGTATAAATTGATGTAGGTACATCAAACTGAAATTTTAGAAATCTAGCTATCATCATATAACTTAAAAGGAAAATGAAAAATCCGAAGGCCCAGGCACACTGGATCATTTAATCTATATGAAAAGAGGAAGGAAGGAAAACTTCCAAATTTTTCTTTTCTAATGTAAGGATTCATTTGTAGAGTGATGCAAGTAAAATTTCAATGTTCTTCTGCTTAAAAACAATAACAAAAAACACAAATTCAACTATCAATTTTTACGCAACACAACTAAAACCACAAACTCAATGAACTTGCACAACCACCCTAAACAAACAATAGCCTCTGATAAAACCCTAAAGCACAGAACTTTACTATAAAATACCAGATCCCAACAACCCAAAATCACAAATTAGCTCCTAGTAGCGAAACAGTTAAAACCCAACAATCTCACCTCAGCTCATTTACAAATTTCTTAGCGACGAAACCATATGGAATCCATCAAATAACAACTAAAGAATGAAACTTTACTACAAAAGTTTAATTCAAAAGCAACCCAAAATCACAAAGGTGCCTAATCACCCAGCAACTAAAATCAAATACTCCCGAGTCAGCTCATCACAAAGTACCCACAATAAAACCAAATAGCACCCTTCAATCAAACTCTAAAATTCAAAGATTTACTTAAAAACAACGACAACAACAATTCAGAATAACCCAAAATCACCAATCTGCTGCAAATAGTAGAGTAACTCAAATCGAATCAGATTTACCAAACAACCCATCAAATAAACCAAAGAGAACCGCTAATCAACACGAAAAGCTTTAAACTTTACCCTTTAACCATCAAGCGCCAATTGCAAAAAAAAAAAAGGTCCTCAACAAAATAGATATACCCACAAATTCAAATCAAATTTTCAAAACAAACCCATCATTTAAAACAAAAAGAATTCCTCAATCCAACACTTAAAAGCTCGAAACTCTATAATAGAAAAGAACAAACCTAGGTGAAAAAAAAGAGCATGATCAGCGTTCGCAAGATTTTGTCGATCATCGGATGTGGACCCAGAAGAACTAACACTGGAAGCAGATAAAGACCAATTATCGTTCGAAATCGAAGGTGGTGGTAGAGGATGACATGTCTTCTTTTCCCCACTGTCGGAATCGAAACCTGAGAACCCACTAGGAGATGATACTGG
Organism: Combretum micranthum; assembly: GCA_024138025.1. Classification (NCBI taxonomy): domain Eukaryota; kingdom Viridiplantae; phylum Streptophyta; class Magnoliopsida; order Myrtales; family Combretaceae; genus Combretum; species Combretum micranthum. The sequence continues at coordinate 555,696 of JAMXBD010000057.1, forward strand.
TACAGCGCCGTCCGAGGACTTCTTTTGGTGTTTTGGGTCTTCTTCTTTTTTCTTACTAGACCTTCGAGGCCACCAAGTGGGCATTGTAGAGAGAGAAAGAAAAAGATAGAGAGAGATAGAGAGAGAGAGAGAGAGCAAGGCTTTGGGGATAGTAATCGGTAAGTGGGGAAGGTGTGGATGTTGTCAAGAAGGGAAATTGCTAGGAAAAACGTAACTGGTTCGTGAACTCAAAGCCTCTTTTTGGTTTTCTATAATTGTAATGTGTGTTTTTCTTTTCTATTTCTTTTCCCTTGGTATGAAAAAATTTTCTTTTTTTTTTCCATTAATTCATTAATCATTTAACGGGTATATATAACCACACTGCTTTAGCATCCGACTATATTATGCAGTAGCTTGATAGGAACAACAGATTAGGACTCTTTCCACTGTATTTCGATGGTCTGTTTTTCACGTAACCGTTTCATATTAGTATTTGATCTATTTAATTAGATATTATTTTTTATAAATAATTTATTTAAAAATAATAAAAAAATAAAATCAAAATGACATAAAAATGATAAAATTTATATATAACTATAATTATACCATAAAATAAATTATAGCAATCATTATATTTATGTTAGTGATAAAGAAAAAAAGATTTTTGAATATATATTAATAAAATTTTAACACAGGTATTTTCTTTAAAAAATCATCATTATTTCTATAATCTAACAAATATGCATCGGCCTCATGTAAAGATGATATTAAAATAATAGATAAGGGTAAATTAAATTTTTTAAAGTGATTAAAGGAAAACATACAATTAAATATAGTGCTAGCATATACGTACAGCTGCAATATGTATAAAAAATTAATTGTAGTGATAAGATATTCAAACTAAAATATAAAACGATAAAAGTCCAAATTACACACGTGACCTAAAGGAGAAAAAAGAATGTTGAAAATTTTGTCAATAACATAGTAAGAAATAGAAATATGGCGTCACACTAAGCATCACAGAAGAGTCACTTTTCGATTTGGAAAATTCCATACTTCGCTTAACTTTTTTATCTTTTTTTTTTTTAATGTCGGTCAAATCCCCAAATATTATAAAAATACTTTATATATTATTTTTTTAATTAGATATTTGACTGAACAATAAAAATAATTACTCTTATAGATTTTAATATACCATCTGTATTATTTGTATTTTTTTTCTTGTCTGTGAAGAAGTTGTTAAAATAAAGAATCATATGTTATATTAAGTAAATATTTCCCTTTTATATCACAACTAATGTCGCTTTTTAAAATAAAATTTAGTAACTATTCAAAAAAAAAGTAATAATTAAGGATAAAGTTGGAATTTCAGTATATTATTTTTCTCTTCTGTCACTGTCTCCTGTCTCTATCTCTCTTTCTCTCCTGACTTTTAATTAGTGTACATGCAATTTTAAATTATAATAGCAATTGGATCCCTTATTCCCTAATAAATACCACACAATAATAATGACTATTATCTGCATTTTAAAACATTAAATCATAAGACTTTTATTAATTACCTATTTTCACAAGCTTTTAAATTTCTTACTTTACCAAACAGTACTTGATGTCTAACAGAACTACCTTTATAGCTAGGGCTATTAAATTAAGGGACTATCTTAAATTGTTAAGTAAATAAATGGGTTCATACCCCTATGTAACTTCTACCAAAAACTTCTGTTACTAAATGATCTTTACTAAACAATACTTAGTAACTGTGAACAATATAAAATGCATAATAATTGTACATGAATAATTATGCACAATAAATCTATGATGAATATACATTAACATGCAATAATAATCACTATATACTCAATTATAGTCATGCACGGTTAAATAAAAAATATATATACATTAATATAAATATTAAAATTAATATATATTTGTTGTAAAATAAATATTATGGTACACATTATATTTACAAGCTTAAGATATTAGATTAGATAGTTGTTGTGCTAACCTTAATATTGCACTAGAATAGGACGTTATCAGTTTGATTTTTTGCGAACTCGTCTCAACCTATTAAAAATTAAGTTGTTCATTTTATGAGCCTTAATCAAATTAAAGTCTTAGCCCACAAGTGACGGATAGAATTATAAAAAATAGTCCACACTATAAAGTCAAATATATATAATAGAAATTTAACTATCAATACAATATAGGACAACATCATAAAATCTTAAATTTCTGGTTGATTATTTTTTTATCTATATCCATATATGTATCTTATCTATGTGAGTTCTTCATGAGTAATATTTTTCATATATATATATATATATATTATAAATAATCTAATTAAAACAAATATAAATTAAATCGATATAAAACTATCGGATACAATACATGTCTAAGGTTTCTATGTAAAAATATTATCAATATACAATTTCGATGAAATTAATTACCAATATACCGTAGCAAAATCGCGTTTAAGAAATAGGATATGATAATTCACACATAAATCATGGAAATATAACAGGATATGATGTTTATATACTGTTGTTATATCGTAATGAGTAATTGCGTTATAGGAGTTAATCAAATATCGTGATTAGTAATCGCAATATAAATTTTTTTATTTACGTGTAAATTGTGTTTTATAAACGTGATATTCATGCAAATATCGCGACTACAACACATGATATACGGTAGACGTTATAATATCAGTATATCTCGATTTATACATATAATTTAACAAATGTATATTAATAATTATTTTTATTTTAGTCTTAAATAAATAATTAATTTTAATTAAAATTATAAATATAAAATTATTTCCAAAACTATCCAACCAAACCAATCTTTTTAAGATAAATGTCACCTCAAAACGCCGATGCCTTTTTAGAGAGTAGATATTTAGATTATTAATTGGTATGGCTAGGGAAAGGTTCGTTAACAATAATGAGAAGTTAGGGCTACATGCCTGTGTCATAATGCCTCAACAGCTAGATAGTCTAGACAGAAGTACAGTAAGCGACACATTTAGGAACTTTTTTATAGGACGGCCATGGTAGGCGGCGGAGCAAAAATAGGTTAAAATGACGTGGAATCTTTGTAAGGTCTGAACTCATAAAAGATCCTAGTCCATGTTCTACTTGTAAACACCCCACCCCAATTCTATAATAAAAAGAAAAAAAATGAAAAAGCCCAAACCGAAGATCATGCGAATTTCCATAGTATGCACTGCTTTTTGGGGCAAGGGCTGCATATTTAGAGGTTATCCATATGTAGAAAAGTGGGATCACATCTAGAACCATATATAGCCATTATTTTTCATATGGCATTTTTTATTAAATCTTTACTTAAGGTAAATGGTTATTTTATTTTATTTTTTCATCTTATGAATTACTATCTAATGTTTTATTTTATCATCTTTACATGATTATCTCTATCTTGAAAACTGTGCAGACTTATTTCTATAATGCAATGAATACTTTACTTTGTGAATAGGGTGTAATAGAAATTTTACTATTATACCAATATATTTCCTTCATGTCAATTATGGATTGTAATAGTCGTGTGATGGTTATTGTACATTTATTGTATTCTCACTAAATATCAATCCAATTTCTTTCTTATTTCATATCAGCTCACTAACTTCGCAAAATAAAATAATAGGGTTGTAATAGCTATTACAATATTTACTTAATGTAAAAAGTAAAACATATAATTATTGAAATAAAAGGTAAAATATCTTCAATGCTCCTTGTCTTTATTATAGAGAGATGATAATTGTATAGATGATATTTTCAAAACATGGGTATTTTATGACAAAATTAAAAAATAAACCATGCAATTCATGGGTATGGAGACATGAATTACTATCCATCATTTTACGTAATAGCAATTCATTATAAATAGTTATTCTTCAGAAAAGGAAAAGAATAGCTATACATGTTAAGTGAACGGACTGTAAGTAAAGTAAACGAACCATCAATGAACGGTATTAGATAACAAAATAGTTATTTCTTTCAGCAATATTTTCACTCTTTTAAGGATGAGGATTTCATTATTATTTTTTATTTAAGTTAATTACAAAAACACGACTTATGTTTTGATCAATTTGTAAATACATGACCGATGTTATTTTTTTTTAATAAATAGGTAACTCAGATTTCATACAAAATATAGGTCATGTTTTTGCAATTAACCCTTTTATTTATAGTTTTCATTAATTTATAAATCAGATAAAATTGATTAAATTTTCATAGTTTTTTAAATCCTCATGATGTAGCAAAAGCCTAATTGAAAAAAGTGTAAGTATTGAAATCTATCGAATCATGCATGATTGTGAGATAACAATCTTCTACTTACTAATTAATTCAAAAGAATGCTAGAAGAGTACGCATAAAAATTCAAAATCCAATAACAATACAGTGCTCTAAATATCATTATTAAAACAATAAAAACTAAATAATGTGAGTATTTTACCTTAACAAAATTTATAAATTGTTAAAACGATCCACACAATAAATATATATAATGAATCTATTAATCTCTAGTTGATTTATTTGTTATATAATATATATATATATATTTATATCATTTTACACGTGTATAAACAATATATAGATTATATGTATATATATTTTTTGGTCAAATATATATATAGGTCATATAGCATGTACTAAAAATACGTTAATATAACACATTATATAAAATCTATAGGTTATAAATACACAATATTTATACTATGTAAAAGTTATACATATAAAGTATATGCAAAATATGAAATATTTATAATATATATTATATTGATATGTATATAACTATCATTTAATATAGATTATATAAATATGTATATATAACCTACAAAGCATATATTATATATAAATTATGTGTATCGCACATCATATATACATCAAAATAACATATATAAAATCTAAATTTATATAACATGCGTAATATAGATATGTATGTAACCGACATAATCTCTATCTTATAGATAGATAGACAGATAGATATCATATAACATATATAACAAAAGCTTAAAAACATACATATACATAATCTATAGATAATAAATACATAATATATGTATTATATATGTTACATATAATAAATAAACATATTTTATGGTTATATTATTGTATATATAATCAATATTTTATATAGTATAGATTATTTATGTAATGAATATATCATACTACTTGTTTAATAAGTATCTATAACATGTTTATATGAGTCTATACATGTATATATACGAAGTAGGTTTAAATAACTTTTTCATTTATTTTAAATTAACCAAATAAATTTATGATGGTATTTTTAGTTACATTCGCATTTAATGTTGTAATTTGTGAGTTGAAGTAAACATTAAAATATGTATTCTTAGTAATAGAATTGTAAACAAAAGTAAATGCTAGAATACAATATTCCTAGTCTATTATTGATAATACCATTCTTATAGCATAAATTTTATAATCCTTATCTATTCCTTACATTCAAGTAAACAAAATATAAAATACAAATCTTATTTCTACGGGGAACATTTGGCTATAGCTTTACAGGTCCAACATTGACGTAATGGGCTGGTAGACCCACAAAAAACTCCATTAGGTACTTTTACCTAAAAGCTCTACGAAGGCATCAACCCAAAAAAGACCTAGATCTTGGCCTTGAGCCCCATGAGGGCCTCAATCCATCCTCGAGCTCCACGAGCATCTTGGTCCTATGACACCTCGACCTCTTACGGTTCTTGTCTTGACTTCACACTTAAAGGCCTATAGTGACACTCTCTACTTTGATCTCCATGAGGAATAAATACAAGTTCAGCCACCTCCACCTCAATGCATGACCACTACCTTGGATTCAAAACCATCTACCCTCATATAAGCTTGGGCCTATGAGAAGTAAGACTCTACAGGCCTCCAATTATGGTATGACTAGAATTTATAAATAGATACGCAGTCTCAAAGGTATGTGTATCTTATCAAATCTAGTCCAAGCTCACTCAATTCAGTACACTTTGCTCTTTACTCTCGCGAACTTATAAGCTAACTTAAGTACCAGAGTGATCGCATTGGACAATCCCCGGTGCACCTCTAACTTGATCTTGTATTTGCAAGTCCATGGTGCACTTGTACTCTTTTTACCAACATATTCTGATAAAGAATCATTGTCTATAATAGCCATTTAATTTGGAAAAAGAAAAAGAAAAAGTTGTGGGATTTCAGGTTAATTTATAATAATAGTAGCTTAAATGCCACCTACAAGTTAATTAAAGAGATAAAACGCAGCTTAACTAATTTTGGAAATATATTGTGTTTACATATCTATAAGTTTTCTATATATATTATTAATATGTAATGTAAGACCTTATTAGGATGTCATATAAAAACTCTGTATATGATATGATCAAATAGAATATTACTAATATTGGCAAGATTAGAAGTCCCAATATCAGAAAATGACAAAATTAAAAGAGTAGATTGAAAAAAATGAGATAAGAGAAAGATAATTATAAAATAGAAAAGTAAGAGTAAAAAATTCACTAAAGAGATAAGACAAATAATTTAGAAAGAGAAATAACTCAAACCAAATCCTTGACTACACATAAATTCTCACTTTTGAGGCACTTAACATAATAAATGGACCATTGATATAGAGTCGTTGTGTATTTTTGTGATCACTTAAAATTGCAAACGGGAGGATCTATATATTGGGTTCCTCTAATATAGTTTTGTAGTAGCAATTTATAATAACCTTACTAACTATCTACATAAATCCCAAATTAACACATCGTGAAAAATCCTGACTACCGCAACTAGAAAACTACAAAACAAAATATAAATATGTGGTACAAGTATAAGCTATGATATTTGGCCAAAAAAAAATCCACAATAAGTAGAAGATTTTTTATATACTAAAAATGGCTGTTAGTGTCTTAATATTAATCATATTGTATATCATACATAACATTTGAGAGAAGGTACTATTATGACATATTAGATGATTAAATGGTTTGTCTTCTTTGTAATAGCACATTATTACAAAAATCTTGACTTCTCATAAATCACAATCATCTCATCTTTTGAACTTTGCTCAATAAAGTATCCTATTTCCACCTTCCCTAGACTCTTTTACTCTCCAATTCCTTCATTATATATATATATATATATATATATGTATATATATTATATATAAAGGTTATTTCTTTAGTTCCATTTTCATTGAAAGTACAAGAGTTATTTTTTCTTTATTCATACAATATACTCCTTCTATGAGTATGATTTACTTTCTTTTTCTTCCCCCTTACTGTCTTATTCTTTTCTATTTTCAACACACGTATTGGTAGTGCTAGTTATGAGGGAAGACACCAGATTTGATATCTAAACTTTACAAAAAAAATATATCAATTTAGTTTTTGAACTTTGAAATAGTCAATTTAATACACAATCAAACTTTTTGTGGGTTTTTTTTACTACCTCATTAACTGTATTTGCTCTATTTCCTAACATAGAAGAAGCAACATATTGGTGCTAGACGTTGTTAAAAAATAATAATTTAATCATATGTTATCTCTTGCAAGTTAACAAATAAAGTAAACTAGGTTAAGCAAGTATTTAAAATAGCTACAAAAAATTTGATTGATATTAAATTGACCAACTTAAAATTTAAGTACTAAATTTAATATTCTATGAAGCTCAAATATCAAATTTAATATTTACCCTACTTATGAAATAATGAGCTTTTACTTTACTTATTCGTTCTTGTGTTTTATGGATTTAGATAAAATGACTAAATTTTCTATAGAAAACAAACACAACACATATCATATAGATAGGAAATAAGATAATTAATCAAGATATTATGATAATCTACTTTGTAAAATGTTATCTCCTTCCTCAAGCTCATTCTCCTTCAATATTTGTTCATTTTTCCCTCCTAAGTACCACATAGTAATTTTGTTTTCAATCTCATTACTTTTGTTTTCTCTCTTTAAGATTATTCATTTCCCTCTTTTATGAGTCAAAAGAGTCGAGTTGACTTAAACTTTTGGAGATTTAAGATTGACTTGTTTGAAAATTGTCAAGCATGATTTTAGTCAAGGCTTTACCAAGTCTTAAAAATATAAGCTCACGCTTAACTTGTTTAGCTAAAAGAACTTTACTTCGAATTTGAGATGGCTCATACACAAATTAATCTTGAGTCAAATTGAGCTCGGTTAATTCATGAGTGGCTTGGGCTCGAGTCAAAATGAACTTGTTTGTAACCTCGAGATATGAGATAGATAGAACCTGGGTGTTAAAGCCTTAATTCTATTGATAAAGATCTTGAGAAAAATGGGCTTGAGGAGATTGTTAAGGCTTGTAACTAAAACAAGAAATAGTTAGTAGGCATCAAGCGGTTGTCTCACACAATCACACCGATACTTAAGTTAGTAATATGGAGGAGAAAATCAACAAAGTGGTAGTAAGAGTATGTGAGAGTAGATATTTGCACTAGAAGGAGGAAAACTTATATATAGGAGTTGAGTTAGCAACCGATAAGGATAGTGGATCATTATAATGGGTAGGTGCATCTCAATATAAATGAAAAGCATATCTCCTTGTTATGATGATATTCATAATTCTTGGAGAGTGGGTTAAAGACAATTGATGTTGTTACTTTACCTAACAGATGTTAGTATGATTAATTTGCTCGGAGCTCTTCTAGTGATGCTTTAAGAAGCTTGCCCAGTAGCATGCAAATAGTGGTTGCACTATTACCAACCGAATAGCTCTGTTCCACAATGTGAAGTTGTTCCATGGTTCCAAAATAGGTTAAGTCAAACCTAAAGAGCTCGACTCAAGACCTAATGAGGTTTAATACCATACCTAAAATAGCCTATTAACACTCACCACCCTCTTAAATTCCCTTTAGTGACAACTTAGCGAGATGATTAAGCATGTGGACAAATTGGTTAGTGTCATGACTGGGTTATTCTAGATTAAGAATCATATGGATCATTATAAACAAGTTTGCGAAGCATTGTGGGGGTCTTGATTGTGCCTCGATCTTTGAATCACTTCATGAAGTGGAATGGTCGAGCAAGTAAGTTACTTGAGCTAGACATGATCATGTTAAATAGGCCAAGATAACTTCAAAGAAGTGACTTTATGAGATCGAATCCATGGCCTAGTTGTGCCAGGCTAGCGAATACCTAACTATTGTGAGGTTTTGCCTCCCTCTTGTCAAGCTAGTTATAGAGATATCGAGCTTCATGAGTTAAAGTTTTGAGATGTTGACACATGGTATGTGTTGAACTAACTAAGGGTTAGTAATCCAAGGTAGGAATAGTTTCTCGAGGAAGATTTGTGCTGAAATACAAGTGACTTGTCAAAATACGGACAATGCCTAATGTTAGAGCTTTAGTTTTACTAGTTGAAATTTTGAGAAAATTAGGTCTATAGGATATCATTAAGGCCTATAAAACAAAGAATAGTTAATGGACACTAGGGTTTGTTTGAGTTAATAATTTGTGAAAGCAAAGTGATAGAGTGATAACAAGAGTATATAAGGGCCGATCTTTCGTACCAAAATGTCCATATCTCTCTTTAAAATGCAGATAATAGTCATTTTATATTATTTTTCTCTTCTGTCACTGTCTCCTGTCTCTATCTCTCTTTTCTCCTGACTTTTAATTAGTGTACATGCAATTTTAAATTATAATAGCAATTGGATCCCTTATTCCCTAATAAATACCACACAATTAATAATGACTATTATCTGCATTTTAAAACATTAAATCATAAGACTTTTATTAATTACCTATTTTCACAAGCTTTAAATTTCTTACTTTACCAAACAGTACTTGATGTCTAACAGAACTACCTTTATAGCTAGGGCTATTAAATTAAGGGACTATCTTAAATTGTTAAGTAAATAAATGGGTTCATACCCCTATGTAACTTCTACCAAAACTTCTGTTACTAAATGATCTTTACTAAACAATACTTAGTAACTGTGAACAATATAAATGCATAATAATTGTACATGAATAATTATGCACAATAAATCTATGATGAATATACATTAACATGCAATAATAATCACTATATACTCAATTATAGTCATGCACGGTTAAATAAAAAATATATATACATTAATATAAATATTAAAATTAATATATATTTGTTATAAAATAAATATTATGGTACACATTATTTACAAGCTTAAGATATTAGATTAGATAGTTGTTGTGCTAACCTAATATTGCACTAGAATAGGACGTTATCAGTTTGATTTTTTGCGAACTCGTCTCAACCTATTAAAAATTAAGTTGTTCATTTTATGAGCCTTAATCAAATTAAAGTCTTAGCCCACAAGTGACGGATAGAAATTATAAAAAATAGTCCACTATAAAGTCAAATATATATAATGAAATTCTAACTATCAATCAATATAGGACAACATCATAAAATCTTAAATTTCTGGTGATTTTTTTTTTATCTATATCCATATATGTATCTTATCTATGTGAGTTCTTCATGAGTAATATTTTTCATATATATATATATATATATATATTATAAATAATCTAATTAAAACAAATATAAATTAAATCGATATAAAACTATCGGATACAATACATGTCTAAGGTTTCTATGTAAAAATATTATCAATATACAATTTCGATGAAATTAATTACCAATATACCGTAGCAAAATCGCGTTTAAGAAATAGGATATGATAATTCACACATAAATCATGGAATATAACAGGATATATGTTTATATACTGTTGTTATATCGTAATGAGTAATTGCGTTATAGGAGTTAATCAAATATCGTGATTAGTAATCGCAATATAAATTTTTTTATTTACGTGTAAATTGTGTTTTATAAACGTGATATTCATGCAAATATCGCGACTACAACACATGATATACGGTAGACGTTATAATATCAGTATATCTCGATTTATACATATAATTTAACAAATGTATATTAATAATTATTTTTATTTTAGTCTTAAATAAATAATTAATTTTAATTAAAATTATAAATATAAAATTATTTCCAAAACTATCCAACCAAACCAATCTTTTTAAGATAAATGTCACCTCAAAACGCCGATGCCTTTTTAGAGAGTAGATATTTAGATTATTAATTGGTATGGCTAGGGAAAGGTTCGTTAACAATAATGAGAAGTTAGGGCTACATGCCTGTGTCATAATGCCTCAACAGCTAGATAGTCTAGACAGAAGTACAGTAAGCGACACATTTAGGAACTTTTTTATAGGACGGCCATGGTAGGCGGCGGAGCAAAAATAGGTTAAAATGACGTGGAATCTTTGTAAGGTCTGAACTCATAAAAGATCCTAGTCCATGTTCTACTTGTAAACACCCCACCCAATTCTATAATAAAAAGAAAAAAAATGAAAAAGCCCAAACCGAAGATCATGCGAATTTCCATAGTATGCACTGCTTTTTGGGGCAAGGGCTGCATATTTAGAGGTTATCCATATGTAGAAAAGTGGGATCACATCTAGAACCATATATAGCCATTATTTTTCATATGGCATTTTTTATTAAATCTTTACTTAAGGTAAATGGTTATTTTATTTTATTTTTTCATCTTATGAATTACTATCTAATGTTTTATTTTATCATCTTTACATGATTATCTCTATCTTGAAAACTGTGCAAACTTATTTCTATAATGCAATGAATACTTTACTTTGTGAATAGGGGTGTAATAGAAATTTTACTATTATACCAATATATTTCCTTCATGTCAACTATGGATTGTAATAGTCGTGTGATGGTTATTGTACATTTATTATATTCTCACTAAATATCAATCCAATTTCTTTCTTATTTCATATTAGCTCACTAACTTCGTAAAATAAAATAATAGGGTTGTAATAGCTATTACAATATTTACTTAGTGTAAAAATTAAAACATATAATTATTAAAATAAAATATAAAATATAAAATATCTTCAATGCTTCTTGTCTTTATTATAGAGAGATGATAATTGTATAGATGATATTTTCAAAACATGAGTATTTTATGACAAAATTAAAAAATAAACCATGCAATTCATGGGTATGGAGACATGAATTACTATCCATCATTTTATGTAATAGCAATTCATTATAAATTGTTATTCTCCTCAAGTGAAGAAAAGGAAAAGAATAGCTATACATGTTAAGTGAACGGACTGTAAGTAAAGTAAACGAACCATCAATGAATGGTATTAGATAACAAAATAGTTATTTCTTTCAGCAATCTTTTCACTCTTTTAAGGATGAGGATTTCATTATTATTTTTTATTTAAGTTAATTACAAAAACACGACCTATGTTTTGATCAATTTGTAAATACATGACCGATGTTATTTTTTTTTAATAAATAGGTAACTCAGATTTCATACAAAATATAGGTCATGTTTTTGCAATTAACCCTTTTATTTATAGTTTTCATTAATTTATAAATCAGATAAAATTGATTAAATTTTCATAGTTTTTTAAATCCTCATGATGTAGCAAAAGCCTAATTGAAAAAAGTGTAAGTATTGAAATCTATCGAATCATGCATGATTGTGAGATAACAATCTTCTACTTACTAATTAATTCAAAAGAATGCTAGAAGAGTACGCATAAAAATTCAAAATCCAATAAAATACAGTGCTCTAAATATCATTATTAAACAATAAAAACTAAATAATGTGAGTATTTTACCTTAACAAAATTTATAATTGTTAAAACGATCCACACAATAAATATATATAATGAATCTATTAATCTCTAGTTGATTTATTTGTTATATAATATATATATTATATTATATCATTTTACACGTGTATAAACAATATATAGATTATATGTATATATTTTTTGGTCAAATATATATATAGGTCATATAGCATGTACTAAAAATACGTTAATATAACACATTATATAAAATCTATAGGTTATAAATACACAATATTTATACTATGTAAAAGTTATACATATAAAGTATATGCAAAATATGAAATATTTATAATATATATTATATTGATATGTATATAACTATCATTTAATATAGATTATATAAATATGTATTATAACCTACAAAGCATATATTATATATAATTATGTGTATCGCACATCATATATACATCAAAATAACATATATAAAATCTAAATTTATATAACATGCGTAATATAGATATGTATGTAACCGACATAATCTCTATCTTATAGATAGATAGACAGATAGATATCATATAACATATATTACAAAAGCTTAAAAACATACATATACATAATCTATAGATAATAAATACATAATATATGTATTATATATGTTACATATAATAAATAAACATATTTTATGGTTATATTATTGTATATATAATCAATATTTTATATAGTATAGATTATTTATGTAATGAATATATCATACTACTTGTTTAATAAGTATCTATAACATGTTTATATGAGTCTATACATGTATATATACGAAGTAGGTTTAAATAACTTTTTCATTTATTTTAAATTAACCAAATAAATTTATGATGGTATTTTTAGTTACATTCGCAGTTTAATGTTGTAATTTGTGAGTTGAAGTAAACATTAAAATATGTATTCTTAGTAATAGAATTGTAAACAAAAGTAAATGCTAGAATACAATATTCCTAGTCTATTATTGATAATACCATTCTTATAGCATAAATTTTATAATCCTTATCTATTCCTTACATTCAAGTAAACAAAATATAAAATACAAATCTTATTTCTACGGGGAACATTTGGCTATAGCTTTACAGGTCCAACATTGACGTAATGGGCTGGTAGACCCACAAAAAACTCCATTAGGTACTTTTACCTAAAAGCTCTACGAAGGCATCAACCCAAAAAAGACCTAGATCTTGGCCTTGAGCCCATGAGGGCCTCAATCCATCCTCGAGCTCCACGAGCATCTTGGTCCTATGACACCTCGACCTCTTACGGTTCTTGTCTTGACTTCACACTTAAAGGCCTATAGTGACACTCTCTGCTTTGATCTCCATGAGGAATAAATACAAGTTCAGCCACCTCCACCTCAATGCATGACCACTACCTTGGATTCAAAACCATCTACCCTCATATAAGCTTGGGCCTATGAGAAGTGAGACTCTACAGGCCTCCAATTATGGTATGACTAGAATTTATAAATAGATACGCAGTCTCAAAGGTATGTGTATCTTATCAAATCTAGTCCAAGCTCACTCAATTCAGTACACTTTGCTCTTTACTCTCGCGAACTTATAAGCTAACTTAAGTACCAGAGTGATCGCATTGGACAATCCCCGGTGCACCTCTAACTTGATCTTGTATTTGCAAGTCCATGGTGCACTTGTACTCTTTTTACCAACATATTCTGATAAAGAATCATTGTCTATAATAGCCATTTAATTTGGAAAAAGAAAAAGAAAAAGTTGTGGGATTTCAGGTTAATTTATAATAATAGTAGCTTAAATGCCACCTACAAGTTAATTAAAGAGATAAACGCAGCTTAACTAATTTTGGAAATATATTGTGTTTACATATCTATAAGTTTTCTATATATATTATTAATATGTAATGTAAGACCTTATTAGGATGTCATATAAAAACTCTGTATATGATATGATCAAATAGAATATTACTAATATTGGCAAGATTAGAAGTCCCAATATCAGAAAATGACAAAATTAAAGAGTAGATTGAAAAAAATGAGATAAGAGAAAGATAATTATAAAATAGAAAAGTAAGAGTAAAAAATTCACTAAAGAGATAAGACAAATAATTTAGAAAGAGAAATAACTCAAACCAAATCCTTGACTACACATAAATTCTCACTTTTGAGGCACTTAACATAATAAATGGACTATTGATATAGAGTTGCTGTGTATTTTTGTGATCACTTAAAATTGCAAATGGGAGGATCTATATATAGGGTTCCTCTAATATAGTTTTGTAGTAGCAATTTATAATAACCTTACTAACTATCTACATAAATCCCAAATTAACACATCCTGACCACCGCAACTAGAAAACTACAAAACAAAATATAAATATGTGGGACAAGTATAAGCTATGATATTTTACCAAAAAAAAATCCACAATAAGTAGAAGATTTTTTATATACTAAAAATGGCTGTTAGTGTCTTAATATTAATCATATTGTATATCATACATAACATTTGAGAGAGGGTACTATTATGACATATTAGATGATTAAATGGTTTGTCTTCTTTGTAATAGCACATTATTACAAAAATCTTGACTTCTCATAAATCACAATCATCTCATCTTTTGAACTTTGCTCAATAAAGTATCCTATTTCCACCTTCCCTAGACTCTTTTACTCTCCAATTCCTTCATTATATATATATATATATATATGTATATATATTATATATAAAGGTTATTTCTTTAGTTCCATTTTCATTGAAAGTACAAGAGTTATTTTTTCTTTATTCATACAATATACTCCTTCTATGAGTATGATTTACTTTCTTTTTCTTCCCCCTTACTGTCTTATTCTTTTCTATTTTCAACACACGTATTGGTAGTGCTAGTTATGAGGGAAGACACCAGATTTGATATCTAAACTTTACAAAAAAAATATATCAATTTAGTTTTTGAACTTTGAAATAGTCAATTTAATACACAATCAAACTTTTTGTGGGTATTTTTTTTACTACCTCATTAACTGTATTTGCTCTATTTCCTAACATAGAAGAAGCAACATATTGGTGCTAGACGTTGTTAAAAAATAATAATTTAATCATATGTTATCTCTTGCAAGTTAACAAATAAAGTAAACTAGGTTAAGCAAGTATTTAAAATAGCTACAAAAAATTTGATTGATATTAAATTGACCAACTTAAAATTTAAGTACTAAATTTAATATTCTATGAAGCTCAAATATCAAATTTAATATTTACCCTACTTATGAAATAATGAGCTTTTACTTTACTTATTCGTTCTTGTGTTTTATGGATTTAGATAAAATGACTAAATTTTCTATAGAAAACAAACAACACATATCATATAGATAGGAAATAAGATAATTAATCAAGATATTGTGATAATCTACTTTGTAAAATGTTATCTCCTTCCTCAAGCTCATTCTCCTTCAATATTTGTTCATTTTTCCCTCCTAAGTACCACATAGTAATTTTGTTTTCAATCTCATTACTTTTGTTTTCTCTCTTTAAGATTATTCATTTCCCTCTTTTATGAGTCAAAAGAGTCGAGTTGACTTAAACTTTTGGAGATTTAAGATTGACTTGTTTGAAAATTTGTCAAGCATGATTTTAGTCAAGGCTTTACCAAGTCTTAAAAATATAAGCTCACGCTTAACTTGTTTAGCTAAAAGAACTTTACTTCGAATTTGAGATGGCTCATACACAAATTAATCTTGAGTCAAATTGAGCTCGGTTAATTCATGAGTGGCTTGGGCTCGAGTCAAAATGAACTTGTTTGTAACCTCGAGATATGAGAAGATAGAACCTGGGTGTTAAAGCCTTAATTCTATTGATAAAGATCTTGAGAAAAATGGGCTTGAGGAGATTGTTAAGGCTTGTAACTAAAACAAGAAATAGTTAGTAGGCATCAAGCGGTTGTCTCACACAATCACACCGATACTTAAGTTAGTAATATGGAGGAGAAAATCAACAAAGTGGTAGTAAGAGTATGTGAGAGTAGATATTTGCACTAGAAGGAGGAAAACTTATATATAGGAGTTGAGTTAGCAACCGATAAGGATAGTGGATCATTATAATGGGTAGGTGCATCTCAATATAAATGAAAAGCATATCTCCTTGTTATGATGATATTCATAATTCTTGGAGAGTGGGTTAAAGACAATTGATGTTGTTACTTTACCTAACAGATGTTAGTATGATTAATTTGCTCGGAGCTCTTCTAGTGATGCTTTAAGAAGCTTGCCCAGTAGCATGCAAATAGTGGTTGCACTATTACCAACCGAATAGCTCTGTTCCACAATGTGAAGTTGTTCCATGGTTCCAAAATAGGTTAAGTCAAACCTAAAGAGCTCGACTCAAGACCTAATGAGGTTTAATACCATACCTAAAATAGCCTATTAACACTCACCACCCTCTTAAATTCCCTTTAGTGACAACTTAGCGAGATGATTAAGCATGTGGACAAATTGGTTAGTGTCATGACTGGGTTATTCTAGATTAAGAATCATATGGATCATTATAAACAAGTTTGCGAAGCATTGTGGGGGTCTTGATTGTGCCTCGATCTTTGAATCACTTCATGAAGTGGAATGGTCGAGCAAGTAAGTTACTTGAGCTAGACATGATCATGTTAAATAGGCCAAGATAACTTCAAAGAAGTGACTTTATGAGATCGAATCCATGGCCTAGTTGTGCCAGGCTAGCGAATACCTAACTATTGTGAGGTTTTGCCTCCCTCTTGTCAAGCTAGTTATAGAGATATCGAGCTTCATGAGTTAAAGTTTTGAGATGTTGACACATGGTATGTGTTGAACTAACTAAGGGTTAGTAATCCAAGGTAGGAATAGTTTCTCGAGGAAGATTTGTGCTGAAATACAAGTGACTTGTCAAAATACGGACAATGCCTAATGTTAGAGCTTTAGTTTTACTAGTTGAAATTTTGAGAAAATTAGGTCTATAGGATATCATTAAGGCCTATAAAACAAAGAATAGTTAATGGACACTAGGGGTTTGTTTGAGTTAATAATTTGTGAAAGCAAAGTGATAGAGTGATAACAAGAGTATATAAGGGCCGATCTTTCGTACCAAAATGTGGAAAGACCTATACATAGGAGTTAAGGTGGGGACTGATAAGGAAAGTGGATCACAATAATGGGTAAGTGCATTTCAATATATTAAGGAAGCATATCCCAATATTTGGAAAGCATATCTTCCCATTATGATGGTACCTAAGATTCCTAGAGAGTAAGTTCAAGACAATCGGATGCAACTAGGGATTACTCAACAAATGCCAATTTGATTAATAAACTTGGAGTTCTTTCAATGATGCTTTAGAAAGCTTTCTTAGCAACGCATAAGGAGTAGCTAAACTATTATCAATTGCATAGCTTATTCCAACCCTAAGAAGTTATTATGAGTAGAGGTGGGTAAACAAGCTTGGCGAGTTAGGTCGGGCTTGCCCTCATCGGCCCATAAGTTAGACGTGCCAAGTCATTTGGGCCCGCTTTTAAACCGGCCAAAATTTGTAGGCTCGGGTCCAACCCACTTTAGCCCTCAAGCTAAACGAGCCAGCCTATAGGCCAAATGATTTTTTTTTATTTTTTACTTTTATTATTTTTTATGTTAGTTTATGTAAAAATTAGAATATTTATATATTTTAGGATTTTATATATATTAAAGATTAATTTTGTTACCATTTTAATTATTTATAAATAAAACAAGTTTTTAAATGATTTATTAAATATCATATTATGTTTAATTCAATAGATATATACTTTAAAAAATGTTATAATGCTTATGATGCATGTATCAATTTATTTTCTTCCATAATATATCATAAAGAATCACTGATATGTTATTACATTATTCTTATTCTTAAACTTTTCCTCTTTTTTTTCTTTTAAATCTTGGCTCATGAGCTGACCTGGCCTATCATGGGCCAACTCGCTTTAGCCCATGCGCTAAACGAGTTTGGCCAATTTGGCCTGCATTTAAAAGGGTAAAAAAAATTGGTTGCAGCCCGCTTTTTTAAGAGGATAGACAGGCCAACTTATGGGCCACGACCAATATGCCCAGCTCTCGTTTTAAGGTCCAAAAAGAGATGGAGTTAAGCCCAAAGAGTTTGGACCAATACTTAATTAGGTCGATATGAGTCCATAGGGCCCATGTCAAAAATAGTCTACCAACACTAGAAACTGGATATGCAAAATGAATATAGTGTAAATAAGTAGATGAATGAATAATAAACAAAATGAATATAGGTGTAGATAAGTAGATGAATGAATAATAAATAAAGAATGGATCATATATATTATAGAAATTAGTCTTTGGTTTATATCATATATTGTTCACATATGTATATAAAACATCATGTTGCTCATGAATCTAAGAAGAAGTTTGTATTTGAATCGTTTACTAATCGAGCTCAACTTAAGTCGAGATTGCACAACTTGGTGGATGATTCAATTATTTATGACTTTACATATAAATAATAGCTATATAACGTCCGCGTGTGCGTAACAGAGAAAGTCCTCTTGGGTATTTCTCTCTCTCTCTTTTTTTTTTTTTTTTAAACAGAGATTAGAACTCTGATGATATTGGCAATAGGACATTCGGCTCTACCAATCCTGTTTTGAAAGTTAAACACGCTTTTTCTATATTTTTGTACATAGGTTTTCTGTTCATGGACCTTGCTTTGAAAAAAAGAAAAAGAAAACCCTTAAAGTGGGGCAGCAACAGGTATAGGCTGCAGCTATTCGAGTTCTAGAAGCTGTGTCGTCTATTATAGAAGGAACGAGGAAGGAGATGGAGGATTAAAACAAATATTAGTGTGCATAGGTGACCGGTGCAATGGCACGTGGTTTTTGTTTTACACCGTAATCAAATCAAAAGTGTGAAGCAATAACTTTTTTCTTTTTGGTGGTACACCCTCATCCACATGCCAACTTGCCATGCTTTCCCTTTTGTTCGTAAGTTGACTTTGTATAACAAGTCATGCCACCATTAAAAGTTAAAAGAACCCTCACTAGTGGCTTATGTATATCCCATTCACAATTTCAAATTGCTAAAACATTGGTCGCACAGAACGAGACGTATAGCTTCGATATTTTATAGTTTAATGATATATTTTTTTTATTTTTGAAGTAAGATGTATCGGGTTTGAATTCCTCCGGTCCGTCGTTGTAATAGTTGAAAAAAATAACATGAGGCATATAGAATATGAAACATATAAGATAATAAAATATATAGTATGATATTAGATGAGTATTACTTCTGTAATACGTGACTTATATAGAGTATATATTTTAATTTGTTGTTTGTAAACCATAAAATAACCTTTATAATTAATTCTCTTTCTACGTATGATGATCATATGAATTGAATAAGTAGTATTTAACATAAATGCATGTCATGAATTTTCACTATATCAGGCAAAATTTAAAGGGAAAAAACGTAAAAAATAATAGGAAATGAAAGAAAAAAAATGGTAGAATCAGCTTTCTTTGTTTATTATTGCTAAGAAAAAGAGAGAGGAAATTGCTCCTTTTCCCCCTTTATTTGGTCAGATGAGGAAAAAAAACAAATAAAACGTCTAGCAAATTAAATTAGCCCTCATCAAGGGTGATCTGTGTGCTTGCAATATAAATCTAAATAAGCTTTTTCAAATTCCCTGATTATTATATGAGCAAAGCGTGTTAAAAGGTTTAAAGAGATATAAAATACACTTAAATACACGGACATCTCTCCATAGGATAGGAAATAATCCTAAGAGATGTGTATCCACTATGAAAATCACTTTAACAAGAACTCTCTTGTTGCAGTAGGACTGTGAGAGACAAAAACCAAAGCTATTTAAAATGAACCTTAAAATAAACTTAGGAAAAATTTAAAATGAAAAGGGTTTCTTTGAAGGGAACTACTAAAGCCGTGTGACTCAATCATCTTAATTAACATATTAATCATTTCAATAATGCAATTACAGCTAGATAAGAATCAAAGCTATTAAATAACCGACAGACTTATGCCCTTAAAAGAGATGACAGGCCATATAATTTGTCTTTCTTTGAATACAAGTATTCTCATAATCAAATTGAAAGAAACTTATAAATTTAAAAAAATTAGGTTTGTAATGAAATGAAAAACCATTAACTTAATTAAATAACTTTTAGATCTAACCTTAAAATCATTTTCAGAGTAATAAGGCAATGACAATTAAACCCTAAGAATGTATTTAGTATTTATGAAGAAAATTGATAGATTCAAAAGGGGTTAAAAGAAAACAAAGGAAAACATCTCTTCCAATCTATAATGATTCGTTAGTTATTTCGAAAATTCAAATTGATTAGTTAACCAAAGTAAAAGATAGTTAAGCTAATTAATTTAAATGGATGCGTGAGTTTGTTATATGTTGATTGATGCATTTGTCTATCCGATTTGAATGTGGTTTTGTTTATAAATTGATGTGCTTGTGAAACATATAGTTGTTTGTTGGGCTATACTCATCCACCATGGTTAACTTTTTTTTTTTTTTTTTTTTTTGAGGTGATAATGGGAAGGACATGGAGTACAAAAAAGTGCAAGATCTCACCTTACATGTCCTGCATAGGGATGCAACTGATCCTAATGCCTTTGGGTTTGTAGCTTTACATTTTCACTGCCAATGTATTAGGGTAAGGAGATGGTAAATAGATATATGTTGAAACGTACTTGAGCCAAAGGAGACTTTACTGACATTATTTATCTAGCTTTTGGGATTATTTGTAAGGATATGTTTTTATTTATTTATTTTTTTATTGTTTGCTCTAAGGATGTATTTATTTGTGGGAAGCATAATTTGACACTCAATTCAATATTTCTTATATTTAAAGTATGCAATTGTTAAATATAAAATAAGTAACCAATAAGTGGTGATAGTGACCGGTACTAGCAGTGATGGCTAACGACTACGAAAAAAAATTCTAAATGAAAATGACTTCTCCTTTTTAAGATAGAAATCATTTTCTTATTTTCATTCATATTTGCCTAGTATTAATCACATCATTCCTCATTGTGACCTTTATCTACCATCATTAATTATTACTAAAAATCACTTACATCCCTAAAACATTTTCTATAAAAGAAACATGTCCCACAATATGAATTGAAAAATGAAATGGTTTTCAATGACATACTCCCACTTCTCAGCTCACAACAAAATGATATAACAGCTTTTGTTTCTTTTTTTTTTCTTTTCCTTTTTCTTCTTCTTTTCTTTTTAATTTTCAATATATTCTACAAATTTGCTTCCTATATGAAGCAAGCAAAATGCTGAAGTAAGTCTAACAATCTAATAAAAAGTGAAATGGTTGTATAATCGAGACAATAGGCGAGATCCACAAAGTAAGTTAAAAAACAAATTATTCAATGGAGCATTATTGTCAAAGGCATCATCATATAAATAATAAATCATGATATTGCGGTATTTTATTAGTTTTTTCTCATTGGGACGAGTAGAAAGTTTTGAAATAATAGAGACGTAAGCTATTGCTATATGTCTTTTTTCTTGCAATGATATTAATTCTTGAAACCAAGATCAAATTCCTAGAAATGGTGAAAATTCAAAATCTTCATGCAATGCATTTACTATTAATTCAAACGATCCGACTTAGATTGAAGCCATCCTCTGAATTTGGACGTATGGTTCTTATATTACACATTTTTTATAACATCAGTCAATCTTAATTATGTTGTTTGTTAGAAAAATATTAATATGTGACTCAAGGTATTTGTTAAGATATTATATAAGAATTTTTTTCATAAATTATACCTTTTTTTTATTATATCTAGGTGCTTAAGAAGTTCTATGTACACTTTTAACTAGAAGAGGTGAATGTATTTTCGGTTGATAAATGATATGAGGTAAAGATAAGATCACAATTCTTTAGAAATAATATATATATTATATATATATGTTAGGGTGCAAGTGTAAGAATCTCACATGGGAAATATGGGTCTTATGTGAAAAGTTTATAAAAATAAAAGATCCAAAAAGACCAATTAACCCATTACCTTAAGGTTTTGGTTATAGATGGTGTCAAAAGCTCATTTGTGTAATTCTTCACAAAACTCATTAGATTTCTCCATATTAAAGCCATATTCCAAGGGAGATTGTTATGCAAATGTGAGAATCCCACATGAGAAATATAAGTATTATGTGAAGAGTTTATAAAAAAAATGACCCATTAACCCATTGTCTTAAGGTTTTAGGATATAGAAGGTGTCAAAAACCTATTTGTGTAATCATTCACAAAGCCCATTGGATTTCTTCACATTGAAGGCATACTAGATCCTAAAATAAATAAATATATATATATATATATATATATATTAGCAACAACATTATTTGGTTGCATATAATAAAGTATTGTCCATAACTTGCTTATGGGAAGTTGATTTCATGGATAGAGTATAAAAATATATAGCAAAATACCATTGTTCCTTTTTCCTTTAACTTCAAGAAAAAAAATTACAATTCTTCATTTTATAATGGTAGAAATCCCTACAAAATAATTATTCTACAATCTAATAGAGGTTTTTCAAAATTAGAATTACCACACAAATTCTAAGTTTGTATGGTTGTGTATTTAAAATATGGTTCATCTATAAAAAAAGAAGTTACCGGTGTGTTGTTAACAATATTTTTCATCCGTTTAACCTAATGAAACTTTTCATATTGTCTATGACTATGTAGCCAAGTGGTATCAAGTTCTGATTCAATCATTGTATTGTACTCGCTCTAATAGCTATCTTACTATAATGAAAAAAATAAAAAAATAAAAACTTTTCACATTTGTATATGTGTGCTAATTACTAATTAGTTGTCCTGATAACATGCCAGGGGTATATATTGTGGCCTAACTTGAGATCTCCATATTAGAGAACGACATGTGTTAGAATATTTTAGGCAACAAATGAGATGAATTTTTAGTCCATCATGGTTTAAAGAAGCTATGGATTCTGCTTCTATAAATATGGATGAAAATCAAAATAAAATATACGCTATTGAAAATACAACAGCTTTTTACCTTTTTTTTCTTTCAAACACATTTTGTTTTATCAAAAGTAACTTCTTTTCTTAACCTATTGAGTATCCTACGTTACTAATATTATAACTAAAGTTGAATAATTTATATATAGATTAATGTAGGAATAAAGACTATAATGCTTTTAGGTTCAATTATTATTTTGATTTTAAAATTTACCTCATTTA
Organism: Combretum micranthum; assembly: GCA_024138025.1. NCBI lineage: Eukaryota > Viridiplantae > Streptophyta > Magnoliopsida > Myrtales > Combretaceae > Combretum > Combretum micranthum. The sequence continues at coordinate 579,616 of JAMXBD010000057.1, forward strand.
AAAATAAATTTCAATTCTTTCATTTTTTTTTAACTGAGAAATATCATGGATCCTAGGTCCAAAATTATGAATTTGGTTTCAAATCCATCAATTTATTTAAGAATTGACAAGTTTGGGTGAGGTTGAGACCAGTCTAGATGGATATATGGGACACACTAATAGTGGCTAATTGTGGGGGGTGGTACTTAGATGGAAAAGTGTTAGTATAACTCACATACCCTCCTTTTGTTTAAAAGGAAAAGGTAAGCCCTTAAATGCATATTTCAAAAATATGTGCTAATAGTGGATAAATTCTAAATGTTAAAGCCATGAATATAAGATTAGGTTCAATAAGTTAAAACTTTTATACATTTAAAGCGCTATCAAAGTAAGGAATGCTTGAGCTAGTCACCCTTGAAATTTTTTTTAAATCTTATTTAAGGAAGTAGATTTTTCTTTTTTTCTTTTTTTTTTTTCATTACAATAGGAGAGGATATTTGAACATGATTTATTCTAATGAGAACACTAGTGTTAATACTATTAAGTTATAAAACTACTAATTACAATCATGTAGTCTAAAAATTTATATTTATCATAGGTACGACTTTACATATATTAGTTCACAGTATACATCAGGGTAATTCCTTCTTTCGATTTCCTCACCAACACCCGCGCGAGCAAATTAAATTTAACCCTTTCAAATAAATATTTTAAATTAAATTTATCATACCATTATTCATTGCCTGCACTAATACTTCTCGACTAAGAAATGTTTATCAATTCTATTTCTCCAAAGACAATGAAGGAGAATAAAGTTCAGAAGTAAAATTTAGATGATATTATAATATTTAACAAGTTTAAACTTTAATTTAAAATTTTTATCGGTAGAAGTTTCATCAAGTATGATTTTTGAAAATTTCAAAACTCCAATTATGAAATTGAAAAGAAAAATGCAACATACGATTTCTTCAAAGAGTGAACACAAATTGAATTCATATAAGTAAAGCTGTATTCATTATGATCCGTCGTTCAAAATGCATGATGGAATATTCCCTAACAAATTTCCACAAATGCAAAGGATTTATAAATGTATGTTATATTTGGTTCATTGGAACTGAATAAGATTGAAAACTATTAATATTTTTTTCTTTTATGATTAAGAGTGTTTTTAGAAGAAAAAAATATTTCATTACAATTTATTTCACATAAAGAATAAATCAATATTTTCATTGCAATAAAGATAAAATATCAATCATATTGATGTTAACTAAGGCAAAATCGTTCTCCTAACCCCCAAAAAAAAGTAATGAGTCAATTATTTATTTTTAGCAACATTTTCTATTAAATACGAAAGATATTACATGTTTAATATAACTTAAAAAAAATTACATAAAATGAGCTCGGAGAAAAAAATTACATGAATAGTATCGGTGTATCGTATAAGAAAGATGCGATATAGGTTTTGTATGTGTATTGTTGCTTGGTTATGCGATACAGATATGTATATCATATAATCAAGCGGCAATACATATGGAAGACTGTATTGCTTACTCCATATGCGATACATAGATGTCCATATTTTTATTTTTGTATAAGTTGTTGTATTGCCTAACCCATATGCAACATAAGGATAATTGCTCGTATCTCAAGTCCAATAAGTGATATAGCAATACTAATTTTATATTTATTTTTATATAATTTGTATTTATATACTTTTTTTAAAAAAAATATTAAACACGTATTTCACTCGTTAAATACATGTGAAATAGGATTATGAGATCAGCCGCCTTTGCTCAGCTAAATTAATCCTTGTGAAATGTGAAGGCAATAAATTGCCATTTAATTGGCAATCGGCATGTATGTCTGAAAGCACCCGGCGCCAGCTTGGACTCCTGCGTTGCATCTATGGGTCCCCCCACAAAGATGTCTTTCCCACTCCATTCTTGATAAGTCAAAACCTTTCATTCTCCGGCAATCTGCACGCAAAGGACAAGAAACGGAATTACAAAAGTCAATCCACGAGCATAGATTTCATAGGATTGAGTTGAAAGAATATGTCATGTTTGAGCTGAACACATTCACCAAAAGATTTTCCTCTTTCTTTCTTCTTTTTAAATGCGTTTGGTGATGTTATGATAAGATACGTCTTTTGCTTCTAATTGTTTTCTTTAAATTCATGACATTCCAAAACAATATACCTAAATCTAGATTTATGCCCGTCTTTTCAGATTATCCATGTCCAATATTCTTCCGTCTTTTCAGATTATCCACATCCAATATTCTTGATATGGACAGATTTTTAAACTAAGAAACATGTAAGATTCTTACGAATATAGAGAAATTTTTAACTTTTTGGGATCCTCTCTTAAGTATGTTAAAAAGCATATTCCTTTGTAATATTTTATTCCTTTTAAGAATATTATGTAAAAATAAATAGGACTGATAAAAGTTTAAAAAAAAATAAAAAGAACCCACAAAAATAATCTTAGAATAAAGTTGTGAGGCCTTCAAGGAAGAGATGTCCTTATAAACCTTAAAAAATTCCTTACGAATATGGATGATCTTAAAACAATATGATTTTGAGGATACTACGTTAGAACATGAAGAACCAATAATCTTTTCACTTTATTTTTTGAAGTTTTTAAGAAGTAGCTCTTAAGTTTTGAAGTTTTTAAAAAGTAGAGCTTAAATATTTGATAAAATTGCAAATAATCTTTCAAACTTTGATTTAAGTGTTATATATCCCTAAATTTTCAAATTATAAATAATCATCCTAATTCTGACAAAATCAGAAAATGAAGGACATTTGATTTATTAACTCAGTAGAATATATTGAGATATATTGATCAATTTGACGAGGTGTTTTTATGTCAACATAAAAGTTTAGGAGGTGATTTGCATCTTTCGGATCATTTGCTAATTTGTCAAAATTAAGGGGTTATTTGCGACTTATAAAAGTTAATGATTTGCACATGCACCAAGTTTATGAGTTTCGTTACACATTTCTTTTTTTTTTTTTATAATTTGTGAAGCCACACTATAAATATTAAAAAAAAAAAAAAGAATAGCCATTGCAACGAAAATAAGTCACATGGTACATAGAAGATACCTAGCAAAGAGGCTGAAAATGACCATTCAATAAGAGAAAAAAATCGTAAAAACCAGTCTTCTAACCAAAAAATATCTTAAGTGGGGGCCCAGGTTTACGGCAGACATAGAGGTCCTTCACCGAGGTTAAAGTTCTTAATCTGAAACCTTTTCAAGCAATTACGACTTTTATAATATTTTAAGATTGGTTATATAATACTATATTATATATATGTATGTGCATATCTTCTGATTTGCATTTGCTTTTTCTATGAATTTTGACCTCACCACTCATGCAGGACCAATTCCATGGTTCGCCCTTGGTAACTAACATGTTACAGTGTAATACTAATACCCATCTAAATTAAGTGAATTACTAATAATTTCGATCCATCTATTCGTTGTAATCATGGAATGGAAAATCAGCAGTTTGAATAGGATGGCTGCGGTCGGATTGAGCATTGACCACAGTGTGTCTGTCGGCACCAGTTAAATAATTCTAATGAAATTGCTAAACTAAACTACGATAATAAGCCATAATAGTTTCATGGTCTAATAACATTTTTTTTTATTTCTTATGTGAAAAGATCCTAGCTTCGAATATCCTCTCGCTAAATAGAAAAAAAAAATAATAATAAGTACGATAATGAGTGGGTTTAAAGTGCATTATGCAGACTTTCAGGAAATGCTTTGTTCTAATTTCTTATACACTGTCTGACTCGTGAAAAATATATTTGTAATTTACTGTCTACTTGCAAAATCTGAGCTTGCATCTTTGGTGTCCATAAGTCAACCAATACAGTGCTCTTCCCCATATGGTTTATAGGTGCAGTCGGCAATGGAAATTTTTATTCGTAAAAAACTAAGATAATCGTTCTATAATGATAAATTCTTTATTCTCTCATCTATGCAAAAACTTTACTATTAATAAATAATTAGATTATAATATTTTTCTTATTAATTAAACAAATAATAAATAACTTGATAGATATCGATAAAATCATAAAATTAATTAATTATAAAAATATAAAAATACTTATTCAATTTAAATAAATAAGAATGATTGATAAGGAACAAAAACAATTATACAAATCCAAGGCTAAAGTATTGTTACAATGAGGATTCGGTAATCCGCCTAATTATGGATCCAAAATTGCTGCGGTGGAATTGATCCTTGCCTACGAAATCGGAGAAAGGCCAACGAGAGCCAACTTTGCTTATATTTTATTACTTTCAAGATAATCTAATTCTATGAAAAGATGCTTCTTTCCGACTTCGTCTTTTGCCTTGTAGCCGCAATAATGGCGTCGTCTTCTCGATCACCCATATATATCCCGGCGTGGCCGCGAGTTTATCAAATGTGTTAATCCATTCGTGGCCGCAGGTCGGCAATAGCTTTTTTTATCTTTTTTTTCTCAATATAACGTATACAATACGACTAGGATTTGCAGTATTATTGTAATTGCTATTGCATATGAGATCATATAAGTTGGATACAAAACCTAATAAACTTCCCTTCAACTCATATAAGAGTTTCCATCACATCGGTTATCTATTACAAAAAAATGAGTTTGTCCTACGTAGAATTTTAGTCATCACATAAGAACCATTTTATTAATATGAATCTTCTCTAACTTGAAGAGCTTTACTTCCACCAATACATTTTGAATACAATGATATCCTACATTAGTATGTTTAGATTTAAAATGAGAATATGATTTTCATTGAGGTATATAACCCTCTAGTTGTCACAATATAATTTAAAATTTTCTTACTCTTGACCTATCTCTTAAAAAAAAAATTTCATTCACAAGAATCCCTTGCTAGCTTTAGTATTGCAAATATTTTGCTTCGATGGTGGATGACGCAATACATATTTGTAATTTAGATTACCAAGACACAGCTCCCCTTACATAAGTAATCAAATAACCCAATATAGACTTTTTGGAATCAAGATCACCTGCCATATTTGCATATGTAACGCTTCCAATGCATGTTTACTACTATCGAACTACAAATGTAATCTAGAAATGTCTCTAAGATGTTTGAGAATCCATTTAACTCTGGCCCAGGGTTCTTTACCTGGAGTTGAAAGATAGCGGCTAAGAACACTAATAGCAGGAGTGATATTTGTTTAGTGTACACCATAGCATTTATTTGACTATCAATAGCTAAAGCATACAATATCTTCTTCATCTCTTCTTTATTTGTCTTGCTTTTAGATACAACTAAAAATTGAGTTTAAAGTGACTTACAGGTGATAAAAAAACAAATAGATGTTGTCTTGCTTATGTTACATCTCTCTAATGTCCTTTCTTGATATCTCTCATGTAATAACTACAATTTATCACTCTTTTTGCTACGTATAATTCTCATATCGAGAATTCAATGCAAAAGTCCTAAATCTTCCATAACAAATAACTTGCTCAATGCATTTTTTTAGGTCTTGAATTTGCTTGGTATTATAACAAAAAATGAATATTTTAGCTACATATATCAAAAGAAGGGGCAAATGCAAATATATGTCATGTATTTTGGTATTTTTATAAACAAATGATTTGAGTTTTTGTTTTTTCGTAAATACATGCTTTGTGTTTTGATACCTTTGCCAACAAGTGACTTGTATTTTATTTTTATGGTAAATTACAATAGAATGTATCAACATTTGGGGATAAGTTCATTTAAGGTATCAACATTTTGAGTGGTTAAAAAGATATATCAACATTTGGCAAAGTGTATCAAATAAGGTATTAGAGTTTTGAAAGGTCATTTGAGATATTGAGTTTGGATTAGTTTTCAGTTAAATTTCTTTAATTTTCTATCAATAATCAATTATTGATGTTTTATTTGACTCATTTTACCAAACATTGATACCTCAAAGCATTGACACGTTAAATGAACTCAATGTTGATGCATTTTGATGTAATTCATACTTATTGTTACAAATTCGTGACTAGTGTTATGAGACTTTTACTAATAAGTGACCTAAGCTTTGATTGTTCACAGATACGTGATCTTATTTTTTCACTTTGCATCAATAATAAATAAAGGACGTGTAAAAAAATTGGTCATGTATCTTTGAAATATTAAAATTCAGGTCACTTGTTTGCAAAAATACCAAAATACTTATCATGTATTTGTCACAAATAAAATTAAGTAACTAGTTTGCAAAAGTGTCAAGACACATGTTATGTGTAATATAAAGATAAATATTTTATAATGAAGGGCAAATGTATCGTTTGTTATAAAATAAGAGGATTTTATGGTCAACCCTAATAAATGAGATATACTTAGCAACCCTCACATTAATGATGATTAACAAAATTTTAAACATTATGGGGTTGCGTTTTTCCTAAGCTAACCTGTCTTATAAATAGACCCCTTTAGCCTAGTTTTGCGTTATCTTTTCCTAAGCAAAAACCTTAGGTAAGTGGATCTCTCTCCAGTCTTTTTCAATTAATTATTTAGGGTTATCTTTCTTATAAGGTTTTTTCATATATTTAAAGGAGATTCAAGATCTAGTGAAGAAACCCTAAAGTGGATTTGGAGATTTATGGTTTCAATTCAAAACAAAGGTATGATCTTTATTATAATTTTCTGATTTCTAAGATTTATAGATTATAGGAATATGATTATAGTGATTAAGAATAGTTAATTGATTGATTTAGGGTTTTTGTTTCAAATCAAGATCTGCAAATTCTAGGTAACTAAGGATCTATCCAATCTTGTCATTAAATGAAATTTTATTTGTTGTTGTAAATCAAATTGTTAATTGGAGATTTTATATATGTATTGAAGGAATTGTGGAGAAATTAGAAATTGAGGAGAAAGTTGAGTTTGAAGGTTTCATTGAATTATAAACGAATAAGACAGGTGTGTTAACGTCTTTTTGTAGATCTATGATTATGATTTAATTATTTGTTGCAATTGGAATTGATTAAGATATGCTGTTGATGAGGAATATTTGTGAGATTAGGGTTCCATTCTTTTAAGAAGATCTGTTGGTAGATTAGAGTTTGGAAGCGAATCTAGGTACGACCATATCTTGTTTGTTGTTTGTGCTTGTAGGATGAGACATGCATATAAACTGAACTAACCCTTACAGGCTTTTAAAAATTGTATGTTGCTTGTGTTTAGCTGCGGTTAGTAAAAACCACGATAGAAGTGTGATACCAACGCTGGTAACCTGATGATCCTTGTGTGGCGGTCCCAAGTGGTGATGCACCTAGAAATGATTCCAGTAGATTAGGAGTCGTTTATAGCTTAATTGTGGAATACAACTATATATATATACACTATTTTATACTATGGTTTTCATCAAGCTCATGAGTTACTCCAGGTTTAGAATTAGTCATGAATAGTCCTAAACTGTGTTGCTTGCTGGTTAATCAAAAGATAATAAACCTGTGGATGTTGCATAAGCATATGATGCATGTGAATTTGCTTGATGTGTATTCATGCACATGTGTGTGTGGTATGACGTACTGGGCATTTTCACTTAATCCTTTATTTTTCAGGCGCAGGTGAAGATGATGTTGGTTGAGAATTGTCTGGATATGACTTTTATGTTGACCATGAGGGACGACATTAGTAGATTTGACTTTCCTACTGGTGACTAACAGATTCTGGATAAAGAAGAATAGGAGAAAAGATCTTTGAAGACTATACAAAGTATATAGAGTTTATTTAGATTATTATTGAAAATATTTATAAGATAAGTTGCTATGTTTTGGATTTTATATAAGTACTTTTAGATAATATCAATTTATATTTCTAAGAGATGAATTGTAGTAATGATAAATTTAAGTAACCTTTTATGTGGAATTTGGAGATAATCATATTTGTGGTTTAGTATTTTATAGCCTTGGTGTGTCCTTTTGAAGAGAATGACATGTGGCGAGTTGTAATGTCGTTAAGTTAGGGTGTTACATTATGTATCTACCAAAATTTAAAACTCAAGTAACTTATTTACAAAAGCACAAAAACACAAGTCATATTTTTTTTTTATATTACTATGTAAAAGAATAATAAACTTACTAAGGAGTCAAACTTTTTATACTATTGTCTTAGAGTAACTTTCATCCATATAACTCTTCTTTACTTTGCAAACAAAATGCTTCTTTCCCTTGACTATAATACGTTTGGCTGTTTCAAGTAAATTTCTTCCTTCAAGCCGTCATTAAAGATTGTTGTCTTCAGATCTAATTGCTATATCTCTAAGTCCAAATTGGCAATTATATGATACGGATTATAGATAAGCAATAAAAAGCTAAAAATCAAATACAAAATCTCAAAACATAGTCAAAATGGCAAGTTCACTTATCGATACTATAGTATAAGGATTAAGTACGGGTATCGTTCCTTAGGGATCAATGAGGATTACTGCTTACCCTTCTCCTAAGGTTTAGCCCATAAAAATCAAATTTTAGAAAGTAATTCAAAATTATCTAATTATCAATCACAAATCAAATTTTAAGAAAGATTTACAAAGTGCCAAGAATCCCCTAAATTTTGAATCCTCAATAGGTATCTATGTGATTACGTGCAAGATAATTCCAGTTTTTATTGTGATATTCTTGAAAAGTGGAAATTCCTTGTGTAACTCGATATCTCTATCAGGACTGTCCAATTCTAATTCTAAGTTGATTAGCAGGTAATCCAATATTGTAAATAATCGATCTTCTAGAAGTACAAAACTTGAAGCATGATTATAAAGAATCTATATGCGTTGAATCTATTGTCATACCCCTTCATTTTGACCTTATGGTGATTTTGATGTAGCCATTTTGACAATTGTGTAACTAGGCTTCAAATATCCATAAGAAGACCATACCCCTTAATATTTGGGATAACATGAAATGCCACAAAATATGCAAAAGAAATGTTAAACTCAACACACATTGATGGTTATTAGCGAAAAAAAAAACAATGACATTGAGGAATATATCTAAGCATGAAACTATTGCAACTTAAAAAGACAATAAACAATGTGTACACGTAGTGTTAGGATACAAGTATGAGGTTTGAAAAGTCTCATATGGGAAATATGTGGCCCATGTGATGGATTTATTAAAAGAAAGACCCATTAGCCCAATATATTAAGGTTTTAAGGTTAATGCCATGAATTGCACCTGAACTTTAGTAAAATATGCAATTAGGTACATGAACTTTAAAATTTATCAATTTAATACCTAAATTTTAAAATTAACCAATTTAAAACTGAAAGAACTTCTCATGCATACAACAATATCTTCGTCAAGTTTTTTTAGACACTAAATTTATCAATTTCAAAGCTTAAGCACCTAATTGAATACTTTGTCAATATTTAGGTACCATTCATGATATTATCCCAAAGGTTTTAGGTTATATATCGTATCCAGCCCATTAGTATCTTCTTTCATAAGATCTATTAGTTGAATTTCTCTCGGATGAATACTCCTCTTCTCCTAATAAGTGGTAGCAGAGTTGATAGTTGGAAACTTTCATGGTTGACCTCTCACATTCGAAGGAGAGATTGTTAGGATACAAATGTAAGGTTTGAAAAGTCCTAAATGGGAAATATGTGAATCATGTGATGGATTTATAAGAAGAAAGGTCTATTAAACCAATATCTTAAAATTTAAGCTTATATATGGTGTCGACCCTATTATGTCTTCCTTCACAAGATCTACTAGTTGAATTTCTTTCCTTAGTGAACACTCCTTCTCTCCTAACATGTAAAGTGTTATGTTCCTTGCAACCCATCCAATAAAGTGAAAAGAATCAAGTAAGTCCATGTCAAATTAATGTTATACTAAATCAGAGTAAAAGTCTCCTTTTAATGATTAAGGAATCGATAGAAATTTTCATTTTATTTACCATAAACAAAAAAATGATGAATTCAAGTGTAAATGAGTACAAAAAAAAATTGTGAAATGGGAAAGACAAAGTAAAAAAGGACTTGCAAAATATATGCCACGGTCTTACTTACTACAAACATCAAGAAAAAATAAAAGAGCATACCAATAATAATGTTGACCGTAAATAATATATTAAGTGAAAATCTTTCTACCATTGTTAGATATATTTAAGAGCAAGAAAGGAAAACAAAATAATCCCTAAACAACTGGTCGACTTAACATAATGTAGGCATTGATGCATCAACGATAAGCAAAGGATCAATAATGAGAATTTTATCTTCAAGTTTACCAAATTGCCTTTCATTCATTAAAGAATCACAACATTTGCATCCATATAACTATTACCATATCAATATCTTATTATTTAGCTTAATATTGATAGCGCTAAGGTCGTTAAGTCCATTTGGCATCCGGCATATGACAAATGATAAAAAAAAAATTTAATTTTTTCTAACAAATTGTTCGTCAATAAATACGCATAGATAAAAAATATATGACAATTTTTATGAAAACATCAAATAAATCACATATAAATAAAATATAGATAAAATATAGCTGTTAATCAGACACATTTACATATAAGAGTTTAGATACATATAAAGATACAAATGAAAAGGAGACAATTCAAATGGACCTCATAAATACATCTTGTTCTTCGTCAATTACACTATATTTATTATCTTATTTAAATTTCTAATTAAATAGTTATAATTAGGGTCAAACAATAATAACTAACATCATAAAAAAATTATTGGCTTAGGGTTGTAAAAGTGAATTATTTGGTTGCTTTATTTTTTTTTTCAATTTTAAAACAGTTTACATTTACATAACCTATAATCAACATAATGAATTACTCTCTCTTTCACCATTTCCTCTCTTTTTGATATTTTTTTTTTATTAACAAACTATTAAGGGGAAAATCAAGAATAATTTCTTATTGAAAACAATTTCTCATAGCATTTTTATTTAGGCTTAATGTAGCGAATTGTACCTAAACTTTTGAAAAATATACAATTAGATACTTGAACTTTGAATTTGGTCAATTTAGTATTTGAAAGAACATTTTATGTAAACCAATAGTACCTCCATCAAATTGGCTAACCATTATCCTACATGACGTTTTTAATCAGTATGACGAAGGTACTGCTAGCATACACGAAATGTTATTTTAGGTACTAAGTTGGTCAATTTCAATGTTTAGTACTAAATTAATCAATTTCAAATTTAGATATCTAATTGCATATTTTGGCAAAGTTCATATTTGCTACATTTACCCTTTTTATTTATTATATTATATTATATTTGGCTATTGTGAATTTTTTAGATCTTTGTTTTCTTATAACTGATTATCTACATGTTGTTGTTATCATAGATTGTATAATTATGAGAAGCATCATTCTATTGAATAACGGGTACTTTCATTTTTACTAGTTATTTGGTATAACATTGCACATTGTGGTTTTTGTTTCTTTTTTTTTTATTTTGTTTTTAGTGTGGATCGGTGATAAGATTGAATATATAAAGTTAATACAATTGAGTTTTGTCTCTTTGTAAAAATAATGTTCTTAGATTTGATGAGCAAAATGAAAAAGATTCTCATAAAATCTTTGTAAACCCCTTGCTACTATCTCGCAGTTATATTGCATCTTCTAGTTATCATATTATGATGGAAACAACAAAAATGGATAAAGTTGTTACTCATATCACTTGATTGATGGTATCAAAAAAGTATTACCAATGGATTAACCATGTGGTATACAAATGACAATGGAGATTTTGATGTAGTATATGTATAGAGAGAGGGGAAATTGTTTGATTACCGACCAGCTAAAATAAAAATTACGCAAATACAAATTATATTAAAATAATTACCAAAATACTGATGAAAAATCTATCAAGTATATGCGATTTATTTACTTTCACATAAATTGCATGTTATACATGTGGTTTTCTATTGGATCATGTGATGGATTTATAAGAGGAAAAATCTATTAATTCAATACTTTAAGATTTATGTTATATATGGTACCAACCCTATTGTCTTCTTTCACAAGATCCACTAATTGTGTTTCTCTTCTTAGTGAATGCTCCTCCTCTCCTACATGTAAAGTGTTATGTTCCTTAAGCCCATCTAGTAAGGAGTATTTTTAAAGGAAAGCACAGATGGACAAGATGTTATCTAGCTTGATAAAGAGAAACAAGTAAGTCCACGCCAAATTAATGTAGTACTAAATCAAAGTAGAAGTTCCATTTTGATGATTAAGGAAGCACAAGGAATTTTCATTTTATTCAGCATAAAAAATAAAATGAGGAATTCAAGCATAAATGGGTGCATAAAAACAAAAATTTGCGAAAAGATAGAGAAAAATCCAAAAAGGACTTACAAAATATATGTCATGGTCTTACTTACTGCGAACATCAATAAATGATTAAAAAGCATACGAAAGCAATGCAATTGATTGTCATGACATATCAGATGAAATTTTTTTTCTACCTTTATTAGATATATTTAAGAGAAAAAAAAAGGAAAAAAAATCCTTAAACAACCACTTGACATAAAATAATGTAGGTATTGACGACGAAGCATCAACAACAAACAAACAAAGAGTGCTTATGCAAGCCAAGACACAAACAATTCTCCACATGCATAATCTTCAACTTCTCATGGACATTTGACATTGGGTGGTTCAGCTAGAGTATGGCATAGCCATGCCAAAGTCTACTGGCTTAACTTCGCCATAGTGACCAAGTGATATGTTTGCCGCCTTGATGTCCCTAGCAGGCAAAGAAAAGTAAAATCAAGGATCTCAAGGGTAAGGGCTCACAAAAGAGAAAAGTTTGGCACCTATGCACAACATTTCTTGCATGTAAGTATGCAAGCGTAGATAATATTTACTTAGTATAACTGTGAATCACAATTTGCTTAAATAAGCCAAACTTTTGGAGGAATCCGTGCACTAAGCTACTAGGTATATATTCTATTGATAGGCATAACTTAACCAAGGGCTTATGTTGGGATAATATGAGCTTAATTTGAATGATGCCGATGATGTTTTGAATTTCAACTTGATAGGCCCAACACTAGCAAACTAAGCTACCCACGATATTCTCAAGGTCCATTAATCATTTTAGGCATACTCGACCTAAGGACCTAAGTTACTCGTTAGTTTAGATTCTTTGGAGCACTTGGAGACTCAACCCAAGATGTTCTACTATTGGGATTCCCCCTTCTCCTATCGAGCTTCTCATTGAACAACATCCTCTCAATTCTTAAAACCACCTCAAAGTTGTACCACGCCTTCCCAATTCTTCACATTTCCAAGTAGGTAACTTAAACTACCCTAAAGGAACGATAAAGTGATTGATCACTACCCTTGTCCAATCGCCCTGCACAAAATAACACTTCTACCACCTTCGGTCTAGGTCAGTTATCAATTGGGGACCATACCAAATAATGGAAGCATATTCTATGGGCCCCCATTCTAGTATGATCATATCTATGAATAACACATGAGAGCTCCATGAGAGGTAAGCTAAAAAGTAACCAAAGCTAGCCTAATCAAATCTAAGTCAATTTTATTTCCTTTGATTCTCTCAAGACTCAACAGTAATTTAAGGATCAGAGTGGCCACATCGAACCACCTCCTAGTATACCACTAATGAATCTTCTTTGGCTGCAAGCCCATCAAATTTCTACTCAGGAAATATCACCTAAAACATATTCCAAGCGAACCAAGAGGATTACATCATCCTATATTGTTGAAAGATGGAAAATGTAAAAGTCCGGCACCAATTATATAAGTGTTATATCTATACTTATATTTGTTATACATATCTAGTTTACATGCTATATGGTATATATGTTGTGCGTATATATGTGCATATGCTATACATTTAGCAAATAAATTAACTATACATAACATATACATTATGCGTGTTTTATTTGTTAAATAATATATGTATGTCATATATGTTATATGTATGTTCTATATATGATTTATAATATGCTATACATAAATATAATTTGGTTCTTTTATAAATAGTTTTGTTAATTTGTAATTTAATTAGAGGTAATGATTTTATATTTTAACATAATAAAAGCACATAATAATAACATTATATTTTAATGTATTCATGGGTTTGTAAACAGTTTATGTCTTAAACTAAACCCAAACATATGGTCTATTTGTTACGCTATATTCCTGTTATTTTGGTATAATATTTTTATCATTTTCATGCAAATGTTTGTTAAAAAATGGTTACCGATGAAAAACTAACAGTTTTACTTATAAATAAAATAAATAGATATGATCTAAATATAATATAAATATGATATAGATAAGTTACAAGTATATTATAAAAATTTTGACGAACTGTTAGACGTGGGTATTAGGGTCTTGATCTTGTAGCACATCAAATTGCACATACTATTGAACCATCTTAATGACAGTAAGCTTAATTTTAAAATCATTAGCTACCATGCTAGGCTTTGTTATGCTCATATTCGCTCTATCTATGTTTGCAAAAGTCTAGCATGGTCCTAGGTGGATGATTTACCCAACCTAGATTGTTTTATTCATTTAACACCTCAATTTTGTCTCAAATCTCTTCATCTCCATTATTGACAAGATCAACTCTATCGGCCACTTCTGCAGCAAAAATTGACGCTCTTCCCTAACTAAGCGTCTAGAAATTCTTCCTATGTGTTATGGTTTAGAGTAAAGGGAAATAAAGTTTGTGAGTGACTCCTGGTTATAATCCTACACAATTTTATTTCAACCAAAAAATTAGTCTACAACAGACACACATGCTTAAATTACAACAAAACATTAAACAACAAAACTATGTAACAACAATAACAACAAGGTGTCGACACCCCATTTTTGCCCCCTTTTAAAAATAAAAATACAAAAAAAATGAAAAATTCAAATAATCATAAAAAAGGATAGAAAATACAATAAAAATTGAAAATTATCAAAAAATACAAAAAGATTAGCTAAATTAAAAATCAACAAAAAAATGACCAAATTAAAAAATACTATAAAAATTAAAAAAAAAGAGAAAAGAAACTCATAAAAAACCCATCTTTTAGTAAATAAGCCTTTTAGAATTAAAATAAAAAATAGAAAATGAAAAAATATAAAAAATATTTCATATTAGTGCACTGAGCTATTTTGAAAATTAATTTGGATCTTGGATCCGTATCAAATTTGGCCTATTTTTATTGAAAATGCGTTTAGCCTGGTTTGAATTATTTAAATGAATTTTAGGTGAGAAAATGAATAAAAAGCCAAGCATAGCTTAGTTGGTTAAGGCTGAGGAGTGCAAGGGAGGGGACCGGAGTTTGATCCATGCATCAACACAATGAAATTTTTTTTTGGGACCGTGCATTACCACTCATGCGTACCCTTTCAATTTCCATCCGTTATGTCATTAAACGTGTGAATTATTCCAGAATTTAAATCGTTTAAATGTGGATTTAAGATCAATAATGAAAGGATTCGTAACTCCCCCAACTCTCTAAATTCTGTAACCTCCGATCTTTTCACTTGCTTGTAACGGCCATTAATGGCCGTGCACCTCTCCATCTTCCTCCATGCTCCTATAAAATGACAACCAATTCCTCCTCTTCAACACAAAGAGATCGAAACATAGAAAGAAGATTAGAAAAAAAAAAAGATCTCTCTCGCAACTCTCTTCTCTAATCTCTCTTGTTCTCTCTCTCTCTCTCTCAATGCCTCTATCTCCATCATACACCAAACCCCGATCATGACCAGCCGCTTCAACCACCACCATCATTGCATGTCACAGCCGCCAACGAAGCCGACCAGATCATTTGACAAGGTTCCAAATTTTTTTTTATTAGTTATTATTATTATCATTGTTTTTGTTGTCGTCGTCGTCCTCGTTATTGTCATCGTTGTTGTCGTCGTCGTCGTTGTTGCTATTGTTGCTGATGTCGTTGTTATTGTTTTTCTATAAGATATATTAATGTAATGCATAAAAAAACTAGAAAATAATAAGAGACAAAAAAAAAAAAAAACGAAAAAAAAGAAAAAAAAATAATAAAAAATATATGTATGTATAGATAGTTGAGATGCATGCTCCAGTTTTATTAGTATTAATATGTAATATCATATTTAGGTTAAAAAAAGTTTTAGTATATAAATGCAATCAGTAAATAAATTAGATTTAAAGACAAAAAAAATATGTTTGTGTGAGAGTATGATTATATCTGTGTGACATATTCCTAATAATGATGTAAATAAATAAAATTTTAGAGTATAATTTTCAATAAAAAATAAATTATAAAAAAATAGCTTTTTTAGTTTTATTTATTATTAATATCATTTGTTATTAGTATTGTTATTGTCATATTATGTATTATAATTATAAATCGCGATTGTTTAGTTGATGGATTAGTTGTTAGAATTCGCAAAATGTTTGGTGTGATATCTTGAGCATGTTTTAGTTACCCTATAATTTTTTTTATTTATATAAAAACAAAAAAAAATGAGAAAAATTCACAAAACAAAATTATATATATTTAGCATAATATCATAAGAAAAAAAAATGTTTTCCTAGCTTTATATAATTATATCATCTAGTTATTTTCTAAATTAACAAAAACAATAAACAGGTTTTTTCCAAAATTAGTATCTTTTAGGAATTTTCAAAAATAAAAACACAAAAATTAGATCTCTTTAGGAATTTCAAAATAAAAATTGATTAAATACTTAAACTCGGTGGGTTTTCAAAATTAAAAAATACAAACAAATTAAAAATTTTATAAAATCAAAACGAACTACGAGGACCTGATTCCGGCTAGCGGATACGTAGGCACCTGCGGGGCGGTCACAAAAATAAAAAACTTTTAGGATCCTTTTTAAAGCAAAAAAAAAAATATATATATATATATGTATATATTTTGTAAACATGTAAATTCCTCTTTATAAATAAACAAAAAAAATTGAAAAATTAAAAAAATCCAAAATTATCTTTTTGGCCCATATAATTCTAGATTTCTAAAGCTCATTTAAAGCCTAAATAACTGTTTAGGTTTTAAAATAGCAGCCCCCGAACTCATCAATTTCTGGTTTTTCACGCATACCAGTGGTCGAGCTAGAAACCAAACCACCCATTTGGTTTCTAGTTCACCTTTTTCCGGCTTTAGCCGGTGGCGACTCCAATCAAAATATTTTTCAAAAAACTGGGCTTTTTACGAAAACCCTACTGGTTTCTTGTCGAGTGGTCTGTATCAAATGGACCGGGTTTGATATGGATCGGGACCTTAAGGAGACAAGGAGCAAAATTCGGGCTCGACACAAGGTATACAGAAAACACCATTATTAACAAAAGAATTTCAAGAATTAATCTAAGCACAGACACAGAGAATTACAACAAACTATAGCTATGCAAATATGTTACAACATATGAAAAAACATAGCTGTACAAATTATTACATCTACTTGTGCATGTTTACAAATGTATACAAGGTTAATTACAAAAACAAAACAAAAACTATTTATAGAGCAACTATATACAAATATTCATATATTTACAAAAGGGTACACTACAAGGTCAGTACTATTCACAAAAGAGATATTTATGGAGAAATAAACAAAACATGACTAAAACAAAATATTTACAAAAGGGTAAAACTATATACAAAACAAATATTTACAATTATTCATAAATAAAAATAAAAACAAAAACTATTTATACTTTTCGCAATGTTAGTGACTAGATCAATTGATTTAAAGTTTTCAAGTATTGTTTCATTGAGCATCAAATATAAATGTCGATTCCCCAACAACGACGTAAAAAAACTTTTTTGGTTCGGTCCAGTGGACACAAGTTGATTTCAAAAATTTTATAAAAAATGATAATATGTTATGTTCAACATCGGTTACATAACTGCCATTTAGGCAAATGCACATACTGAAGTAGCATAGAAAATATTTGATTGTATTCCTTAAGGATCATTAGCATCTACCGTACTCACTTCTCCTCTATTATTAAACCAAAGAAAAACTCAACAAAACATGATATAAAGAAAAAATTACAAACTAAGTTAAGGTTAATTATATTTATATAGACGTTTTTTAGGGCAAACTTTATAAGGTAGGTTTGTTAATACAATATTAAACTTAGGAAGCCTTTATCATGTGATTTCTTAACAAACTCAACAATTTATTTGTCAAATATACTTATACAGTTGGATTCACTAAGGTAAGTTAATGGCTTTCTTGATTATCAAGAATTTTAGATCTAGATAAGAGCATCAGAATCTCTTTACAAGCTATTAGCAACTTAAACCAACATAAAGATTAAGAATCATTCGATTAAAACCCATTTTGATCAATTTAAATTCAAGTGACCAAAAGTTTCACTACCCCTATCTTTAGGTGGTTATAAGCAACTCCATTAGTAGCCTAAATTTATTCAAAATAATTATTTCTCAATCTATTTAGTCGAAATCGATATAAATCTACATGGTGTATACACGTAAACCCACAAATTAATGTTCAAGCTACTATCTACAAGTACCAAAACAATATTCAATTGAAAAACACGTTGAAATCATATGAATCAGGTCTTGGATTACAAACCTCAAGACAAAACGATTAATTCTTCTTGGATATAAACATTAAACACAAATTCAGGATAGAACAATTTAGAAAAAAAAACAAATATCTTCTATTAAGCACAAAGTTTTATAGAAATAAATGTCAAATTAATTCAGATTTACCTAGAAAATTCGAATTCCTAGTAAAAGAGCACTTCCTCTCACTAGCAATTCTCTCTCTACCATTCACACCTATTCTATATAAGAAATTTGTTATATCTGGTACAATACTGTTACAACATCGGTGCATGTTTATTTATATGCCTCAGGCATCAAAATCATGATAATTTTATTCGTTGACATGACAGATTTTTTTTAACAAACTTTGTAAGGAAGTGATGCGCACATGATAGGGTGACTTTTTGTGGGTAGAATCGTAGCCTCAAATATTGGTTGCGGTAGAAGCTGTGTCCATATGATTTGAAGTGTGTATCTCAGCTTGTATAGTGGTCAAGAAGTGCGAGTGTGACTTAGGGCATTGTCTAGAGTTTTGCCTTACATTCTTGCTTTCAATTTTATTCCTTGGAGGTGTTATTGAATTTTGTCTTAAAAAACCTTTACGTTTTGCTTCGATTCTTACTCAAATCACTTTGTTCCTTCTTTTAATGATCTTAGGAGCTTAAAAACAATAATTAAACAATAATATCACAAATTTATAGGAATTTATTTCATAAACGATCAAATCATGTATGAATACCTATGAAACTGAATAAAGTATACATGATTTATCAATAAGCTATGGTTACACTTTAGCTTTCGCATGGAATGGTCCATAGAATGTAGGAACAAGTTTGTGATTCCTATAAACCCCTAAATTTTAAGGTAATTTCGAGTTAAAACCCTAAATCAGAAAGTTAACTGGAAGCCCTAAGTTAACAAATTCCTAAGAAACTCTAGCAGTTTAGATCCGGTAAATCCATGTTCCTAAGTTAAGAACTTGAAATATGAATGAAGAGTATAGATTGGTTCGTAATAATATTAAGGTGCTTAAGAATATCAGATTAGTGAATTTTTGACCTATTTCGAACCCGATCGAATACAGACTTTGAAAGCATGTCCGGGGCTCGAGATATTAAAAATATGATATTAGTACCGTTAGATTCGTAAATTCGTAAGATTTTCAAATATATCAGTTCTATAATTTTCGGATTATAAAAGTTATAGTTACAGCCTTTTATCGCATTTTTATTACCTCCGGTACTTTAATTGTCTAATCTACTTTTTGATTTCTTTCACACTATTCACAAGTACAACCACCCATACCATATTCTTACATCTTATAACCTATTCTTACAATATTTCATCATTTTCCTTACAATTTACTTTTCCAATACAACTTTTACTACTTAAATTACTTATTTAATTTTGAAACTTACACAACACACATCTCTCTCTCTCTCTTGATGGAGCCGGCCCTCTCCCTCTATCCTCTCTCTATTTGTTTTATTTATTCATTTTATTTAATAACAAATCCTAATACACTTTTCTATAAATACCCCTATATGTCTTCACCATTTCACTTTCCTTCCCTCTTCATTTTCACTTTTAGAAAAATTTGCAAAACCCTCTCTTCCTCTACTCCTTTGTTGTGATACACACCACACACATATACTCTCACTTTATCCTTCAAATAAATATAGCTCACCTATCTAATAGGTAATAGATCTATACTTTACTATCTTAAAAACATGCAATGGTAAGATCATTCATGTATGATTCCACTAAAAAATCCCTATGAGCTTTAAGCTAAGGATGTGGAAACACTTGAATATGAGATCCTTGCATCACAATGTTATAGATCTTGTTATTTAAGTTATTTTGCTATTACTTTGTTTTATTGTTAAGTTATGTTGTTATTATTGATGTTTTGTGCATGTATTCATCATCTAACCATATCCACATAATGATCATAGTGTTCATGCATTTATGACTAGTATAATAAACTAGATCTAGTTGTTTTGAGTTCATAAATACCTTAGGTTTTTGTTTTATGCACATAAATAACTTGTAATAGCATGATAATAGTGGGAAAATGTTAGAAAGCTTAAGATCTATTTTAGTTTCAACAAAAATGGATTTTTGAAATTCGATAAAAAAGGAACCTTATTTAGAAAAGCTATTTTTCAACTTCAAAATGAGTATTTAGCATTAAAAATGAAAGGCTTAGGAAATATGTATCATAAATGAGTGATATTGATGAGTAAACTTAGATCTACTAAAGAATGTTTTCAAAACAAGGAAAAGTTACAAAGGTTATGTTTCAATCACAATAACCAACTTGAAATTTGTAATAAGGAAAGCTTGAGGTGTAAACACCTATTTTTCAACCCCTAAACAAGATTTTTATTAAAGAAATGGAAGCCTAAGGAGTGGGTTTGATTAGGAGATAGTTTTTGAAAGATTAAATGAGTTCTATAAAAGAAACAATCTCCAAGGGAGATTTCAAAATTCGGATTTGAAAATGACCACTATTTAAACACCTATTTCTAAATGCTAAAGTGATGACTTTTTGGAAAATAGAAATCCTAGGAGATACATATAATAAAGACCAAATTTTGACAAGGATAAATGAAATTTATTAATGTATAATCCTAAACAAGGAAATGATTCAAAGTATAGATTAAATAATATTTTTATTCATTAAAATCTTGCAAAATTCGTAATTAGGTAGACTACCTATGAAAACATCTATTTTCCAACTCCAAAATGAAGAATTTTATTAAAATAATCAAGGTGTTAAGCATATAGTTCATCAAGATTGAGTTGTGATAAAAGCAAGTGAGATTTTGCAAGAAATAGAACTAGTTTTCTCAAGTCTATAATTTCAAAAGTTTTGTAAAGCAAAAGTTTTCTAAAAGAATTCTTGATATCATATCATTGAGGGTATACAATAGATAGTTCATCTCATAACATTCATGATAATAGCTTATAGATATTGCATGTACACATATGCACTTAGTAGAAACAAAGATAGGAAAATAGGGGATTACACATTCCATAGAGCATTGTCTAAGTACATGAAGAGATAGATTGATCAACCTACATGAATCATTCATAATATTGAGTTATATACGTATATAAAAGAGTCTTACAAGATATAACGATAGCTAAGTATCTATCAAAGCTTTGGAATGATACTTGAATTGAATTTAGAAATTAAATTGTGGGATGGGAATTTCGTATAGCATTCTGTACCTACTGTTCATGGACCTAATGACCTTTTTTGGTGAAAATAACTTTAGAAATAGATGGCTCTCGTCGAATAGGTATAAATCCGTATATAATATGCGAAATTGAGTTAAAATGATTAAGTTATGGCCATTTTAAGTTGGAATTTCCTCTTAGCGAATTTTGACGAACTTGTTATAGTAAAATTTATAGATTCACTCAAACTTTGTAGAAATACTCATTAAAGTTATTTCTTTTGATTAGGAGACTTGGGAGACAAAATAGACCTTCGAGGACTATTACGATTAAGTGGATTTTCGCGCCATGGCAAAGTGAGTTCACTACTTTAAATTATATGCTTATAATTGTGATTGTAATGATAACGGCATTAGAATTAGGACAAGATAAAATTGGAATGCGTATGTGAATTATATTTGAGTGAATCGATTACAAGAATATCGAAATGGAATGGTTATAAATATTTGTATGATTTAGTATAGAACTGAAGTATCTGCAATATCTATGATCGCCCATAAATTGTTAATTAATATGCCATGATCTTATAATCAAACTGATCATGCATACCATATGTCGAGTCGCATTGCATTTGTTATTATACCTTTGTGGGAATAATGCATAATAGCTGGGCAACGAGGGGCCTGTAAACTCGAATGTTGGCATAATGGTCGAAATTAAAATGGTAGTGGTGTAGGCACTTGTATCAACTACAAAATTATGAGTGGGTGGGCACCTGGATCAACCACAATGTAAATGAGAAAAATTAGAATTTATGGTTGTATGGGCCTGAAACACCTAACCCGAATGGAGGGTGTAAATCCATTCAACATAGGATTCCCAAAAAGTCTTATGTATTGTATGCTCACGTGCTTGTGCTTTTCATATGATTGATAATATAACTTATTTGCCCTATTGTATGTGAAGTATTTAATTTGAAGTGGAACTCACTAAGCTTGTACCTTTATACCCCTATAGTTTCCTGTTGCAGTTTAAGTATTTATGGCTATCTCCGAGAGGCCACTTTCCGCTGGTATATCTTTTGGAAGTTAAGGAGCTTTTGAAGAAGTCGAGACCTAGATGTTAGGCATAGACTTATAGTTAAATCTCTTTAATCTTATATATGATATGTTGTTGTAAGAGACTTTTGCGAACCTAAGGACTCTTAATATTTTTATGGGGTATACCCCTTAATCTTTGTAATAGACAATCTTGATTATAACTATTATGATTTATATTCTTATCACTATGTATGTCTCCTTAAGCTATCTCTATTCAAAGTACGGTTCCCCATATGTTGAACGTGAGCCTTATACTCGATGTCTAAACTCATTGAGTGACTAAGGTTGTTATACTTGAGTTTAATATCGAATGTGGCGAACTGTCTCGTTTAGGATACCCTTTGGGGCATGACAATTCCTCCTTCCGAGAATTGTTGTATGTGTTTATGTTGTACTTTAAGGAGGACAAAGTCACTTTCTTGAAATTATACATATCTATGCTCGATGTTGTAATTATTTTTCATGGATGTTTAAGCTTGTAACAGTCATGATAACTCATACTTACTCTATTCAAATCGTGTGGTATTGTGCTCATTTTACTTGAATATTTAGTGAAATCCCCATAAATTGGACTATTGTTGCTTAATTTGTTGTTTTAATTTCCTTTGAGCTTAAAAGAAAGGTATAAAGTGATTTAATCAAGAAATGGAGCAAAAACAACAAGAACATGTGATTCTGACACTAATCACTCTTGTAAATGCAAGCCACGGTTCACATTAAAGGCATCCAACCACACCTATGATTGATGTTTGACCAATCACAATACGTCAGATTAAACTTAAAACCCTATTCTTACTCAGTAACTAATCTCTAGGTAAGTGTACCTATCATTTTGTAGTACTGGCGTAAGAACATGGGTCGTTCCAACCAAACCTGTAATTACTAATAGTTACGCTATTCCTATTATCTAGCGAGTATGAGCCAATTAATAACAATATATCTACATAATTAATTAACTATTCCTAGTAAATGAGTGTTATGCATCTAAAAGTGTCAATTATAAGACATACCTTTAATCTTGATTCACCACTAACCCTATAATCAATTCCTTATAAAACATCATTAATGTTCATTTAACTTCTTGAAGAACTCTATATTTAATTGATATTTCTTTCAAGAATATTAATTACTAACCTTGCATGATTAATGGAAATGTCTTTCATCATTAATTGCACATAGAATTGCATTATAGTTCAAAATTCCCAACAAAGATTAAAACTTTATGCAGAAAGTTTATGTAGTCTATGCCTAGATCTACAATCAAACACTTTATTCATGTTAGATCTATCTTATCAATTGATCTTTCGACCTAATTAAGAAGAATTAGATAATGATATAATATTGTGCACATATTAAATAAAAGAACAATCAAAGCACATGAATAGATTCAATAGAGCCTAAACCTCCATTGATGAAACAATTGAGTTACTACCTAAAGATCTATTTTCCCATAGATAAATACTTACAATGATAGAATAAAGAAAAATAGATAAAAGTCATGATTAACCCTTTAAAATGAGTCTTATGATCTTCAATGAAATCTCACATTTCTCCACCCAAAAACACATATTTTTCTCTCTAGGTTTCATAGGAATAAAAGATGTGTTCTCAAACGACAAGTCAAGGTGGCTATTTATAGGAAATGGCAAAACATCTTCTACATGGCCATCCTACACGGCCATGTTTGAGGCCCTATAAAATTGAAACCGATGAAATAACATAGAAATAGGTGTTATACGATCCATGTAGGGTGCCCATGGGGGGTTCCCAAACAATTTTGATCACTTTTTAGCTTTTACACATGCATGATGCACAGCTTGTGTAGCTCCTTATGCATTTTAAAATCGCTTGCTAGTCGTATTTTGCTTCCTACACTAGTATTTTGCATAACTTGTACAGACAGGTCATGTGTGTTATAAATTTTTACTTTGCCCTATTCTTCATCAAAATCTCCTATAACTCATCAAAATGCCTTCATTAAGTTCTCTATCTTCTTTTGTTATTTAATTAATATTTTAACCAATTATGTTTCCTTTTTTTTCAATAAATTATATAAAATCCATGTAATATCACATCAATTCAATATAAATAATATGAATCTTTTGACACTTATCAGCTACTAAAGACTAAGAACAATAACACCAAGTCGAACTAACCACCAAGCTCAGCCATCTCAGACCAATCGAGAAGTAGAAAGAGAGAAAGAGATGACCTTTCTCCTTATCGAACCCATTCTTAACCATCGAATTTGCTAAATCAACCTGCATACCCGCACCAATTCTAAGTTCGACCCAAGCCCCATATCCATTCTTTTTATGCTTTTTATTTATTTATTTATTATTTTAGGTAAATTACACTAGAAGATATAAACGTTTAGAGATAAGTTCATTTAAAATATCAACGTTTCAAGTGATTAAAAAAATGTATCAACATTTTATAAAGTAAATCAAATGAGGTACCAATATTTTGTAAAGTTCATTTAAAAAATTAACTTTTCAATTAGTTTCTTAAATTTTCATCAATGGTCAGTTTTTAATATCTTATTTAACTTATTTTGCAAAACGTTAATACATTTTTTTAACCATTTGAAATATTGATACCTTAAATGAATTTATTTCCAAACGTTAATCATTTTTTAACCATTTAAGATGTTGATTTCTTAAATGAACTTACCCGTAAACGATGATACCTTCTAACTTTTTGTTTTGTTTTGTTAGTTAATTGCTTATTTATTTATTATGCATGATTGTTTAATTGTTTTAATCGTGATATTATGTGAATCATGTACATGTAACATACAAAAAGAGGGATGTGTGTGTATATATAAGTTGCATATTGTTATATAATATCGTATGTCTATGATTTCATGTGGACCGAATTATAAATATATATTTAAAAATAAATATATAATAGTCCATGTCTATTCACGAATGTATTATATATTTATTTCATGTTATATTTTTCAATTTACTACTTTGTATGCCATGCCTATTATCATTATACTAACTATATTATATCTATTAAGTTCATCAAAATACATGAATATTAAACTTGTTAGGATTATTAGTATACGAATAAAGACATTAGGTTATAAATTTATAAAAAATAAAAAAATTTCGGATGTAAACTTGTAAATGAAATTTGGGAATTTTAGGATATAAATTTAGGACCACTAGTTCCTAATTTTCTATAATCTTAATTTTGTACGCCGATATGCCTGATATGTTTGGATTTTTTTATCGATTTAGGTGAATATCGAATTTAGGTATATTGAGTACATTAAACTTATTAAAATCTATAAATAAGTTTTTAGGATATAGATCCCCATGGTATGAAAAAGGTATAAAATTAGACTTATTGATTTAGGTATAACCTTAATTGTAAATTTACCATATGACATTTGTTAGATTAGGCCATATACATCATATCTTGAATAAATAACATAAATCCAATATGCTAACTTCATTAAAATAGGTAGATAAAATTTTATGATATGTAATTGTAAACATAGAAATTAGAAAGTTTATGATATAATACTGTCTAAGAAATTTTATATTTAGCTTTTAGTCGACATGATATCATTTTCGGTATTAAGATTGCTTTTGAAATAATCGCTCTTTTGGGTATATTTTCAATATTGTTTTGATATTTATGTTATCTCTTTTTTTTTTTTTTGGTAATATGCAAAATATCAAGTTTATTATATTCATTGATATGATTCGTATACAACATGCTGCAATCTATTATATGACGTTTTGCTCATGTGTGAACATTTTGGTACACGAATATCATATATAGTTTGTTAATATATATCAATAGCACAATTTTAAATTCACGAGTAATTCCCAAAGACAAAAATTCTCCACGTATATATTGATATGAACATCGACACTTCAAATGATAACTTCCTATAGAAATTAATGGATTTGAATTTGTTAATAAAATTGCTTGTTTATGAAATGTGATTAACTTTTTAGGCTTCCCGTAAATATTTACTTATCTAAAAACTAAAGACTGAAAAAAATAATAAAATGAACAAAAGAACCTTAATTTTTTTTTTTCGTGAACGGGATATACAAGTAAATAAATCTTCTCACTATCTATATAAGTATAACATATAGTTATTTTCTAAATTACTAAAAAATAAATAAATGGAGATTTTCTAAATTTAGGATCTTTTTATATGTTTTTAAAAACCTAGAATATAAACTTTAGACATTTTTTTAGAACTTTTTTTTAACCAAAAAAAGGAAACTTAAACGGGAGAGATAACTTAAAATTTGAAGCTTTTCTAAAACTAAAATGAACAAATGCACTTAAGGTTTTATAAAATCAAAACAAATTATGAGGACTTAATTATAGTAAGTACGAGACACTCACAACAATAAAAAATTTTAGATATTTAAATAAAAATTAAAATCCTTCTTTAGGTGTTTTTATCAAAATAAATATAGTTTTAAGTTTTTTTTCATAAAAAAATCATAAAGGCAACTTTTTAGGACTTTCTTTGTAGAAAATATAAAAATGTTTCCATTTAGAACCTTTTTTTACATAAAACCTAAAAATAAGAATTTTCCTAGACTTTTTAATAAAAGTAAAAATAAAAGTGATAAAAATAGAGATAACTAAAATTAATCTTTTTACTTTATTTTTAGACCTATATAGTTCAAGATTTCCAAAGCCCATAAAAGTCTAGACACCTTTTTAGAGTTTTAAAATAGTAACCCTAAACTTATCAATTTTTTGTTTTTCATGTAGATCAATGATCGAACTGGAAATCAAACCACCATTTGATTTCTAATTCACCATTTATTTTCCGACTTCAGTCGATGGTGACTCTAGTCAAATTTGATTTTTTCAAAACTGGGCTTTCATAAGAACCTTTTTGGCTTTTTGTCGAATGTTTTGTATTAAATGGGTCAAGTTTAATATGATTCAGAACCTTTAGGAGGATAGGAGCTAAGGGCGATACGAGCTAGATTCAGGTTCGATAATGATACATCTTTCTTATAGCATTTTGATATGGATTAGAGAATCTGCATGTTTTTGCAACCTAAGGATTTGTAATATGATTTTAAGGTTTTTATGAATTATGAAAAATTTAAAATAAAAGATATGAATGATCAATCTTTGAAATTGACACACCAAAGAAAGAATTGAACTAGTTGTTCCAATCAATTGATATTATACACAATTAAAAGAAACAACAAAGAACGATCTTGAGAAGAAAACTTAATACTACTCAATAACCAATTGGTCACAAAGAACACCATAATGTCAAAGATGGTGAAAACTTTCTCTAATGTAACCTAATAACTCTTATATACTCCCACAAGTCGGGCAAATGCAAATATGGAAAATAAAAAGTCAAACAAATAAAATAAGAAACAAACATAATTTAAACAACAAAAATAGAGTGTGAAATCAAGCTAATGATCATGATCGTGACTTAGGCCATGATCTCTACGGTTACAAAAGCAACATTCAAACAATACTCATTATGGGCATTTCAATTTCAATTTTGGGCATGATCTCGGGTAGGACAATGGCTGTGATCTTCTCAACTCTAAATTAAGCTACGTTGACAACAAGATCATTAGCATAATTATGGTCTTAACATCAACTATGGACAGGGTCATGACCATGATGGAGGGCTTTATTCACTTGTTTCTCAATATTCTTCGATGATGACATGCTTACATACTTGGTCATGATCGTTGCGAAGGGGATGATCGCCATCATGAGCTGGATCACAACAATGATGTGGGACATTATTTTTATTATCACTTGATTTTCTTGATCTACTTCCATCACTACCTTTGTTACGGGTGGGATATACAACTTTGATAAAGTTCCCTTTAAGTCGAGTAATTTCTCCACACTTAACATATTATACCATGCCCATCACTAAATTACATCATATATCTGCTAAAATACTCTAACCCGTCTTCATTCAGTTTATCCATAAGGATCTGATGAGCTAAGTTCATCAAGTTTGTAGCTCTAGCACGAGTTATTAATCCAAATGAACTATAATTCCTATCATCTCCCCGGGCTCATGAAGATTTTCCATCAAATCTTGATCAAACTCATATTGAATAAGAGAATCATTCTCTATGCTTAAATTAAATCCCATGTGTAACAAGCACTTCATTTGCTCACTGGTAAGTTTTTTCTCAACTGCTCCTAGTGTCAACAACAATGATTCTTTCTTAGGAGCATTTAACTTCATATGTGTTTGTCTCATAACTTTAGGACTTATAGGAAACAATTTAACCCTCTTGCCATCGAATAACATAGAATAATTATTGTTCCTACCGTTGTGATTCACATTCTGATCAAACAACCAAGGACACCTCAATAAAATATGAGATGCATTCATAGACATAATTATACAAAGAACCTTATTTGTATAGTGATTAGGCAAAGAGATAGGAGCTAATACCTATCTAGTAACATGACTAGATCCTTTATCATTGAGCAAATGTAACCAATATGGTTTGTAGATGAGTTATGGTCGGAAGTTGTAACTTCTCTACAAGTATTGTTATAACAATATTAGTGCAACTACTCGAATCAATGATGGCTACACAAACAATCCCATTCATCAAGAACTTAATATAGAATATATTTTTCTGTTGTTTGTGATCCATCATTGATGTCACACTCAAACTCTTCCTCACTACATCATTCAAAGGTATAACAACCCCTTACTACCTATTCAGCTAGTACCTCCTCCTCATTTCGTTATCAAAATTAGAAATAGCTACTTATTTTCCTTTCACCATCACTCTCTAAACGACCTCCTCCAATACACACCACATGTTAATTTGGACATTGGACAACCATGTGTTCATAACCTAAACATTTAAAATATTTAATATCTCTAATCCTCTTTCTAGTACTACTAAAATCATACGATTTAGAAATCAATCTTTCCTTTTCATCACTAGGTTTCCCATGACTATACTTGTGTTTATTATCATCTTTATGATTATCGGTACTCTCCTTTTTATCATCAAACCAACGAGATTTCCTATTGTTTTTTTATTCAAAAGAGTTCTTAAAGATTTATAATATTTGTGTTACCTTTCAACCTTTCCCTCCATTAACATCACTTCCTCCAAAGTATCAATCATTTGAAGCTCAACAACATCAACAATTTCAGACTTCAATCTAGTGATAAATCTAACAATAGATTGATCTGGAGTTTTCCATAATGTGACTACACATAGTAATGATCTCAAACTCTTGAATATATTCAGCTACACTCT
Organism: Combretum micranthum; assembly: GCA_024138025.1. Taxonomy (NCBI): domain Eukaryota; kingdom Viridiplantae; phylum Streptophyta; class Magnoliopsida; order Myrtales; family Combretaceae; genus Combretum; species Combretum micranthum. The sequence continues at coordinate 609,728 of JAMXBD010000057.1, forward strand.
TACTCCTTTATTGCAAAGTGTGCAATCTCATCAACAATTCTTGGCTATAGTAATTGGGAATAAATTGTCTTTGCAACAGCTTTCGCATCTAGCCTAAGTAGTAACACCATGCTCTCCATTCCTCCTCCTACTAGCTAATACATTCTTTCACCAACATAATGCACAATCTTTAAATTCAATAGCAACAAGCTTAACCTACCGCACATCATCACAATCATGATTATCAAAGAGCTTCTCGATTTAATCCTCCTAATCATAATATTTATTCGCTCCACTAGTGCTATCCAAAGACGACACTTTCAACTTTGTGATCTCAATATCATGCAATCCTTTAAGCTTACACTCATTACCGTGGTAATCAAAATCATCTTCATAATCTCTAACTCACCAGTTGGCATACATTCCATCCACCTTTATCACTAACTCTACCACGACCATTGACTATTCATGCATACCATGGGAAAATTAGATTCCCGGATTAGCATCTACTTCTTTGACAACATCATGATTAAGTATTTCTTAGCTATGAGGGTTTCCTTTAATAGCTTATTCAACATTGCTTAGGGTTTTGTTTTTGTTTACGCATCATTGTTTTCATTCTCTGCATAATCTCCTTCGTGAAATCTATAAATTTACCCATAATTATGATGCTTTCAACCTTAGGAGCCTTTGTTTCTTTGTTTTTGTTACCGAATTTACTTAACATCTTCAACAAAAACCAAACTTGCAGGACAAGTAATCAAACCAACAAAACTTACTTCACAAGCAATCACCACTAAAGCCTTAGTCCATAGCCTCATGGTTTGATACCAAGATGATATGAATTGGAAAATCCGTATGTTTTATGGATCTAGTGTTACATCATAATATAGGATTTGTAATATGCTTTTAGGATTTTTATGGTTTACAAGAAACTGAAAATAAAAGATATGAATTATCAATCCTTGTATATAACACCAAAGAAAGAATCAAACTAGTTGTCCCGATTAACTGATATTATGTTATGATCAATTGATATTACAAATGACTAAAAGAAATAAAAGGAATAATCTTGAGAAGAAAACTAAATATTACTCAATAAGTAATTAGTCATAAACAACGACACAATGTTGACAGTAAAAACTTTCTCTAACATAACCCTTATATACTCTATAAGTTGGCAAGGGCAAATATGGAAAATAAAATGACAAAAAAATAAAATAGGAAACAAACAGAATTCAAATAGTAAAAACAGAGCATGAAATCACGATGAATCACTACTATGACTTAGGCTGTGATCTCCATGATTACAAAAACAACATTAAAACAATTCTTATTACAAACGTTTCAACTTCAATCACAGGCGGAATAATGGCCGTGATGCTCTTGACTCCAAATTACGCTATGTTGACAATGAGATCATTGGTGCAATCACGACATGACATGGACTACAGGTAAGGTCACTACGTGATTGAGGGCGTTACCTACTCATTCCTCGATATTCTTCAATGATGACATGCTCATGGACTTGGTCACGGTCGTTATAGGGAGTGATCACCATCACTGATTCATTGGCTAGATCACGATTGTGATATGGGACATTATTTCAATTGTAACTTAATTTTAAGATATACTTCCATCACTGCCTTTGTCACGTGTGTGATATACAACTTTAATGAATTTCCTTTCAAGTTGAGTAATTTCTCCACACTTAAACATACCACATCATGCTTATCACCAAAGTGCATCATATGTCCACTAAAATACTCCAACTTGTCCTCACTCAGTTCATCCATAAGGATTCGATAAGCTAAGTTCACCAAGCCCCTCACTCTAGCCCGAGTTATTGGTCAAAACGAATCATGATTTATATCACTTTTTCATTTGTCTTTTCACACGCTTTCTCTATTTTCCCTCTTCCCTCCAACTCGCCTGTTTTACATTTATATACTTTATTCAAGTTGAGTTACAACTATAAAATTTACAAAAAAATTAATTTATTTATTTTAATTAAAATTTAAGATATGTTGAAATATTAGATCTTCCTTAAATTCATGACTTCTTTCAAACAAAATAATATAAAATAACATAATTTTAACTCTACTCCTTCTTCTTTTTTATGTATGTTATATTATGAATTAAAAGTTATCATGAAAAATAAGATCTTAATATTTTATTTTTTTTACACATTCATTATGTATTTCAAGTTTTTTACAACTTTAGTAAGTATATTTATAGTTTTTCATAGTTATTTTATGCAGGTTGTAGAAACCTACGTTTCTACGTTTTGATTCTATAGATCCTCTGACAATTCCATAGATCATTTGACAATTTATGTAGAATTGCGAGTTTGACAATCTCAGACAATCCATCAATGAAGTATAGGACAACCACACTTGAGTTGGGACTGGTAATGGTCTTAAGAGACCTATTATTTGTAAATATTACGACTTATTGCGTTGATATATAGGGCAAGTTTACACATACTTGTTGACTTGGTGTCCCGAGCCCTTCCAATAAAAGTCTCATGAGATATGATGCAAAGTGTTTTGATAGCCTTTGTGGTAATGTTCACGATGAGCTTTAATGATAGTTGAGTGAAGGTGCGAAGTTGGCTTAATATAAACCTTTTACAATAAATTATGAGTCTATCTTTCATCATTATTTCATCTCCTAACTCTTTTTGCATGATCCTAGACATCAAACGTTGTAATGTTGTGCTCAACTTAATTTTTTCTTCTAATCAAGTCAAACAAGTGAAGTTGTGGAGTAGATATGGCACTTAGCTGCTACAATTGTCCATCGTGTTGAGAAAGCACATCAACCACCTTTTAGTTGCATCCTGCCTTATACTGATTTATAAATTTAAATCTAACTAAAATACCTACCCAATGATGTTTCAAAGATGTAGTAACGCTTTGCTCTAATAGAAACCAAAGTTTAGTGGACTATTTTAACAATAAAACAATGTCCCCATATATAAGCTCTCAATGTTGCTTGACTTTTACTAGTATAATGATCTCCTACTCATATGTTTGAAGTTTAAGATGTGTGAAGATCCTAATAAAATAGGATATTGGATGACACTACTACTAGAGAATGGCCTTAAGACCTAAATACAAAAGCATTAGACTTTACAATAAGTACCCATGAAAAATTTAGAAGTGATAAAATTGGGGGCTTGAGTCATGGAAGTCTTTAATTTCTCAATGTCTTGTTTTGCTACCATCATCAATTTAAACCCATATTTCCACAACATTTGAGTTAAGGGTGTTGCCAATAACCTATACTTCATCACAGACCTCATTTAATATCCTTAACCCTGAAATCCTCTTAATAATGGTAGTGGGTTTCGACCATCTCAACATGGCCTTGATTTTGTTCGGTTTAACCTTAACATTATCTTTATTAATTATATGGTCGATATAGGCGACTTGCTTTTAGGCAAAGATGCACTTCATCTATTATTATGAATAGTTGGTTTGCATACAACAAAGCAAAAACTTAACAAATATGTTGTAAGTGTTTGATCCATGATTTACTATAAGTTAATATGTCATTAGAGAAGACTAGTACAAATTTTCATAAAAATTCTCTTCAAAACATTATTCATTAAAGATTGAAATGTCAAGGGAGCATTATGTGAGCCCAAACGCATCACGATGAGCTCAAAATGATTTTGATGTCTTTGAAAGGCAGTTTCCTCAATATCATTAACATGCATGTGCACTGGATGATAGCCTGAAGAAATATCTAATTTCGAGAAACATTTTACCCATGTAACTCTTCAAGTAGTTCTTCTATAACAGGAATAAATACCTTTTTATGGTTTTCCCATTAAGAGCATGATAATCCACACAAAATCTATAAGACTTGTCTTCCTTTTAATTAAGAGGCTTGGTGATGAAAACAATGACCAACTTAGGTGAATTATTCCTTTTCTAACGTCTCTTCACATTGCCCCTCTATCTCATATATATATATATATATTTTTTTATGGTGTGGATATCAATAGGGACTCATATTAATAGGGGAAGTATCTAGCTTAAGACAAATCTGGTAACCACATGCTCGAGAAAGAGGAATTCCGATAGGATTTAAATTGACCCTCGAATTCTATGAACTTAAACAAGTCCTATTGCTTTTCCATAGCTTCCATGGTTGCTACTGCTCTGGGTGTTCATACAAACCCATATAATTCTTTTAAATCATTTTCGCTTCTCCCATTTAAACTTCAACTTCACAATGCTCCTAGGTAATGGGCCCTAACAATCTTAGCTAATTAGCCTAAGCATTGTTCCTACTCCACATAATGGCAATATATATAAATCCACTTAGAAGCTCATTAGACTATAATCAAAGTAAATTGCTTGCAAATGCTTCCACTTCTTACCTTCTCCTCAATGGTCACCATCACCCAAAGTCCTTATTGTGATTCAACCTCTTCTACAATGTAATCTTTCAAACCACAAACGAAAAGGGCCACTTTGAGTTAGATCCTCTACTTTGCATTGACAATTACTCAAGACTTTGATAATTTTCCATTGTTCGAATCTACTTAAGTTTTGCCTGCTCACCTAATTTATTACTCTACAAGAGAGACTAAAAGCATAAGCGATACAAAAGAGTTGAAATCTTCTTACCCTAAAATTGGCCTTGTTTGTTCGAACTTATAATACCATAATTATGCATCTTCTTCCACATGAATTACTACTATCTCTACCTTTTCCTCCTTAGCCATTTGTTGGTGCTTAAAGAAACCCTCATGTTGATTTATCCACGTAATCAAATATTTCATGATTTCTAGGAAATTCCAACTTAGAAAACTTATGAGCTACTATTCCCTTCTCATTTTTCTTTTTCCAAAACCAATCCTCTTTTCTACCCGATTATTATTAACTGCTTCAATGGAATACTCTAGCCCCTTCTTCGTAAATACTTTCTCGGTTATAGTAGTTATCTAATTGGCCAATTAACTTTGCCTCTCCTCCATGTTTTGGATCCTTATCCAATCTTCTTTAGCTAATTAACTTTACCTTTAATTGTTGCTGTATGCATCCAACTTTTTTCATGAAGATCGACTTTAATACCAAATTATTATAGGATAAATTAATATAATGACATTAGATTCAACGAGAATCTTAATCGGTTTTTTGCCTTGCTTTCTTATGCTGAAATGATCAATTCAAGTCCGTTAGTGATAACCTAATGATCTCATAAAAGTTTAATTTTGGAGAAAATTCCTAAACTATTTTTTTATTGGTACATATGCACTGGCCTTATGATGATACAATTCCATCATAGTTATTTTCTATGATAATTGCACCACAACTTTCTCCTAAAGTTCCTCTCGGTCCTAACTACAAACATCTTCTTATCTTAACCAATGGAAAACTACACCCTCATAACTGCCCTTTCCACATGCAAATTAAACAACTTTAGTGACACTAAAGAGGGTAAATAATACAATTACAAAGACCTAATTATTGTCACTTCAACAAGACCATGTCAATAAAAAGAAAAAGAAAACATTGCACAACATGATAAAGATATTTTGCTTCACTTTCCCTTAAGCTTGTGCACTGTTATTTTTCATGCGTTTAAAAATGCTTGAAGGTTGCAACCCGAAACTATATTGCACAATCATGTGTAACATTTCACTATATTTTGAGCGATTATAGTGATATACATATAATACACTATTTCATAAAAAAATCCCAAATCACATAAAAAAATTAATATATGATATTCTTATGTAGTTAAATAACATTATATGTCATATGTTTTTATAAATATACATTCTTAATATATTTATTATGATAATCATTTAAATAAATTTATTATTTTTATTAACAAATATAAATATATATTTTAAATCAATAATAGTATAATCATTCAATAATAATATTCTAATACTACGTTTGATCGATTGATCGGAAAGGAATAAGAGATTACACTGGAAGACCATTTGATGTCGTAATATTTAGAAGTAAATTTATTTGATGTTATAATATTTGAGTGATTCATTTGAGATCATAATGTTTAGAGAAGTGGATCAATTGAGATCATCGTTGAGACTTAATTGATCCACTGTTGTAAACGTTGTGGTTTGAAATGAATCACTTGAAATATTATGATTTTAAATAAATTTATCTCAAAATATTATAACTTTTCAGTATAATTTATCTGAAGAAATAATACCCAAAAAGAATAATAATTTCTTTATATTATTTATAGGAATATTTTGGAAACCATAGGCTTTTCAGTTTTCCGAAGAGATAGGAAATGCAATTGTGAAGATAGAATACCATACTTGCAGCCCTATACGAAGCCCGTTGATTATTTAGTTACCATTAATTAAAATCAAGCCCATGAACCCTTCTTTTCCAACAAGAAACCTCCCATCATCTTTTCACTGAAATGCACCTCTAAACCGCCCAAATCTCACTTTTTTCCATTCATTTCTTCCCATACGCTCTCTCTCCACTCCCCATCTTCTTCTACTTCTTCTTTTACGTACGCAAACCCTAAAAACCTTCTTCCTTTATTCCATGGGAGATAGTCAGTACTCGTTTTCTCTTACTACCTTCAGGTACTTTGTATCCTTTTCTCTTCTTATGTTTTGTTTGGTGCACCTTAGTTGTTTGATTGTGTTGTAATGGTATTAATGATTCTTGTAATTTTGTGTTGCCGGATAGTCCTTCCGGCAAGCTCGTGCAGATCGAGCATGCCCTAACAGCTGTCGGCTCCGGTCAAACCTCTTTAGGAATCAAAGGTGCGGTTTTTTCTCTTTATTTTGGGGTTCGTAAGTTGATTTTGATCCCCATTGTGCATTGTGAGGTTGGATATTGTGTTTTCAAGGGAGAAGTAGGATGGTTTTTGTTATATTTAGGAGGAAAGTGATAGTCAGTTGGAGATCTTTGATTACTTTCATTGTGAGAAATGATGACCTTTTAGTGAGAAGAAATGCTTTTTGATCATTTCAAGTGTGAGAGATTACCCATTACTTAGAAAGACTTAGTTTTGATAATTTTAAATGCAAATTGCGATGCGACCCATTATTGGAAAAATGGTGTTATTTGGTCTTTCTTGTGTGAAATTGATCCACTAGTGAAAACTGATGAGTGTGAGATATGAGGACTCACTTCTGGGAAGAACTGATTTTTTATCATTTCAGCTGCAAGTAAAGATGATCCCAGAAAAAGAAAAAATGATCCAAAAGTGATAAGAGAAACTGAATTTTGATCTCCTTTCATGCAAGATATGAGTCACTGGTTATAATTAATGATTTCATAGTATAGTGCATTTAATGCTTTGTGGGTTTTATCTGTTAGTTTAAGTTTTGGGACTTTGGTTTGAAGCTGACTATCTGACAAAGAGCATGTGGACTCTAACATGGCTAGTTGTATCACTTCTGGGAAGAACTGATTTTTTATCATTTCAGCTGCAAGTAAAGATGATCCCAAAACAAGAAAAAGATGATCCAAAAGTGATAAGAAAAACTGAATTTTGATCTCCTTTCATGCAAGATATGAGTCACTGGTTATAATTAATGATTTCATGGTGTAGTGCATTTAATGCTTTGTGGGTTTTATCTGTTAGTTTAAGTTTTGGGACTTTGGTTTGAAGCTGAGTATCTGACAAAGAGCATGTGGACTCTTAACATGGCTAGTTGTATCAGTTGTTATGGCTCTATTGATGGGGTGATCATAGAACGATTTAGAGATTTTGATATGTAAAATTGGTTGGTTTTGGAGAGAGGCAGAATTGTTATGTATTTTGAAGTTTGTGCAAACTGAAACTTGTCTGTTCAGTCCTCTCTGTATGCGTTTGAGCTGGCATGTGTTTTTCAGAATAACATGCATAGCTCCCATCTAATCAGTAATTGTTTTTGTGATTTCAGCTGCCAATGGTGTCGTTATTGCAACAGAGAAGAAGCTCCCTTCTATTTTGGTTGATGAAACTTCTGTAAGTTACCATCAGAGTACATCATTTTCAAAGCACAAAACTACTCTATTATGTTTTCAAGACTCAATTTTTCCCCCTACTTTCAAATTGAATAATCATGGTTTGACCTCTTTTAATTGTCACAATATGGTTTATTATTTTGTTTTCTTTGTTTGCAAATAGAACACTTCAATTGCCTCTATTTACAAGTCCAAAATTCTCTTGGAAGTGGCCAGCTTCATATGTAGTACCTTGACTTCTCATGCCATCTTATTTTGGGAATGTTTTATTTATTAAGCTGAAATGAGATGAAGAATGTGTGGCCTGTTCCATTCTATATGGAGTAGGGAGGCTGGTTTATGATCATGCACTCATGTCTTGAAAAATAGTTGGCTTATAAACTTTCAAATGGTGATGGTGAAAAGGTCTTTTCTTATAACATGTGGTAACTAATGTTGGTGTCGTGCCAGTTTTGTGAGATTGAGAAGAAGATTTTTGTACAAGTTGAATTACTTGTACTTGTAGCAAATGGAACTGTTGTGGAACTGAGTCTGGGTTCTATAATTTGGTATAAGGCTTGAAAGTCTCCTAGTTTGATGCTGGTAAACTAGGGCAATCCACTTGCCAAAAAGGGAAAAAAAAAGGTGTAATTTCTTTTTAACGGATGGTCACTGGTTCTTAGTCTTGAAATACCGTTTAATTTTGTGGAATATGTACTTTGGATAAAGGAAGGCATACATGCATGCTTGCTTGCTTCTGAATGCTGTAGGACTCGATATTAAATGATTGAAATTTGTTGCCTTTTTTTTCATCAAGAAATTGTCATGGTATTTCCTTTTCTATTTGGATAAGTTGTATTGATGTGATTTGCAGTAACGAATTCATGAACTCATTTTTTATTTTCCAGGTCCAAAAGATACAGTGTCTAACTCCAAATATTGGAGTTGTATACAGGTTTGATTTCATTTGCCTTTTCCTTTCCTTTCCCTTTTTCCAAGTAATGACTGTTAGTAATCCATGTGCCAAGATGGAAATTAATTGATTCATGACACATACAAGAAATTTAATTGGATTTTTCTGGTTTGTAAACATGATTTTTTAAGATGAGGTTTTAGGGTTGTCTTCTTATTAAGCTAGACCAAATTGTTTGTCTGTCTATGATATCTGGATATGCTCTATGATCATGTTTCCTGTCAATAATAAAATTGATGTATCAGCTAATTTATGGCTTGCCATGCATATTTCTCCTTTTGCTTGCTGGGTATTTCCTTTCAAGTTTATACCTACACATTTATGTTGACTCTCATTACTGCAGTGGTATGGGTCCAGATTTCAGAGTCTTGGTCCGCAAAAGCAGGAAGCAAGCTGAGCAATACCATAGACTATATAAGGTATTGGAGACTGTCTCATCTGTTTTCTGGTGTTGGTGCGGTTGCCTGTTTTTAGTGCTTCTACTCCTAGTGCTTAGAAGATATTGAGTGGGATCTGATGGCTGTGTAAAAAAAAAAGTGTCCTGAGGACCTTCGTTATTCTTCCAATCTAATTTTGTTGCTTTTGTATAGACAACGAAAGTGTTGATACACAGAATATTTTAATGATTTGTAGGAGCCAATACCTGTTACACAATTGGTGAGGGAGACTGCTGCTGTCATGCAAGAGTTCACTCAGTCTGGGTAATCATCAAGCGCTGTATTTTATCCACTCTTTTTTGTTTTGTGATCTTTTGCATGAGTTACCCACGTATTTCTTCTACAAAAGTTATGTTTTGTTCTGTTTGTCTGTCTGTCTGTCTCTCTTTTATATTTAGTTATATTTTCTTTGAAGCCTGTTTGAAGCCAAAAGACCGACAAAATTATGGCTTTTTTCATCCCGCAATGACTACATGGGTTTACTGCTATAAATCCTATTTTTTCTGTGTTTAATGCTAATATTTTAGTATTTGCTGAACCGTTGTAGTGGCTAGATGGTTGCAATAATTTCATTCTTTGATTCACATTTGAGCCTGTGGGATGTGGTAGTTGTGCTGTTGAAACCAAACACCACACACACACCCCTCCCCCCCCCCCCCCCCCCCCCCCCCCCAACAAAAAAAAAAAAAATTCCAACACACACACAAAACCACAAAAAAAAAAAAAAAAAAAAAAAAAAAGGGGTAAACCCCACCCTTCTCTCTCTCACTCTCTAATCGATAATATGCTCAGGTTTCCAATGTTTTACAAGTTATTATTTAAAGTGCTACTAAATAACCATACAGAACTGAGTGCTAATGTTTTAATCCTTAACACAGTTTCTTTGCTATGTTTTGCAAATTTTACACCAAAGCAGTGGATGCACATTTCTTTTTAACTGAATTTGTAGATTTTTCACTAACAAGATAAAATACCAAAAGTATAGGGTACGATAAGTGCCATACTTATTTAATGACGCTAATTGCCAAAGGGTGATTTAGTGGAGGCATCTATGCTTACTGCTGAATCTCTCTCTCACTCTGCAAGCGCAAATTCAATTCTAGCCACTAGCGACTGGCTTTTCTTGATGATGGATGCACATCCCTTATTGCATGCTTTACTTTTCTTTCGTAGAGGTGTGCGACCTTTTGGTGTCTCTCTCCTGGTTGCTGGATTTGATGATAATGGCCCTCAATTGTACCAGGTACTTTCTCATTTGATCTTAGATCTCAATTTTTAATTGATGATTAGCTGGGGAATTCCATTGGTTGTATTATGCTTAATTGAATTTTTTCTCACAATCAGCTGCTCTAGTACTTCATCTTTAATATAGGGTTTGCCACAGAGCGACGTAATGAAACCATTGAACTCATTGAGTGGGACCAGATATATAATAAATTGTATTTTTGGGTTGAAATTGTATTGAAGTTAAAAAAATGACTCAAAGTTGATGATTACCAAATTACCACCCCAAAACCGCCAACCCAAACTGCCCCCGCCCCACAGAAAAAAAAAAAAAAAAAGAATAAAGAAAAAAGAAGCCCCAAATCACACACACACACACACACACACACACACACACACAGAGGAAAAAAAACTGTTTATTGTGCTAGCCATTATAGCTTGAGCATGTGGTTTCTTTCTCTGTATTACTGAATAATTTGTTAATATCTAATAGTATGTAGATGTTGTGGGATCTAATTTATAGTCTAGTCCTTGGGGCAATTTACTAATCCTGGGTAGAAACATTCTTACCCTTGGTCATTTTTCTACTGAACATGCTTATTTTGTTTAAGTATTTAAATTTATGTCACATTTGGTACGTGAGAATGAACCTGGAATGGAATTACGATTCTATTTCCATTTCAATGTTTGGTTGCATTCTTAAAAGTTGGAATCACGATTCCATTCCCTCCTCATAATTGATTAATATTAAATGACCTTTGTATCCACTTATTTATTATTTATATTAGTTACTTGGGATATTTTTGATAAATAACATGCCAATTCTATTTCATTCCAAATAAAGGAATGGATTTATCATTCCATCTTTCATTCCTCACAATCCAGTCCAGTCCAGTCCAGTCCAGTCCATTCCAGTTCATTCCAAACGATTTTTGCATACTAATTGTGACATTAGAGATACTACAATAGAACCTAGATCTCATAAAAATAATTGATAATTGGGCTACTGGGAAGAACCCTAAATCTCAAGAGAACTCTCTTTGTTTTTTTATCTATTTTATTTTTTTTTACATAGGAAAATTCAGAATTGTTATTATATATCATTGTTTCAATGCAGGACAATAGTAGTTACATAACTGCAAGTCTAGATTCTTTCTTTTTTTGACATGAGACACACGTTAATAACTGCTTTCCTACAATCATTCTCCTTTTGTAGGAATGTGCATTAGTTTTAAGTCTCATAGGTTTTTTTGGATGTTTTTAATTGCATGCATGCAATCATCCTCTGTTTTGTGTTGAGACCAAAAAGCTGTCTTCCATTGGACATGTAATGACACATTACTTGTGGTAATTCTTGTGAGTTCAATCATAACTGTGTTTCTAAGTAGATTGTGTTTAATGTCACATTTTTAGGTGGATCCATCTGGTTCGTATTTCTCATGGAAGGCATCAGCCATGGGGAAGAATGTCTCAAATGCAAAAACTTTTCTTGAGAAGAGGTATCTTCTACTACCATCTTTGGCATCATTTTATTTTCCAATTCCATTCATGTGTCATCTTTGCATAACTCAGCCTTCTCAGGTTGCCGTTGTGAAGAAATTTTTATCCTTTGTCATATATGTCTTTTCAGCTTTATATTTTAGACATGATAGCCTAATCTTGACAAGGAAGTACTTCTTCCATGTCATGTCTATATAGCTTGAAGGAAGAGAAAAGCTACTAGTTTGATTTTCCACAATCTAGACAACCTTACTATATAATGACACCCCTGCATTCCAGTTTTCAAGTTATTTACAAGCATTGTGTCTCATGTGTTTCTATGATCGTCTCTTTGTTATAAAAAAAAATTCCAGTTTTTTCGTGCCCCTAGGTTTTGGTTTACCGGTTAATTTACCTGTGCACTCAGCAGGCATTAGTAATGGAACTTAACATCCATTCTTAGTGATGACTAGACAATAATATGGTCTTACAAATGTAGGTATACTGAAGATATGGAACTTGATGATGCTGTCCACACTGCCATCCTGACACTGAAGGAGGGGTGTGTACTCTTGTTTCATGATTTTTAGCAAGATGCAGAGCAAGCAAAGCTATTTATATTCTGATATTGCAGTATTCTTTTATTTATTTATTTTTTTGCCCTTCCGGTTTTTACTGATTTCCAGATTGCAGTTAACTTCTTTCCATGTTCAATAATTAGTGTTGGGAATTGCATCTGATGCATTACGATGCATACTGTTAGGTAAATTCTAGGAGGAAATTAGGGATAGTTACTTGATAGGAGCCCAGGAGGTAAGTGGTTCACATCACACTTGAATTTGTGAATATTAATGGCCATCTTTTTTGTTTGTAAATTTTTTGTCATCTAGTTTGCCTGAAATTAGACTTCTTTGAGCAATTTCAGTATTTGGATTTGTTTTTCTAAAATCAAAGCTTGTTTCTTGAAAGAAAGTCAAATAACATATAATTTTCATCTAAGAGAAAACGTAAAGCAATACAGGAGAAGGTGGTTTAAAGCATGCTATTAAATTATTATAGATATGTAAGCTGGTTCAACCATCTATTCCTCTAGCATGGCGGCTTGAACCACCTTTAACTATACCATAACCTAATGGCTTGAACTTTGTCTTATTTTTACTCCTGTAAAAAAAATCCACCTCCAGCAAGTTTCACTTGTTTATTCTGTTGGTAGTTGATACCTCTTACCAAAATTATTCCTAAGATTTGGTTTGGTAACTTTTCCCAATTCCTGCCGATCTGTTTCTTAATTTGTTGATCAATTTTAGTTGATGAATCACAAAGCCTACCTTAGTGATTTTATTGCCATAAATGGCCCAATAAGTCCATGTTAAATTTAGTCATCTCATGTCTTAATGCAGGTTTGAAGGACAAATTTCGGGGAAAAACATTGAGATCGGGATAATTGGCACAGATAAAAAATTTAGGTGAGATCTGATCTCCTATCTTTTACTGCAAATCTTTCCTCCCCCTGAATGTTTTCTTTTGGGTGCTCTGTGATGATTAAGATGTTCATAAAAGTTGCAATCTCTGGTAGCTCCATAGAACTTTCATTTAAGCAATGTGCCATAGACATGTCAAATCATATTCTCCGCTGCAGTTTCTCATTTCCTTAAACTTTTTTACTGATTTTCTTGTCATGCAAAACCTCAAAATTTTCACTGTGCACTTAATCTTTTATTCCTTTCCTGTATTCCTCTTTGCTCTATTTTGCATCCCCTTTGTTTTTTCTTCCCTCCCCTTGGTTTCCTCAAACTCTGGAGCAAATTCTCGGTGGTTAGAGCTATTGGGTGGTTACTTTTCTCAATTGTTTTTATTTTTTCAGGGTACTGACTCCAGCCGAAGTTGACGACTACTTGGGAGAAGTGGAATAAATTGTATGTGATCCTTTTTAGAGGGACATATATTGTATGAGCTTTTGCATTTGACAGATATCTTTCATTGTAGCTTCGACCTGCTGTAATTTTTATACAAGGCGAAAGCCGATTTGGTTGGAGCATAGAGGCTCTACTGTGGTTGGAATCTGTTGACATTCATGAGACATTCTTCTGCTTGAACATGCATCATGTGGATTTGCCTTGTTATTCCCAAATTTAGTATGGTGTTGCATTGTCTTGCACTCTTGCTTCCTGGTCCTAGTCCGAGTACATCAGATCCTCCAAATCCATTTTATATAATCTTAAGCACACGTTTATTTTGAATATATGGTAGTTCAGTAATATCTCGTATTATTGGCTTTTTCTAAAACCGGTCCAAATAGGCCAGTCGGTCCAACAAAGGCTGGCTTTGTATCTGCTCCAAGGGCAATTTTTTTTTCTTTTTCCAGAAGTACGATTATTTATTTACATTTACTTCAGTTTTCTTAACATTTCTTCTTTTCTTTTCCCTTCCTCATTACACATGTTAGATTCAATCCATTCCATAAAGTTAATTAAAGAAGGAAATGATATCAAGTAATTTATTTACTTAGCATAATGAAATATTATACAAAGAAATTTAATTTTTTTGGAAAAATTGTGCAGATTTCTGCCATTCTAGCCGACCGCCGCGAGATCAAACGAAAACTAACACAAGCATAGGTTAGACATCAAATTGAAACTAGTCTTAGCGGAAAATTGAAGTTAAAGAAACCAGAGTTTGAGAATTCATATATAACGGTAGGTAAAACTAAATATTAAAATTAAGTTTAATGTTGCAAACGGTATTTGAATTCTAACAAGTGCAATTAGCTGTCTGTATTTTGAAACAACCCGTTTAATACCTGATTTATTCATAGTCACAAACACTATCCAAACTAGCAGTATTAAATTCTTCTGCTGATGTGGTGAATTCCTTCTAGGCGGGAGTGATGTATTTCTCTACAATAAAAAATAAATATGCAGACCCCTTCTTTTTTTTAACAAAAATCAAACTTAAATTAAATAAACAAAAATCTAAACTCCACTGCAACCATCTCATATTGACTTGACTTACTGTAAATTAGACGAAAACATTAGCTTAGCAGATCTTTCATGTGTGGGTTTTGAATGGTGGAGAATGGTATATTGGTGGTTTTGGTCTTCAAAAACTTGGTGGTTGGTGCTGTGGATAGGAGAAGAAGAAGTACCTAGGCAATCTTCCGAACTTTGATTTGAGCCTCACACAAAGTATTAAAAAGAAAGGTTGTAACTTTTTGTTATTATCGAAACCCAAAAACTTAAATCTGGCTTTTTTTTTCCCTTCGATTTTGTGTCAATCCAGAGAATTTTAGAGACAAATTGGTTTACTCACAAATTGTTTTAGAGAGAGTGAATATGAGATCTGTTCTGTGCAAATTGATTTGAAAAATTTTTTTCTCCTTCATTTCTTGATAAATCTTACTTAAATACTTAGCTCCTATTTTTGAGTTATAACTCGAACTGAAAGGGAAACCTGAGAATTTTATATGTATTTATGAGTTTTGTCAATATTTTTATAGGATTCATGTAAAAACTGGCATACAATTATGGAGATATGGTCTATTGAGTTTCCTATTTTTCCTTTCTATTTTCCAACCCCAAAAATTTGAAACCGAATCCTAGAGATTTGGTAATTTCAAGTTTACTTTATATAATTAGTATGTAAAAACAAGTCACTATTGTTAATCTTGACACGTGCCACACGGGCATAGGGGAATCTTCCACCTTAGGAGATGAAGTTAATACTATTAGCTTAGATGGTGTTTGTGATCGTAAATAGTTTAATAAGGTATTAAATTGATCTTTATAAAGTATAGGTAGTTAGTGAGAAGTTCCACAGTTCTATCAATGAGACCTTTTAGTCAATTATCTAGCTGTTAAAATAAATATAGTAATTGAAATATTAATTATTTGGCTATTATTTTCATGGTTCAATCATGATTAGATATAGTATGAGTCGATAGATAGTGACGGGACCGATCCCGTTGAAAATAATGACATAACTATAGAATTTCCGATAGTTAATTACTCATCTTATGAAAGTTCAGCTAGTACGTGTGACATTAACTTTTCTTTCAATCCAAATTTTACTCTTCAGAATTTTCCTCTCGTTAGGACCATTACTGCTAGCACCGCAGTTGATGCAAGCATGCTGGGGAAAACTTAATACGTGCACTTTTTTTTAACCTCCATATGCGATTTGATTATGAGACTTTCCAAGTGGCTTTACCCATGTAAAAATGCGGTAGCTTTGGAATATGCTTCAAATTTCTAAGAATGTGGTTGGTATTAGACGAAAGTAGGGGTAAAAAGAAAAGTAAGATCATCGTCGGTCGAAAAAGAGAAATTACCAAAAAAATGTAGCATTTGTTTATTGGATTGAAGAGAGTTTCTACGGTCTAATTCCGTTAAAATTAATGACGTGATCATAAAATTTCCCTTCGATTGAATGATAAAATTGGCTGTAGTATTAGAATTTGGATTTGAAAAGGAAAAACGATGATACGCCGAAGAGGTAGAAGAAAAACGATGGTACAGTTAAAATTTTAGGTAACATTTGCTTCAGGCAAGATGACATTTTATTTATTTATTTATTTTTTAAAATTAAGCTTCGGTTCCTTTTTTTTTTTTTCTAAACATATATAGCCAAAAAAAAAAAAAAAGAAGAAGTAAGTATAATAATTTATTTCTTATTCATTAATATTATTTTACAAT
Source organism: Combretum micranthum (assembly GCA_024138025.1). Taxonomy (NCBI): domain Eukaryota; kingdom Viridiplantae; phylum Streptophyta; class Magnoliopsida; order Myrtales; family Combretaceae; genus Combretum; species Combretum micranthum. The sequence continues at coordinate 626,457 of JAMXBD010000057.1, forward strand.
ATATAATAAGATGGGTATAGGATATCCTAAAACTTTTTTTAAGTATCAATATATAGGTTATAAGATGGTGTATAGGTTGTAAAAAATTAAAGACATCATATCTGACAATGGTTTTGTAGTCTAGTGACATTCAGTCCAGATCCTCATCTTTGATGTAACGAGTTCGATTCCTCATGTTAGCATACTATATGGCCTATGTGGCCGTGTTGTCATAGCCCCTATGGCCCACCGAAAAAAAAAAACACCATACCTATATTCTATATTGTAAGAGTAGGTTTTCGGAAATCTGTACTAATGTTCTATCATATTCTATGACCCTTATACCCATCCATGTACCATCTGGTCAAGTAGGGGATGAGTGGTTATCCTATATGATAGAGTTGCTTATTGCTAATATTATGTTTGTTCATGGAGTAAGTTTTGACATTGGGTAAAGACCCTCCTATGGTACTGGATAAGGTTCACAATTTTTCTCTCTTTTATATGGGGTGCAAAAATTTTAGGTCAGGAGAAAAATGAATTTTCAACAAATAACATAAATTTAATGCATTAAAAAGTCTTATTTTGGTTGCTATTTATTTAGTAGTGCTCCACCGGTAATAGTAATTACTCTGTCAATACTATAAAGGTTATATATATATATATATATATATATATATATAAGTAAATAATAGCAATCATATGACATTATTTCCTGAAACCATTTTTGCTATTAATATTATGAAACTTAATATGAATTGTTGATTGATTAACTAACTACTTATATGCAAAATGATGTATATACATGTATATTCTTTCCTTTTATCAAGTGCATCAAGCATCTTTACCCATTTCCTTAAAAAACCTAAAACTCAAAAGTCCTACAAATGCAATGACAATAAAATCCTTTTATTTATACAAGATGAAGTATAATTACGATAATAAGTAAATATTTTTTTATTTGCAAGCAAGTTTGATATAATGAGATGGTTTTGTTGATAGTTATAGTATCAATGATATCATACGTTGATAATATATATATATATATATATATCCATTTCTCTACCGCCCACCACTATTATTGCTCCATATCCAATAGCTCGCCATAGCACCATCGATGTTTTCATATATTGCTACATACCATCAGCAATATTGATGATGATAGTAGCTTGATGCTATTATTATATTGATTTGGTGTACCATGGTGATCATGTTGTGGTGGTAATAATGTAGTAATAATTATGGTAATATGGTGTTGGTGTAATGATGGCAGTGACAATTTATAGTAATAGTGGTGGCAACAGCAACCTTAGTCATGAAACTACATGTTGGTAATGAGATAGCAATATTAATGTTAATTTGGGTCAGACTAAGAAATATTATTTTTATCCTATAATTTTCTAGCATTATTTATTTTGCAAATTAATTATAGTATAATGAGTTCCATACTATCTAATATCATAAAAATTGTAAAAACCAGTCACTTCTATACACTAGTAGTTGATGTGTCTTCATTCGTGTATAGCATAATATAATATAAAAAGTGAGATATATCAATTAGATGATTGAGAATAGGGAAATGGACAATCTTAGAGAGAAAACAAAATAAATGCAATGAGATCAAAATCAAATCATTATATAGTTTTTAAAAAAGGGGGAACACTTGAAAAATCAAAATAGCATGTGTGAGTAATGGTTGCTAGAATTTTGATTTGATTCCAAGGTTTTATGATTTTACGATTTTATGTGGCATTTTCTAATCAAAACCCATGTAACATCATTCTAATGGAGAATCATGATTTTATGCTTAATTCTAGGAATACATATATGGATCTATCCATTCTTTGATTGAACACATTCTATATATTGACATACTACTAGTTTTATTGATGATTATCTTTCATTCAATGATAAGTGATAGTTGACGGACAAGATAGACTTAATTTATTGAATGGCGATTAGTTGGATATCTTTCAGGTTCAAGAAATAAGGTATATGTATAAATTTGGTGAATCATAGGAGTCAAGATGATTTGAAAATTCAAGCTACTATTGTTGTTGAAAATGAAAAATACATGAACAATTAAAAGGAGCTAGTGTTAGAAAATATGGATATTGTCGTAATACAATAACAATATTAGCGATATTGATGATGACAGTGATGATAGGATAGAATAACGATATTAGCGATATTGATGATGACAATGATGATAGAATAGATGGTGATAGTTTTGATGATAACAAGACAACTAATGATTTCTTTTAGTGTTACAAATTCAATACCCATTCTTTATTTTTTATTTTATTTTTATGAATAAAATAAAAAAAATTAATTTAAAATAAAAATTTTAAACTCAAAATGAATAAGGATGCTATAGTGCTAGTCATTATAGAGTACTCCACAAGCTAAAATCCCAATAGAGTTTGGCCTTATAAGGTTTTAAGAAATTTTTTGACCTTATAGGATTTATGGTCAGGCCACAAGCCATAGTTATGACCCAATGGAAAACCCAACTTGCAAAAGCATATAATGAAATTTCAAATAAAAATAATTAATGGAAACATCAATTCAAACTCAAAAGCAAACCCTAGAGAATCATAATCATCTTTACTATATCTCTTTTAACTCATATTAATTATGGAATGATTTAAGAAGCTTAACTCGTATTTTTGTACTAGGTTAAACTAATATTTATAAGGTATAGTAAAATAGGAATTTTTTTTTCAAGCTATGTTATCTGTAAAAGTCGAATTCTCATAAATAATATGTTAATCTATGGTTTAGAAAACAAGAAAGATCTAACTCTTTTTTTTCATCTTATTTGGTGATGTTTTTCTTTACTTCATATATTGGTTTAGATTTCGTTGTTCATTTTTGGGGTTAAATTATTTTTTTTTTGTTTTAATTATATGCTTTAAATTATCCCTAATTAGGTTAAATGAGACGGAGTGGGTTAGCTCTATGAGTGGCTTGTGATGCGATTTAAGGTTATCAATGCTCCGACATCGTCCTAAGGTTGATGAACCATGCTCTGAGGAAGTTCATTGGTAAGTTTGTTGTTGTATATTTTGACAACATTCTTATATACAGTAGTGAATTATTGGCACATGTAGTACACTTGATTGTTGTATCTGAACTATTGATTAAAAAAAAGAAAATAACCTGTATTGAAAGGACCCAAACACCACCTACAAAAGTCAAAATTCAATTATTCAAGTTGGAGTTATGGTTAGGAATTTAATTTGGAAATGTTGATAAAATAAATTTATTAGACCTTCTAAGTTAAAATTAAAGTCAAGTTAGATTAAAGGCAGTTGATTAAAATTGGAGGATTAACCCTTGTAAAGTTAGAGGGCTGGGATAGTGTCATGGGGCACCTTAGGAGGAAACCCTGAAATCTTAGGACCTCTACCCTACTATTCCCCATATAAATATTCCTTTCTATTGATGGTAAACAATAGACCATAGCCCAGTTGGCCCACCACAAGTCTCTTGTAGGCTGAAGGGCCCATGAGGAACTCAAAAGCCTGTCGCACTAACTGCTCCATAAGGAGCTCAATCTAGTCAAGACCTCGGCCTCAGACCTTGTAAGGACCTAAATCAATAGGGACCTCAATCTTGACCTTGAGCTCTCCCAAGACCTCGGTCTCCATGAGGATTGAGGTCATCCTTGTGCCACGTTGCGACTCTCTAAACAAAGGTCCACAACGACATACTACTCGACTCCATGATGAACCACATTCTCGCGACCTATTCTAGGCTCGTGATATGTTAACTGCTCCTCTATAATGCCAAGGGGATTAATCACCAGTCCAACCATACTTTACGCTCTCCCAACTTCTCCTCTTCAGGTCAATGTTAGCTACTAACCTGAGGTCACCTATACTAGCAAAAAAGATTCTATTAGACTCATTTTAGTATAACTTTATCTACAAATAGCCCTTCCCTCTAGTAGGTAAGGTAAGATGAATCTACAATATTCTATAATCACACACTTTCATTACTACCCTTTGAATTCTTTGAAGTGGATCCGTGACTAACTTAAGCATAAGAGTGGCTATGCCAAACAACTCCCAGCATACTACTAACTGTTTTTGCGTTTGTAGGTCCCAAACCTTTATTGTTGGATCAACATCTGCAACATTTTCCATTTCTATCTTTACCTTTTTAGGAAGCTTTCTAAAACCCTAAAGTAAAATTCTCAGACCCATACCCCCACTTAACATTAGTTAATCAAGATTAAATAAGAATTAACACTAATTAGTTAGGATCACCTACTTGTTACTAGGAAATAGAGACAATGAAGTGTGCTAGAAGAAGAGGAAGGATCCAAATTCATAATAAGGTAAGCTTAGAGATTTTAAAAGTTAAAATGTGGATTTCATAGCTCTCTAATGGTAGAAACTAACTTTGGCATGTTTGTATATGTTTGGGGTAGTAAGGAATTAAACTTTGGAGTAAGCTTAGAGATTTAAAGCTCCCTTTCAGCTGCAACTAGATTGGAACTACATCCTTGTAAAGGTAAGACCTTAAAAATTGACTTTTGTTGATAGGGAGACACAATAGTGGAAGGATAAGTCTAACCCAATGATTTAAAAAGCATGAGACTTAATGTGAATGATGTAAAAGGGGAAAATGGTGAATGTGTGTACGTAAAGATTTGGGAAGATCACAAAAGAACTATGTTAATAACGGATGTCATTGTCAAACTAGATATTTCATTCTCTTAAACTTTAATTGAACATGTTTCTAAGAAAGAGGAAGATACAATAGGCAAAGTCTGGGCATGAACATGGCCATATAGGCCTTTTGAAACCCTAAAGGTTACCCAAAAACTCATCAACATAGAAAACATCAAGTTTAAGCTTGAAACTTTGCAAACCCAGAAGATTATGGTTGATACATGGTTTTGTGTTTCCACCCATGTTCCTTATTGACCCAGAAACTTGAAGGTTCAAGTTTCCAGAAATGCACAACTTGTACATGACTTTGTGTACTGAGATGTGTATCTCTTAGTTTTTTCAACTCAAAGCGTTCCCATAAAACACCAGGTGTACACGACTTTGTGTATAACTCATGTTTCTCTCTAATATCTCTCTTGAGTTTCTCTAGAAGTATATGGTATGCACATGACCTCATGTACCTACCCATGTTTCTCTTTGAGTCTTCAAAACATAAATCTTGGAAAAACACAGCATGTATAACACCTTGTGTACTTGCCCATGTTTTTCTCTTATCAATAAGACTCCTCAACCCAGAAATACACGACCTATGTTTCTCACCTTCAAAATTTAACTTGATTGTTCATGACTAAAGCACGACCTTGTGTCTTAACCGTATTTTTCTCTGACCATTGACCAAAAAAAAAAAAAAAAACACAATCTAAATATGACTTGTGTTCTTAGCTATGTTTTCCCATGTCTTGTTGCTTTAAAAGAATACATAATTAGAGTAGGATATCCCTAATTGAGTATGGTCAAATCAAGGGTCCTTACAACAATGTAATAGGAAGAGTTAATTAAGCTTAAACTAAGGTCCAAATTCATTTGTGGACAGTTGTTGGTTAAACTAAGGTCCAAATTCATTTGTGGACAGTTGTTGGAACACCAAGTCTTTGAGGGAAAGTAGAAACTTAAAATTGACTATCAAATATGCAGTAATTGCATTTTGGTTGGCAGGGTAGTATAATAACTAAACTAAGAATTTTAACTCAGCTAAATGGTGTGTCGATTGTTGCTTAGCTATTTACCTAAGGAAGTGGCACCTTCAAATCGGGTTGTGAACTTGATCACAACTACGAGATGATGTGGTAGCCTTAGGCACTTAAACTCCCACGGTGTGTATGGTAAGGTTAGGTGGGTAGTCAATAGGGGGTATTTTGACACTTGACGATCAATCAGGAGCTGGAACAAAGTTGCAATGCAATTATGCGGCGTTATGGGCCTTTGCTTTAAATATTGTAATGGATCGTGCTCATTGATGGCTATTTGTGTAGAGCTGATCCGTATGAGACTACTTCTTTCTTTTCTTTTCTAGCACATTTTAGAGACTTATCAAACCCCTTTCTTCAACGCTTGATTCGCTGAGGGAACCCTGCCCCCTTAGTTTTGCAGGAGCCATGGTTACTCCTATGCATATTGGTATTTCTAGGATACTGAGAATACTTGTTCGTTGGTACGAAACCTAGTCAAACTTAACTTTTGCTTGTTGAATTAGCTTAGGTGTGTATGATATGCATGTATGTGGTTGATTACTTTGTACTGAGTTTCGTCCCTTACTTTTTACTATTTTAAATACAAAAGGTGATTTGTATGTAGATCACCACTATGACTTTATGGGTTTTGGGACGAACAGGTATGGGAAGTGACTTGGATGAGAAAAAGATTATTTGCCCATGAATCTTGAGAGAGTGATTATTTTAATATTATGTTTTTCTTAATCAAATTCAGGATAACTGTAAAACTTAATATTACTTTTTATCACTTTTGGCTATAAGCTAAACTTATGCACTCAAGATGAGCTTAACTCCCCCTTTTAAATTTGTCTTAGAGTGCTTAACTTTAAAATATGTTTTCTCAATTTCCCATGAGCAAGCTTAAGGTGTTCGAATCACTAAACTTATAAAGAGATCAAACTGATGGCACGCTATCAGATTTTTATTAAAACTTAATAAGGATTTTATAATTAAAACTTGATTAAATACCCATCTGACTAACAAGAGCCTTGCACATGTCACTTAGAGGTGATATGTGTAGCGAAATAATCATGCCCTTAAGCGCTTGGAGGTAGGGTCGTTTCATGTATAGTAATCTAGCCTAATGTGTATGTTGTCAAGAAAAAGTGGTGTTATCATTTGTAATTTTGAAGATGGAGTGTGAATATATGAAGAAAAGATTAAAGTCATCATTGAGTGGCCCATTCCATAGAATGTGCCAGAAGTGCGAAGCTTCCATGGACTTGCCTCCTTCTCCTAATGGATCATTTCGACCTTTAGCACCATTGTTGCTTCACTTACTAAGCTTACGAAGAGGAGAGGAGTTTAAGTGGAATGAAAGGGGATAAAGAAGTTTTGAGGAAATTAAATGGAAGCTAACCACAGTTTCAATGCTTATGTGACCTAATTTTGAGAAGAACTTTGAGTTAGAATTGTTGAGGTGATGTCCACATCACCAATTACCATCATGGATGCAAGTGCAAACCTTCTATAATGGTCTTAACATAACTACTAGGCAACTAATGGATGCCTCAGCTGGAGGTACATTAAATTCTAAGACATCGGAGGAGTCCTTATAGCTTTTTGAAGATATGGAGAGAAATAATTACCAATAGAGAAATAACCGAGGCAAACAAAGAGCAGCTGGATTGTATGAAGTGGATCTCATGACCACTATCGTTGCTAAAATGGATGCTTCGAGTAAGCAAGTTACTAGAATCAAGAATACATCAAATCTAATAATCCAATTTGGAGAATCATCTGAAGATCATGGTAGTTTCTTTGATCATCAAGAGCATGTTGATTATTTGGGAAACCAAAATAGACAACAAAATAATCCTTATAGCAACACATACAATCCGGGTTGGCGTAATTACCCCAATTTCGGTTACGGTAATGCAAATACTCAAAGGGCAATTATCCACCTCCAAGATTTCAAAGATCAAATTTATCTCCACCTCAGCTTCCAGCTCCACCTCAACCAAAAAAGAAATCAAAGTTGGAAGAATTGATGATTCAATTCTTTCAAAACTCAGAAACAAGGCATAGGAACCAAGAAGCTTCCATCTACAATCTTGAGAAACAAATTGGTCAATTAGCTAAGATGTTGTCTAAAAGACAACCGGGTCCTCTTCCTAGTAACACCGAGAGAACAAGCAAAAGCCATTTAATTAAGAAGTGGAAATGAGTTGCAATCTGAAAGATTAAAGGAGCAAGAAAAGAAAGAAGGTCCAAGGGCTAAACCAGTCCAAAAAGAATTGGAGCAAAGAGAAGTGCAACCTATAAAGAAATCACCATCTTTAGCCGTGAAGGAGTATACACCATGGATTCCATATCCTTCTTGCCTCAATCAAACAAAGGACAAGGAACAATTTCATAAATTTCTTGAGCTTTTCAAGCAATTGCATATTAATATTTCTTTTGTTGAAGCTCTTTCACAAATGCCAAAGTATGCTAAATTTTTGAAAGAACTCTTGTCAAACAAGAGGAGATTGGAGGATATTACTACTATGGAAGTAGGAGTTAGTTGTTCATCCATTATTTAAAACAAACTTCCACTAATGCTTAAGGATCCGGGGAGTTTCACAATTCCTTGTGTAGTTGGTGATATCATTGTTGATAAAGCTTTAGTGGACTTAGGAGCTAGTATCAATTTGATGCCCTTTTCCTTCTTTAAGAAGCTGGGACTTGCGGAACCAAAACCTACAAGGATGAGTTTACAACTTGTTGATTGATTTTTGAAAATTCCTAAGAGAATCATTGAAGATGTCTTGGTAAAATTTGGAACTTCATCTATTTGATTGATTTTGTGATCTTAGATATGGATGGGGATAGGGATGTTCCTTTAATTTTAGGAAGACCTTTTCTTGCAACAGTTAGGGCATTAATTGATGTGGAAGAAGGAAAGCTTACTTTGAGGGTAAGAGATGAAGAATTGGTGGTGAAGATTGCCTCAGCTTTGAAGTATCCAATAAGTATGGATGATTCATGCTATACTATTGATGTAGTTGATTTTTTAGTAGATGAGCATTTTGAGGAGATATTATGCAGGGATGAATTACAATTGAGCTTAGTGCATGAAAAAGGAGAGGATGTGATAAATCCAAGGGTTAATTCACTGCTATCACAGCTTAATTCAATAAAAAAAATTACACCGCAAAGTGGATTTGAAGAATTGAAAAAAAGACTGAGGTAAGACTTAAAACTTCCATTGAAGAGCCACCAGCTTTGGAATTACAACAACTTCCAGATTATTTGGAGTATGCTTTTCTAGCAAAAAATTGCAAATTACCAATCATCATTGCCTCAGATTTATCTTGTGAACAAAAGCAACAGCTTTTGAAGGTCCTTAAGGCACATAAGCAAGCCATTGCTTGGAAAATTTCTGATATAAAAGGTATAAATTGATCTTTTTATACACACAAGATTTTGCTTGAAGAAGGTTTCAAATATGTTATACAACCTCAAAGACGGTTAAATCCAAATATGTAGGAGGTTGATGTGGGGCTAATTTATCCAATTTCGGATAGTTCTTGGGTTAGCCCAACTCAAATAGTCCCAAAAGAAAGGAGGAATAACTGTGGTTCCCAATGAAAAGAATGAGTTGATTCCCATGAGGACTATTATGGGATGGCAGGTGTGTATTGATTATAGGAGACTAAATGATGCAACTAGAAAGGATCATTTTCCCCTGCCATTGGTTGATCAAATGCTTGAAAGACTTGCTAGACATATATTTTATTGTTATCTAGATGGAATGTCCAGTTACTTTCAAATACCTATAGCCTGGGAAGATCAGGAGAAAACAACCTTCACATGTCCCTATGGCATTTATGCTTATAGGATGATGCCGTTTAGGCTTTGCAATGCACTTCCTACATTTCAAAGGTGTATGCTTGCAATTTTTGATGATTTGGTAGAAAAAATAATGGAAGTCTTCATGGATGACTTCTCCGTTTTTGGTAATTCATTCAATGATTATTTGGCCAATTTAGAGCAAGTTTTGATCTGCTGTGAAGGGACAAACCTAGTACTCAATTGGGAAAAATGTCACTTTATGTGCAAGGAGGGTATTGTGTTAGGACACAAGGTCTCTCACAAGGGAATTGAAGTAGATAAGGCCAAGATAGATGTAATTGTAAGGCTTCCACCTCTAACTTTTGTCAAAGCCATTAGCAGTTTCTTAGGGCATGCCGCTTTCTATGGGCGTTTCATAAAAGATTTTTTTAAAATTGCTCGACCAATGACAAGGCTACTAGAGAAGGATGTGCCTTTTGTTTTTAATCAAGAATGTTTACAAGATTTTGAGCTTTTGAAAGAAAAATTAACAAATGCTCCTATCATGATTACTCCGGATTGGAGTCTCCCATTCGAACTTACGTGCGATGCAAGTGATTTTGCAGTGGGAGCGGTTCTTTGATGGAGAAGAGAGAAAAATTTTCAGCCAATATACCATGCTAGCAAAACTCTCAATAGTGCTCAAGAAAATTATACAACAACAGAGAAAGAATTGTTGGCGATGGTTTTTGCTTTTGAAAAATTTAGACCTTATCTTATTTTGTCTAAAGTTGCTGTTTTTACAGATCATTCAACTCTCAAGTTCTTGTTGTCCAAAATCGATGCCAAGCCAAGACTTATTTAATGGATCTTGCTTTTGCAAGAATTGGATCTAGAAATTCATGACAAAAAAGAAGCTGAAAATTTAGCAGCCGATCACTTATCTCGGTTAGAAAATCCGTTCTTGGAGGAGCTCAAAGAGGAAGATATTGATGATGTTTTTCCTAAAGAGAAGTTATTTGCAGTTTGTGAGCTTTTTAATGTTGAAATTCCTTGGTTTGTTGATTTTGCAAATTTTCTTACTGTAGGGATCTATTCGAATGACTTAAATTTTCATGCTAAGAAAAGGTTTTTTAATGAACTCAAGCATTATTATTGGGAAGATCCCTTTCTCTTTTGCATTTGTGCAGATGTGTTTCACACAGTGAAGGTTGGAGAATTTTGAAAGACTATCATTCAGGCCTAACCGGTGGTTATTTCAATGCTAACCGTATTGCTCATAAGGTATTGGAGTCTGGTTTTTATTGGCCTACCATATTCAAGGGTGCTTAACGCTTTGTAGCTTCATGTGACAACTGTCAACGAACAAGTAACATATCAAGGAGGGATGAAATGGCCCAAAATTACATTTTGGAGTGTGAAATTTTTGACTTATGAGGTATTGATTTTGTTGGGCTATTCCCTAATTCTTATGGGAACAAATACATATTAGTGGTAGTTGATTTTGTATCTAAATTGGTTGAGGCACAAGCTTTGCTTACCAATGTTTTTAGAGTAGTATGTAGGTTCCTAAAGAAGCTTTTTTCCTAGTTTGGAGCTCCAAAAGCTATTATTAGTGACAGGGGAACACATTTTTGTAATGCTCAGTTAGGAAAGGTTTTGAGGAGTTATGGGGTAACACATAGCGTTGCAACTCCTTATCAGCCTCAAACCAGCGGTCAAGTTGAAGTGTCAAACCAAGAATTAAAGTGCATACTTGAAAAGATAGTTGATCATCATCGTAAGAATTGGGATGATAAATTGGATGATGCTTTGTGGGTGTATCATACTGCTTTTAAAACACCCCTCGGGACTACTCGTTATCGTTTGGTATATGGAAAAGTATGCCATCTTCCAGTAGAAATCAAGCATAAGGCATATTGGGTGATAAGACAAATGAATTTTGATTTGGAAAACTCAAGGATTATAAGAAAGTTATAGTTTAATGAACTCGAAGAATGGAGGATGTTGGCTTATGAGAATATGAGAATTTATAAAGAATGAATGAAAAAGTATCATGATTCTCATATCCATCATCTTAAGAAGTTCAAAGAAGGTGATAAAGTGCAGCTATTCAACTCTAGATTAAGGCTTTTTTGGGAAAATTAAGATCTCTATGGTCGGTCCGGGCCTTTTGTTGTTAAAAGAATTTTTTCACATGGAGCAGTTGAGCTTACACATCCAGAGCATGATGATTTTAAGGTTAATGGACAGAGATTAAAGCTTTATCTAAGAGGTGGAAATGAACATGAAAACCGAAAGGAGTTTAGACTCCAATCCAATCACCAGATGTTTAAGCAACAATTTCTAAGAAAACATCGAGCCAATGATATTAAACAAGTGTGCTTCATGGGAGGCAACTCATGTCTAACTTTGGTAAGTTGAGTTCTTTTTCTTTTTCTTTGTTTTTCACTTTTCTAAGTCTAATTTTCTATCGAAATTGCAAGTGTTGGATGTATACCATTTCAAGAGAAGATAAGAGTAAATTTTAAGTGTGGGGAAAACACAAATTGGTATGAATTTATTCTTTAATAGAGAGTGAAGTAAGTTTTCATCTCAATTCTAAGAGTTTTGTGCTAATTTCATGTTAAATTCATGATGAAAATTTCAAAGTTCCTGTTACAAATTTGATAATTTGGAAACTCACTTAATTAGTTTTGTTAAGATGAAGTTTCACATAGAAAAATTTTGATTCTGATCTCATCCCCATTTCGTTCCTCAACCGTGTAGTTGGGAGGGCTCAATCAAGAGAAGCTACTGATCGCTCCCCTACCTTTCATCCTCGCCCCTACTGAAGACTGGGCACATTTGGAGTGAGCTTTTGCTTTCACCCCCACAACTCTTCCTTACTCGTGGATATTGCCCTATGGTTTTGTTCCTCACATCAACGAGCGTCCAAGCTTGTTCTCCGCGCCCTAATCCTGCCCCTGTAGTAGGTAGGGAAGACCTCCCCTATGAGCTCAACAAGCTCCTGATCACATCCTGACCCCAATCCTGGTTGGGTAGGAGGCCGTCCTCACTTCGCTCAACCCTTCAAAAAAAAAGTTAAAACATAAAACGCATTTCATTTTTCAAAATAAAACACTCTCACTTTTCTGCATATTAGACTGCACTCACAATTTTTTCCTCTCATTTGCTCTCTCATCTTCATATCAAATCTATACATTCATACCTAGCATCTCAACAATCTTGCTGCCATTGTCCATAACAAGTATGTTTCTTCATCCTTTCTCTTGGCCTTAGTGTTGCTTTGTGTTTCTTTTCTTGTGCACTATACGGTTTTTTTTTTTTATCACATTTGAGTAAATTTGTGTTATTGCATGCTTGATTTGCTTTACGATTTAAGTTTCCATGAACACATTATAGCATATAGCATGTTCTGGGCTTTATTTTTCGTTGATGTAAGCTCTCAAAATCTCGTTCTTGTGTTCAATCTTTACCCCTAGGGTTCATGTTGAAATTTTGATGATCATAAACATTAGGGCTTTTACTTGATTCATGCAATTACATGCTTCTCATGCTTTAAGATGTGATCTGTTTGGGAAAATTGTGGCTACATTGTACAAATCATGGATTTACGGTTCATTTATGCTTTATTTTGGGATTTTCTCATCTTGTTGATTTTGGCCGCATTTTGATGTTCTACACAATGTTTGTACTTCACTTTGTTGCTAGAAATTTGTTCCCGATCTTCACCATTACCTATTTCCCGCGCTCATGCACAAATTTGAAATTCCAACTTTTTGACTTTATCCCCACCTTCTACAGTACCTTGATGCTTATGATGTGCATAAATTTTTATCTTTCCCAACTTGAATTGATCCTAATTGATGATTCTTTTTTGCTCATCTATTTCTTTTATTTTATCCATTTTTAGCATGAATAGCTTTGCTGGTTGCTCTTAACTTGTCCTTACTCTTATATGTGTTAAACTTTCTTTGGTAGGCATGGGCCAAAAGCGAACATGCACTAAGAAAGGTAAATGTCCTATCGGGTTGCCAACATCTCAACCATCTTGCTCCCGCCAACGAACTAGAGTGCCTTCACCACTATTACCAGCTGGTGTGGAATGTTTTTCTTATGGTGGTGATCCAATTTCAAAACGTCAATGGAGTCGAGCAAGAAAGGCTAGATTAGAAAAGTTGGCGTTTCACAATAATAGATATTTGGATTGGCAGCTACTCTGAGAATATGGCCTGGAAGCAAGTGTTCGTGAGAAAATTGCTATCGGTCCTTGGGCTCAAATTTTTGAGATTAATGAGCCTACATATTCTGATATTACCATTGAGTTTTTATCTACTTTGGAGATTGAGCAGCATTCCTGCACCCACAAGGTTGATAACACAATTACATTTCAAGTATAGGGCAAGTCTTATAGCTTCCATTTGTCTAAATTTAGACTCTTTTTAGGCCTATATTCCACTACTGAGATTGAAACTCCTGAATATCTGTCTATACCCAATGATTGGTCTCCGGATAGAGTATGAATGAATTTTGGTGATTTTTATGCTTTGATAAGCCTATTAAATATCTTCCATCCAAATCCAAAGCTTCCTCCATCACTGAGCTTACTTTGAAAGTGGTCCATCATTTGTTAGCTCATACAATTGGCGAATGCAATAGTAGTCATGGGGTAGTTAATTCCTTTGAGTTGTTCCATGTGTATAGTATGTATAACGAATACCCCATCAATATCGGTGTGGAAGTTGCCTTGTTCCTTAAACACCAAGCCACTGATCCTTGAGTTACGGGGCTTTATTGTGGAGTTATATTACCAAGTTGCTTAAAGGCATGAATATGTTTCGGGAGCCACTAGCTGGTACTCCATGCGTGCAATTTGAGCAGATCACTAATGGTCCATTTCATGGGCATGGGCTGCATAGAGTTGTTAGTGAATCTCCTCCCTCTCCTGGTCCTTCTAGCTCTTTTGCTTTTTCCTCTTTACCAAATTATGAGTTTCGTCGGTTAAGGAGAGAATTTCAGATGAACGCAAGAAGGCTAAATGCTTTCGCAATATATTTGGGGGTTTTTACAATCATTAGCTGGCTATTGTTCACCACTACAGCAAAATATACCTACTTATGAGTCCTCTTCCGAATATGCCTCTAAGACATCTCCTAAACCTGATCCAGATTGTATTCGCATTATTAATGATACAGGAGATGATGATGATAGTGATGATCAAGATGAAGATGAGGAATTTGTTAAAGCCGCAGCTAGATCTAATGATGTTGCAGATGATGATGGCAATGCTTGATTTTTTGCCTTTTTTGTTCTTTATTTTGTTCTGTTATTGGTTTATACTTTTGAGCTCGACTTTATGGGAAGACTATTATTTTTGCTATTACCAAGTGGACTTCCTTTTTGGACTTTGTTTAGGCTTTTTTTGCTTTTTCTGCTGTTTTGCTCTGTTTTTGTTTTTGTTTTTGTTTTTGTTTGTAGGCATGCGCTTCTAACTTGGTCAGGTTCCCAAGGATTATGGGGCTGCTGTTTATCAAATGCTTTCATAATTTTTTCCTTCTTGTCTTGGTTATGCAACTTTATGATGACATCTACAAGGAACCAGGGAAGTTATTAGTGTCATTTTCTTTGAATTCTTTCTTGTCCTTTTTCCTTACTTGTGCTTAGCTAGGATGACATTGGGGATAATGTCTTGTTTTAAGTGTCCAGAAGGGGTATACTAGAAGAAAAATTATTTGGGTCTTAATTTGAGTTTCATATTGCATATACACTTGTTAATCAAAATTCCCCATTTATGAGTTTGTTAATGATCTTTTAATGTTGATATGTTTTAATATGTTAAAATCTTTAAATTATACTCATTTTTTTTTTTGGAAAGATAGCATTGAAAAAAAAAATGAAATGAAGAATAGTGACTTTATGTGTCGTACTCACCTATTTTGAGCTTAGATTACTTAGTTAAAGTTTTAAGATAAAATCTAAGTGGGGTAAATTTATTTTCCATTTAATGATTAAATTTAGAGTTGTGAAAGAGGTTAAAGTCCTTAGTTTAAAGTTTAATGGTCGTATTTCTAAGCTTGCTAGTAGTATATTTGCTTTTCGATTACTTTGAGAGCTCGTATAACTTTTTGTGAAAGGAACATATGAAATTTATCACTCGGTGATTCTTCTTGAATAATCTTTAAAAAAAATAATAATAAAGTGCAACCTAAGTCAATATAGGTAGGCTTTGCCTCAGAAGAGCGAAGTTCTGACCCCGCTGTTGATTATGCAAGCATCTAAAAAAAAAAAAAAAAAGCTAAGTTGAAAAGATGCAGGCCAAAACCCGTCCAGAGGAAAAGAAAAGATGGAGGCAAAAACCTCTCCCTCTGAAGGATAATAATAATAGGAAAAAAATGAAAGAGATTTAAAAAAAGGAAAAAAAATCTAGGGGAATGATGGATGCTATATACTTTCACTTTAGGTTATTGTGTTTAGAAAGGTTATTGAACAGTCTATATGCTTACTAGTAAGTTGTGAGATATTACCATGATACTTTTGCTTTGTTTGAATTTGTATCTCCTTTATAACTTTAGAATCTATTATTAAATGGTGAGATTAATAGTTTGACTTACTCAAATTAGTTTTAAAAATTTGATTGTAGTGAGCTAAGTGTAAGTATAAATATGGTAGGTTTGAGCAATAGACACTAATGGGTCACTTTGGTTTGATAGAATTAAAGAATATTATGATTACTGTGAAATTTTTTGATGAGTATATTTGATGACAGATTCTTTTTTCATTGTTTTGTTTGCTTGAGGACAAACAAACGAATAAGTGTGGGGAAGTTTGATAAGTGTCAATAGACCCTTAATCTTGATGCTATTTGAACATATTTGTTATGTAATTTTTGAGATTTGTTGAAGAAAAGGACATTTATTTAGTGAAAGATTCATTTTGGGGTTTAATGAGCATATTTGGAAGTTCTTATGATGATCCAAGAGAAATTAAGGCAAACTAAACAAGTTTGGATTAATTTTATACAAGAAGGAAATTTTATGTTTTCATTTCCACCTTCAGCATTGGTAGGGAAGGACGCCAGGGATGTGATCAGTAAGCATTAGAGAAGAAAAGTTTTTAGCCCCACTTTCATCCTTGCCAGGGAAGACAACGATGGAAGAGATGAGAATGCTCTAGAGTCAAAAATTGATTGTTTTATGGTCATCCCTATCCCGATCTCGGCCATGCTATAGCCCTTGTTAACCTGGGTTTATCCCAAAACTATAAATAACGCTATGTTTTCTTAGTTTTGGAGTTTTTAAGATCATTTTTTCTAGGCCCTAAGAGAGAGATTACAAAGGAAATTACGAAGAACTTGCTAGAGCATCGATTGAAGATCTCAAGATATCAATTAGGGTTTATTCTTTCTATCATGATTCTTTCTATTTCCTCTAAATCTTTTGTTCTTATTTTAAATCTCATGGAGGAGTAGATTCTTATACTCTTCATCTTGTGAAACCCTAAACCATATAAATTGAAATGCCTTTTGATTAATGAAATATTCATGCCTTTGTATCTATTCATGTGATTTAATAGTCTTGTGATTGATTTGTGCACAAATTAATTACAAATTTGACTCTTATTGGATTGAAAGAGATTTCATTCAATTAGATAGATTTTCATGAATAGAGAAATTGCTTATTTCACCTAGAGGTAGGGAAGTTACGATTTTCTACTACAGGAATTCAATTCCTGCTTAAGGATCATGAACTTTCATGCAATCTTATGTGATGCTAGTGAGGGAGAGGTCTCCACTATCTCACGTAGGGTTAGGAATTGATTAACTCGAGGGAGTAATTGATTTACTTGTTAAGATCTAGCAGTGCAAAGTATGAATGATTCATTAATTAATCTATTATCATAAGAAATTTAGGTTTAGGGTGGATCAAGGTGCAGAGTATGTCTTGAGATTGATTTCATCTCTTGAAAGCAAACTAATTTGATCTTAGGGCCTGCTTTATCTTTTGTTTAGAAGTTAATTGTAGATTTCTCTTCAAAACTTAGGCTAAATAGTAGAGAACCGGTAATACTAGTACTTGTTCTTCAAATTCCGTGAGGGCAACACCCTAAAATCTATGCTACATTGAATAGGTACGCTTGCCTAGCTCAGATCATAGATTTCAACGGGTTTATAAATTTTAGAATTTGATACGGTCGATAAATGCGCATCAAGCGAAATCTCAGTTAAAATCAACATTTATTATTGACAGTTTCAACTTTTGGGTTTTGAAACCATCAACATTAATGATAGGTTGCTAGCTTTTATTTCCAACATTAATTATCGATTACACTATTTATTTGTATTTATTATTTGTCTTTTTAGATGTTGTCTTTTAGAATTTCTCATGTAATAGTATAAATAGACCTTAATGCTTGTCTTTGTAACCTTAATGCTTGTCTTTGTAAGAATAACATTTGATATGCTTTTTTAAATCCTATCGAGAAAGTTTTCTTTGTGAAATTGCAAGTTCACGTTTTGAAATCAATCGTTAAATTGGTTTTTTTTATTTAATACTTTCATGCTACGTTAGATTGGTATCAGAGCAAGGTGAGTTCCTATGAAGTGGCAACCAGCGATAGTATTGATGGCGGTTGTATTCCTAACGATATTCAAGGTATGAAAGTCCTATGTTTCGGGTGACTAGTGTGAAGGGTGTAGAGGAGACCATGGGTCAGAAAATCTAGTGAAAGGAATAGCACCGTGAAGCCCTGATCTATTGATCCAATACCAACAATAGCAGACAAGATTATTAGAGACGATTGGAAGGCGATCCAAGGATCAATTCTATTACTTATGATACTGTTTCTAAGTTTGATAGTACTAGAAATCTGGATGAGTTTTGGGTTTAGGTTAAGGAAGTTGAGAGGTTTTTTGAGCATGTGAGGGTTTTTGAGGGTATGATGATAGACTTGGTGAAGAGTTATTTGTGGGATGATGCATGGTATTGGTAGGAAAAACTTCTGGTAGTGAGGCGTCTTGAGGGCAAGGAGCCTATAAGGACTTAGTTTATGATGAAATACTTGATGGAGCGGGAGTTCTTTCCCCTAGACTATAGGCAAATCCTTAAAATTCTACAGACGCTAGAACCGGTGAACCTAAATCCAGAAGTGCATAAAGAGGAATTGGTGGAACAAGAGGAGAACTTAACCTTCAAAAATTAGAATGCTCAGATTGGTAATGGTAAGAACAGTAGAGAAGAAGCTGACGCCTATAAAGATTGTGTTGGTAAGGAAGTCGTTGTGGAGATGCATCTGTTGATTGATGACCAGGTGTTGATAATTACCGAAGAGGTAGAGGCTGAAAAAACTCCAAGAAAATTCATTGCACCAGTGAATGAGATCAAACATGTGGGGCTCAGCAATTTGCCTAAAAACTTACGATGAGATAAATGAGTAAATTCAAAATAAAAGTCAAGATGAGTTTTAATCTAGTGAGGGTAATGATGCTGTGTGAATCACGATCAAACGACGAGATAAATGGGATAAATCAAGACGATCCAAAGAGAGGAAGAAGAAGCGGACATACGAGAACTCGGGGTCGAGTTCTTTGTAGGTGGGAGAGAATAATGGAGTAGCGGAATCTCAATTAAAGTCAGTATTTATTATTGACAATTTCAATTTTTGGGTTTTGAAACCGCCAACATTAATGATAGGCCGCCAACTTTTATTTTCAACATTAACTGTCAGTTACACTATTTATTTGTATTTATTGTATTTATTATTTGTCTTTTTAGATCTTGTTTTTTAGAATTCCTCATGTAATAGTATAAATAAGCCTTTAGGCTTGCCTTTGTAAGAAGAACATTTGATATACTTTTTAAAATCTTATCGAGAGAGTTTTCTTTGTGAAATTGCAATTGTTTAGCAATCGTGTGATTAAGTTCACTTTTTGAAATCAATTGTTGAATTGGTTGCTGTTATTTAAAGCTTTCACGCTGCGTTAGGTGGGAAAAGATCTAAATTGTTTATTGATATGATAGGACCGGTTTTATTGCAACCATCACGGGACTGTAGAATTTTCCAATGAAGATAGTAGTAGTGCTAGTTTGATGTCTTTATTAACGATATTTATTTTTATACATTTCCAATATTGTTATACAATCAAATAGAAAGGGACAAAAGTTTTAGATTTTATTCCATACCATAAAAATTTGTCCAATTCAAAACACATTTTATTGACCAACATGATATAATAATATCTATATAATTTTGTGTCTTGAAAAATTATGGAGCCGAATGCTATAACGTGAACCATTGGGTTTAGAAACGTGATGGAAAAGGATCTACAAATGCAGTACTAATATCTTCTTCCTCATCCAATCAATTGCCAATACAGTCCTTAATTTCCAACATTTTATTGTTAGCCCAAAAGTTCAAGTACACCCGTTAAAAAGGGTTCTTCTCTCCGTTTTTGATCCATTCCCCCTTTTTTTCCCTTCGATCGATCATTTTTTATCCAATTTAACCTGGGTCTTTGCACATAAAAACTTTAACTCTTTTACAGCCTAATAAATACATCCTAAGCAAACAAATGCTAGGACAAGATTTAATAAATTAGGATTGAAGTATGACATTAATATATATATGTATAGTAGTATTATAACTTGCTTTACATTTATGATTGATATAATAAATAAGTAAATAAATGAATTTCATTAAAAGGATGCTTTATAAATGGTGGCAGACAAAATTTGTGGTATGCGCACTTTTTATATTTGCTTCGTGATTTAGATTAGTGTTCGAACAAAATGTCTATTAGCTAATGGCTAAATGGGAAAAAAAAAAAGATTATAGCTAATTCTGGTAAGTTTAAGCAAAAATGAACAAAATGTGCATTTTTGTCGAGAAATCTGCTATCATTTATGCCAAATTTAAATGCCCTGGTTTAAAAAAAAACAAAAGGAAAAAAAAAGCACCCATTATTTAGAGTATATATATATATATATATGGAGAATAATTCTATGGTTTCATTATACTTGTTTTTCGGTTATTTAATAGTTTAAATTTATATCTAATAGTTGATTAGACGTTAATGGGGCCATATAAGTTTTATATGTATATATATATATATATCTCAATAGTACTCTCATTCATGTTATAATGGTACATGCATAGAATCTTCTTTTATACCATAGCAGTATGTGCTTATAAAGACACGAACAGAACAAACGCCACATGAAACGGGACCAACTTTATTATGTTCATTTAATGAGGATAGAATGACCAAATTACTAAGCAAAATCATACGAAAAGATATTAAATAAATTAACCAAATAACTGAAGCATTTGCTGGAACAAATTAATTTGATCAATTAATGATGTCAACTTCGTAAATTTAGTATCTAATTCTTAGACATCTTTCATGTTTGTGAGGAATGGCTTAGAGCAATGGGAACTAAAAATTGCTATATAGGTTTTGGAAAGGGAAAACAAACGAAAGAAAAAAAGAAAAAGAAAAAGATTTTATAAAGTTATTTGCTAAATTAATCTTATTAATAGCCTTTCTCTTATCTCGACAATAAGCATTATGATAATCAACCATACAAGAAGGTGCGTGAGGAATGAATTTAGCTTAATTATGTAATTAATTATTTAATATTTAAAAATTTTAATTTATTACTCACAAGCTTTTCAATATCATTTATATTACCCGATCAGATAATTAATTAAAAAAATGAGTAAAATTCAGATGGTTAATTACAAAAATATGTATAGTTTACGTAGTTAGTTGTGAAAATAGAAAAATTAAAATTCAAGAATTAAAATATTTTTTTTGAATTTTAAGTAGTTAATTGTAAATATAGATAAAGTTTAAGATCACATTTGTCCTATTTTTTCAAGCCTATCTTTTATACAGCTTAATACACTTGGCTTAAGGTATAAATGATATGATAAGATAGGATTTAATGAAATAAAGTTGAAGTATAGAATTAAAATATAAAAATATATATGTATGTTTGTATCAGTAATCGAGTGTAACTTGCAATAAATTTAATTATGATTTAAGCAACAAATAAATTTCAATAAACGTTAAGGGCACAAATGGAAATAATAAATAACTTGCAATAAATATTATTTTCTCTTGAGTTAATTGTTGAAACAAAACCTACGTTTAGCTTATTTTGGAAAGTTTTAAGTAAAATGAACAAAATGTACATTTTTCAGCAAGCAATTTGTTGCTATTTATGTCAACATTAAATGCACTACTAAATAAATAAACAGGAAAAAAATGCACCATTTTAGTAGGGGAAATCTTATTTGGGTTATATCTAATCACATCATAAAATTCTATCTATTTTATTCCTTGAAAAAAAAAGATGCACTAGTAAAAAATCTTTTATATATACTAAAGACATTGCATTTGCGTTGCAGATGCTTAATAAATGGTAAATAATTTGAGAAATTTTTTTTTCCTGATACATTATTATTAAAATCATGAGTTAATTATATTATTTTAAAAATTTGTGATCTTATAAATTTTTTTTAATTAAAACGAATATAAAATTGTCCGATTTCAAATTTTAAACAGAATTATGAATTTGGTTTTATGATTGTATATATTTATAAATTTACTAGCTTTATACAATTTTTTTAAAATTCTATCTATTTTATTCCTTATGGATATGTAATAATTAGTGGAAAAAAACTTAACATTAGGAGCTATCAAGATCATTTAAGAAGGAAAGGTTGACTAAATTAATAAACAAAAGCATTTAAATAAAAACAACAAATGCACTAAATAAATATAACTAAATAACTGAATTATATCAGGAGATGTGCTGTGTCTGGAAAGAAAAGGCTTTGACGCTATTGAGGGAAAAAAGGACCTCCAGTCATCAGCTAACACACAAAACAAAATACCTGTTATTGACCTCGTCGCCGTCCGTAAACCATGCACGTACGTCCGTATCTTCTGAAAGCGACTCCTTTGACACCTCAAGACCCCTCTCCTGACACGACACGTGTCGAACTGAATCCCAATTTGCCAACTTTACCCCTCCATACTCCTACCCTGTTTCTTCCTCTCCCGCGTCTTCTCTCTTTTCCAAACAAACACTTATGAAAGGAAGGAAGCCAAATAACAAACTTTCTCTCTCTACATTTCTCTTTCTCTTTCTCTTTCTCTCTCCCTCCCTCTCTCTTGCACTCCAACTCTTTCCTCCCGCTGGTTTCATTAGGTATTTTCTTCTTCTTTTTTCCCTTCTCATTCTTTTTCTCTCATTTTCGCGGAATTTGATGCGATTGTTTATACAGGGAGAAGGAGTAAGAGAAGAGGAGTCATAGATAATAGGTGATTGATTGACCAGGTAGGGTTTGGATTTGAGAAGGATTGGAGCTAGCGAGCTAGCTCGAGGAACGCGGAGAGGCAATGGCAAGTGGCCTCGAGGGCGGTCCACAAGGTCTCTCACGGCGGCCGTCAAGAAGTGCCGCTACGACGACCTTTTCCACGGAGGTCTTTGACACTGAGGTCGTTCCGTCTTCTTTGACGAACATCGCTCCCATTCTCCATGTCGCTAATGAGATCGAACATGAACGTCCTCGTGTTGCCTATCTATGTAAGTAACGCTTATATATAACATATACACATGCGACGCGTATTGATATCGGAGATTGAATTTTGAGAAACACGATGGAGAGAGCTTGATGAGCATGTTAATAAAAAGATTTGCAATTCTTAGTACGCTGGTTAATGCATTTTAGGAGATAAATGAATCCAGATAAATAATATTTAATAAAAGAAAATGAAAAATTTCAATACATCGATGACATATTTCCAAGATTATTATATTGAAGATTATAATCATTTCACGGAAAAAATTTATCCAGTTAGAATGTAACTCGTCAAAAAGCTTCATTATGAAAGAGTTACGATTTGAATTATCGAACATAATATTGAAAATCTTGAATAGCATTATAGAGAGTTGATTCAATATAAAAGCTAAAGAATCCTATATTTTGTTGAATCCAAATTTACAAATTTTGCAATGGTATCCAATGATATAGCTTAATACCTTTGTGTCTATACAAGAATGTGTGAACATAGTTTGCTTCACCTTTTGAGATAATGAAATGTTTATTGTGATAGAAGTTAAATGTTTATGGTGCTTGCAATTTTTTTTCCCCTGCTTTTGTGGCATTTGAATTTTGATGAACCAATTAAGTCTTCTGTGTGTGTTTGTCGGAGACAAAAAAAGAAAAATTATTTAAACAATTGATGCTTTACTGTTGACTTTGCGAATGGATAGGTCGGTTTTATGCATTTGAGAAGGCGCACAGAACGGACCCTACCTCCAGTGGACGTGGTGTGAGGCAATTCAAGACCGCTCTCCTGCACAGATTAGAGAGGGTATATATATTATATGTTATATAATATAAAAAATTATTCAGAATATTGAAGGAACTCTCGAACCTTTTGATGTTTATTTAGCGTTTCGTGTTCATGTTTCGTCAATTTCAGTTTTGTTTGCCTTCATAATTTGAAATATAATGTTTCCACCAACTTTCGCCAGTTTTCATTCATTTTCTTTGTTTTCTCTAATCCAAACGCTTTTAGCATATTATCATCTATATCTTTCTTTTTTTTTTTTAATTCTTTTTTTTTCTGAGTTTACTTAAAAGAAAATTAAAAAAAAATTGATATTCATAGATATGTTGCACTTGATAAAATAGATAAGTTGCACTCATCTAAAAATGTAGTGGCCCCACAAATTTGGTGGTAAAAATATGCCTACATGCCTTGCGGAGGAACCACAATTTGAAAAATTTAAAAATTCCTCCTAAATAGTTGCCTTCAAAACCTCTGTCTGTGTGTATATATATGCGTATATATTTCAGCCAGAACCCAAATTTGCTATACTTTTTTTTTTTTACTATAAAAGTAAAGGAAAAAAAGTAAGCAAATAAAAAATAGGATCTTATATGGAATAATTACGGAAAAATAAAAATACGAATCCAGCATAAAACATTAGTCATGTGGGCATGCTATTTTGCTGCTAAAGCTGGAATCCTTTTGGGTAGGACAATGCATCCAGTCTTGCTTCTAGAGTAAAGAAGACAGACGCGCGGGAAATTGAGAGCTTCTATTACCAATACTATGAACATTATGTCAGAGCCCTGGACCAAGGAGACCAGGCCGACAGGTAAGCCTATAACGACTCACCTTTTATTTTTCCCCCCGACTGGAGCATGCAAGTTCACCATCAAATATACCCTATTCTATGATCTTCACGTTTCCTCTGCAGAGCTCAACTTGGGAAAGCCTACCAGACAGCAGGAGTGCTTTTCGAGGTTCTTTGCGCTGTTAATAAAAGTGAGAAGGTTGAAGAGGTTGCCCCCGAGGTTTGTTATCTTGATCTATATCTCCAGAAGAAATTGACGTTTCTAGTTCATAACAATAGATAATTCAGGCCCCGGTACTAACTGATTTCTATTCTTTCGTCTCTTAACTTATGCTCAATAGATTATCGCAGCAGCTAGAGATGTCCAAGAGAAGAAAGAAATATATGCCCCTTATAACATTCTTCCCCTGGATGCTGCTGGCGCATCTCAAGCTATTATGCAGCTAGAGGAGGTACTACTTTCTAATAGTTTTTGTGCCTAAATCTTTTGCTTGTAATGCCTGTCCACGAAGCAGGAGGGTTATGACTATCGTTATTTTATTACTATTTAAATCAGGCACACGTTTCTCATACTTCTCTTATGAGTCCACAGGTCAAGGCTGCTGTTTCAGCTCTTGGTGACACTCATGGCCTCAATTGGCCAGCTTCATTTCAGCAGCAAAAGCAGAGAACTCAAGATTTAGACCTTCTTGATTGGTTAAGAGCTATGTTCGGGTTCCAGGTATGTTATCAAGAAAGATAGTAGTAACGAATGGAATAAATAGAGTTGGAATCAGTTAATAATTTTGTACATGGCCGAATGCAGAGAGACAACGTCAGAAATCAAAGGGAGCATTTGATTATGTTGCTTTATAATGTTCATGCCAGACTTCACCCAAAGCCTGAACCCAACAACAAGGCATGTTTTGTCTCTTTTATTAGTTGATGAATTTTTACCTCATTTATGTGGCTGCAGAATTAGCTTAAGAAAATCTTTTAGTAGGAGGCCTGGAAACTTAAAGGTTTGTTACAACTTTTAGAGATTAGTACAGTGGAGGCTGTTCTGTGGTGTATCATTTAATGAGTTTCCTTACAAAGTCTTCATAATTTTATTTTTAATGTTCTCGCTGCTGAAAAATGACGTCTTTATCTTTCAGCTTGATGACCGAGCTGTAGATGCAGTGATGAACAAACTCTTTAAGAACTACAAAACATGGTGCAAGTTTCTGGGTAGGAAACACAGTTTGAGGTCAGAAAATGTCATCACGGCACTTTTTCATACCTTTTCTTGATTTTTATTTTTATTTTTTCAATCTTAAACAAAATCGTTGTTTCATTCTTGATCGGTTCTTGTTGCCATGCTTCGCATCCACACAGGCTTCCACAAGGACAGCAAGAAATTCAACAGAGGAAGATTCTCTACATGGGTCTTTATCTCCTCATCTGGGGAGAAGCAGCTAATGTCCGCTTTATGCCAGAGTGTCTCTGCTATATATTTCATAATGTTAGTAAAGTTCATCAATAGTGATTGCTGCTTTTCCTTCTTTGCTCGTAAAATGGTTTACCTGATTGATTATCTTGAAATCAATACGGCATTCTTTTAGATGGCATACGAGCTACATGGATTGTTGGCAGGCAATGTGAGCATAGTAACTGGAGAAAATATTAAGCCTTCTTATGGGGGAGATGATGAGGCTTTCCTGCGAAAGGTCATCACTCCTATATACCGTGTAATTGAAAAGGTATGCTGCGCATAGAATCGGTCTTGGAGTTTTGTTTCTCTTCGTTTTCGTACTTACGAGATTTGTTGTATTGCAGGAAGCCAACAAAAGTAAAAATGGAAAAGCTCCTCATTCAGCTTGGTGCAATTACGATGATTTAAACGAATACTTCTGGTTTGTAGGGTTTAGCTTAGAGAATAATATCTTATAAGATTTTATTTCTTCTGCCATATGTCAATCAGCACTTGTTGCAGGTCAACGACTGTTTCTCTCTCGGATGGCCCATGCGAGATGATGGTGATTTCTTTAAATCAACTCGTACAGCAGGCCAGGTAATATTGAATTCTGCAGATTTTTCTTTCCAGCAACGTTTGTAGCAACACATATCTTATAAAAAGTTTGAAAACTCATCCAGGGAAGAAAGGGTCAAAGAAAAAGTGCTGGAAGAACAGGAAAGTCAAACTTTGTGGAAACTCGGACATTTTGGCACTTATTTAGAAGCTTCGATCGTTTATGGACTTTCTATATACTGGCTTTGCAGGTATGTAAGTGCAGTTAATCTTGATTCTCCAGCAATCTCTCTTGTCAATAAGAAGTTAACCAAATCATATTGTTGCAGGCTATGATCATCATTGCATGGAGTGGAGTAGAATTAATGGACATCTTCCAGAAGAAAGTGCTATATGATATCTCCAGTATTTTTATTACTGCAGCATTTCTTCGTTTCCTTCAAAGTATGTTATTCAAGCATAACTAGCAACAACCAACTTTATTATTCACATTTTGCTGCAATGGATCAGTCATATATCAGTTGAATATGCAACCAAGCGATTGTGATCACAGTGTTGATATTTTTCTTCGATAAATCCGCTTTAAGGAAACTTAACCTTTATGATAATGAGGAAAGAGAAGGAAAGAGTTAGATTGTATGAGAGCTTGCTATTAGAATTTTTAATTATAAAATAAGGAAATAAATTTAAGTTTTCTGCACTTATTTTAAGATGCTCTATCCTACGAATGCTCATATGATGGACTGTAATTTTTTGTGTTCATGTCTTTAGTTTCGGTCCTGAAATTTGAAATTTGGTCAAATATGTTGATATCCTCAATTTATTCTTATCCTTTTGATTCAGGTATCCTGGACCTTGTTTTGAATTTCCCTGGGTATCATAGATGGAAGTTTAGCAATGTCTTGAGAAATGTGCTTAAATTAGTGGTCAGTCTCGCCTGGTGCGTGATTCTTCCACTCTGCTACGTGCAATCATCAACCTCCTTGGTACCTCAGAACATAAGAGATCTGCTCTCATTCCTTCCCCAAGTAAAAGGCATTCCTGCTATGTATATTATGGCAGTGGCAGTATATTTGATACCAAATGTGCTAGCTGCTGCTTTGTTTGTTTTCCCAATGCTCCGACGTTGGATAGAGAGCTCCGACTGGCATATAATCAGACTCCTTTTATGGTGGTCCCAGGTACCATTTGACCTTTTGAAACTCTTTCTGGTATGCATATACGTTACCTTTTGTTCAGTGTATATCTAAGCAAGATTGCTAAGCAGTGATATCTATGGATTTCTTTTGAAAACCATTATTTTCCTGCAAGATCACTAAACAGTAGGATTGGTGTATTTTTTGTGTTTCCCTCATTAGTTGACTTTATGTTTCTCTAAATAGTTGGATTTACATTGAATGGCATACCCTCATAACTTGTTTAGAAACAATTTCCTGGCACTGATGATCTATATTGCGGTTTGTGAGGAATGATCAATGTAGCCTAGATGCAACAGCAAATGTCTTGCCTAGAGGCAGGTGATTATATATTGGCAGAATAAAATACCTACCATACTGGATGGGAAGAACGTATTTATAGTATAAAGGAACATGAATCTACTGTCTACATACGTATGTAATTAATAATGAATGGTGAGTGATGAATGAGAAGATCTCCTTCCAGGACTACCGTCAACAGAGACTACCTAGTTCATAAACTTTCTGATTGATCAGTCAAATGTTATAAATCCACAAACTTAGTCACTCACAGTATCCTGATGATCATTCTTTTGTTCATATCCTTCATTTTTTTCCCCCTTTTTTTGGATGAAAATTGCAATCACGTGCTTTTTCTTTTCACAACTCTCTTCTAACTGGCAACTTCGTCACTTCTGCAGCCACGGATCTATGTTGGTAGAGGGATGCATGAAAGTCAGTTTTCACTCATAAAGTGAGCATTTTGGTGTACTTACAACATTTTTATGATGATCTGCTGATAAAATTTGCTTGTGAAATGTTCTTGACTTGTTTTGTCCATTTGTATTTTCTTTGTAATTACAGGTACACTTTTTTCTGGGTCATGCTTTTATGTTCCAAATTGGCGTTCAGTTACTTTATACAGGTAATAATCACATGTCTTCCTTCTTTGTGAGATTTCTTAGAGCTGGGATTGTTGATACCCTTTACTTTTGTATTTGTAACACTTAAAAGCATTTTGCAGATAAAGCCTCTTGTGAAGCCCACAAAAGATATTATGAACATTGGGCGAATTAAGTATGAATGGCATGAATTTTTCCCTAACGGTACTTCTGTCATTTTATTCTTTTCCTTGATTTGCCATTTGGTTTCGGTTTTTGTCTAAGGATTTCTCTTTGTACTACAGCTGAGCACAATTATGGTTCGGTTGCATCACTTTGGGCACCGGTGATGCTGGTGAGTCTTGCTAATTTATTCCTATTAAAAGTTGTTAAATTTCCTGGGATGGATGGTTGAGTGCAGATTGTGTCTTTGGGGGTAGGATTATAGCTTGGGAAGAATAAGAGGACCTTGAAAGCATTATAACCCTTCATTTTCTATCTTGTTAACATATGTCAATCGTGTCTTATACTATGCAAACATGGAATGAGATGCAGGTATATTTCATGGACATCCAAATCTGGTATGCCATCTTTTCAACTCTGTATGGTGGTGTTGTTGGAGCTTTTGATCGCCTTGGAGAGGTAAAAAGCTTTTTTTCTTTCTTTCATAGACGACAATCTACCTTCCTAATCACCTCTACTTTAAGAAGTTGAGAAGCTCTGATTCACAATTCTAGGCACATGATCTAATATGTCCTTGGTCTTCTTTTATTTTATTTTTCATTTTGACATCCTAGAATTGAATCTAGGTTTATTGGCATCTTTCCCATCAATAGATGGAGACTGAAGTTTCGATCTGAATGCAATCACTAGGAGATTTCAAGTTCTTAGCGCAATGGAAGGATGATATTGACTGGGCATCACTCCACTTTATTAGCTTCTTTCATGGTCCTGCATATTTACATGGAATCAGCTTTTAAATTTTTAAAACACAATAGGCTTTGTTTGCCATATTCTTTTAAGGACTTGTCAAGTCAAGGGATTCACTAGTGAACTTCCCTTTGCCTAACATCAGATGAATGGGACAAGAGCTCAATATTTTAGTCATGTTAATGATGAGAGGCTACAGCCCAAAAAAAATTCAACGAGAATTTAGAATATGAGCTACATGATGCCAATCCCATATACCTTTTTTTTTCCCCCCTTCTATAGTATCGTCCTGGATAAAATGCCATTGGTGTTGATGCTCGCTCTCTTCTTTATAGATACGCACATTGGGCATGCTAAGATCACGTTTCCAGTCACTGCCTGGTGCATTCAATGCATATCTGGTGCCATCTGATAAGTCAGGGAAACGAGGATTCTCTTTGGCAAAGCACTTTAAGGAGGTTTTAATCATATTCTGTACTAATCTGTCAAAAGTTCAGTGAGATTCACTCAGCTCTTAATTGTTTGTTGTCTATTATTTGCTTGCATATCTAGGTTTCAGCTAGTCGGAGGAGTGAAGCAGCAAAATTTGCTCAACTATGGAATGAAGTTATATGCAGCTTTCGTGAAGAAGATCTTATAAGCGACAGGCAAGGGCTTGACTGAATGATAGTTTCATAGAGTTTTCATTGTCCATATATATTTCTTAATATTAAAAGCTAAACTGGGTGTAATCATTCTGGTCCAGAGAAATGGATTTATTGCTCGTTCCTTATTCATCGGATCTGAGCTTGAAAATCATTCAGTGGCCCCCCTTTTTGCTTGCTAGCAAGGTCAGTTCCATCCCAATCATTATCTGCCATACAATTCCATTCAGTTGGCTGATTCATCATTACTTTACAGATTCCAATAGCACTAGATATGGCTGCCCAATTCCGATCAAGGGACTCTGACCTTTGGAAGCGAATATGTGCAGATGAATATATGAAATGTGCAGTTATTGAATGCTACGAATCCTTGAAGTTTGTCCTCAATGCTTTGGTAATCGGAGAAACTGAAAAAAGGTGCTTATCTGGTTGTACTTCATAAAGTTTGCTTAGTAACCGACTCAAATTAAATGTACTTTCCTGAAATGACTATCATATTGAAAGTAGTACCTGAAAAAGAATCATATCCCTACAACAGTCAAATGCAAGATTGACTTGGCGAGCCAAAAGTTGTTTACTCTGCCAATTAATATATAATTATATATAGCACATATATGAAGACGAATGGGCAGTTTATACATACAAATGCCAATGCTTGCTTCATGGATGCCTCCTAGTATCTTATTTTAGTATTCTCTGCCACTACCTCTATGTTCAGAATTACGTTTGTGGTATAACTTGTGCTGGAGGTATTGGAATGTATCTTCTTTATTGGTCCAAACTTGAAACACTAGTGGCAAGTTCTAACCATACGTGTATGATGTGACAGGATTGTCGGCATCATCTTCAAAGAAGTTGAGAATAACATTTCAAAGAACACATTCCTTGCAAATTTCAGAATGGGTCCTTTACCCACTTTTTGTGAGAAATTTGTGGAGCTTGTAGGAATTTTGGTGAGTTATTCACTGAATCTGCAATTCGCTGGAATTTCTTTCTTAATTACTAATGGAAATCAATTCATTTTTTCCAGAAAGATGGTGATGCAGAGAAGCGCAGTAGAGTTGTGCTGTTGCTGCAAGATATGCTGGAAGTCGTTACACGTGATATGATGGTGAACGAGATCCGGTAACTCACTTTCTTTGTTGCACAGCATGAGAAGTTAAGATTTCCACCTGTTTCTTGAAATCTAATGACAGTATCTTTTTCTTTTCTCTCTTTCTAATATGACGGCTGCAGGGAGTTGGTGGAAATTGATACTGGGAGACAATTATTTGCTGGTACAGATTCAAAGCCTGCTATACTCTTCCCACCAGTGGTCACAGCACAATGGGAAGAACAGGTGTCCAATTGATGGGTTAATAAATATTTGCTTCCTAGACAAATATCATAATGCATTGTGTTACCAATGATACCTATTTCCTTGCTTTTTCTCTTTTCTTTCTTTTACTAGATAAGACGCCTCTATCTATTGTTGACGGTGAAAGAATCGGCCATTGAAGTTCCCACAAACCTTGAAGCTCGAAGAAGGATTTCATTCTTTACTAATTCTCTATTCATGGATATGCCCCGTGCCCCTCCTGTCCAAAAAATGCTCTCGTTCAGGTGAAGATTGTACAACATATAAATGCATCTGAGTCAGTTTTTACTAAAAAGGTTCTGTTGCTTGAAGCATTATGTGTTATGTCTTTGTTAAATGAGGGGCTTTATAAAATTAGATCATAGGGACATTTAGAATTTCTGTGTTATGAGTCGTTGAGCTGTTAGAAAGAAAAGCTACATGACACCATATGCTTTTGACCTTTTATGATAATTGTGAAACTGTTTACTTAAAGTCGTGAAACCTAATCAGATTAGAGCTTCGTTTGAATATTTATTTTATCAATATTTTTGGGATGATTTGTTGTTATGCTTTAGCAAAGTAGTTACAAATTTTGTTTTGATTGTAGTATATGATACTAGACAATCAAATTCCTCCTTCATTACTTGAGAAACAATTATACTCTCTATTTTCTGGCTTGTTGAGGTGTTCAATTTTGGGCGTTTCTGATAAGGTGCTTCAATGATAATAGTTTTATTTAGACTGAAATAATTGGAATCATCACACTATGCTGAATATCTGTCGGTATATTACAGTGTTATGACTCCATACTATAGTGAGGAAACTGTCTACTCTAGAGCTGACCTTGAAATGGATAATGAGGATGGTGTATCAATCATATATTACTTACAGAAGATCTTCCCTGGTGAGGAAATTGACCCAGAAGCTGAAGTGGCAATTCATTGTTATTTACTGACTCGTGTTAGTGGGAAAATCATTGTGTTAACATTATTTTGATGCTATAGATGAGTGGGAGAACTTTAAGGAGAGATTAAACTGCAAGGAAAGTGAAATCTGGGAGAAAGAGGAAAATATTTTGCAGCTTCGTCACTGGGTTTCCTTAAGAGGACAGACTCTATGTAGAACAGGTGATTGATGCGAATGCCACTTAGAAAAGCAGTATGTGTTTATTACATAATCTGTGCTCCTATTAATTACTATATGTTTATTTCAGTACGAGGCATGATGTATTACCGGAGAGCATTGAAGCTTCAAGCTTTCCTTGACATGGCTAATGAAAGAGGTAAGAGCTGATGTCTGCTTTGTTATCTTGTCTTGCCTTAGTAATTATAAAAATCTAATTTTTTTGCGTTCTTGTCACTTAGCAGTGCACTGGCTTATTAATTTTAATATTAGTTTAGATGAAGCTGCATTGTTTTTAACAATGTCAAGTTTCTGTTGAAAAGTAAATGGATATGCAAGATTTGGTGCTCAGACGGAGTAATCACGAGATGCTTCATTAACATAGGCCTCCGTTAAAGCTTTGGATAATTTATTCCCATAGAGATAGGGAAATCATAGGACACAAAAAAAGAATGCAGTAGACTTGAAAAAGCTTTATAGGAATGTATTGTACACATTCAGGCTGAGGCATGGTTAAAGCATCTGGCTGCCAAAAGACAGATAAAATGAAAATACTATTATCTGGAATATACTTGCGTGTGTGTGTTTTCATGTTTGTATGATATGTCAGCTTCTAAAGCTTAGATTTGACATGAGCAGAGATGCTACGGGGTTACAAAGCAATTGCAGTTCCAAATGAGGAAGGCAAAAAAAGCCACAGATCTCTGCAAGCCCAATTGGAGGCTGTAGCTGACATGAAATTCACCTATGTTGCTACCTGTCAGAACTATGGAAATCAGAAAAGAAGTGGCGATCGCCGAGCAACAGACATCTTAAATTTGATGGTCAAGTATGTCCCGTAGCAAATGAAGTTGGTGGAGCTGCAATTATAATTACTTGAACCTCAAAGCATAATTACTACTTTTTCTTCTACAGCAATCCAGCTCTTAGGGTAGCATACATTGACGAAGTTGAGGAAAGAGAAGGTGGAAAGGTACAGAAGGTTTATTACTCTGTATTGGTCAAAGCTCTCGACAATCTAGATCAGGTAATCATTACATGCCCTTTTTCTATTCATAATGATAAATTATGCTTAAAATTTTTTTAAAGATATAACTGAGCCATCCTCATCTCTCTCCTTCCAAAGGAAATATACCGTATAAAATTACCGGGTTCAGCCAAAATTGGAGAAGGGAAGCCGGAAAACCAAAACCATGCAATTATCTTTACCCGTGGAGAAGCTCTTCAAACTATTGACATGAACCAGGTAGCAAGATTTGGTATTTGTTGGAGTATCTCTGATGCTAATTTTTCTTTGGAACTATAATATGATTATATTCTCACACTATAGGACAATTATTTGGAAGAAGCTTTCAAAATGCGTAACCTTTTGGAAGAATTCAATGAGGATCACGGAGTGCGTCCACCTACCATTTTAGGTGTTCGTGAGCACATCTTTACTGGAAGGTTTAGCAAGCAATTTTCTTGGAGAATTTATTTTTTTATCTGATTGCCACATTGTTGAAGTTTCTTCTGATTTCTTATTATTGAAACTGCAGTGTTTCTTCTTTGGCCTGGTTCATGTCAAACCAAGAAACAAGCTTTGTCACCCTAGGTCAAAGAGTTCTCGCGAGGCCATTAAAGTACGTGTCTGAAATTATTTTTCTCCATTGTAGCTGATAGTTGAGTACATAAGCACCTGAAGAGAAAGTAGATAATTTTACTTTTTCACGATGTGTCTTCAAGTGTTAGAAGGGCTCAAGGAAAGATTTTTGTTTTCTAACGGATATTATAGGAGACAGCTCTGTACCGTTCCACAAACAAACTCTTCTATACTGCTAACAGTTGAATTTGTCTGATTAGGGTCCGGTTCCATTATGGTCATCCAGATGTATTTGACAGGATATTTCACATTACTCGTGGTGGAATCAGTAAAGCTTCTCGTGGCATCAACCTCAGCGAGGACATTTTCGCTGGTAATATCTTGCTCCATTAGAAACAAATACATAAGAAACATAAGGTTGCTTAATACGGTTGATATGTCGATTAGGCTTCAACTCAACGCTTCGTAGAGGAAATATTACTCATCATGAATATATCCAAGTTGGAAAGGGTCGAGATGTTGGGCTTAACCAAATATCACTTTTCGAAGCAAAAGTGGCTTGTGGTAATGGGGAGCAGTCGCTAAGCAGAGATATCTACCGATTGGGACATCGTTTTGACTTCTTCCGCATGATGTCATGCTTCTTTACAACCGTGGGATTTTATGTCAGTGCAATGGTGAGTCCTTCTATACTATATTCTTGTTCAATCTGTATCTTATTCATCTAATTGTTAAAACTTGTAAAAAGCCAGTCGTTGGAACTTCTTTCATAAGCGCTTTTTGCCCATACAATACTAGAATTTTTGAAGAGTGTGATAATAGAAGATATATAATTATGAACCGTTAAAGGGCATCATCTTGCCTTGATAAGAGATACTTGTAATTTACTAGTTCAAGTGGGTTATTCTCCTTTATCACTTTACAATTTGACTTGCTTTTTGGCTTCCATTTTGCAGTTGGTTTGCCTTATAGTGTACGTTTACCTGTATGGAAAACTCTACCTATCACTGAGTGGGTTGGAAGCATCCATAATGAAAGTTGCCAGAGCCAGGGGAAATGATCCTCTGAAGGCAGCCATGGCTTCACAATCCGTGGTTCAATTAGGTTTATTGATGGCCTTGCCTATGGTGATGGAGATGGGGCTTGAAAGAGGATTTAGAACTGCATTTGGTGAAATAATAATTATGCAGCTCCAGCTGGCATCTGTCTTCTTTACTTTCTCCCTCGGGACGAAAGCCCATTATTTTGGCCGTACTATTTTGCATGGAGGGGCCAAATACAGAGCAACTGGACGTGGTTTTGTTGTGAGGCATGAGAAGTTTGCTGAGAACTACAGGATGTATTCTAGGAGCCATTTTGTGAAAGGGTTGGAGCTCATGATTCTGCTTATTGTTTATCAGATATATGGTACTTCAGCCACAGAAGGTGCTTATATGGTCCTCACGTGCTCTATGTGGTTCCTGGTGGCTTCTTGGCTGTTTGCTCCATTCCTTTTCAATCCTTCAGGGTTTGAATGGCAGAAGATTGTGGATGACTGGGATGACTGGACAAAGTGGATAAGCAGCCATGGTGGTATTGGTGTACCGGCAAATAAGAGCTGGGAATCATGGTGGGATGAGGAGCAAGAGCATCTGCAGTATACTGGTTTTCTGGGAAGATTCTGGGAGATTGTCCTTTCTGTTCGTTTCTTCCTCTATCAGTATGGGATTGTGTATCACTTGCATGTTGCCCAACAAAGTAAAAGCATTGTGGTAAGTACATGGTTATAGCTCTGAATTTACATCATTCCTTGTGTGAGCACACTGTAAGTTGCTACTTAGAATTCAGTGTTGCCATACAATTTATGGAACCAGTTTGCAATTTCACTTTCTAGACAGAAGCTTCTCAACTTACAGTAGCAAAATTGCAACTAGTTTAATCAGACATGTGAGTTTTAAATATTCTAGCTTTTCTGTTTGTGGTTTACTAAAGAATTAGATCCCATAGGTTCTCTATCTGATGGTGTAGTGACCCCAAGAAAAGAGATCCTCATGGATAACCTATAATATTACGCTGCCTAAACTATGATATTAATCAAACCCATAAAACGATGTTTAAGTCTTGCTTTTGTGGGTGATGCTCCCTTTATACCTTGTAGCCCAGTATAATGTGAGTTTACACCTTATTTTTCACCAGGTGTATGGTCTGTCCTGGTTGGTGATCGTTGCTGCCGTAATTATCTTAAAGGTTAGCCCACCATCTTTCTTGTTAAACAGGGCTGTGCTGCTTCTTCCTTCCAGAGCGATAATACATCTGATGCACATTTTTACATCGATGGTGATTATGCAGGTTGTTTCCATGGGGAGAAAGAAGTTCAGCGCAGATTTCCAATTAATGTTCAGACTCCTCAAATTGTTCCTTTTCATCGGGTTTGTAGTCACTGTTGGAATGCTGTTCGCGTTCCTTAGTCTTACAGTAGGAGACATATTTGCAAGCTTACTGGCCTTTTTGCCATCAGGGTGGGCATTGCTACAGGTACCTTTTCTTTTCGTCTGGTACTAGAGCTTGTTTTCCACGGCAAGATTGTTTTTTTTTTATGGGGAAGAGGAAACTACTATGAGCCACCCAGAGCTAGCATGAAAGTTTTGTGGAATACCTGCATTTCTTAGTATAATGTCTTTAGGAATTCTCATCACCTCCAGGCAATTCCTAACTTCAAGGAATAAAAACAACTTAGTATCTTCTTCCAAGTCATTTTGATAAACGATACTGTTATGGTGCTTAACTGTTTTGGATTTTCGAGCAGATGTCACAAGCCTGCAGGCCATTGGTCAAGGGCTTGGGAATGTGGGGGTCCGTCAGAGCACTTGCGAGAGGATATGACTACATATTTGGGCTGGTTATCTTCACTCCAGTGGCAGTATTGGCCTGGTTCCCATTTGTCTCCGAATTCCAGACAAGGCTCTTATTCAACCAAGCATTCAGTCGAGGGCTTCAGATCCAGCGTATTCTGGCCGGCGGGAAGAAGAATAAGTAATGAAAAAGTTTTGGTATAAAATGAATGAGCCTTCTCCAGATTCTGGATGTCGTCCCTTGTAATTTGTATAGTATATGAATAATATGCAAGTTCATATTCATCTAACCATAATCATTTGAGACATGAAATATAAAGGCTGTCAAGTGGAAATAGATTGTACATTGTTTTCGTAGGCCATTCTTTGGGGAACTGTTTGTTTTCATTATTTGAAGAGTTAGGGCATACCCGAGTAAATTAGTAAATTACACTAGAATATATCAACGTTTGAGGGTAAATTTATTTAAGATATTAACGTTTAGAGTGACTAAGAAGAAGAATCAACGTTTGTCAAAGTATATCAAATGAAGTATCATTGTTTTGTAAAGTTCATTCAGGGTATTGATATTTGGATTAATTTTCAATAAATCCCTTTAATTTTTCATTAATGATCAATTATTGATACTTTATTTGACTTATTTTACTAAATACCTCTTTCTAATCACTCAAAACGTGAACTTACTTACAAAAATTGATATTTTTCTTATACTACTCAAAATGTTGCACCTTAAATGAACTTACTTCCAAATTTTGATACCTTTTACGTACTTTATCCTTTGAGTAAATACATAAATTAATGACAGTTCTAACAGTTGGAACGTTTGGTAGCTCACTGGCAACCTGAAAAAATCTCTGTTGAAAGAAGCTCCTGTTCATTATTTGATAGAAAGAACACATAAGCTCACTAGTTTATATTGTTTATTATCATGCCCACCAGCCTAGATAGCTTTTTAGGGTTGGCGACTGGCATAAGACTTACTAACTCGGACACGATACAATATATAGAAGTTTGTCTTAGGAAAAGTCACATAATTGGTAAATAAGTCCAAGGTAACATCCAAACACGTTCGCAAACTCATATATTGGTTTAAGATTTATGATTCCCCCCCCCCCCAAATTTTTAAGCCCAAGTTAGCATCTACCCCTATTGGGGAACGTGTGTAATTGATAATTTAGCATCTTATCTTATATTTATATTTCTTTTCTAACTTATACTTTAAGAGTCATCTCCAATTAAAAATTTATTAATCTTTTTAAGATCACTTTTTTTTCAATTTAAAATGAAAATATTTTTCAAAATAAGTTCTTTTATGGTCTCTCTTGAAGAGATAATAAAGAATTTTATGAATTTGAATATTGACGCCAAAATCCAATCAGACCATGGCTCAATTTATTGAACTATATGATGTAGCAGATGGGCAACTATATAAAGAAATTTCAACTATTAAGGAACTTGACTCTTGTTAAGATCGGGTCAACCATGCTTATAACAAAAGATGCTCTAAACAACTTGTCCATTCCGAGCTGATGGAAAAGAGATTAGCCTATTACTTGATTTCAGCATTGAAATGGTACCAAAAGGCACCAGGCCTTGTGATGCGATGCCATCATCCAGTTCCAACAAACAACTGCAGCTCCAGGCCAAGGATCGAGAACATGGCATTTGATAGCAGCACATGTAGCCTAAGGAAGATCAACTTCTGACAAATCAAGATACTCCTACGCTTCGAAACAGTGGTTACAACAATTTTAGAGTTGATCAGCATTATTCACTCTGACATTTTCGGGGATCAATGCAACTGAACTAGTTGGATGCTAAATACAACCAAATGAGATTTAGACATTCACCTAGACTCGATAGCATGGCTTTCGGAGCCTCTTAAAAATGATCTGCGCCACCATATCTGGAACGCTTTGCTGAGATTTGGACACTCTGTGCCTTGCTTGGAAAAGCAACGGAACCATTCCATAAAGAGTACATACTGCTGTTTCAAAGGAAGCGTGAGAAGTGTCTGTCCCATTGCTTCCTCTAGGAGCTTCATCTCAAGTCCCTTGCGGCATCTCTGCAGCCAGCCAAAGTCGGATAGCATAGGCCCGAACCATCCTTGGAAGATTCCTGCTCTAGCTTCTGACCGGCAATGCAGTTTTCTGGTCCCCATTGCAATAAAAAGAACTGCAGAAATTCTGCTGAGTTCATATCTAATCATTGGTGATGTATTCTCATGCATTTTAAGCAACAGACTTTGACCCATCCAAATCTCCACAAATTCTTCTGCCAACTGACGATCAAGTAGGATTTCCAGCAGCCAGTTGATGTTATCAACTTGTCTTGAGATACGCTCAATCATCGGTTTATCAGCCTCATTTTTGTTCAATTTCTGTGGTGGAATAGAGCCTGAAGCCTCCTCAAACAATTTGACCAGTGAACCAAGACAGGAATGGCAAACCTCATAAATGTCCTCCTTTGTTAGGTCAGAGTGGTCCTTCACATAGACAGAACTTTTGCCAAGAAGGCCCTTAACCAATGACTTTAGCTCAATCCTTGCGTTTGCATCAGTACAGGAGGTAACAGACCAAAAAAGTCTCTTTACTAAATTTTCCCTTGGACTTACAGCATCAGGCGTGTATAGTCTTGCCAAGATATCAGAAGTTGTCACCTCATCAAAGTCAATCCTTGAAAAGAGGCTCCTCAACTTCTCCTCCTCTTCCTCGGTCCAGGGAACTGCCTCCAGATATTTTAAACATGACAAAACACCTCTTGAGAAAACAATGCCTGCTGCCACCTAATACAGACATAATTGGAACTTTTAGCTTCTCATAGATAATGTTAAGGAAAAAAAATGAAAGGAAGAAAAGAAATGCCTTCCATGTTCACGAGATCAATCAAGAAGTGATGCTATTTTACAAACTGTTCAAGAGCCAAGATAATTAAGACATTATCTTCTTCCTTTTTTCTTGTTTTTAATTTTTAAAATTAAAGCATCATCTTGCCTCCTCAAACTTCTAGATTCCCCAATTTTAATCTTTGATGATGTCTTTCAGCATATCATCAAGGTTGTCTTTGTTCTTAAGAAAATTTTCTGGATTTGTCATAATGAAAAATGCCAAATATTATGTTGTATCCTCAAGAGGTTCATGGATACTTGTTCCTTTTAGTGGTAAATAATGTTAGGAAAACAAAAGTGGACTAGTGTCTTAAGGGGGGTTAACCGCCACAGAAATTCCTAATAGAAAATGAGGAAATTGATTTCCTCTCTATAAAAATGGAATCATTTTCTCCATATCCTATTGACATTCGTTGGAAGAATTGATGACCATCACCAACCATTGGCTGCCATATTTGCCTGAATTATCACTTGTGACTCCAAGCCATTAGTAACCTCAATCTCTTAAGATTATTATGACAATATTTGACAATTTTAAAGTTAAAATCATAATAAATGCCGAAAAAGAACATTTTCCAGAAATAAGCACTCCCTGTATTTTCCTTTTAATATTAGAGGAATGATGCTAGAACAAAGAAAAATTTTAGATAGACACGTTTGGGCAGAGATAAGCGATTAAATTTATCATGTTAAATTAAACATGAAGTTATCCTAATCCATCCTGTTCATAGCCCAAAGAAGCAACTCTGTGAAGGAATAGAACTAGGACTTGATACAAATCAATCAGTCATTAGCAAGGCCAGTCCTACTTTATTTTTTGGTAATGGCCCCATCTCTAACTGACAACCCAATGGTAAGGATCACAGTAGTGTCATAATCTTATGTTCTACTTAGTATGTCCGTGTCTTTGAAATCACCTATGAAGGAAAACCACCAACATTTTGAAGCACTAGGATCAAAGGTTTGCTATCTAATTTGTTCAAAGCCACTGACATAAATTTAAGAGAAGGAGAGCTTTTAAACCTGCCTGTGAAATATTTCACATGTAAGTTATTTGCCCAAAATTCGCATATTAAGGTAGAAAGCATTAGAGAAGTGAGTAAAAGGAAGAGGTCCAGCGTCACATGAGAAGAGGCAAAAGATTTAGAGGGAATATATTCTTATCATTCAAGATAAGCTTGGCTATAACTGAATTTAGCTTGCTCAAGGATGGATAAAAGGTTCAAAAGGAAATCACTTCAAAAAAATTAAGGGACAAAGCATATTAACTTAATTAGTCAAAAACATATTTAGACCTATTGAAGGCTAGTGCATTAATAATGTTTGTTATGCATACATTTCAATCCCTCAAATCCCATTTTGAAAAGATCTATCTGAAAACTTCTGCCACTCTGTTATACTAGTGAGTGACTACATGAAGAGATTGATATCCTATATCAGCAGGGATAAAAGGCATGTGAGATTAATCAAAAGAAAACTATATATATGGTCAATGCAAGTGGTTCATCGATACACCCTCCCTCAGAATATGAAAGAACAAGATCACTAACATCTTGAGCTTGGAAATCAAAAGGAACCAATAAAATTCAAAAGCCGAAATTTAAAATAAGCATTCTGACTAAAGCACAAATTCCTCTAGAGTAAAAGCAAAGATCCTATTCAACCAATCAAAGGAGGCAAGGTTTACACTACTTATTAAGCAGTCATTTGAAAAAAGGGGCAACGAATTATCTTAAAAAAAATGCAGAATTGAGATAGATCCGATTAGCATGGACGGTTTATAGCAATTTTTGCAAAAAAAGGTGAAATGTTTTTAATGGGTAAATTTCTACTCTCAAGTGGTGTAGGAACAATATTTCCACCAATACGGTATGTATAAAGAGCATTTAATGTGCATTTTTGTTTCCCCAGACAGGGCGGAATGTGATTAGCATGGACATGAATGGAGACACCATTTGCAAGCATGGAAATTGCATCCAATTCAGACCCCAGCCGAATATGGTATACTATAGAATAGGCAGATTAAGTCTGATATGCAGTGATCATCTTTTATCAAAAAGCATACATATTGTTGTTGCTCTTAATCAATAAAAGTAGTAAATCACGTTATCATTCTAAATGATGCTGAGAGATTCTGCCCCAGTATGGTAAGTTTCTATCTTGTCTTTCGAAAGGCAAAGAATATTAGGTAGAGCTGTAAATCAGGAGAGAGATAAAAGCCCTGGGTGTGTGCCTATGATGAAAGTGAAATAGAAAACAGCTTAGTCATTTCTAAGGGCCTGTCTGAAGCAGCTTTATTTAACAAGTTTTTCCTGTAACCATATTTACAACCTTTTCCTCCTAGGAACCAAACTATTAAGAGTAAATGCCAAATTTAATTCCTGAATTTTGCATGAAAATTCAATTTAATACATAAATTTTAGATCGATCAATTTAATACACAATCAAAGTTTTTATGACTATTTTTACTATCTATTAATCCCCTACCGCCTGACACTAATAGACTGTTTCTTCTATGCAAGAAAATAGAGCAAACAATACTTATTAAATCAGCAATATTAAAATTCAGATACCAAATTAAATTTGTGCGTAAAATTCAAGTACCAAATTTGACATTTTCCCAATTATTAATGAAGTGCAGTCATAAAGCCAGAAGAGAAAGTAATCATCGATCTCTGTATCAACACCATCACCGGCACATTGATGCAAGCCAATTAGGCTGAATTTCGAAAGATCACACAGTAAACAGCATCTTCTGATCACCGTTTACCCCCAAAATGCATCTTTTCTAAATACTATGCAATCAGAAAAGAAAAGCTTTCCCCTAAAATGCAAATGCATAAGATTAGTTAACTCAACTCAACAGTGGAAAAGGAAGCTAACCAACCACAAAACAACATCAAAAGCAGAAAACTTTGGCCAAACACAAACAAGGATAAAACCACAACACATAAGATGCATATAAGGCAAAATCCAGTTGGTGAGCCGCATCTCGGGTCCGAGTTTCATCTTTTATGAAAAAACGCAATACTCACCTCAAGTATATCAATGCAACGATAAACACCAATTTTCACAAGTCTTTTTGTAATATCTTGCTCAAACATGAGCTCAATCGTCTCTCTGAAAACCCCTAAATTCTCAACCTCAGGCACTTCAATCCTACATACACTTGAAGAGCAACACCCGCTTCCATGTCCACTCAAACCGTTTCTATACTTCCTCACCAAACCCCCGAAAACCTCGGAATTCTCACACAATACCTCTGAACTCATCTCCAGTGCCAAACTCCCACCACCCTTTCCCTTCAAATTCAGCCTCACATCAAACCCATTCTCCACATTCACACCCGAAACCGACCCGGAACAAGAACCGACCTCGGGAACAGCCCGTGAAGCCTCTGCTGAATCCCGGAAGCTCCCCTTCCGAGACCGAGGCACGGGGGGCTCCACGGAGACAGAAAGATTCAAGCTTGATTCGGGTGGGTCGAAGATTGGGTCATTGTCGATTGGGGAGACCCGACCAGGCGACAAGATCCTGCGCGGATCGATCCGACCCACTATGGAGAGTCCGGATTTGGAGCTGAGGGGTGAGTTAGGGACCGAGTTGGTGGAGCTAAGCTGGAGAACGAGTCACGGGGCTTCTCTTTCTCGGAAAGCTTGCTCTTTTGGTGGAGGGGGTTGAGGTTCCGGGTCCTTTCGGGCCGGGTCTCGGGGCTAGAAGGAGGGACGGCGAAGGAGCAGCACCATTTTGTGGCGCGGCGAGATCTGGGTAGTGGTGGTGGTGGTGGGGTGTGGCGGGTGGAGGTTGTGGAGGAACCGAGTCGACGCCGAGTTGAGGCGGAGGAGGCTTCCATAGCTGAGAAGCAAGGACTGAGTCAGACCGAGTTGTACAAAACAACCCAAAAAAAAAAAAGAGAGAAAAAGGCAGCTAGATCACATGTCAAGTAGACTGTAGCAGTAATGCTTTTGTTGGTTGTATTTTAGAGAGAGAGAAAGAGAAGCCTTAGCATTAGCAGTTATAAGTAAATGATGGATAGCTAAAAGTAGAGAAAGAGAGAGAGAGTGTGTGTGTGCTATCAGTGTGTTGGAAAGAGTGAAGTTTTGGAGTGTTGTTCGGTAAGTTAGTTTTTGATTTGCTTTTATTTTTATTTTATTATGTTTTTCTTTTTCTTTTTTTATAATTTTTTTTAAATTCCTGGCTTTATCTATTTTATTGTTAGTGGGTTTTGGTGAGCAAAACAAAGAATTTGGAATCTTTCTTTCTTTCTTTTTTTGGTATTTTGTTACTTTTGTTTTTCTTCTTTATGTTTTATTGGAGTTAGAGAAAAGAAAAAGCTTCAGAAAAGTGGCCAACGACTAAAATTGAACTTAAAAACGTACCATTGAATTAAAGACTTTTTCTCCAAAATTATTGGATGTTGTAGGCTGATAGGGCTTAGCAATCTACCCACTGAGTGGAAATGAAAACGACTATAAATAGAAATAAACATAATATTTATTTTATATTTAATAATTCATAAAAAAAGTAAAAAAATGATGTTAGTGATTAACAAAAATTATTCCATTCGTCAGGTTCTTACCTTTCATTTACTAAAAAAGAAGAAGAATTTCATAGTATTGTTCATACCTTCCATAACTTTCTCCCCAATTGTGGAGAGAAAAAAGTAAGCGACAAGTTTTTTTTGCTACCTTATCAATTTTTAATCTTTTCCTCCGATTTCCACCTTACCTAAACATAACATTCTATCGCTTACCTTCAACTCCTGCTGCTTTGCTTCTACTTCGGTAGATTTCCATCGTTACTAAGTACAACATTAGTATACCATGCACCCATTTGAACACATTACCATGCCGCATTGACATAAGGATAATTGGTTCA
This sequence comes from Combretum micranthum, assembly GCA_024138025.1. Taxonomy (NCBI): domain Eukaryota; kingdom Viridiplantae; phylum Streptophyta; class Magnoliopsida; order Myrtales; family Combretaceae; genus Combretum; species Combretum micranthum. Next base: position 671,343 of record JAMXBD010000057.1, read on the forward strand.
TATAAATTTATTATAAGATTGGATTATACAATTTTGATGTTGGACAATAAGTCAAGAGTAATGAACAAATTTGAAGATAAATAGCATCACGTGGAGGAAATGATTAATACTCTCTTTAGTGGACAAATAAAATTTATATGACAACTTAAACTTTTCGTCATATCATTATATTATGTATACCAAACAATGCAGAGTATGAAAATTCTTATCAAATATCATGGAGACAAAAAACAATACAAGTGAATTATGTTGTTTAATATTCCTCGTACAATACTATTCAATTTTTCTTATTTTATCTAGTTTTTACAATCAAATGCTTCCTAGTGTTACACACAGACATATATATATATATATATATGAAAAAAAATTAAAACTCTATACAATTGATGAATGGATGGAACTTAGTTTTACCTAGTTATAAATATGTAGTATTCCAATTTTGTACCCATATGGCATAACAATTAACAAACTCATCAATTAGTTAGTTTCTGCATGAAGATTGTTTAACGTATCTTCTAATCATTAAGTCTTAATGAAAATTTGGATTTTAGCAAAAATCTTGTGCAATTAATAAATGAATGTCTTATCTTGTATTTCTTTTCAAATTGATACTTTAAGAAAAGTCATCTAAATTTAGAAGTTTTTAATAGTTTGCTATGATGGTATTTATTATGCTTATAAAACAATGAGATCGCATTTTTTTGTTGTTGAATTTCCCCTTTTTACAATTAGCTATCCCTTCATTTGAATGGAATAGTTATTTATTCTCTCATTATTCAATATAAAACTACTATCATAGTATTTAGTTGAAGAAAATGCACAATAAATTATTATTACGTAAAATAATGAATACCAATTTATCTCCCTGCACACATAAATTGCCATTTAATAATTTATTTTCAATTTTTTGCCACTAATACCCTTAACTTGAAAATATCACATATACAATTATAATTTTTTGCAATAAAGATAAGGAACATTATAAAAGTTTTACTTTTACTCCAATAGTTACTTGTTTAATTTATATACAAAGTGAATAATATAATAGATATCATGTCTCTACAATATTCCCATTGATTTGGAATTCAATTCCCTCCTTATTTCATATGATGAAGTGGATGAGCCATTAAAGTATATATAACTATTCAAAGTTAAAAATTATAAATTTACTACATCATCCAACTTTTCTAGTCATCTATATTATTAAAGTAACTTTATCCTGCTCATTGAAAACTACTAACCAGTTAAAGTGTAATATAGGGAATTTCTATATAATCATCAATAGATCATCTAATCAATCATCCATATATTGAAATATTTATAAAAAAAATTAATATAATAGATATTTTAATGATTTTATTACAATTGTATATAAATCTGAGCCATTTAATAACACATTAGATAAATTACATAAAAGAATAAAATGCAATGAAAAGAGGCATAGTATTAACTTTAAAATTCCATATTCTAGTTATTGGTGTTGCTATTGAAAAAGACTATGCATGAGGACACCACTAGTCATTGATAGGAATCATGAGATGAGTGTGGTTTTAATGTGTTTTTAAATGGGTGATTTACATCAGAATGAATCGATATGTGATGGTAAGCTCATGTAAGATATCAATGTTTTGAATGGTTTAAAAAAGATATAAACATTTTGTAACGTGAATCAAATAAGATATCAACATTTTGCAAAGTTCATTTGAGGTATTAACATTTGGAACGATTTACAATTAATTTCTTTAGTCTTTTTCAATAATCAATTATAGATACCTTACTTAACGTATGTTGTAAGATATTGATTTTTTTTTTAATTATTTGAAGATATTAATAATTTAAAAGAATATACTTTTTAAATATTAATTTTTTTTATCACTCAAAATATATATTTTAAATAAATTTATCTTTAAATATTAATATTTTTAATGTAATTTACTATGATTTCATTAGTGTTTTGTATATGTTTAAAACCTTTCTCTTAAAAATAAAAAACATTAATTACGTCACTTACGGCGTTAATATAATCGAACCTTTCTCTAAATTTGCGTGCAGACAAAATTACTCAATAATAAGACCAATCAACATGATTATGTTGTTGACGACATCAAAGTCATGTCTCATTTGGCGGACGAATTAATGCGAATCATATATAGATTTGCTGGGTTAAAATCGTGTCTTGTCATCGTTACTAAAATCTTCAGTCCGGATACAGTTTGGACTGATCAACCAAAACATAAATATTGAATATGTTGGATGATCTATTTTTTATTTGTATTTATATTTATATCGAAATAATATGTAAATATATTTTATTTATATTTATATTTTATTTATATTTGATCTATTTGATCTTTTTAGTCAACTTTTTTTATATTTATATCTATTTTTTAATAAATAATTTGTTATAAAAAGTTTGAAAAAAGTATCTATATCTGTCCAGAAAAGCTAAACAAACAGATCCAATTAATAAGCATGTTTCTAGTTTCTTTCAAGTTTCATGAAGGATTAATGGTTGCATCTATCTTGGAATGTTGACTAATTTTCTATTTGGATTGTTGGATTTTTATCTGTATCAGTTTAGTATTGATTTGGTTTGGTTAGTGAAGAAGATATAAGAGGAGAACAATTTCTAGAAAAAGTTTTTCTATTTTCAATATCTTGTTTGTAAAGTATATATATATATATATATATATATATACTGTTGGAATATCTTTCCTACCATTATATTATTAACTTTATATTAATTACATTATTTGACTATATTAATTATATTATTTGACTAGTCTTATCATGCCCCCGCAAGATGGATGGCAGTGGAGTGAGTCCAATCTTGGCCATGAATGAGTGGAGCTAAGAGTGAGCAAGAGGCTTCGTTAGTGCATCAGTGAGCTGATCTAAGGACGAGATGTGGAAGACATGAAGTGAGCCATTTTGAACTTGTTCTCATATAAAATGATAGTTAAGGGCAACATGTTTCATGTGCAAGTGGAAGATTGGATTGGAGTATAGCTTCGTGGCAGTAACATTATCACAATAGATCACTGGATGATGAAGAAGAGTGACACCAAGTTTGGTTAGGATGGAGCAGACCCAACATAGTTCGGTAGCTGTATCAGCAATGGAACGATACTCAGCTTTAGTAGAGGAACAAGCAACTGTTTGTTGTTTCTTAGAGCTCTAAGAGATGTGATTGTGACCAAGATAAATGATGTAAGCACTGATATAGGTGTAATCATCCTTGTTGCCATCCCAGTCGACGTCAAAGAAGGCATGCAAATTAGGAGGAGAGATGCGACGAAGTGTAATACCATGATCTAAGGTGCCACAGAGATATTGAAAAAGCCATTTAACTACATTCTAGTGATCTGTGGTTGGGCGATGCATAAATTAAGAAAGTTTATCTATTGTGTAAGCAATATCTGGATGAGTGAGAGAGAGATATTGGAGACTCCTAACAACAGTTTGATTCTCTGTAGGATTAGTTAAGGATGTTCCTACACTTAAGGTGAGTGGTGGATGGATAGCTAGAGGCGTTGAGATAGGTTTAGATTTAGTTATGAGTTTTGTGAAGAAGATCAGCAATGTACTTCCTTTGACTTAGAAATATACCATCAGTGTGAGGAATGACTTCAACACCAAGAAAGTAGTTCAATGTACCCAGATCCTTAATAGAGAACTGATGAGAAAGTTGTTGGATAAACTTGTGTACAGCTTAGTTGCTACTCGCCTTGATAATGATGTCATCAACATATACTAAGAGATAGATGAGAATGCCATGATTGTTGAAGATGAACAAGGAAATGTCAACCATTGAATTAGTGAAGCCATAATCGAGAAGGAATTGGTGTAGTTCATGGTACCAAGCACGATGCACTTGTTTGAGACCATAGATGGTTTTGCAGAGTTTACACACATAATGAGGATGATCATGATCAACGAAACCTAGTGGTTGAGACATAAACACATCCTCTGTAAGAGTGCCCTGAAGAAAAGCATTATTGACATCAAGTTGTCGTAGGTGCCATCCATTACTAACTGCAAGGCTGAGAACCAGGTGCACAGTAGTGGGTTTGATGACAGGACTGAATGTTTTAGTGTAGTCAACTCTAGGCCATTGATGAAAGCTTTTGGCAACTAAGTGTGCTTTATACTTGTCAACACTCAACAGAACCATTAGGAAAGTATTTAGTGCAAAATATCCACTTACACCTTACTAAGTTTTGGGTAGGATAAGGAGCAATAAGTTCCCATGTGCCATTACGAATGAGAGCATCACATTCCTCGAACATTGGTTTGTGCCACTTGGGATCCTTCATGGCTTGACTGATGGTGGTGGGTTCAAGTATACGTTAATGAAGTTCAGCATTGAGATTAAGCTTTTGGATTGGTTTATGGATGTTGTGTTTGGATGGAGTCATGATAATTTTGGGTGACAAGGGTTGGAAATTATGTATGTTTGAAGAAGGATTAAGTTCAATAGATGAGAGGGGATCGAAGCTAGGTTGTGGAGGAACAATAGCAGACAAAAGGGAAAAATGAACAGCTGTATTGGGTTGCAAAGCTGTGGGGTAGGTGGGGTAGATGTGGTAGAGCTAGAACGAGCAACAAGGGAAAGAGTGATAGAACACCACTCAGACACGATGGAAGAGGAGGCACGAGGAAGAGAGGGATGAGAAGTGGCAAAAGGGAAAACAAATTCAACAAATCGGACATGACAAGATGTATACAAATGATAGAGATGTGAAGACAAAGATATACGCTTTGAGTGGAGGAGTAGCCAATAAAAACACACGGAGAAGAACAGGATTCAAGTTTGCGAGTAGTGTTGGGACGAAGCTAAGGATAACAAAAACAACTAAAACTATGAAGTTTATCATAGTTTGGAATAGTACCAAAGAGTTTGAAAAATGGAGGCACATTTTGAAGGGTGGGAGTAGGGAGATGATTTATAAGATAGACTGTAGTAGTGAAAGCAAACGACCAATACATGAGACGAATAGATGCATGAAATAATAGAGAGAGGCCTGTTTCAACAATGTGTCGATGACAACGTTCTGAGTACCCATTGTGTTCTGGTGTATGAGGTAGAGAAGTAAGATGAGAAATACCATGGACTGTTAAGAAGGATGATAAAGCTTGATACTCCCCTCCATTATCAGAATAAAGTGTTTTAAGAACAATTAAAGAACTTTTCAATAAAAACCTTGTATCGAACGAAAACATCTTGGACATTAGATTTTTTCTTAAGAGGATATAACCGGATGTATTTTGTAAGGTGATCAACAAATGATATGTAATATTTAAAATTATCAATGAATTGAACTGGTAATATCCAAACATCAGTAAAAACAACCTCAAGAGGTGAAGAGGTAGAGAGTGAAGAAGAAGAAAAAGGCAATTTATGACTTTTATTGTAGTAACAAGAATTACAATAGAACTCGAGATTTGAAGAACCAGAAACATCTAAATTGGTTGAAGATAAAATATGCTTGAAAGTTGACACAGATGGATGACTAAGCCTGTGATGCCATGCAGACAAAGTAATTTTGATACTGGAGAAAGCAAGCAATGGTGAGGAAGAGGTTGGCCATTCATAAATACCACCCTTAGTTTGACCTTTAGAAGTATTGTCCCCATGCATAGATCCTTCACATGAAAAGAAGATTGTAAGAATTCAATAGAGGTATTATTGGTATTGCAAAATTGAGAAACGGAGATCAGATTGCGTTTCATAGTGGGAACACATAGAACATTAGAAAGTATAGTAGAGTGACAAGGAGTGTTGAGAGATGTTGAACCAGTGTGTGTAATAGGAAGTCCGGAACCATCACCAATCATAATCTCATACGTGCTTTCATAACTATTGTGAAGAGCAAGATTGTTGAGATAAGCAGTGACATGGTGCGATGCACCACTGTCAAGCAACCATGGATGACCAAAGAGATTGAGTTAGTGACAAGAGCTTGTGCTTGCTAAGGAGGTGTAACATAAGATTGAGCTGGTGTGGTAGGTTGAGGTAGTGATTGTGCATGAGGATATTGCTAGCGAAATAGTGAGCATTATGAAACAACATGTCTCTGTGCACAACACCACTAGCATTTACAAGAAACGATCGGGCCGAGTGGTGTACCTGAGTGTTAGTAGGTTTGGTGGAATGTGTTGCAATAGGGATAAATTGTTGAGATGAACCATTGATAGACCGAGAAGGACATTTGCGGGTAGATCACTGATTTGAGTGCATGTTAGAGAGATGCGCAGATGCTAGTAGAATAGAGGATCTTGAAAATTTTTAAAGAGCCAGCTCTTTATTGATGAGTTTTTTATATAGTTCATCAAAGGAAATGACAGTGTCACGATTATTTACCGCACCTATTACAGATTTATAATTTTCATCAAGTCCTTTGAAGAATTTTTCAATCAAATCTTCTTGATCTAGAGGTTTAACAAGGGCAGTAAGCTCATATGCACAAGTTTTGATAGCTTGCATGTAATCCGTGATAGAAAGAGAGCTTTTAGTGATGTTTTTCATATTATCCTTGAGTTGCTTGATGTGTTCTCAAGAGGGTCGAGCATAAGTATTGGCGAGAGTTTGCCATGCCTCTTGAGATGTTTTTGATTGAGTGATAAATGGCACAATATTTGGTGAAAGAGTACTTATAAGAGCTCGAGATAGAAGTTTGTCCTGTCTTAGCCATGTTTGATATGTTGGATTGGGAGTAATTGTGTTATTAACTGTGATAGTGGCTAATGGAGAAGGATGAGAACCATCAATGAACTTCTGCAGGTCATAGCCGATTAGAATCGCTTCCATTTGGGTTTTCCAAGAGAGATAGTTTGTAGAGGCGAGTTTGATTGAGATGTGAATTGTGATCATAGTTAATGGATTTGAAGATTCTTGAGTGTTTTGAATAATAATGAAAGAGTCCTCGTTTGCCATTGTGAAGGAAAGAAAAAAGTTGGCAGAGATTAAGAACCTATGATGGAAATTTTTACAGAGCACGATCAATGCTTTGATACCATGAAGAAGATATAAGAAAAGAACAATTTCTGGAAAAAGGTTTTTCTAATTTTAATATCTTGTTTGTACATACATAGAGATATATAGATACTGTTAGAATATCTTTTCTATCATTATATTAATTACATTGTTTGACTCTATATTAATTATATTATTTGACTATATTAATTACATTATTTGACTGGTTTTATTACATTGTTTGACTAGTCTTATCGGTTTATGAGTAAAATTGTTGACTTTTGATCAATATCATATCTATATTGATTCAGTATCTATTCAGTTTTCTATTTGTATTATTGGATTTTCATCTATCTTGGATCTGTATCGGTTTAGTATCGGTCTAGTTTGGTCATTTTATGAGTAAAACTATTAGTTTTTCATCGGCATCATATCTGTATTAGTTTAGTTTCTGTTTTGTTTGAAAACGTTGTCAAAACAACAATCCAAACAGGTTTAAACTGAATAGATACTGGATCGATACAGATATGAAATCGATAGAAAAACTAAGAGTTTTACTCATAAACTAACCAAATAGAATCGATACTGAATCGATTCTGAACCAATACTAATCAAATACAGACATGATATAAATAACATCTGACAATCCAAACATATATACAAATTTTTAAATTGCTAATTTTGATAATTGAAGGCACTTTTTGGGCTCATTTATATTATCTATAAAAATTTTGTTTAAAAGATATCGCAATGGGATATTTTGTATTAAAATAGTCCTTTAAAGTATGTGAGAACCTATAATTAATTTAAAAAAAAAATAAAAGGTGTAACGGGATAGAAAATTCTACCATGCTAAAGACAAGTAGTATTTTTTTTCTTGAAAAGCTTAATCCTAATTAAAATCGATAATCTCAAAGTCAAGATAATCAATTGATATAATCGCAAAATTTAGATATCAAATAGTATTGTTATGGAAAATGTTGAAAAAAAAAGGGTTTTAATAATCTTATTAATACAATAAATAAAATAAAAATATTGAAGATTTACATTAAAAACTACAACAACCAATCATAATTATCTTAATCTCACATAGGTAAAATGGTCAAGGGGGGAAAAAAGGGGTTTAAATGGAAAAAGGGCACCTTAGTTGAGAATTAGACAGCAAATCAACGAACGGGGATATTCTTTCTTCTTAGTAACAAGGTTTCCAGCTGCTTTGATATCATGAGGAAACGTCGGCTTGCATTGATGAGTTGGAGCTGACCAGAATCCTAGGCATATCCAAATAGGATTCATGTTTTATAATCAATGTTTCACGGGTCTTGTCAATAATAAATTGGCTGCATTATAATTGACTCTACTTCCTCGAAGAGGTGTTGACGTGATTTTTCCAAATTTATAACTACCTAAATTTTAAAATAAATAATAATACCACTAAACGTTTCCATCTATTAATGATTTGTTTCAACTTTGGTTAGCCGACACTCTTAATAAATAGTGAAATGACACATGTTAATAGCTAATAAAATACCAAAAAATTTAACAATTATGTAAGCAGATCAACACATACAATGTCTAATTAAATAATTAAATAGGCAACTATAATGTATGTGTTAATTTGTCTACTTATGTATCTCATTTTCTAGTGTTCTTTTTTTTTTTTAAATTAGCTACTTGACACATATCACTTTCTTTTCACTAAGAATGCTAACTCAACACAAAGTTACGTTTGTCATTTGAGATAGTATTAATAAATTAAAAACTTTGATTAGGTTTTAAATTAACTAAGAAAACTGATGGTTTACGGATCTATTGAAAATTATTTACACAAATATTAATTATATAAAAATAATTATTAAAATACCAACATAAAATCATATGTATAAAATGCAATTGCCTTTTCTATTAATGTTGCATGTATAATTTGCTTTTGTAGAGTTGGTAGATATGCATTATGCCCTAAATTAACTACTTCAAAGTTTATATAGTTAAGTTTTATACTAGGACAAAGTTTAGATACCAAATATGGTATAAACATGAAGATAAAAAAAAAAAAAAAGAAACATTACGTAGAACCTAGAATTTAGTTTATTTAATTGTACTAGAAGTGTGTATACTATTAGAGTATAAAGGTTTTAGTAATATCAACCATATGATGCTATTATATAGATTTTTATTGGTTAATAAAAAACTTAACAATTAATTGCATATCATATTGGAAAGATATTCCATTTCTTAATTCAAAGCCAAATTTATTTCCAGGTGATTTATACAAAAGTAATGCGTGATGATTCATAAAATTGACATAATTGACTAGCTCATTGGATACATTATTCACAATCTTGAACATATGTGTAATAGAACCACTGCTTCCATCCCTTACCATAGCCACTTTCCTATAATAACTTGTTAAGGAATTTCTTAGGTGCAGCTAATGTCGTGTTTGATATGATGGAATCGTTTAGAATGAAATGGAATAGATCAAATGAATGAAATTGAATGGATTGAATAAGAGAATGACAAATCAATTCCTATATTTGGATACATTCACAAAATGGAATGATTATAAAATATGATTTACTAAAATACTTTCATAATAAATATAGATAATAAATATGTGTATGATAAAAATGTAACTAAAATAATAACAATTAATATAAATGGAATGGAATCACGATTCCAATTCTAACATTGAGAAGACGGAATCGAATTCCTTCTAGAAATTGGAATTATTGATTCTAATGATTCGCGATTCTGGTTTCTAAAAATGCTTGCAAACATTGAGAAAGGGAATGGAAAATATTTCATTATGGTCCATTCTTGTGTACTAAATATGCCATAAAGTTAAAGAATAAACGTTTAATATTATCAAAGCTGCAAACATATGTAACAAAGCAAACACATAAAAGTTTTTCAAAAAATAAAAGGCAAATAAAAAAGCTTTTTTTTTTTTAGGTCCTCAACAAAATTCCCAACATTGACTATTACACACACACACACACTATATATATATATATATATGAAATCCCAATAAGCAATCTAGAAGAGCTTGTCTAAATTTCATTCATGAAAAGTTAATCCTTTTATTTTTACTTAACGTCTTTAAATCTAATCGAATTAATTTCTTAAATAGATTAGGTAAAATCTTTTACATAATAACAAACATATTGATAAGGAAAAAAATTTGAATCTTTAATGTATAAAAAATTTCCCCTACGAGTCAACCGTGTGTTCTACTCCTACCAACTTCAAGCCATTAATAATCCAATACAATAACACAACTCTTAAAAATCAAAAGCGTGCTTTATACTAACAAGTGCACTAGATCGTATATACAAAAAAATAATTCTAGGAATAAAATGAGGTCGAACTCGCATCGAAAATAATTACTATCACTAACCTATACCGTATTATTTAATCAAGAAATCAAAATTCTTAAAATCGTAGTCAACAACTCAACTTAATAGGAGAAAAAAAAAAAAAGAAAAAAAGAAAGAAAAGGTAATAAATTAATATCAAGAATGCAAGAAATTAATATAGAAACATTGTTTCTCTTAAAATTTCATATGTAACGGATTTAAAATAGACTAATTTTATTTTTATATTCTTGGACAATAAGAAGTACTTAATTACATTAGTACCCCTTTCAAGAATGTTAATATTTAACCCTAAGTCCATTAATTGGGAATCACTTATATTGTAAGACTTTTATTATTAGATTTTACACCAATCTGGAAGATTTATTTCACCTTATCGATAGGATTGCATCAAACTCTTGATTAAGTAAATCTAATTATACATGTAATTTATCAATCTAAATGCACAAATAATCAACCTTATACTATTGAAATATCAATTCGATCAAAATAAAGAACACATAATTGGATCACAAGAAACAAACATTGTGTTTGACAACTTTTTGAAGAGAGAAAATGAATAGAAAGAAACGAGGGGAAATGGAAATGAGTGGAAACAAAATAGATAGAATATTTATGTTATGTTTAGTAACTTATGAAGAAAATGAAAGAAAAAAAGAGAAATGAAGTTATTAATTGACAAAATTATCCTTATATAATTTTTTAAAACATTAGTAAGGGAAATTTTACAAGGACATTTTGTATTTACATACGACATACCATTTCTCTCCAAAAAAAAAAAAAAAAAGTTTACAAATACAAGAATTTCAATCCATTTTCATTATCTTCGATGGCTTTTGGTCCACTTCCTCTAATCCAAACAGTGAAGAACTTGTTAAATTTAACTATGAAGGTCACATGGTAATTATAGTGTCGTACAAGTCTAATACAAACAAGTCATATGGTAATTATAGGGTCAAGAAATTGGTTTGAATTTCTTTCTTTATCTTTAAATATCTCCTTAAATTGAAAAATAACTCAGGTAAATATCCAACCCAAGTAACCATTATGATACAGATAAGTTAAATATGTATATAAGATATAAATATGATACATATATTTTTATTGTTTTAAACAAATGTTTGTCAAGAAATAGATAATGATACAAAACTAACAGTTTTACTCACACATTACCAACTAGATACGATACGATACAGAATGATACATTTATAATACAAATAAATTACATATGCATATTAGATACATATTAATACAAATAAAAACCTGACAATCCAAAAACCCTTATTAAATTCATAAGAGCATTGTAAAAATCGACTAGAAAAACTAGTATAACTAAGCACTATCATCTTGCTATGTCTTTCAAAATCTCCATTACATTATCATATAATTCATTCACTCTTATTTATTCCAAAACTCTTGTTATGCAAAATTTATTGAATTAAAGCACTTTTTAAACAAAAATTAATATCCATTAACACTTTCTATGGTTTGAATATTCTCATGTTACTTGTTGGGATGGTTGAAGCAACAATGATTCTAATGATTGTATAGAATGGATGAGCTTCTTTTAATATGTAGTGAAACTTGAAGACCTCCTACTGACTAATGTATGCTTCTAGATCTAATTTTGGTAAAGAGTCACAACAAACATGTTTTCCGTTTTTTCTTGCTAAGATAATCTTTGGTTGGAAAATAAGTATGTGGAGCCATAATAAACGTTGTTTCATATTTTGTAGCATCACGACAATGACAAATAAGTTCCCCATATGTGGTTCACTTATAAGAAAACTGGATTTTAGAGATAAAATTTTTGTTTTAAATATAAATTTTTATGCAAAAATCATTATTGATTATTTTATTTGTAGACATATTAACTATTTACTAATTTTTATGTGAATGTCAATTTTCTTATAGTGATTTCTTTTCTTTAAATATATCGAGTTATAACTAAGCTTTCAAATCTTGATATCCACAAGTGATTCACTATAAGAAAATTGTGTTATAAAGACAAAATTTTGTTTTTAAATGTAAATTTTTATCATGAAAATCATTATTGCTAATTTCATTTGTAGAGATATATTAACTATTGTACTAATTTTCTGTTGAATGTTAATTTTCTTGCAGTGATTTCTTTTCTTTAAATATATTGACCTTGTAACTAAGCTTTCAAATCCCAATATCTCGTAGGTCCTTAATGCATACAAAATACTATTCAACCAATGAATTAACAAGCATTATAAGGAGTATTGTATGGAAATCCCAATCATTATCTAAGTAAAAGTTGATATTAAATTTACAATGTGAATTAATAAGCATGTTAGACAACAATATAAAATATTTCATGAGATAAGGCATATCATACAACACATAGGCTATTCACTTTAGTGGAATTATGATTATTTGTAATTTGATTATAGTAAGGTTATTTATGGAATGGTACATGTAAGCAAGTGTTGAATTGCGATTTCTAAGTCCATGAGTCGAATCCAACTGTTGAGCTTGTAACTAAGCTTTAAATCCCTCTATCCTAGAGGTCCTTAATGCATACTAAATACTATTCAAACAATTAATGAATATTGTATTGAAATCCTAATCTTGATCTAAGTAAAGGTTGATATTAAATTTACAACTTGAATTAACAAGCATGCCACACAACACTATAAAGTATTCCATGGGATAAGGCATATCATACAATACACTTAGTAAATATTTCATCCAGTAATGAAATGGGACTTTTTGGTATCAAAACACTCCGTAAGAGAGACTTAGATAAACTCTTATTTTCTCTTAATTTATCTCTAAAAATGTTGCTATACACAATTAATAGTTGAATTTATAACAAAAAAAAAAAAGATGATGTTATATTGAAATTACAAAATATTTTTACCAATTCAAAAAATTACAATCATTAGTTCATAAATTTAAAAAAAAAAATAATCCACCTAAGAAAAGAAAAACTAAAAGTTGTTCCTCCGAGACTTACTAAACTTGCTGCTTGTTAATTGTCATAAGCACAGCAAGGGACTAAGTCAAAGGACTCGTACCTTTGAACTACGAAAGTCAAACCTTTACATAAGCTTGTAAGCCCATGACCGTACGGATACGCGCACTAAACTCTAGGGAGCAAAAACACAGATTCAAATATTCAATCACCATAATACATTGTCGGCTCCTCCGCTGCGCCTCATAAAATTTCAGCACAGTAAAATTCCAATTAAATAAAAAATATAATAAAGATGCTACTATAATATTTATTTGATATAAAAATTAATAATTATTAAAATAAAAATAAAAATGTCAAAATAGAAATATTTATAATAAAACTTAAAAATAAATCATTCAATGATAATTCACGTGTATTCTAAAATGAATTGTTATTTATTATTTTACATAATACCAATTCATTATTAGTAGTCATTCCTTTCAAGTAAATACTATAATAACAATTTTACGTAGAAGAAATGATAATGAGTAACTATTTATCTTAAGTGGACGTGCTACATATATATATATATAATTTGAATGAGTAATAGATAAGTATTAATACATTTTAAATAAGTGATAGAATTGGTGCATAATCTTTATAAAACTGTCCACTTAAAAAAAGAATTTACTAATTTTCACATATCTTTGATCATTTTATGTTACGCTGAATAAATCTTTTATACTAAGCACATGCCAGGTCACACATCTCCACAGTAACTCAAGTACAATAATGCTTCACCATTGCGTCACATGCTCAATCACAACTCATTCACAATGGTGAACCACCTGTAGGCCATGTGAGTCCATTTGGATGATCTGTTTTTTATTTGTATTTGTATCAAAATGATAAGTATAAATATGTCTGATTTACATCTAGATTTTATCTATATTTGATCTTTTAATGAGAACTATCAACTATTTTTTATCTATATCTAACTTTTTATAAATAATTTATTAGAAACAAGTTTAAAAAAAGTGTCTGTATTTGTAAAAAAAGTCAGACAAACAGACATGGGTCCTTTAAAATGCTGCTAAACTATTTTAATAACTCTTACATTTTACAAACATTTACACTCGCATCTTTATATTTATTTGTTATATTTTATTTAAGTGGGTCTCATTATAAACAATATATATATATATATATTAAATAGATACTAGCAAACGTGAATCGGTAATAAGTATGCAAAAATTAAACTTGATACAATAAAACTTGAAAAAGGAACATAATTATTATAAATTAAACCATATAAATATTGAATGATTTAAAATAACGTAGAAAAAAAATCTGAAAAAAAAAAGAAATGAAAAAATAAATACAGTAATATGAAAATTATATAAACATCTAGCAACTTAAAAAAAAAAAAACAAAAACAAATATCCTTGCAATCCCTTCGAAGAAAATGGCGATTTCCATTCAAAAGGTTGAGGGACAGATAGGGATAGGAAGAGAGTAGTTGCCGAAACTGGATTGCCTTATTTGTATGCCACTGCTATGATAACTATGAAATGATAATGAAGATTAAGAAAATTTTTGTTCATTTAATTAGTAATTTATTTTTGGAATTATTTGCTTAATATAATAAATAATATTATAAAAAATTGCAAGAAATAGATTTTTTTTTCTTTTTTTTTTTTGCCACCGCAAGAAATTGATCTTGCAAGTAGAGGTGGGTAGGATGGGCTGGGCTATCCTGCTTTAGCCCAAGGGTTAAACAAGTCGGGTAATTTGACCCACTTTTAGATAGGTTAGAATTTCTTGGGCCGAGCCCACGAAGATATATATATATATATATCAGTTTCTAAGTCAAAATCCATGGAGATGGAGCGATAAAGATGCTTTTTATCCTTGAAGTGCAAAGCTTTTGTAGCTCAAGGACATCATCAGTAATACATTCCAGGGTAGCAAAAGTTGGCCACTTATAAATGGTAGTCCTCCCATTAAGTTTGTAACACATAACATAAATCTCGCATTCAAGAAAATAGGCGATTTGTCTATATTTTAATTAAGCAACTAACACCAACACGATACCCATAATGATGGCTCGTAAATCATCATGACTGAAAAGAGATAAGCTGTAAATAAATACATGGCTCGTGTATGGATATATACTTGTCTTTCTTCAATTTCCATTCACTAGCTTTGGGCTGGTAATTGGTATTACGTCCGATTAATAGCTTTTGCATAAATAAAGCAGGTGTTGTGCCAGTGAGTTAATCAACTTTGTATTACTTTCATATTATATAGTCAAATTTTATATTTTCCAACTATGTAATCTATTCGTTGACTTGATTTCCTCCATATGCATGGTGTCGATGACCAAATAAATGATATCTCACTGAGTTGCTTAATTAAGTTTGTTATCAATTATCTAGTCTTTTTTAACATAAAAACAATACAGTTTCAATTAGATGAAAACGTGGGTGCATCAGCGCTACAAGGTGAAATACAAGCATTTTTCTTCTTTTATTTGTTTATTTATTTAGCATTAGCTCGCGGTCAGTCTTGTCTATCACGGGCTAACCTGCTTTAACCTACAAGTTAAATGGGCCAGACTAATTTAGTTCGGTTTTAAATGGGCTAAAAAAATTAATCATGATCCATTTTTTTAAAGCGGGTAAATATAGCTCATATGCCCAATCTAGCTGCAAGCAACACAACAGTAACTTCATGTTGCTTTTTTTTTTTTTTTTTTCCTATAAAGATAGAAACTGGAAGAAAAAACAAAGTCATTTTACATCTCATAAATAAATAAATATATATTATTAGCTGCATTATTGTGTGTCAGTGTGTGACTCTATAAGTTCATCCTAAGCTAGGGTAACCGTGCAATAACTATATCTAACTTAATGGAAAGGGTGAAAACTATAAATCACTACCGACCGACTCTGATATAATTAATTCTCTCCTCATTTATATTGGGTTTGGAAGGAGTGAATCAGTAGGGAATGATTTAGGAGGAGGAAAGAAAATAAGAAGAATTAAATTTTATTTTTTTATTTGTTTTTAAAAAAAAATACGATGGGAAGAAAAATGGATGAAGTATTTTCTCTTACTTTTATCGTTTTTTTTATCTCTCCAGAAGGAGAGAATTAGGAGGGAAATGGTAAAATTTTTTAAAATTACTGTTATATTATTCTTTCGTAAAATTATTATTATCCTTTAAAGGTACAAAAGTAATTTATTATATTTTATTTTGTATTTTATAATAATTAATATTCCATCCAGTTTCCTTCTTTTCTTGATCCAAACACATGATGAGATTTAAATTCTTCAATAATTCATCTTTTCCATTTTCATTCATTTCGCAATCCCTTTCTAAAGCATTCCATCCTACTAAACTTAAGAAGTGTTAAATATATATCATGAGCCAACAATGTTCAATCATATATTTGGTTTCCAAGATAATTTTGACTTGATAAATTTATAGAGGTTAAAAACAGCAATGAGTGTGTTCAGTGACCCTGCTTACTTTCCTTTGAACACTTGGGCTTGTTTAGATTGTTAGTTTTTTATCAGTATCGGTTTATTATCAGTTCGGTGTCAGTATAGGTTCAATATTGATTCAATTTGGTCAGTTTATGAGGAAAACTATCAATTTTTCATCAGTATCATATCGATATTTATTCAGTATCAGTTTACTATCTGTTTGACACCAAAATAAACAAAATGATACCAAAACGACGAACCAAAAAGGCCTATAATTGGAATATCTTTCCTTCAATTTAGTGAGAATGATTTTAATCGTACAATACAATGTGCTAATATAAATATCCATGTTCCCTTTAGATATGTATTTACTCTCTCTCTCCATACATAGATACCCCATATTTTCCTAATAAATCTTAAATATATAAATGTATATATTTTAGTATGTAATAAAAGTAAAATGTTGTATTAAACCCAAAATCAAAAATTTTGATATTTTGAGGCATGAAAATTTTATTTTATAAGCCTTAGAGAATTATTCAGATTTAATATAATATAATTTTATTTTATATTTGAATTAGGATTCATTCAAATAGCTCGTTATGGGCTAATTAATTTAAATAAACGTATATTATAAGCTTTAAGATAATATTTTGTGCAAATATAAATAAGAAAAAAGGCTCATGGCCTAATAGTAACACCTACAATGCACACATTAAAGGTCTTGGGTTTAAATCTAAGTGAAAGCACAAAATGCCTTTTATTTTTGTCATTTCAGGGGATAGGTGGTAGCATAATAGTGCATCACATTAGAGGTCTTAGGTTCAAATCTAAATAAAGTCACAAAGGGCCTTTTATTATTGTCATTTTAGGGGACACATGGCAACACATGAGTGGGTCACATTATGCTGACATCATGATGACTAAGCTCATCTTCTTCCTTTGGCTAAAAAGAACAATCCAATGTAGCTACTTTTAGGCTTTTCGCCATTTTTGCTTCGCATTCTCACGAAGTTGATGATGAGATGGCAAAGTAGACACGAAAATACTTTCTAATGATACCAAACTTACAAATTAATGTGAGCTTTTGCTACGTTAAATTGAAGAGAGAAAATTGAGAAAAGTCAAGTTGCGACTTTTCTAAAAAGTAATAATTTGATTTGAAATTTATTTTTTTAGGCAAATAGAAAGATATAAGAAGATTCCAATTCATACTTAAGATATAAATATCAAGTTTAATTGGATTCTAACCCTCAAATTTAGTAAAAATATCAAATTTGTGCTAAAATACTCTAGAAACACTAGATCTAAAATTACCTAAAGTGACAACTTCTAATGTTAAATTAAAACCTTAGCTAACATAAATATAACACATACATCCTTACCCTGGGAGGAATTCCACTCAAATTACTCATATTTTTTAAATCGTGTTCTTGAACTATATTTAGGGTTTCGAAGATTTTGTCTTCGATTTATTGTTTTTAAGGAGATTTTGAAGAAATTCAAAGGTATATGAAGCTTCAGGAGGTCAAGATCAGTAAGTTGGTGGTCTTGATTCACTCTGAATAAGCCTTGTCGACTGCTACTGCAAAGCTACCACCGCCACCACGCCCCCTGCTTCAAATGTCTCTCACCAGTGTTTCTTAGCTCGAATAGACGCCAGAGGAGTCTTCCGTGTCCTTTCTTAGCCCCGTCTGACGTCACCACTAGTCAAAAGTGCCGCTAGATTGGCGGTTTCAGGTATTGCCGACTGCTTGCCCTTGTTTGTCCTACCGGAGCTCCGATCACTGACCCGACCCCGACCTCTTAAACCTGTGCCTTCCGCTTGTCTAGGTAAGTTATTCCATTTTTTATTTTATTTATTTATTTTATCTTACTTTCAATAATAATAATATATAATGGATGAAAAGTAATATAGATAACAATGATGTGATATGCATGTATGCTTTTAAGACCATAATATTAAAAAAATAATAATCTAATTATTTGTTTTATTAAAATCTACGAATATAGTAATTAGTCCTAATAATAATAAACTAATAATAACCATAGTAAAAAAAAATATTTTTTATTTTATTGTAATTTTGTTATGATAGTAAACGTAGTAAATTTGGCAATATAGGTTAGTTTTATCTTTGTGGTAGTTGAATATTTGAGCTATGAATATTTTATGATAGTGGATGTAATTGCCAATCAAGTTAACATTTTGTCTTGTTATATTGGTATGGTCGATATGATATTACTTATGATGATAATGCATTAACTATATTGATTTAATGATAAATAGGAATCTTGGTCTTTAACAATACGTGGAATGATTTGATGATGTAGATCATGTTGTAACATGTATCGTACTTGTTTAAAGGATTTTCCACACTTAGAAAATTTTGATTTTTATGAAACTGTCAAAACTTAAATTGATTGGTAGGATCCATATAAAAAACAATTAGCTTTGGAAGGTTTAAAAAAATTTAATAAACTTAAAGTGAAAAGAATTTAATAATTAAAATTAATTAACAAATTAATTTTGAAAAAAAAAACTACATGATGTCTGATATCAAATAGTAGGTACTTAGACATTTAATAGACAACTTAAAATATGAAAAGAAATTTCATTTTTCTTATTTTGTGGATATTGATGTGATCGAAACAATTCTTGTCAATATTGTTGTTTTCATTTTTGTAAATTAATTGATAAATTGGTAAATTCCTTGTAAATATCATGCAGTACTAAATTTTAGGATATTTTAAAGGAATGATTTGCAATTAGAGAACTAAAGGTGATAACTATTGAGTTTTAATATGATATCTCTATACTTATAAATTTCTAGTTATTGTTTTAAAAAAAGAAATTTTTGGTAGATAAACAGTTAAATTAGAATCAACATACTCATTAATCCTAATTTGATATTTTTTTCTTGACTTTAATTAAGTGGTGGCTCCAAATTTTTTACATAAAGTAAATTTCTTCTAATTCTTAGTAAAAAATTTAGATTAAATGCGTTACGCTTTAGTGTAAATCGAATTTAAAAAATTAAATCAGAAATCAAAATTCAAGGTTGATCATATATCTTGAAAATTTTCAAATAAGAAAAAATTCATATAATTCTCATAATATTATTTGAATGAATTATAAATAGACCTCTTGTATTTGCTTTTATATGCGCTTAGCCATCTTATTATCAAAATCGTAAACTTACACCGTTAAACCACTAGAAAAATACTTTTCAACTCCTATATAACTTTTTCTTTTTCTTTTTTTTTTTTTATAGTTTTGGTGGCTTTTATTATTTTATCCAAGGGAAAACAAATAAAACAAGATTTAAATACACTTTTTCAAAAGATCCGAGTCTAATTACATCATTTCAATGATAACAAGATTATGCGCATATAAAACAAATATAAAGGAATGTCCAAGTAAGTTTATCATCATCATCATACTACTATTATATATGTATATATATGAAAAAGATAAAACGCTGTTAATAAAAATTTTTCATTCATATAAATAGTTAATTCCATAAGAATTATGTTTATTTTCTTATTGGATAAATTACACCATAAGATCATAATGTTTGGAAGTAAGTTTATTTTAGGTTAAAACATTTTAAAAAGTTTACAAGAGATTCTAACATTTGAAAAAATGTCTTATGAGATTTAATTAAATATGTTTTATATTGATACATATTAATGTGACCTTAAAAGAAGGGTTTCTTAAGTTTTAATTAAATATTTCTACTGTTGATAGGTACCTATGGTAACCTCAATTGACCCAATTTCCTAAATACTATGATTTAAAATGACCTTACCCAAATATTGTAACTTAAAATGAATCTATTCATTAAATATTATAATCTCTCTTAAACTTTTCGAGCTGTTGAGACGTAAAATAAACATTATTATTTCCCGATATAGTCCACGCTTTCCTTGTTTGATCCTTTCGTTCTTGGAAATGCTAGTGCATTGTCTAGGGATGCAACCGGGTCGGCCATCAACGGGTTTCCAACCCGTCCAATTCAATAAAAACTCAAAAGGATAATATGGTCGGGTTTGGACATAGATAAAAAACCCTGTAGGGTATTAAGGTCGGGTTTGGATACTATTAAAACTAAATGGATACTCACTCGACTCATTCGTCTTAATAAAAAAAAATAGCAATGTAAATACATTTACTAAATATAAACATAGTAACATGCTATATTTAAAAACAGGTTGGCAAAGAAAAGGTGAATTTTTATATTATTAAACTATTATTTTATTGGCTTAAGCCTGCTGAACCATTGAAAAAAAAAAAAACAATAAGCAAGGTGGGTTCAGATTGATAATTTGGTGAGTAATCAGATAGGTAATCGGGTTGATAGTCAGACGGATAATCAGACGAGTGGCGGATTTTAGAGTAAATCCTATAGGGTAGATTTGGATATAGAAGGAAATCTTATAGGGTTATAGGGTTGGATTTGGTATACCTTATAGTATAGTGGGTTTGGATTCATGTGATCCATCCAAAACCCGATCCGATTGCATCACTAGCATTATCCGGTAATAAACCTCCTAGATCACAGGCATAGGTTAAAATAAATGAATAATATATTCCAAATCGTTTCTAGTATGGCCATCATTAGGCTGGCAAAAAGCATTCCACATATGTGGACCAAGTAAGTTTAGCATATGCCTGAGTTGCACGTAGACATCCTTTGCATCTTCCGAGTCGAAAAGAAGACAGACAAGGGCAATTATTCAAGCATAATCATCTGATAATAATACTGTAATTGGAAAAAAAAAGAAAGAGACCCACATGATTAAAATTTTCGTATTATCATATTAGTTCAACTTTATAGATGCCTTTTCCGATGATTTAGCGTAAGCATGAATTAACGAGATTGAAAGCTCGAGATACTAAAACCAATTAAAGATTTTAAGAAATGTATCTTATGATAAAATATAATTGGTGAAGTATGATACTTCTACAAGATATGGCTTAATATTATGTATTACCTACGATATCTCACTTTTAATAATTTTTAGTCTAAAAAACCTCAGATGGGCTAAATAAATGTAAAAACCTAAACTTGAGATATTTATAATCTGCTACATATCCATAATATGAACACATAAAGAATTGAAATTCATTAAAAACCACAATTATAACTAGGGGTGGACGTCGATTAGTTTAATTTGATTTCTACTAAAAATTGAACCAAACGATAAGTTTTTTTTTTCCTATTCCAAACAAAACAATTAAAGAATGGTTTAATTCGGATTAAAATTTTTTCAAACCTTTAAATAACAGTTTGAGTTTTGAATTAAATCAAATTCTAAGTAAACGAAAAAAAATCATAATATTTTACATTTATATGAATATTCAAATATTTTAATTACTCTACAAGATTCAAATATCAAATAACAAAATACTTCATAAGTTCATTACGTTTATAATCCATAATCTTTCATAGAGTTATTTGGTTCGTAATCAATCATTCACCAATAAAGTACATTCACTAACTAATACATAACAAATCATAATTTATAATCTTCTATAAAAATATCCATTCAATAATTTACCAACAATTTAGCAAAAAAAAAAAAAAGATTTTATATCAACAAAAGTTATCCATTAATAAAAGTGATATACTAATAAAATACATTGAATAATTAATACATAATTAGAGTAATAACTATATAAACAAAGTCGATACTTTATGAGTTAAAACGATTAATAAAAAAAACAACATATAGTCGTAAATGGAAGAATATATCTTGAACCTAAACTATAATTTAAAAAAAAAAAAGTTGATATCAATCAATATTCACCAAATAATAAATATCATAATGAAATTATAATAACATATATGACATTTAATTAATCACTATAAACCCCTAAAATTTTAGATAATTACAAGTAAACCTTAGAACCGGAAGTCAAACCGGATACCCTAAAATCAACTTAGGTTTGCCCTAAAGAATTAGAGTGTTTAGATCGGGCAATCTCGAGTGCGAAACTCTAAAACAATAAAAACGAGTTAACCATGGATTATAGTTCTAAATAATGTCCTATAACCCAAAAAGATCATATTTGCTCAAAACTCATTCGTTTTAGATCTGGAGGGATCAATTTTCAAAAACGAGGTTCCAGCCTACGAAACGGTAAAAATATTCTAACAATGTATCTAGGATTATAATTAGATGATGAATCATAAAATATTAGCTTTATAATTTTTCAGCTTTTAAAAATATTATATCTAGCTTTATTACTAGTATTTTAATTGTTTAATCTACTATTCATTTACTATTCACTACTATTCATTACTACTCCTTTATTTCTACTTTTTCTTACAACCTATATCTGACAACTTACATACCTATCTCTTACATTTTTTTTTTTATAAAACTTTATACATAACTTCTCTTACACTTCATTTACTTTTTATTACAAAAATACAAAATTAATCAATTTTTCTTCCTCCTCTCTTCATGAAACCAGCGCTACTCCCTCTCTCTACATCTTTTTTTTTCTTTTTCAATTAATTTTATTACATTTAATTTCTCTCCATATTTCTCAATAAATACCATCTCTCCCTTCACTTCTTTTACACATCTCATTTACATAACAAAACTCTACCAAAATCCCTCCACAACTCTCTTCCCAACAATTTTGTCCAAAACTCTATTCTTTTCTCTCTCGAAAAGAAATTCACCAACATCCACAATTTGTTTTTCCATCCATCTACCTTAGGAAAAAGTCCTAAACCTTCTACCTTCTTCATGTTAACATGATATGAACTTATTGTGTGTTTTGATTTCTAAAAACCTCATGAACATTATGCTAGGGAGGAAATCATAAAAATAATAATTTGTTCATGTCTTTTTCAAACCACATTCATTTATGATTTTTGTTATGTTATTATCTTGTTCATGCTATTAATCTAACTTCTGATATGTATTATGTAAACTATAAGTATATCTATACCTTTTGAGCTTAAAGCTCACTAACCTCACATCTTATTATGCTCTTGTTATTATGCTTGTGCTATTATGCTCTTTTCTTATATTGCTCATAATAATTAAGACTAGTCATTCTAGTCTTAGACCTGTTCTCATTAAGTCAAAATTTTTCTTTCTTTCTTTCTTTCTTTCTTTTCTTTTCTTTCTTTATGGAACTTATCCATTTTAAGTTCCAAGCCTTGATACAAGCTAAGACTTCCATATTTTTGCTCTTACATATATATGTTATTTGATTCTTTATATATTTTATATTCTCTATATTAGTTATTCTTATAGTTACAATACCGTATTCATGCATGATCTTAATGATGTTGTCTTAATAAAATTTTTCAAGAAAGTAAAATGTAATTCTTTTTTTTTTTAATAAAATAGGACTAAACTCTCTATAAAAATAATTTCTAACACTTAGGATAAAATTTCCATTTAAACTTAGGATCATGATTCAACAACATCCTTTTCAAAAATTAAATAGGCTCATTATAAATTTTGGTAATTCGTTATTATGCAAATTTTCTCTAAGACTTATGATGATGGTTAAATTACACTCTTTTCAAATACTAAAATAATTTATTGTTAATTTAATATTAAAATAATTCTTTGTTATGCAAATTTTTCTTAAAAACTTATTTAGATGGTTAAACCAACACTTGATAGACACTAAGAATAAAACAAAATTTTCAAGTCAAGTTAAAATCAACTCACTAGTTTAAGAACCTACTTAGAAAATAAAAATTTGCCAACAACATAAAGAATCAAGTTTATAAATTATAAACTTTTTTTATGAAGTTAAAAGAATATACTTATAATAAGAAGACACTCATTTGAAACAACTTAAAATATTAGTTCCTTCTAACAACTTGAAGAAAAAATTTGTAAACTTCATTTTTTCAACTTCTAGAATAAATTGTTTTGTGAAAAAAAAAATTCATTGTTGGGACAACACCACTAGAATCATGCATATAATATGGGTATATATATATATATATATATTCGAAAGATTTTTCAATTATATAAATATCTATGTGTTGCTATGAAATTTTTGGATGAAATAGAATTTAGAAAATTACAATTTGAAGGTTGGAATTTTCGTGTCAAAATTGTACTGACCCATTTTTGAACCCAAATGACTTCAAATGTCAAAAATAACCTTTGAAATAGATAATTTTTTTGAGTAGGTAGAAAACGACTACTTATGCACGAAATTCCGAGTTAAAATAAGCAAGTTAAGACCCTTTTAAGTTAGAATTTCCATAAATCCAATTTTTACCGTAACTAGACGATAGAATTAGCAAATTTAAGTAGAAATTCTATGGAATACTCATTTTGAGTATTTTTTTTATTTAGGAAACGAGGAGAATAATACTTTTTATTTAGAAGACTATTTTGATTAGGGAAGCTATTTTCGAAACATGGCTAAGTGAATTTACTTCCTCTAATTTTCATACTCATGATTGTGCTTGTAATTTAGTGTCACTAGAAATAAGAAAATATTAAAAAAAAAAAAGAAGAGAAGTGCATGTGATTTGAAATGTTTGGTGAAATATATACTGAGTATATCATGTCTTGAATTGTTGATAATCAAATGTATGATTTATTATCATATTGAAGTGTCTGTAAATTGTATGGCTACCTCTAAGATATTCTAAATTACATGCCAAGAGCTTAATAAATTGATTCATGCACATCACGTAGTAAGTTTCATTGCATTCGTTATTATATATTTGGTGGGGTAAGTGCATAATAGTGGTGGTCAGCATAACCAGTAATATCTGCATGTAGCGAGTAGTAGCCAAAATGATCTATAAAGTAGTGAGTAGTAGCTGATATGACCTACATGTTTTTTATGGTAAGTAGTAGCCAGTAAAAATTATAAAATTTATTTGCAAAAATTTTGGCCATAATTGGTCGGTATACCTAACCTAAAATGAATGGCGTAAATTCATTCAACATATGATTCCTAAAAACCATATGTCTTATTTGCTCATGTCTTTGATGCATCACATATGCTTGTTTAATTATAACTTGTTTGATAATTGTTTCGAGTATGATAACCTGGGAATCCTCTCACTAAGTTAGCAAAGCTTACACCCCTCTAGATTTTTGTTATCGTAGGACCACTTGCTTCTATATTCAAGATCACCATGTATTCGAGTAAGATTTCTTTTAGGGAGTTTTAGGGGGAAATTTAATCATGGACTCTAGATTGGACTTCCTTTAAAATCTTTTGGTGATAATATTTAATTTTATGTAAAAATTAGTTTTAATTTTGATCCTTAGAGATTTGAGTAGTGGAATACCCCTAAGTGGATGTAAAGACTTTATAATTTCTATATCTTGTGGGTAAATATTTTATGTAGATGCTTGCATGCTTTATATTACTTGCTCAAACTACACTTCCCATTTGGTCTTGTCGTGTTGTACGCCTTACATATAATATCGAGACTTTCGCACAACTAAGGTAGTCATTCTTAAGTCTTAATATTGTATGTAGCGGACAATCACATTTAGGATACCCTTGGGGCGTGACAATCACCAACAAAAAATTTTTAGTGCTCTAAGTTTAGAGTCATTTACAACTCATCATATGTTCCAATTACTTGCATATATGATAATGTTTGGAAATTACTATAAACCTCAATAATTAATTTATCACTCAACATCACACTTCTATTGATACTCCATATATAAATATGTTTACACATAGCGCACTCCTTAGCTGAGGAGTAATAAAAACACCACACAAACATGACAAATACTACATGGCATCTAAAGTCCTCTAGACATGCTAACAACCAATATTAGAAACCATGTGATCAATGGAATTCACAAATATCTAAAGTACAATCATATACAAACTAGAATTCCTTGTCTTCAAAAGATCAACAATATAATAGTAATTAGCTGGGCAATCTACTCTACTGGCGGCCCCATATCAACAAGAACATAATATCTAATAAGTCAAACTTCATAAAAGTATCATTTGTACTTGAAAGAGAAAAAGGAATGAGTTAGAACTTAGCATAATGCTACCACTACCACAAGCATATGCACATAAGCAAACAAAATCGCATTCGAACAGACAATTGATGCAACGAACATTCATTTTATTATGTTTGAACTTAAGCCCATAGAAAGCAAAGAGATAACTCAGTTTCTCAAATACGTTTATTATAATATATATACATATACGATTATGGGTATTCCCCAACATCCATGAGTTAAAATCTAGATACCTTTAACCATCTCTAGGTGCAACTCCATGCAAGGATAGTATCACACAAAGATCATCAAGATTGCATATTAGTATCACTAGTACTTGATCCTGGTTCACTAACCATGGCCAAGCATATGCAAAAATCATTTATTAAGCCAAGTTTCATTATATTCATTAGTTTACTAACCATCTAAGAAAGCACATTGAGCACACAAGATAATTCATGTACCTAAGATAATGATTTGTCATGAACTCTAGAACCCCTTAACCCGAGTTATAAAGTAATTGAAGTATTGAGAACCATTTACACTTCCAAACTTCCTTAATTTTACACCACTCTTCGCGTTTTAAAGAAATGCAAAATATTAATTTGAAATAATACTTTAATAATTGATTTAATATTACCTAGGTTCAAAGGTATTAGAGTAATTTAAATCTTAAAGGAAAAAAGTTGAACAAGTTCCAAGTGCTTTTAAGAAGGAAAAATGTGAGTTTGAAGAAGTTGTGCTAAACACGAGTTAAACACGTTATGTTAGAGGCCATTTTCAAAACAAAAGCATAAAACAAGTTGAATACAAGTTGTATTCCAAGTATGTTATAAATAGAAGAACAACATAACATAATATAAGTTCAAATATTGGTCGTGTTCAAGTCATGTTTGAAACAAAACCATTATATGATATAATATGGGTTCAAACAAGGTGATGATGTTCAGCTCTTGTTTCAAAAAAGAAAAAAAAATTATATGATATAACACTGGTCCCAATACGGGTCGTGTTTAACTCGTGTTCACCTGGACGAAAACTTTTCTCGATATTACAAACCCACTTTCATTTTAAGCATCAAACTTACATCCAATCATTGTTTATACTTCTGTGAAAACAAAATTCCCATCCAATCTCATCGTATACAGACATAAATGCGAAAATCAACAATAGAACTTCAAATATTTACTACGCATATTGAATTCTTTGGATCAAGAGTACCAAAATTCTTCACCTAACGATTAATAATTTGAAATCTTGAAAAATTATCGCTTCTCTTGTACTTAAACCTAAAAAATAACTAAAAGGGCAAAGCATTAAGGTTTATGGCTTGCTTTCCATAAAAATCATCAAATTCAAAAAAGATTTGGCTTACGTTTATGGTTTCTATGACAAAAATTTGGTGTAGAGAATAATATTATATGGAGAGGGAAAAATAATTGCCAGAAAATGAATGACACTTTGATTTTGAAAGAAATTAATATTTTTATAATAGTTAAGGTAGGTAAAATGACTTCTTTACCCCTATTTCAAATTTTATTATTTTATAAAATTAGGTTATTTCGAAATTTATATTTACAAATAAAATATTATTATATTTTTTCAAAATAGTTTAATTTAGTTTACCCCTCTAAACCGTTTACTCCTCTAAACCAACTATTAATTTGGATTGGTTCATATTGTGATTTTTTGAATGAAATTGTTAAAAAACTATGCTTTTTGTTTGATTTGGTTGATTTTTTTGTCCACCCTTAATTATAACAATAGTTACTTCAAACTAATGGTTGGCACGAATTTGTTTGGTTCGGTTTTTATTTAATACCAAACCATAATTTATGTTTTTTCCCTCAATCTCAAATTTAACTATTAAATAATGGTTTAGTTCGGATTGAAAATATTCCAAACCATTAAATAAAAGTTTAGTTTGGTTTGAATTATGGACTAAATCAAAATTCTAATTAAAAAAATCATTTACTCTAGTTTTGTAAACTTATGTTAATATATAAATATTTAAAACTAAAAGAAAAGGAAAAAAAAATTGATACTCATTGCTAAACATAGACATCAACCTATTTATTTTTTTTATAGGAGGTTATTGATAAAGATTAATATGAAAATAATCAACATTGTTGTTATATAAAGAACATCGAAGTATATATGTATACATATATAGTTCAAATGGGATAAATTGCACTAGAAAGTATCATGTTTATTATTAAATCAATTTAAGGTATCGATGTTTTAAGCAATTAAAAAGATGACTGAATATTTTGCAAAGTGTTCAAATGAGATATCAATATTTTGTAAAGTTCATTGTGGATTCAATTGATTCCATTATGAGATTCAATTGGGGTTTATGAATACAACTAATGAAATTGGCAACAACATGCAATTACAAACTTAAGGCTTAAGTCTACCATATGTTCACAAACTAGCTTAGTTCTACATTATAGTATTTAGGTCCTCAAATCCCTGAAATCAACACTGTACCTATATATGCATCGATCCAATTTCCTTAGCATTGCACGAATTTAAATGTGAAATGTCAATAGCTATTAGGAACATCACAATTTCAAAAATCTCTAAATTCAACTTAGACTAAGGTTTATGAACAGAATGACTAAAAATGTCAATGACATGCAAATTCAAGTCTAATATCAACATCTACATTACATGCAACAAGTTAAACATGAATTATAAGTGTAAATCAAGATTGAAGTAAAACCCTAAAAAGTTCTTACTTGAACATGAACAATTTCAAACTCACTAGATAAAAAATGTTGAGGATCATACTTGAGATTATGATGCAAGTGTTGAATGAAGTGTGTGAGTGAGAGATTAAAGGGAATTGTGAGTGTTGGCTACGAGTGGGTATGTTCTAGGAAAGAGCTTCTATGATACAAGGGGCATGAACTTTGAAATGTAAGGAGAGGGAGAAAGATTTCTATTTATAGGGTCTATTAGTGTGCTCATCACATCCATTACCATAGGCATGATAGCTGTTAACATAAAAAGAAATCTGTTTACCCGTTGATCATGCAAGTTGCTGTGTGTTGCCCTCCCCCAATTTGTGATAATGGGCGTGATGGGCAGGAAAATGAATTTTTCTTGCTCACAATGCCCATGATAAGGCCTTTGGAGTTTCTTTTTTTTTTTTTTTTAAGATGGAAACATATATATACATATATAATGTAAATACATAAATATTTAAGTATCTATTATCTAATTAACATGGTACAAAAAGAATTCACTATAACAACTCCTTGTTTATATGTATATATTAATACCAGACACAATTATAATTCACAAATTAGCATAGCAACTAATACAAAAAAATATTATAATAACACATAAAACTTTATAACAAAAGACACATGTTAGTTTATTGTCTCCAACTTGACTTGCAAGGACTTCAATCCTCAATTCTCAAATTGGAGGAGTCTCAACTCCTCCCTGCCTTCATTCATATCAACTTCTCAATGATAAAATTTTAGCCTTTGACCGTTAACTTTAAAAGTATCTTTCTTAGGATTTTTATTTCTACTGTGCCATATGGAAAGATCCTCTTCACAATCAAGGAGCCAGACCATCTAAACCTTAGTTTACCCGGAAATAACCTTAACCTAGAGTTATACAATTGTATTGAACCTCCTTCTTGGAATTGTTTAGGGTGTTTGATATGAGAATCATGCGATTGCTTTGCCCTTTCCTTGTACAACCTATTGTTCTCATAGGCCACTAATCTCCATTCATCCAATTCATTGAGTTGAAATCTTCTATGTTTAGTGGCTGCCTCTAAATCTAAATCTGCAGTCCTAATTGCTCAATAGGCTTTGTGTTCAATTTCTACAGGTAAGTAACATGATTTACCATATACTAATTGTATGAGGTGGTGCCTAAGGGGTCTTAAAGGCTGTTTGGTGTGCCTCTAAGAAATCATCTAGCTTTTTAGCCCAATCCTTGCTATTTTGTGCCACTGTTTTCTCTAGTATTCCCTTTAATTTATTATTTGAGACTTCAACCTGACCACTTGTTTGGAGATGGTAAGGAGTGGCTAGCCTATGTTTTATCATAAAATGGCACTTTTCCTAATTTAACACCAAGTTGGTCTCTTCACATCTTCTTAACACCTTCTCCAGATTACACGTACACTTCTCAAATGAACTCCTGAATACCGAAAAGTCATCCATAAAACTTCCATTACATCCTCCACCAGATCCCCAAATATAGCTAGCATGCACCTTTGAAATGTCGTGGGTGCATTACACAGCTTAATAGGCATTCTATTGTACGCGAAGGTACCATAGGAGCAAGTGAAGGTCACCCTTTCTTAGTCTTTCGTCACTATAGGACTCTAGAAGTACCCAAAAATCCCATCCAAGAAGCAGTAATATTCATGATAAGCAAGTCGCTCAAACATTTGATTTATAAATGGTAGTGGAAAGTAGTCCTTCTGAGTAGCATTGTTGAGCCTCCTGTTATTAATGCACACCTTCCAACCCATTACGGTGCGCATCGGGATCAGCTTGTTGCTGTCATTGGGCACAATTGTCATGCTTCCCTTCTTTGGAACCACTTGGATCGGACTCACCCATGGGCTATCTTAAATTGGGTAAATGAGTCCCATATCCAATAATTTGACCTACTGCTTGACAACCTCTTTCATGTTGGGTTCAGCCTCCTTTAGGGTTGCACTACCGATTTGAATCCATCGTCCATCAAGATCTTGTGTGTGCTGAAAGAGGGGCTAATTTCTTTAATGTTTAATATTTTCCATGCAATTGCCCTCTTATGCTCCTTTAGTAAGCATGAGTCAAGCTCCGATGATATAATCATCGATAGCTTAGAATTCCTTACCAAAAAGGCACACTCCAAATGAGAAGGCAACTGTTTCAGATCCAACTCAGGGGTTCCCCTACTAAGGACTTCAACTTAGCAATGTTGCTTCGGTTGATCTCTTTAACCTCAAAATCTTTCCTTTGCTCAGCATAAACCTCTAACTAATTAATCATCTCCTTTACCTCTTCGACTCCTTCAAAGCCACTTCCCTTTGTCAAACACGACCCTAACGGAACTTACTTAAAACATCCTATAAACAATAAAAAATGGTTAAATCAAAAGAATCAATAGCAAAGCATTCATCATTGCTCATTGATTTCTTGAAGACGCATATCATTTTGATGACTATCTCCTCACTGCCAACTCAGAGAACCAACTTTCCACCCTTGAATCAATAACAACACCAGCAGTAACTAGGAATGGCCTTCTTAGTATGAGTGGAACCTCTATATTTTCGTACATATCCAGAACTACAAAATCCGTAGGAAAAATAAATTTATTTACTTTTACCAGAAAATCTTCCACAACTCCCCTTACAAAATCTCATGGATCTGTTAGCCAGTTGGATGCTTATTCTTGTGCATTTGGGCTCTCTCAAGTTCAACCTCTTAAGCATGTTGTAAGGCATGAGATTGATGCTGGCTCTAAGGCTGCCCATGCCTTATCTACTACTAGATCTCCTATCAAACATGGAATAATAAAGCTGCCCAGATCCTTAAGTTTCCTAAGCAACTTATTCAATAAGATTGCAGAGCACTCTCCACCTAGGGTGATGATAGAAAGTTCATCTCATTTCCTCTTGTTTGACAGAAGCTCCTTGAGGAATTTAGCTTACTTAGGCATTTGGCTTAAGGCTTCCACTAGAGGAATGTGGATATGAGATTGTTTAAAAAGTTATAAGAACTTCTTTTAGTGCTCATCATCCTTGTCCTTCCTTAATCAAGAGGGGTAAAGTAAAGATGGTTGATATTCCTTCACTATAGTAGGCAGATCCTTTTCAACTGATTTCTCATTTTTCTCTGCTTATTCCTCAATTTCTATCTCAAATTATTTCTACCTTTCCTAACTTCTTACTGGGGTTTGTAATTCATTCCTACTTTTAAGAGTGACAGCCTTAACTTGCTCCTTGAGATTTGTCTTAGTGTAACCTGGTAAAGACCTAGGAGCTCTCTCTGAAAGCATCTTGGAAATCTATCCAAGTTGATTTTCTAGGTACGTATGAATGCTCCTCAATTCCTTATGGATGTTTCCGTAGCTTGGTGACGATTTTCTAAGGGCTTGATGTACTGAGCCAACGTGTCCTCATAGACATTGGCTTGTTCTAAGGGGAGGTGCTCGTCTCTGAAATGTAAGAGACTACATACTAGAGGCTTCACCAGTGTTGTTGCTCCATCTGAAATGAAGGTGGTTCCTCTAACCTAGATTATATGTGTTACTAAATGGGTCATTCCTTGGTCTGATCAGGTACCCCATGTGGTCAACTTGCTCTACTTAATCAACCTCTGATGAAACTACTAGTTCAAAATCCACCACTTCTAGTATTTAATTCTGACCCATGGTGAGGCTACCAAGCTTCCTAGCTAACATTTCCACTTATGTGCTAAGGCAAAATTGGTATCCAACTCATATTTTCCTGCTAGCCTTTTCTCTTTAGCTCTGGCTAATGACTACTGATAGTGGTTATTGGTTGTGTCGTTGAATAGTTGGATGCATTGCCTAAATGATTTATGGTTTAGACTCTCTCCAGTAGCTGCATCAATGAGCTACTTTGTTATGCTCCAAGGGGTACCTAAATGTGACAGTCCGCTATGCATAATACTAAAGCCTAAGAATGACTACCTTAGTCATGCAGAGGCTTCCATATCATGTACAAGGCATACATCACAACCAAGGAAACACATTGGAGTAGCGCAATTTACATTGATAACGATTAAGTAACAAGGCAAGTAAAATACTTATTATAAAATTTAAACATGGTTGATTACAAATCTTAAGGGCATATCCCCGCTATTATCTTCAAGTCTATATAAATACATCTCTTAGTAATCTCTAAAATACCAAAATTATATTGCATATAAGTAAATTGCAAATAACTTCATCGTATGTTCCATTTGTTTCCATAAGAGTTTAAAATCCATCAATGACTTCCTGAATGTCGTGATCTTCGAATAGAGCCACAGGTATACCTATTTCAACAAAATCTATGGGAGTATAAGCTTACAACTAGCTTAGTGAGATATTCCCTTTCATTTGCACCATGATATCAAATAAGTTTATTTAATTTTCACGCATATGTTATGCATGCTATGCATCAAATCACATGATTACACAAATATATATAGTTATTCGGAAACCATATATAGAATGGATTTACTCTTTCATATCGAAGGTTAGGGAATTGTTGATTAAGATCCTCTCGACCTTGTACTGTTAGTCTCTAAGCCCTGCCTAAAGCGTTCGTTTGGCACGACTCTGAACTTAGAGTCACATTTCTCGAGCAATGTGGATTCTCTAGGAAGGAGCATGGTCTGTGTCCCAGCACTTTAACAGCCCATCTAACTCTACGCATAGGAATAGCATCCTTTCGAAAGAAATGTGACTCGATGGATGTTATGCGTGAATGTTTTATCTTTCCTAGGCCAAACCTTATTAAGGTTTCTTAGGGGCGATTAAACAATTAGCAAACAATAAGCAAGCACACATGTAAGTAGACAAAATACTTAAGTAAATAATTCGAAGTTACGATGTTCTTAATTCTCATTTTATTACATAAGCATAGAATCACATACGTATAAATATATCCCTAAATTCCCCACACATCAGACATATCTATTTTTATCTTTTCCTAATATGCTAATGCCACTACTTTACAAGCACAAGTAAGGTACTGAAATTAAGAGGAATAACTCACTCGTCCATTTTGCAATCTTCCTAGTCATAGTAATCTTCAGGAAGGGAAATCTCGTATTTCTCGTCACCTAGACAAAAAAAAAAAATCCTCGGGATGAGTATTCTGTGAAAGTACTATTTAAACTTTCTAATTTTATTTCACTATGCTCATCAAACATTGCGTAGAATGAAATTCCAACTTAAATGACCATAACTTGCTCATTTTAACTAGAAAACTTGCATGTTATATGTCGTTTTTTACTTATTCGAAAAGATCTATCCATTTCTAAGAGTATTTTCATCATAAAAAGCCATTTGGGTTTGGAAACGGCAGGGTACATAATCATTACGAAATTCCAATTCCTCAAAATACAATTTTTCAAACTTTTTCTTATCCAAAAATCCTTTAGCAAAAATATAGATATTTATATGATTGAAAAATCCTTTGAATACATATATATATATATATAGACTCATATTGCATGCAAAATTTTAATAGTGTTGTCTCAATGATTATATATCATAAAATAATTTATCTACGGTGTTGAAACTTAAATTTTTTAACAATTTCCTCTTTAAGCATTTTGAAAGAGCTTTATAAATTCTTGGGTTATTATAAATGAGTATATTCTTATAAAATTTCTTTTCTAATTTATTTTCTAAAAAAATTAATTTTTTCTAAACTTTGATCTTTTAGGATATCTACAAATTTTATCTCTAGTGGTAAAAATAAAGTTTTCAAAATTTTCATAAGTTGTTGATGGTTTCTAAAAATTTGAGTTGTATTACGTATTTTTCCTTTTTAAATGGTTTTGATTGAAGATTATAAATAAGTCTTTTCTTCTTATATTTCTATTTCCTAACGTCTTAAAAGATAAATTTTATTTCCAAAAGCTTGGTTTTTAAGTTTTTTACGAAATTTTTACTTGAAAGAATCACTTTCAACATTTTCTTAGGTTGTTGATATTATCTATTGTTTTTGAAGCTTATCATGTTTATATTATTCTATTTCTTTGAAAATGAATTTATCATTTAGAAACTTGGTAAATTTTTATTTCTTTAAGGGGATTTATCATACTAGGAGCATAATAACAATAATATCAACAAAATAACATAATTGAAATTCTTGGCATGTGCAAGATAAAACATAAACATGTTGTTACTTCTACAACTCACATGAGTTTTTAATAAACAACACCATGGTCACGTTAGGTAACATGGCATGGGAAATTAATGGTAGAAAATATTTACCTAAATGTATGTTTATATTGAAGGAAGAAGATGATGGTTGTAAAATTATGGGGGTAGTAATATGT
This sequence comes from Combretum micranthum, assembly GCA_024138025.1. Taxonomy (NCBI): domain Eukaryota; kingdom Viridiplantae; phylum Streptophyta; class Magnoliopsida; order Myrtales; family Combretaceae; genus Combretum; species Combretum micranthum. The sequence continues at coordinate 707,136 of JAMXBD010000057.1, forward strand.
GGTAGATAGTTTTTGTGTAGAAAAGAATGTTGAAAAGAGTTTATTAGAGAGGATTTGTGTAGAGAAAATTTGTAGAGAATTTTTGAGAGATTTTTGTTATGTAAAATGCGTGTGTGAAAGAAATAGAGGGAAATGGGGTATTTATAGAATTTTGGAGTAAAAATTAGATGTAATAAAATAAATTGAAAACAAATATTGGAAAAGAGAGAGGGGGAGGGCTGGCGCAAATCAAGAGATAGAGAGGGGGAGAGTTTTGATTGAATTTTGTATTTTTGTAATGAAAAGAAATAATGCGTAAGGTGTGATGTGAATAAAATTGTTTGGAAAATATAAATTGTAAGAGATAGGTATGTTAGTATGTAAGAATAGCGTGTAAGAAAAAGTATAAATAGTGAAATTGTGATGAATAGTAGAAATAATACTATGAATAGTAGACTAGACAAATAAAATATCATTAGTAAAGAAAATACACGTAAAAATACGATATTTGATATTTTTAGTTATTAAAAAATTATAAAACTGATATTTTTAAAATCCTTGTATTATTACAAATCTATTGGTGTCATTGAAATGTTATTACTATTTCAAGCCTCGAGACATGCTTTTTGAGAATTGACCTCGTTAGGATTCGAAACACACTAAAAATTAACAAATATGATATTTTTAAGTTTCTCTATATTATTACAAACTATTATCCATAATTATCTCAATTGCGTTGCTTAAGGTCTAAGAGCACGGGATTGTCAGATCTAAACACTAGGGTTTGTCGTAGATTTTGTTGACTTTTATAGTTCTGGTTTGACTTCCAGTTTTGTTGTTTATTTGTAAGATCATAAAATTTTGGGGTTTTTGGCCATGTTATATTTTCAGTTCAGCATTTATGTTTTATTTGTGATTTATTTAGTATTTTTCAGTTCTCGGGATTGTTTAACCGAGTCTAGGGTTATGGGTTGACTCCATTTGACTTTTGGTGGTAACTGAAATTTTTTATTAAAAAATTTACGGAAGGATTTAAGATTTTAGTATTTTGTCGTCGAGTATTATTTGGATATATCATTTTGATTTGCGTGTTAGGGATTAGATAGCTGATTTGGTTGGTGTATAGATGTTGAATCAAATGACTATTGGATTTTCCATTTTGTTTTGAAGGTTCTCTTTTTCTCAAGGTTAAGAATTTTCGTAATTGATCTTATTTAGAATTCGGTGTTAACTTGGGTCGATTTTTAGGGTCTTAGTTTTGGTATTTGATTATAGGATTATTTTCTAAGAATTATGAAAAATTCAAGGGTTTACATACTTGGTCATATAGTTCAGACCGTTGTAGAAGGCCTGACCTGATGCCATTTTGGGAATCCATGATGGGGACATTTTCTTAGTAGATCCTTCCACCTCTCTTAAGTTTTATATAAGGTTTCTGAGTCTATCTACCTAAATGAGGGGATATCTGCTCTTAGCTTAGCCATCCTTAGTGGTAGGAAATATTTTCTCATGATCAACTCTGCCATCTCTTGCTAAGTATTGATGGAGTACCTTGGCATTGAGTTAACCCACTGTTTGGCATTGGTCCTTAATGAAAACAAAAATAGCCTGAGTTGGATGGCATCCTCCAAAACGCCACTTATCTTGAATGTGTCGTAGATTTCCAAAAATTGTTGCAAGTAGGTATTTGGATCTTCATCACTAAACCCGTTAAACCGAACACGTTGTTGGATCATCTGAATAACACTCGACTTTTATCTCAAAAGTGTTTGTTGTAACCCTTGGTCTTACAATACTTATACTAGCCCCATCTAAGTTAGGCCTACAATAATCCATCATTGACCTTCAAGCCACAGGCGAATTGACTCCTAGCTCATTTCTAGAGGGAACTTCATTGCTATGCTCCCCCAAGTAATGGTGGGTTCATATTTATAGGTGGAACTTGTTCCACTCTACCATTTGGGTTTAATGCTCCAACTACAACTGGAGGGTCTCCAAATTCATTATCCATCCTTGAAGATTCTGGTTTCTCTCTTCTGATATGGGGAGGTGATGATGTGCTTAGGGTTTGGATTTCCCAGAAATCAATTCAAGCAAAACGCTAATTCAAGCGCAGAGTTCACTCAAGATTTGAATGACGTTAATTCAAGGATATGACTCACCAAGAAATAACCCAAACTATAACCTAGTTAATTTGATATCATACACAAACTGACTAGTATGGGATGTTCACCACAATCTCAAGATTGATAAGAACAAAGTACTTACCACAGTCACACACATGACGAATAAGAGCCATAATTTAGAGAAAAATCTCTAAGGAATATTAATAAACTCAAAACGATGTCTTAATACAAGCAATAGGGTATTTATAATAGTTTCACAAAAACCCTAATAAAAATAATAAAGAAAACACGAAATAAAAAAAAACTGGTAGATAAGCTACCGGCCTTTATAGGAATGCCGTTGGCATAGATAACCGGCTTTGGAAAACAACTCGCATGCTGCCAGCCATGAATGATCTAAGCTACCAGTATTGGTCTTCTAGGTCGCCAGCCTAGGTCCGGCCTTAATCATTACTTCGTTCTCCTTAATAGCAATTGTTGACCCTTCAGTCCAAATGCTACAATTCTTTGAGTTAAACTCAAAGCAAGTATGTAAAAGGAAGAACTTGGACACATGCATCTCTTCTGGCTCCAAATGGTCTTTTAGTATCCTCAACGTCAAGTTCTTAAGTCCTTTGGCTCAGGCACGAGTAATTGGCTTTGTGACTGCATTAGCTTGATTCCCATTAGGTGACCTTTCAATGATTTCTCTTATCTTTCTGAGATTCTTTTTTATTTTTCTTTCGATTCAGGATCGAAGTCAGCAAGTTCAACATTGCTACTTCGGCTCATAAACTGCAAAAACAATAAATGAATTTAATATTAGCACAAACTTTCAAAATTATAAAACCAACAAAAATAAATGCTAGATGCATAGGATTTTTAATTTTCCTAATGATGAAGTTGTTCTTTGGCAATGGTGCAAAAAACTTGATCACCTCTAATTAAAGCTGCCGAGTCTTAAATTTATAAACCTATATTCTATCTCTTACTCAATTCAAAAGGCAATTGTAGCTATCGTTTGCTAGTATGGATGACTATAGGATCGTCTCCACTAGAAAAGAATGCAAACACTAATACAGATTAATCTTCCTATTAACTAGCTAATCAAATAGTTTAGTTAAGTATATTAATTCTAATTCGAATAACTAAATTATACTACATGCAATTACACCAAATTGATACAACAAACAATACAATGACAACAACAATATTAATTCACAGTAGATTTACGTCACTATATTAACATGATTCATTAAAATATTCTTCTTCTTAATTGTTAACTGCAAAAATTCTTAAATTATAAGTATTCTTAGAATTACTTAATATTAATCTCAGCTGCATCCATTAGAATCTCTCCTAACGAATGGATAAGTTAAGACCACTTTAATCTCTATTAGTATTATTGAATTTCACAAAACATGCAACAAACTTCCTAATAATATCTCTATTAGTAGGAGTAGTTTGTTCTAGCAAATTAGATCTATTCAATGGACTTGTTTCTCAACATCCTCCACTAAGATCTACTATAAGACCATGTTGTACACTACACTATCTTAACTCTATGGAGGTTTGATTCATTAGAAATTAATATTTAACAAGTCAAATTTCATATATGCACACATTCAGGTTAACATGACTTTGTAACCCCTAAGTTACTACTCATTTATGATGAAATACGAACGTAAACACTTAAAAAGCATAATTAAAACAGAATACAGTATAAGAATAGGGAAGAGAAGAACACCCCTTTTTTATTTACAATAGTAGAAGTCTTTACAATAAACAAAACGATGAATTCCCATCTTCTCTCTCGAGTTCTTCTAGGAAGTTAAAGAGTACAACACTTTGATATAGAAATTTCACTCGTCTCTCCTTTTCTTTCTCTACCATGATTTTAATTCCAATGGCTATGATGGATAAGGGAAGTAATGTGTATAAATCATCCTCTTATCCTAAAGGTTGCAAGCTACTTATACTCCCACTTTGATACCCATTCGGACATAACCCTTCTAAGTAAGGTTTCATATGTGTCCCTCGTACAAAGATCGGTTCAACTCTTTAAAATCTCTAATCAGAACCAATCATACCCTTCATAATAGGGGTGATGGAAGGTGTGATAATCTCTAATCGACAAAACTTTCCCCATAATGCCGTTATTAACTAGATGCTTGTTTAAACTTCATCAACATCCATCATGCTCGTGATACTACACGTGATGGTCATTGATCATCTTTTTCTTCCTTTGTAATGGGTGTGATGGTCTCTGTTGCGGTTGCTGTGTTCTCTTTTCTTCATGATAACGGACGTGATAGGCTTCAGATCTTTATATGGAGTCTGTTACTCCTATAACACATGTGGTCATCCATAGTTGACTTGATCCTTTGCTCTAAAGTGGATAATTTGCGTTGACTTGTTCCAAAAATCACCCGAAATGAATATGTGTAGTAACTAAACACCAATTCTTGAATACTTTCTCTAAATAAGTACCAAATTGCACTTGACATCCTAAGGAAATCATGATTAATTTATGCTTATCAACAATAAAACATTATGGATCTATGCCTTAAACAATCATTAATAGAATAAATAAAACTGCAATAAACTAATCTAATAGCTAAATCAATCATCTGCTAAAAGATCGTTTGCAGTATCTTCCTCCCTGTAATCTACTATTAAGCCATATCAAAAGATTATCATCACATGTACTGAAAAAGAAAAGAACAATCTAGAGCCCAATAGTAATATTATAAGCATATGCATGCAGATCCAATGACATGCATTCTCATAATGTTAATTGATCCAAGTGGATTCTTGCTGGTATTCCTTGAGTGCTTAGAACTTACTCCACAACGAGCTAAGTGAGCATCAAAGGCTAGTGATCCCTAAGCTTGCAAGACAAGAATAGGGTAGTGGGCATTAGGAGTGTGCCCGATGCTTAAGTTAGTAAGTGGGTTAAGATGCATAATAGTATGATGGAGTAAGAGTGGAAAGAGTGAACCTTGTTTCTGTAGCTAGCTAGACAATGCTTACATTATCAAGTACATTATTACTTTGAAAAGTAGATCTACCTAAAACAGGAAACTGCCTCATGTTTATTTAAGAAAGTGTTATCATGATTTTCAAGTAAGTTTAATTGAGGAATGCTTCTAAAGTATGCTTTTCTTTAAGAAAGTATTAAGTCCAACTATCATTACAAATTTGAAAAATGCTCAACTTACCAATTGTATGAAAATAATTTCTTGATGATATAGTTGGTCCACTTTCTTCCCCACTACTAGGTTTATGAAATATATGAATTTATCCCTTCAACTCTCTTTCTATCAAAGTGTTGTTGCAAAACAAAAAGGAACTCCTTCATTACCCTTTCTCAAAGTGGAACAATATTGAGAGATGAATAATTATCAAAGGAAGATGATAAAACTACTAGAAAGAAGAGGGAAAAAAGATAGGTTGGTTACCAAAATATATACTTATCCAAATTAGAGTTTTGAAAAGATTATTTTATCCATCCTATAATCTTTTCTTTTTTTTTTATTAAATATATATTATGTGTTATTTCAATATTTGCAAACTACAAATTGACATTATACGAAAATAGAAAGAAAATGAAAAATATGAAAATAATTGTAGCGGATGTCAACCAATTAGCCAAAACAACTAAGAGAGAAAAGTCAATTGGTTATGTTGTGCGACTTAGGATGACCAATATCAAGTGGGTGCTTTAGCTAATTGAGCTTCATAATTCTATTCGTAAACTTGTCTTTAATGTATCTTTCGGCATTCGAGCACCCATGGAGTCATTTACTACCTAAACTACACCGGTCACTCTTGCTTGGAGAAAATTCATTCCTACTGTTTATGCATGGATGTGATGTTTCAATAATAGATAGATTATATAGACATCAAAAGCATCAAAAAACTTAAAATGCCTATTACACCTAACAAATCAACGATATAAAAGTTATACTTGATTCTCTTTAATTTTATAGAGACCATAATTTTTCACCTATAACTAATTGAAAGAAATTATTGGAGGCACTATCCCCCCCATAGAGAAGAATGTTGTTCTTGTATTGTTAATAATTGGTCTTTGTAATGTTTATGTGTAATGATCTTATATTTTACATTGATACACTCTTTTACGTGTTGCCTGGTTTCTTGTTGTATACTTAATACCTATCTAGTAAAATCCTCATATTTAGTATCTATAGAAGATGTGATTAGTCCACCACGTGTTCTTGTTGCTTGGTCAAAGCACATAATACAACCAACATATTTAATTAATGGGTTAATCATGATAGAGTACAATTAAAAGAAAAAGAAAAACCAACATCTCAACATAGCTAGAGTCCACATGTGTAAGAGTTAAATCATCTCATATTGAGTCCATTACTTGCATTAGCCCATGGCACTCCAATTCATTATCATCGTCTATGTTAGTGTTCCATACCACTAGTATGGCCCATTAGTAGCATCTTTCTAGACGTCCCAACTCATAATAGAGTAATTCAATCATATCGACGACCTATCTATCAAAACATGGTGGCCTCACCACCTTAACTACCATCCACTTTACCCTAAATGCACAATCCCCAATAGACAATGCACATAGAGTCCATGACTCACCTAACCAATTAGGTTAGCCTCAAAGCAAGCACAATTAGCATATAACAATAAATTATTAGAGGCCACATATAATTTGGACTTACTGTCTAACCTAACATAAACAATTAACGAACATGTAAGATGGTTGCTCATCTGCACTTGTTTGTCTATTAACATCTCAACTTATATCTTTTTTTTTTTTCTTTTTGACATTCTAATAACCCTGAGCTCACAATAATTGCATGAATGTTTTGTAAACTTTATTTTAATTTTCTTAGGATAAATTGCAAATACGAATTTTGTCTTTTCCAATTGGGATATATAATAATTCTCTTAATATTGTAATTAGACTAGATAATGAAATTATACATGATCTTTTCATCATTTGTATTGGGAGCACCTCTTCCTAATTTATGTGTTTAAAATAGTTCTAGGTATCTAGTTGATTCTTGGTGATGGGAATCAAATTCTATACCAAACCACACAAACTTGAACCAAAAAGCTATAGAGCCTTGCAACCAAGTTTCTACCTACCCACTTGAATCAAATGAGTTGCAACTTGTCAATTTCTTTTTGCTTACGTGATAATTGTAGTTCTAATGTTGTTAATTTGCCAAAATTAGGATGGACAATTTCATTATTTTGAACGATTCAATAGGTATTTGTAATTTAGCAAGAGAAGCAATTCAATTGGAGCATTATTTGGTAATTATAGTGAACAACTCATCACTTTGGTCATTTCATCACCATAGAAAAGTCTTTTAGACCGGCTCAACAAGAAAACTCACCAATCCATGTGTTGGTTTGTCTAGGTGTATTTACAAAATGCTTCACTTTTTACTAGCTTATTGGTCCGTCCTCGAGCAACGGTAATTTATTTTGTTTTTATTGTTTATGAACTATCAACTTAAATTTTCACTCTCTGTTTAGTTTTTATCAATCTATGTTAATTGTGGCAAACAAACTATCCAACATAATTTGATGAAAATTTACGTATTCATTAGAGATCAAACTTGGCAATAAAAATGGTTATGAAAAATATAATTATGAAAATATATTTGATGAAGCATGTAATTGGATAACAAATAAGATATTGATTATACTCATTTATCTTACATGGCTAAATATGCAAGGATGAGAAACATATCAAGAAGTTTAAGCATGTTTAAATAAGAAAAATACTAAAAGGGTGTAAAAGTGTATCTGAATGCATTGTAAAGGTAGGGATAAAATGTGTTGAGCAAATACAATTTTCTTAAGACCCTTCTTTAAAGTTCCTTTTTGTTTGTTAAAACAATTAAATCAAGTTGTCTGCAAGCCTCATTTGCAAAAACGACAAAAGTAAAAATTCTATTGTTGGCAATATTAATCCTAAACGATATATTGAAATGGACACAGATTATTCGTAGTTCTACTTTTACATGCCTTCACAAATTATTTTGTATAATAATGCCTATAAAAGGCCAAATCTTGTAACATGTTTTTCGTATCAATTATGAGATTGTAATATTGAAGCTCTTCCTCTCGCTCTTGTTTTTCTTTTTCCATTGCATAGGTGTGAGTTAGACAAAATAATGTACACTGATATCAAATTGGTGTCAAAGCTATATCACAACCAAACCTCCTCTCTCTCCTTCACACATCTGGAGACGCATCTTATTGAAAGAAAACATGTTCACAATGAAAAAAGAAGGTCATCTAAACCTTACTTGAAACTTCATATTCCTCATTTGCCAAGTTATTGCTCGAGAACAACCGAGACCTCCTAGAGACATAGTTGGAGAACACGATGGGGATGATTGAGCCGATGCCATCAAGGTTAAGTTATACCCTTCGCTCTACGACCGCCAAATAGAATATGAGACTTTCGTCTTTATCATGTCACCATGCGAGCATTGGTCGCGTGATTTATGAAGACCACACTTGCAATTATGATGATAAGGATGCATTTCGATCCCACCATCGTAGCCTTCTAGGCATCCATCATAGATGCCATGAACAAAAAAAAAAAAAAGGTTGTCCGAAGCACCAATGGCCATTCCTTGAGTTAATAAGCTGGTAATATCCAGTGCTTGATTTTGAGTGTTTGTGAGGAATAAGAGGGTTTTTGCAGTTATAAAAAAAAAAAATTATTAGAAAGTGAGATATGAAAACCAATTATAATATTGTGTGGTCGGGTCCCAAGTTAGATGGGAAACTTGATTACAATTATTGCGAACTTTTGATGTCTACTCATTTAACAGCTCACAATATTTAGAGCTTTATTGAATTGAGTTTACAACAAGGAGCCGATGATGCCACTCGAAGGAGGGACTAGTTGGCATTATCATAAATTCTCCTAAGTGTAGATTACTCAATATTTGGTAAAATAGCAAATGCCAAAAACTGCTAAAGAAGCATGAAGCATTTTGAAGTTGTCATATAAAGGAGTGGAGAAAGCTCATAAATCCAAATTGCAATCCCTACATAGAGAGTACAAAAGAAATGAGATGTCCAACTCAGAAAGTGTTGAATAATATATATTTTTTTTGTGTTACTAATCTTGTCAATAAAATGAGGGTGTATGGAGATGACATTCCTGAAAGCAAGGTGGTGGAGAAAATTCTTCAAACCATGCCAATCAAGTTTGATCATGTGGTGACTACAATAATAGAGTCCCACAATACAGATACCATGACGGTTGTAGAATTGCACAGAAGCATTTAAAGTCATGTGAGCAGAATTTTGGAGAAAATGGAGAAAGTGAATGAAGAAGCCTTGAAGAGTCAGGTCAAACTTAACAATAAATTTGAAAGTAGTCAAAATGTTGAAGGTGGAGGTCATGGTTTTAATAGTGGAGGAAGAGGAAATTACAGACGTAAAGGTCGAGGAAATTTCAAAGGAAGAGGACGTAGTAGTTTCAACCAAGGAAGAGAAAACAATTACAAACCATTGAGTCAAAGAAGAAGTGGAAATAATTTTTGGACTGCCAATTAAGGAAGAGGAAGAAGCAACAACTATCATGGAAGAATAAATGTTAATTGTTTTCACTGTAGGAAGTTTGGACACAAAGCTACAAACTGTAAATTCAAACAATATGCAAACATGATAGAAAAATGAGTACCATAATATTTGTGAGAATTCTGATAACCCAAAAGTTTATTTTTGACAGCTAATAATTTTGCAGAAGATGGAAATATTTAGTATTTGGATACTAATTGTAGTAATCATATGTGTGGCAAAAAGGAGTTATTTTCTTCTCTGGATGAGATGGTACAATCGACCATGAAATTCGAAAACAATACAAATATTTCGATATTGGGAAAAGGCCAAGTTGTTATTAGATTGAAAGCTAGATCTCAGAACTTTATCTCTGATGTTTTCTATGCTCTTGGACTTCATCACAATCTATTGAGTATGGGACAACTGTCGAATAAAGGATACAACATGCAGATTTATTAAGGTTATTGCATATTGATTGACAAGCATGGAAGGTTTGTAGCCAAAGTACTAATGATGCTAAATAGCTTATTCCCTTTGAAAATTCAGCATGGAAAATTTTCTTGTTTAAGTTCTATTATTCCAAATGATGATTGGTTGTAGCATATGCGTTTTGGACATTTTTACTTTTTTAGATTGAATTATCTATCACGAAAAGAATATGTTTCTGGTTTGCCTATTGTGAATATTCCTGATGGTGTATGTGAGACTTGTCAATTGGGCAAGATGCACAAAGACTTACTCCCAACTAAAAAGTCTTGGAGGGTGAGAAAGTTGCTGGAGATTGTACATTCAGACTTATGTATGGTTGAGGTACCAACACATGATGGTAGTAGGTATTTTATTACTTTCATTGATGATTTCAACAGAAAGACCTGGGTGTATTTTTTAAAGCAGAATTCAGAAGCTGGTGATGCCTTTAAGTCATTCAAGGCATTAGTGGAGGAACAAAGTAGCTGCAAAATCAAAGCACTAAGAAAAAATAGAGGTCAAGAATACCTTGTATGTGCAGACTTCTTTGAGCAACATGGAATTCAACAGCAACTAATAACCAGATACACACCTCTTAGAAGTAGTTGCCACTACTATTTATATTTTGAATAGGTCCCCAAATAAGAGTGTTCATGGTAAGACACTTGAAGAAGCTTTGAGTGGAAGGAAGCCCTTAATCCAACGTCTCAAAGTTTTTGGGTGTATTGCATATGCCCATGTACCAGATCAGCTCAGGAAGAAATTGGATGATAAGGGAGAAAAATGCATTTTCATTAGCTATAGCTTAAATTGAAAGGCATACAAGGTGTACAATCTAGAGACAAAAAAGGTTATCATAGGTAGAGACGTGACATTCGATGAAGAAGAAATATGGGATTGGTCCTCAAAATCCCAAAAGGAGGCGACAATAATTCCTGATGATTATGAAGATGATGAAGGGAAACCAGGTTCAACTCAAGATGTGCCAGAATCATCTAACAGACCACAAAGACGATGTCAATTACCAGCCAGATTGGAGGATTATATTGTTGGTAGGGATAATCATACTTCCAATGAAGAAATTATAAATTTTGCTTTCTTTACAAATTATGAACCAATGACATTTGAAGAAGCTTTAGGAGACCCAAATTGGAGGAAGGCCATGGATGAAGAGATTTACGCTATTGAGAAAAACGAAACATGGGAGCTAACAGATTTGCCTATAGGCAAAACATGGGTCTATAAAACAAAATACAAGCCTGATGGAGAGATAGACCGATTTAAAGTAAGGTTGGTGGCTAAATGCTACAAGCAAAAGCTTGGTAGTGATTATTTTGAGGTATTTGCTCAGTTGCAAGGCTAGACACAATTCGTATGATTATTTCTCTTTCAGCTTAAAATAATTGGAGAATATATCAAATGGATATTAAATATGCTTTCTAAATGGAACACTGGAAGAAGAAGTGTATGTTGAGCAGCCTACAGGTTATGTGATTGAAGGAAAAGAAGATAAAGTTTACAAACCAAAGAAAGCTCTGTATGGGTTGAAGTAGGCACCAAGAGCATGGTACAAAAAGATTGATTTATATTTTGTGCAACATGGTTTTCAAAGATGCCCGTTTGAGCATACTTTATACACTATATTCATTAAGCCTAGAGATATTCTTATTGTATGCCTTTATGTTGATGATCTAATTTTTACTAGCAACAATTCAAGGATGATTGTAGAATTCAAGGAGGCTATGATAAGCTAATTTGAAATGACAAATATAGGCCTAATGTCTTATTTTCTTGGCATTGAGGTTGTTCAACAAAATGGTGGCATTTTCATTTCTTGAAGAAATATTCTAGTGATATTTTGAAGGAATTTAAGATGGAGAATTCAAAGCCAGTCTCCCCTCCAATCGAAGAAAAGCTAAAGTTAATAAGAGAAAATAGTGGCAAGAAGATAGATTCAACCCACTACAAAAATTTGATTGGAAGTTTGAGATATTTGACTGCAACAAGACTAGATATTGTTTTTGGAGTTGATTGCTTAGTCGATTTATGGAAGAGCCACATGGTTATCATCTGCAAGGAGCTAAAAGAATTCTTAGATATATCAAAGGTACTTTGACAGAGGAAATTTTTTATGCCAATGATAATTATGTGAAACTTGTTGGCTATACAAATAATGATTGGGCAGAAGATATAGAAACAAGAAAAAGCATGTCAGGGTATGCATTTCATTTAAGGAGTGTTGTAGTATCATGGTCATCAAAGAAGCAACCAATTGTCGCACTCTCTATAGCTGAAGCAAAATATATAGCAGCAGCTAGTTGTGCAACTCAAGTAATGTGGCTAAGAAGAATAATTGAAGTGATGCATCAGAAGTAGGAGACTCCCATAGAAATATTTTGTGATAGTAAGTTTGTTATTGCTCTATGCAAAAATCCAGTTTTTCATGGACGATCCAAGCACATTAATATCCGATTTCATAAGATCCGATAGTTGGTTGCTGAGAATGAAGTAAAGATTAATTATTGTTAGACTAAAGATTAAATTGTAGATATTTTTATAAAGCCTCTGAAAAATGAATTATTTTATAAGTTGAAGAAAATACTTTGTATGATACAAGCTTGATTTAAGGGAGCCAATATTGGTTGAAAGAAATTAAATCAAGTTGTAAAAGAACACGTGGGCACCTACAAAGCCTCATTTGCAAAAAAGAAGGAAGCCAAAATTCTATTGTTGGCAATGTTAATCCTAAGCCATACATTGAAATGGGCACAGATAATTCATAATCCTACTTTTATATGCTTTCACAAATTATTTTGTATAATAATGCCTATAAAAAGACAAATCTTGTAACATGTTTTTCGTATCAATTATGAGATTGAGATATTGAAGATCTTTCTCTCTCTCTTGTTTTTCTTTTTCGATTGCATGTGTGTGAATTAGACAAAATAATGTCTCACTGATATCACTTCCCAATAAATTTTAGTTTTCATGATTATGGACTTATAACTTGTGACTTGTTTTTTTTAATTTTAAAATACATATATATATACGCACTCTTATATACAAGTATTTCTTGAATTTTTATTTCATATGCTAATATGAAAATTAGAAAAAAAAAAAAAGATATGGAAATGTCAATAATCACATCAGCTTTAGAGACCCCACCAACATGCCTAAGTCTGAAATGGGTCTAGCCGGCTCCAACTTTTGAAATTGTATAAAAAAAAAAAAAAAAAAAAGAACCACATGATTTTAATGATATAGAAATTTAAACTAATTTCATGTAAATTGCGATTCCATATAAATTGCGAATATTTATTTTCTATTTATAGCATTTATTATGATAAGAATACAAAAAAGGATAGACATAATTTTAAAACATATCTATACTGATTTATATAGATTTTGATTTTTTTTATTTCACTTTTTATAAACGCTGGAGTAACTTTTATCTTTTAATCTTCGTTGTAGACTTTAAATATTTCTTGACATTACTAATGATATAACTTAAGTTAGATATACTTATATATAAACATTGGTACATATCTACAACTCTCTAGGAAATATATAGAAGAAAAAAAAAAAAAAAAAAACCTACACTATCCTTAAACTTAAGTTATCTTGTTAAGTGTAAAATTTAATCTATTGTAACTTTTTCTTTTTCTTTTTTTCCCCTTTGCTCTTTCAAAATCTTATTTAATGTCTAAAGTTAAAAATTAAAGAAAAAAAAAAAAAAAAAAGAAAAACATGTACAAGACTCTGCCCAAAACTGTGAACCATAGCGTCTAGTGGCTTTGGTTGCAAGTCAAAAGAATGGACTCTATGCCTTGACCATTCTAGGTCTGAGTCGGGCCAATTCGTGAGCCACGTCGATGATGACAACGCACTTTTACATTAATCCTAATAATTTGTAGAGCCCTGGTTATTTGTCGTTAAAGCAATAACGGACACACATATACGACTAAGATGGGATCTATAAAACGGGTATGAAAATATGCAATGCAATCCGCAAGCGTATGAAGCCCCCATTTGGATGATCCTTCAATACAAACTGAATTCGTAACCATGATTACCAAAATTTGCAACCAAAACTTGGAGCCCTTAAGATAATCTTTGAACCAAAATGGCTAGTGATCGGGCATGAGGTGCTTGCTATAAGCAACACTGGATGAAAATTTCACTCTATACTGCATCTACAAGCACCAAATCAAATATATTGGGACAAATATTGAATAAGTAATACAATCATATGTATGTATACTTGATAGGTCATTATCAATCATATTTTAACATATGAATAGGATAGTAGATAGTTTTTAAAATAACCACCATACATGTTAAAAAATGATTAATATTTACTCATAACGGGTATATGACAAGCGACGTATATTACCACTGAAGTCTTTCTTTGCATACGTACTATGCATTTTATTATGGATATATCTATAGAAACCCAATTAAAACAACTCTTTTTCATGACTAGGAGATGGGCAAAATCTATATTATGGTTATATCTATAAAAACCCAATTTAAACAACTTTTTTTCATGACTATGAGATGGCTAAAATCTAAGGGAGATCAATATGAAACATAATTAACAAATAAAAGTGGATCTGCTTTGTTGAAAGCATATTTAAAATGTTCTTTAAGGCTCATTGAAATCTAATTCTTATTATTGTCCAATACGACTGATTAATCATGAACACTAGCAATGACTCGTGGTTTATAACAATACATGGTGGTTGGTAGTGGTAACAATGGCCAATTGGTGGGGATTAATATAAAATGTTAATGAAGCATGAGAAAAATATGTCCTCCTTTCATTTGAAATCACTTTTCTTATTTTATAAGTTTAGCTCTCCACCAAAAAGGTGAATGACCACTTCCTTTTCGTTCCCACTTCAACCTACTACTTAATGGAGCTAGATAGCTACCACAACCAAATCTTAAAAGCTAATTAACCGTAACATTTCATCAATTTTAAATAGCAGATCATATAATATGTTAGATAGTGTTCAAGATATGTTTTTTAATGAAACAAGCACGTTCGAGGCCTTTGTTATCTGGCAAAACGTTTGCTGTTGCTTTTATCAGAAGATGTTTGGTGGGGATATTGCCATGATGGTCTGAAAATAGAACCTCATGGCTCTAAATTAGTCCTAAGAATCGATGAAAGATGGAAAATATAAAAGTTTCACAATAAATAGTTGGGATAAACTAATTAAAATATAAGATATAAGGTGGTGAGTATAGATTATCTTTGGCCTTAAGTGTTTTAGATATAGAACTATCTTTACTTAACACAGCTCCACTTTGACTCAACAAGAATATTATGGCGTAGTACCAAGGAGAATTCCAATTTTGAAGAATTAAGAGCTATCAGGTCATCCTTTAAATCTGCACCCTTAGATTCTCATTCCTATTTTCTATAAAAAAACAATCATAAACTAAACTTTATGGAATAAAATTTAGAAAAGACCTAAGTGACTTGCTGTAAATGCTTTGTCTTGTTCTTGCACATATGCAATGGAAATTCTTTAGAATTTGATTTGCAAAGAAATTTTCTTGTAAAAAGTAGCGTCTGCAAGCTATTTCTAATTTTTTATTTCTTTTTTTAATTTAGAATTTTACCTGATTACTTGTCGGATGCTAGAATGAATTTAAAACCTACCAAGCTAGGTCTAATCATGCACCAAAGGGAGTGATTGAACCTTCTAGACCCTGAGTCTCTCCACAGACCTCATATAATGAATATAATTAAGCGGGATACTGACGAATTCATCCATTTTGTGGGCTATCTGGCTTGTGGAGTTGGATGGGTTGGATTTAAGTGGCTGTGTATTACATGCAGTATGAAAGGAGGGGCACGTAAGAGCAAGGAAGGGATAAATAGAGAAAAGAAATGTATAAGGAGGAGAAGTACGTGATTTCAAATGGCTCAAATGCATTTGTGAAAAGTGAGAAAGTCATAAAGCATCAAATCTCATTAGACTTAGAGAAACAAGGTGTTTAATATTTTGAGATAGAGTTTTGTAACATAACAACATATGCTCAAAATTATGGAATCCCCGTATTGACTAGAGGAAATTATAGAGTTTTGCTTTCGATGTTATCCATTGGGTCGGGTGGACAATTAACAGCCTATGAATCCAAGCTCATTATTTATCGCATGATTATTATTGGGAAAAGTTGAAGTTGAACAGGCGAATTTTAATAAGTCTACTCTAAGTTTATTATGCCAGTTCTCTTTGATCATCTCATATTACTAGGTTGCACTAATTTTAACCCAGATAATCGAACCTGATTGGTTTTAAACTTACAGACAAAAGTGAATATAACCAACTACAGAATGCAACCGTGATTAGCACAATGCCATAATAAAATTTATATTATAAAATAATTAAATTAAATTACAAAAATAGGCAATAATTTAAGGAAAAAATCATACAAAAACGGCATTAAAATACTTAAACAAATGAAGAAATACACGGCTCTAGTAGTATATGATATATAATTGTATTTGTCAAATTAACCAAAGCAAAATTGTTAAACATATTATATTTTTTTAATTAAAGAAGTTACTATTTGCATCTCCCAAAAAAAAAAAAAAAAAGATGTTGTCTAATAGTTGCATGCAGGCATTATTGCATATAATGTAATGTAATATAAAGAATTTGAAAAAAGGAACTTGTTGTGATTGATGCGGGATTATTAATTATACAATGAGATAATCATGAGTTCATATGACACTATAATCACTAATAGTCCTTAAGTACTATTTATAAAGAGAAATGAATTTTATACGTAAAAACATCTTTTTAGCTAATTTCAATAAATCATTTAATAAAATCTTTATTAATATGTTGCAATAAAGTTTAATATAATATTAAAGAATATTTAAGTAATTTTAAATGATAAGAAGAATATAAGCCTAAAACTTTTGAGATTAGTGTAATAAAATAGATATATAATATTGGATGATTTGCATTTTTACTTGATAGTTAAATTAAAAATCCAAAATATTCATCGATAAAATGTTACAAGGTAATAGTTCAGCCAACGAGAAGAGTGTATTAACAGTAATAATACGTCACGCTATGTAAATTATGATGTGGTACAAAGGAACACATTATGATGTAAGTGTTTAAACTAAATATTAATTTAATATATCTTTTAAAAATTATTTATTTGAGATTTGATAGTAGATTTATATTCTTATAATTAATGGCTAATCTGGTGAGCACTACAATATAATTGCCATATTTAGTGGAATACGACGGAAAACCATTTACTATTTGTAAAATATAAATATTAAAACGAATATAAGATACTAAAAGCAACTCATCCGCTTTAATGTTATAAAAATATATATACACACAATATATATATTTGATATACAATAGTATTTGTTATTCTAATATGATAACTAAAGTGATAAATTTTTATTCAATTTTACAAACTACTAAATATTGCACATCATGCTTCATTTTTAAGGGTGGGCAAAGACAATCGATTAAACCAAACCAAAACAAATTGAATATATGATTTTTTTTAACAATTAATTTTAGACAAATATGGTAATATTTTACTAGTAATTAAAAAATTCCATACTTTATGATATAATACGAAAAATTTTTTAGTTTATATTTATTAAAATATGCCACTGTTAAATTTTTATGCCATAAACTATAAATTATCTAAAGAGATTAACTGCAAAAATATATGTTACATGTTAGCTTAACAAAAATAAATAAGTTGTTGATGATCAATTGAAATTTTTTCATTGCACTAAATATTAATTTGATTGACTTTTTATATGATTCCATGCTTATTATTATTAGATGGCTTTAGATTTTCTTTATTCGAACCAAACCAAAATTATATTTGATGGTTTGAAAAATTTTATAAGCGGAATCATATGTTTTGGTTTGAAGTGGGAAAAAAAAAGGAAAAAAAAAAATCAACATAAATATTGGTTTAGTCCAGTCATTGTTCCATGCCAAGTTCTAGTTGGCTCGTAAAAGGCACTTGTTCCCGCTTTTATGGTATTTGTCTCCTATTGTATTATTACATGCTGCGTTTAGGGAAAAAATGGATCATTCTATGTGGTGTGTTTGCCGTGCAGTACCATGAATATACTTAAAGAGCAAGCGTCTGTCGTTTCGATTTTTCTTTTTTTTTTTTTTTTAAACAAATTATTTATCAAAAGCATACAATAAAAAAATAGATACTTTTACTTATAAATTGATTAAATAGATTAAATACTGATATAAAATAAAAATAATAAATACCAAAATAAATATCGATAAAAAACGACATCCAAATCCTAAAGAATAATATTGATAATAATAATATAACATAGGAGTGCTTGCCAAGGGTAAAGCCGTAGAGCGTGAAGTGCCAAGACGAAACCCCAACCTCTGGGAAATATATTCTGGGACTACATATGACAAGGACATCTAAATTGCCACGTGTACAATCAAACCAGTGGATACCATGCCACGTATCATAATACCTGCTGTTTACACTGGCCACGTAACGATCTACTTAAGACGTGATACAGCTGATCATCTATATATATATACACACACATACATATATACATATATGTATATTACTATAAGTGACTTGACCTCCCTTTCGTTTTTTCGTAATAATTAAAAATGCAAGCAGAAGCGTTAATGTTAGGGATGGGAAGGCAATCATCCATTGAAACAGAGCCCAGAACACTTGGAGCTGATGAAATACACTGTGCTAGGGTAATTTATTTCGGAGTACTTTCAAGAATATGATGTTATACTTGGTATGCGATATTGAATCAAAATAAAAATTGCTACTTTTTAGATTTTATTTCCTTTTTTTTGTTTAATGCAGTTTTAAAAATCGAAATTATATATATGTATATAGATATATATATTAAAGTTGAAATTATAATGTTTTAGAATCAATGGCATCGACTTACAGGAGAGTGTGATTCTACATCTTTCCAAGGGGAATTATTCAAATTTTATTAATTGTATATAGTTTAATTGTAAATATATTTTATAATTATTTCATTTTGTTCCATGCACACTTTAAATGTAGAAATAAAATTATTATTTTTATATTTATTTCATTTTAAATAGTTCCCACATACCAACTTGAGTTGCTAGGTTATGTAATCATCTTATTTTATAGCGATATTTTTTTTTTTTTCTTTTTTCCTTTCTCAGAAATATATATATGTGTACAAAGGCGCTCATATATGTTTTTTTTTTTTTTTTTTTTTTTTCGAAGCATTGTTCTTACTTCATTATATTGTTGTTTTTCATAAACGGTTTCATTGATAATGAAAACCACAAAAAGGGTTCTTTATGTTAGCAAAAAGAAAAATAAAAATTCTGTTTTGCGGGTATAGAAAACTTCAATATTATTAATATATACCATATTAATAAAATTTTATAATAGTTTTTGAAAAAGAAAATATTGGTTTTTACATGGCTCCTTTATTTTATTAAGTTTTGTTCACATCTCCACGCTCGTGCTTTGGTTTTACGCCTGGCCTGTTTTCCCCTAATAATGAAGTTTGTGTTTAAATTCTTCCAACTTGTAGGAGGCGGCTTTTTACGTTGCGAGTTCAAGAAGTTGCGAAGAAGCCTTTAGAATCTTTACCGCGGTAATTTATCCCAACTTTGCTGCTTTTAATATTCCGCTCAATTTAATAAATATGGTTTCAGCTACTTTTATGCATTTGGTAATTTATGTATAACTAGGGGAAATAGTCTGTTTACATATTTAACTAAAAATTTACATGTATAAAAATAATTATCAAACTCTCCATATGCAATCATATACGATTTTATTTATTCTATGAATGTATATGTCTAACATATTATTTTTATGATTTTTGTGAAAATATTAAAACCTACGATTTACAATAAATCACACATTAAAAATGTATTTTACTTAATATAGCTTTAAAATCGTACATTAAACAAGCAATTTTTTTGTTTTAGATTTAAAACTAAAATAATGTGCCGTAGATGCGAGTTTGTGTTAGTCTTTTAGTAATTAAAATTATTTGATTTGTGTCTAAGTAATTTTTTTAGTTGGTACAGATGTAACACATCAAGTCTAAATATCTGGCAAATAATAATAATAATAATAATTGCTGAAAAGTTACACATTGACTTTCAATATCTTTTGGCAATTAACTGCATTGAAGTTTGCAACTTTTAAACAAACCAAATACAAAATATTATGATAATGTTTTACAATATTGTTGAAAAGTTATAAATTCAACATCATTTGCAAAACATTATGATACTGTACAATCTTCTTTGAATAATCAAGGAGATTATGAACGAAATAATTTTACTAGATATTCGATATTATGAAATTATAAGATTAATTATGAAGTTACAATGGATTTACAATGTTCAAAATTTTTATTACAAATGGATATATTACTTTTTCGCTTTTTCTCTTTTTTTTTTTTTAAGTCACGTGTATTACAACTATTGGGGATATTGCTTTCAAAAGCTGTAAATTTAATCAGAAACGGCTTTTTATATTCTATATTGAAGAAATTGCAGGCCTAAACTCACTGAGAAGTGGCCCGTTATATCATAGGCAAATATTATATTTTGTTCAATTTTATTGGTTATTTAATAGTTAAGATTTATACTTAATATTATATTATTAAAATAATTAATGTATTAATTATCATATTTATTTGAATGATTAAATTATTTTTCATATAATGATTGATGAGACCCTTTTATCTTGTATTGCTAACGACTTGAAACTCTGTCTATCAAGATATTGTCTACTTTGGTTAAATGTGACACGGTTTTGTTCTTAATATCGACTACTTTCAAAAAGTCAACCATTTGAGAGTGCTTCCCACTGAGCTCGCTTCACTTTAGAATTTCGATAAACTCCAAGTCATTACACCAAAAAGCACCTTGATGATTAGAGTTTCACCATCTTATATTTGAGAGGTATTATATGCTTAGGGATGTAATCGAGTCGAGTTTTGGATGGATCATATGTATCCGGAACTCAACCTACTATCCTATAGTATCTACTAAAACTGACCCTATAATCTTATAAGGTTTTGATGTTATATCCAACTTATCCTACAGGGTTTGATTTAGAACTCAGAACCCAATCCTATAACCTTTAACCCTATTTTTTTGAATTTATTTTCAAATTTTAATAATAAATTTAAGAAAAGCCAATGCTTTAAATATAAGTTTCCTATACATTCAAAAATGAAAAAGATGCATGTGAAACTGATTGAAAATGTCACAGACCACATTCATTATACAATATTTAAACACATAAATATATTACTTTTATCACCATATATTATCTTGAAAGTATGGTTAAATTAAATCTCCTACTGAGACTAAAATATAACAGATAGTAAATAATGTTAATCTCCACAACAAATATGATTTGAACAAAATTTAATAAAAAGTTCTAGAATTCATAACTAGTTTAGTAAATATAAAAAAAATTATGGGAGGTAAAAAAAATGGTAGTTTATTCATGTCTTCTTTCCTCTTCTTACTCCTTTAGTAACGTTTTTATTTTATTTATTTTTTAAATTAAAATATCGGGTTGCTAGGTATCCATCAGATTTATTCTTTGATCCAAACTTAATCCTATAACCTTATAGAATTTTTATTGTATATCTAAACCCGACCTTGAAACCCTATAGATTTTTAACAGATCGAGTGGGTCAGAAACTTTATAATAGCCTACCCGATTATATCCCTACACATACTCCTCCATTTACAGATTTGACGTCTTCTTCAATTTCGTTATATGAGTTCGGAACCACAACAAGTATGGAGGATACTAGAGGTGTTCCAGGTAAGCTTAAGAAGTACCTCCAATCTAAGGACTCAGTTCTCCCACTTTCGGCCGGTGATGAACTACTCTGATATCATTTATTACAATCCAGAACTCTTCCTATTGAGGTATTGACTGCTTTAACTAAATGTTGTACTATTTAGTTCTTGATGTTAGCTGCTTCTCAGGAGGGCACCTATCTTGGGAATGCTTCTTAATGAGTACGCTTAATTTTAAAATTTTTTGATGAATTTAAAGCCATTATACTAAAAAGTGTATCGGTTATTAGAGTTCTACCATTTTATACTTGAGGGGTATCAAATACATGCACCAACCAAAAATAAATTTTCCCCCTTTATAAACTTTCTAAATAAGTAAAGCTGGTTATAGAAAACAAAATACGCATATAAACTGGGAAGAGATGAAAAGAAAGAACATTAAGGATAATAAGGATATCTTATGTTTTGATCTTGTTCCTTTAGAAGGCGTCCGCAAGTTCATAAATTACTTTCTACCTGTCTATTCTCAACCCTTTTGGACATAACAGCCTTAGCTACTGGTTAATGGTTCTCATGGATGGTCGGCCGTTCATAGGGTGACGGCAATGACATTCCTATTATTTATTATATAATTTGATATATATATATATATATATATGTAGTATGTACTTTTTTTTGTTTTTATTGTTTTTACTTTTTAGTTCCAACCCACTTTTATTATTTTTTACTTTCTGAAAAACAAAGTTGCCAATTTGAATGTCGAAAGTATATTTTTGTGAATTTATGTTGTTTTTATTAATTTATTGCTAACAATTTGTAATTTCCTCTGCACTTTTCAATTTTATTATTTTTTCATCTATGTTAAAAGATGAAGTTGCAATATATATAGGATTATAATCTTCAAGGGTCAAATGCTTAAAGGGTTAAAATGACATTAAGAAAAGAAATATAAAAAGGGCATCCTTTCATGTGTATGTATGAAACAGTAAGAAATCTATATTATATAACAGAGAAAATGGATTCCGGACACTTGTTTAAACGTAAAATAATTTGTATTTTCATAAATTTGCTTTGTTTATTCATTAATTTTGAAGGGTGCAACTAATCTATTTAAGCTTTCAACAAATCCCTTAACGGAGCTGATTGTGGGATGATAAGGGATTCGAATTTAGTTTATTTCACTTAAAAGATTAAGAAAAAAGTCATTAGACTATAAGACAACGGCAATTATCCAACCTTTCAATTTTTATGTTTTTTTAGCTTATTAACTCTCAAGGGTTTTCTAATATTAACATATATCGTGATGGTTTTTAACAAGAGAATAAATAATGATGCAGGGACTGAAACCTGTGAACAGCAAGGAAAAGAAAAGGGCCCTATGTCCCGATACTGAAGGGTATAGAAATTACAAAAGGAGGGAAAGTTGCCTTCCCATGTCAAGGCTGAAGCACGCCATTTCAGCACCGTTTTAATTTCTTTGCGAGTTTTAAAGGTCTTGTTGTTGTTTTATATCTAATCCATGTTCCTAGGTATATGTTAGATTTATTGTTTATTGGTTTTCTGTTTGCTTGAGTTTACAGTGAGATTTTGCAACGAGTTTGATCAGTAATATATTAAAAGAAGAGATAGTTTATTAGCTTCCATTAGATTTTACATCGTTTCGGAATTATAATTTATAAGCGACTGTCAATGTACTTACAAAAAACATAAGTATGGAAGTATCGGAAAAATATTCTATGGTAATACACATAATACGTATAGTGTAACTAAAACATATTTTGACACGTCAAAGAGGTAGTAGTAGTTTCTAAAAGAGTAAATATCATAAATGGTATCTGAATTTTGATAAAATATTAAATTAGATATCTTATTTGAAATTAATCAATTTATTATCTGATCAATTTAGTATCTAAAGAAAATTTTTATGTGTGCTAACCAATACACCGAATTACTACTGGTATGTATGAAAAGTTTTTTTAGGTATTAAAATAATCAATTTTAAAGTTCTTATACTAAATTGATTAATTTAAAACGTTAGGTATTTGATTATATATTTCACTAAAAATCCATCCGTGATTGAGATTACAGATACATATCCAATAATAACTAAAATTTATTCACTACATATATAATATACGTGATGTAGATTACTTATTCAACCATTTGCGGTCAAGGATCACGTGTCGGGGAACGCCACGCGGTTAGCCAGAGGAGCATGCAATAATCCAGTTGAAGTGTATGGGAAGGAATAATCGAAGGGGAGAGAGGGCTTTATTCTGGAATGAGTAACTCGAAGCTCGCTTATGGAAGATATTATGTTGAATCAATCACTTCCAATATCCTTGACTATGTTATATTTGAAGTCCTTATGCAGTAAGCTATTCAAACTCGTTAAATATTTAGTTAAGCTCGACTCAAGAATTTTTATTGTATGCCAATTCAACAATATTTGAGTTTAGACAATATTTTTTAAAATTGAATTATTCTTTTAAATATAATTCTTTTAAATAAATGGAGTCTAGATAAGTGGAAATCGGCCTCATTAAGTCTGTTTTGGTATTTATGTAACCGCGTTCGAATTTAAATTTTGAGTTGAATTTGAGTTTAAGTCTGGTATAGTATTACTTCAACTCATTCATTTGTAGTCATGATACAATCTACAAAGGGGTTTTCATTAGATATCATTGTATAAGCATTTTGGTGATACAATCATGGTTGTTATGAATCTGAGTCATTAAATAATCAATAGGACCAATCTCATTAAAAAAAAGACGAAATAATAGAATCTTCTCATTTTACATCTACACAAGGGTTTTTTGTCAGTTATCATTGTGTTGTTCATTAAGTAAGACTAAATACGAGTTTCAAGTTAATTTTACTTACGGTGCCTAAACCTTTTATATTCTAATAGAAATATATTCAAACAAAATTTCACCATAAGAAAGTACTTAAACTTTTTCAATCTTTCACTTATGGTACCTCGGACAAGCTATCGTGGACGAATATTTTATCAATTAAGCTTATGGGAAAAAAAGTGGCGATCAATATGATTGTCGCCGGAGAGGGAAGTGGATGGTAGTAGTGGTCAGAGAAGAAGGTTGTGATGGTTCCATTCCTAAATGTGTGGGAGGTGTTGGTGGGATAAGTAAAAATAATAAAAAATATTTTGAAAATTTCTTACGTGAACAAAAAAAATAATTTTTAATCGATTAATTGCCACATTAGCTAATTGACGGAAAAATGGACGGAGCCCATCCTAAGGTACCACGAGTGAAAGATTGAAAAAGTTTAGGTATTTTCTTGTACCGAAATTTTGTTTGGGTATATTTTGTTAAAACAAAAAAAGTTTGTGTACCGTAAAAAAATTAACCCATGAGTTTCTAAGTTACTTTTATTTTATTAGGTAGAAGAGTTTAGTGTTGTTCAAGACAAATGGTAAAGATGGTTGGTGAACTTCTTATACAAAACAATCGAAATACAATGTCCTATTTATATTGTATGATATTCGTAATAAACATAAATGAGGAAATTATATGTTTAATATACATTTAAAGAAAATTACATAAAGCAAAATTAGAGGAAAATAATTACATGATTAGTGTCCCTATATCGCATTAGGGTTATGTGATACAGGATTTATATGTGTATTGCCGCTTGGCTATGTAATACATCACCATCCTCAAATGCAATACACGACCTCCTAAAATTTTGATGAGTAGGTCATTGTATCACTTCTACCATATGCGATGCAAGTGCAAACATCAATATCTCTGGTCCTTTATGTGATATAGAAACCCTAATTTTTTAAAGTAATAACAATCTTGATAGCACAAAATCTTTTGAAGATTGACAACCAAATTTGCTAAAACCAACAACCAAATAAATACATATAAAATTAGCAACAATATTCCATAAAATTAGAAACAAAATCCAATAAAGAAGCAACCAAATCAAGTCTTATTTTCAATGTCCTACTTCAAGATTGACATGATGATTACAAAGGCCAATATTGCCAATTAGATTTTGAAACAAATCATAATAAATCCCTTTAGCACGTACGTGGCTAGTTGTTGATGTGTTAAAAGTACTACAGCTTAAGAAATCCTTATTGAGTAAATCTCCAAATAAAATGACATTCATTTTCAATATTTTAGGTATGTTTGTAAAAAGATAAATTTCTATAATGTAATATGAATATTTGTTATGACAGAATATGTGAATTAGCAATTTCAATGTTAACAATAAATTGTTACATCAAGATGGTAGTGTTTTCCATGGCTCTATATCCAACTTTTATTGAGAAAAAAGCAAACTAGAGATTATTTCTTGGATGTCTATCTAATTGTTGAATTTCCAAGGAATATAACAAACTTAAACACTGATCATCGAGTGGTTAGGCACGTTGCCTATCCAAATTACAATAAGCAGTGATAGCATTGGAATTAGTAGTAGCAAATAACACTCCATGTGAAATAGTTGCTTTAATATACTTTAGTGGTCTTAAGGCAATGTTCCAATGAAGAATACAAGAAGTTTGCATAAATTGGCCTAACACTTGTACTACATAATTAATTAAGGTATTTGAAAGTTTTTTGAACTGTTGCCTTGGAGTCTATCAAAAATAGATGCAAAAGTTAGTGGATTGATACTTTAAGGGGGCAACATAAATACATCATTGTTTATATCTCCATGTAAAAAAGCATTGTTTACATCGTGTTAATAGAGATACCAACATTTGATTGCATCCATAGATAAGAGACTTTTGACAATAGTTGACTTCGCAATAGGTGCAAAACTTTAGTATATTCTACCACTTTGAAACAATTTGTCACTAGACATGCTTTATATCTCCCAATGGGGCCATTAGCTTTATACTTAATGCAAAAAGCCCACTTGCAACCAATTGCTTTCTTTTCCTTTAGTAGTTCTTCACATTCTCATGTATTGTTATTGTTTAAAACTCATAATCCCTTGTCAATAGCCAATCCCCATTGTGAATCTTACTTGCTCATAAGTATCAAGTTCTACACATTCAAATTGTAAACTTATTGAACTGTTAGTGGATTCCATACCTTGTGGTGATGATTAGAATGTGTGATCAATGAAGAATTATTATCGGAAGCAATAGCAAACACATAGTCTTTTAAATAAGCTAAAGCTTGTTATGCTCTTTGAGAACGTGGTTACTATTGATTTATGTTCATAGATTTTGTTGTAGGGAATGCAATAGTATGAGCCAACAATGAGTTTCTCACTTTATCTTAGTGATGAGGACCAAACTACGGATGCTATCATTAGAATATTTATGAAGCATTTTAACACAAAGACAAGGGTTTGTTTAAGTATCAAGGATGAATCTCAAGGGTTTTGGAGCTTTGTTAAAAGTACACAAGTGTCAACACAAGTCATGTTGAAAGCTACGTCGGAACAATATCAAACACATGGAAGAAATACAAATCTATGTGCAACGTGACTTAGATTGCACACTCATATTCAAGGTCGTGTTAAAAGAAATTTTGCAACTTTTAACAAGTTTCCAGAGTACAAAACCTAACATGTGTTAGAAGTTGTGTACATCCATAGTACACAACTTGAATCCTATTGGATGCATGTAGAACTCATAATGGTTTTTTTTTTTTTTTTTTGTTAAGCATTTTTATTAGGCTTTTAATTAGTTGTAGTAATTTTATTAGTTTTAGAGGCTTTTATAATTAGTCTTGTTTTTGTTGTTGACTTAAGAGCCTTTTTTCTTTTAAGATTAATAAATTTTTTCTAGATTTTTTCTTTGGAAAATACTACTCTTATTAATCAAGATTCTTTTATTGTAGCTAGTGTAAACACAAGTGAGTTTTTATAAATCATATCAATTATTTACGAATGTTCCCAAGATCTTCCTTTCTTGGTGTCACTTGCTCTGACCTGATAGGGGCTAGATTAGTTGACGATAGACATGGAGTATGGTATTAATGAATATACAAAATAAGAAGTTTGTCGGTAGTACACCGAGCATGGGTTACGCCCTAACCCCAACATGTATAACACTAAGACTTAAGATTGACTACTTAGTCAAGCACAAGTCTCGGTATTATATGTAAGGCATACAACACAGCAATAGGAGGCCGGGTAGGATGTGTAGTTTGAGCAAGTAACATAAAGCATGCAAGCATCTACATAAATATTTACCCACAAAATATGAGGACATAGTTTTTTTACATCATCTTAAGAGTATTCTCCCGTTAAAGCTCTCCAAGGATCGAAATAAAACTAAGTCTTTGCAAAAATTAAATACTATCACCCAAAGATTTTAAAGGAACACCAATCTAGAGTTCATGATTTGATTTCCCCCAAAAGCTCCCTAAAAGAAATCTTACTCAGATATATGGTGATCACGGGTATAAAAGCAAGTGGTCCTGTGACAACAAAAATCTATAGGGATGTAAGCTTCACTAGCTTAGTGAGAATATTTTCAAGTTATCATACTCGAGTCAAAGCATCAAACAAGTTATGTTTAATCAAGCTATAGTATGCATTAAATATATGAGCAAACAAGACATATGGTTTTTCGAGAACCATATCTTGAATGAATTTATGTCCTTCATTCAGGGTTAGGTATGCCAACCAATTACGACCAAAACTTTCGCAAATAGATTTTATAGTTCTTACTGGCTATTACTCGCCATCAAAATATTTAGGTCATACTGGCTACTACTTGCCACTTTTGTGAATCATTCTGGCTACTACTCGCCATATGTAGATATTATCAGTTACGCCGACTATCACTATTATGCACTTGTCCCACCAAATATATAACATTAAATGCAATGAGACTCAATATCTGAAGTGCATGAATTAATTTCATTAAGCTTTTGGCATATAATTAAAATGTCTTAAGCGTGATTATACAATTGCATATACTCCAACATGGTATTAAAGCATCCATTTGATTATAGGCAATTCAAGACTCGATATGCTTAGTATAAATTCACCTAAAATTATAAATCACATACACTTCCTATTTTTATCTTTTCCTATTTCTAGTGCCACTAATCTAAAGCACAATCATGAGTATGAAAAATAAAGGAAATAAACTCACTCTATGCATTATCATGGGCCGGTTCCAAATCGAAAACCTACCTTACCCATTATCAGTAGCTCTTGAACCGGGAGCCGGTCCAGGGATGGCTGGTCCAAACTGGTAAAAGATATGTCAGCTCTAGCAGGTCTTTACTCTTCCACCTCCTAAAACTACGTGACCCGAAAGTTTTAGAACCATCAGTTCAACAAACGGCTAGAGAACCGTGGTTCCAACAGTTCTACGCTACAAAAATTAAAAAAAAAAACAAAGGAAAAATAAAGAAAAGAAAATTATAAAAAATTGTAATTAAAAACAAATATTTAAAACTATTTTCGCATGAATTTAATTTGTTGTTATTAACAACACAAGTAATAAATATATTTTAAATCATGTATTGTTAAGTTTATGAAGATTTCTAATCAAAATGGACTTTTCTTTTTTTAACTATGTGTGACTTGTTTTTTATATTATAGGGACTTATTTGTATCTTAAATAATTTATAGTGATATGTTGCTAACATGGTAACTAAAAAAGTGCAAGTGATTGTATATAAATAAATGCATAACTGTAGAACTTTTTTTAACTCATGGGCTATTAACAATTATTGCTAGGCTCAATATTACTTCAAGTTAAAAATTTATTTTGCAAAAACTTTCTTACTTAAATTAAGTAAATTATTTAATTGATTTTTTTTTTATTTCACAGTTCTCGATTCCTCTAGTGGTGGAATCGAACCATTGGAGCCGACAATTTCTAAGAATCTAGAACTGGTAGTTCCTAAGAATCAAGAACCAGACTAGCTCCCATGGGTTGGGTTTCGGTTCCATTATTTTTAGAATCGAGAACTGGTGGTTCGAGTCGGATTCTCATCCGTGATGATGTTTAACTCACTCGGCCATGACTTGATAAAGCACTCCTAATCGAAATAACTCTCTATATAGCAAATATCATCTCCCAGTTCATCTAAGTAAGTGAAATACCTAAAATGAGTATCTTATTAAATTTCTACTCAATTTTTCTAACTCTATCTTCTAATTCGTGGTAAAAATCAAATTTGTGAAAATTTCAACTTAAATTAGCCATAACTTACTCATTTTAACTCGGAATTTCGTGTATAAGTAGTCGTTTTCTACCTATTTGAAAAGATATATCTATTTCTAAGGTTATTTTTTAATTTAAAGCCATTTGGGTTCAAAAATGGGTCAGTACAGATTGGACATGAAAATTCCAGCCTTCAAATTGTAATTTTCTAAATTCTATTTCATCCAAAAAATTCATATCAAACATATATATATGTATAGTTGAAAAATCCTTTGAGAAAAAAAAAATATATATATATATACCCATATTATATGCATGATTCTAGCGGTGTTATCTCAACAATGATTTTTCACAAAATAATTTATTCTAGAAATCAGAAAAATGAAGTTTACAAAATTTTTCTCCAAGTTATTAGAAGGAAACTATTATTTTTTGTTGTTACATTTGAGTGTTTTCTTTTTGTAACTACTTTTTTCTTAACTTCATAAAATAAGTTTACAATTTAAAAACTTAATTCCTTAGGATGTTGGCAAATTTTTATATTCTAAGTGGGTTTTTAAACTAGTGAGTTCCTTTTTAACTGGACTTGGAAAAAAAAATTCTTTTATCTTAGTGTCTATCAAGTGTTAGTATAATCATCTAAATATATTTTTAAGAAAAAATTTGTATAGTAAAGAATTATCAACATTAAACTTAACAATAATTTATTTTAGTATTTTGGAAAGACTGTAATTGAACCATCATCATAAGTCTTAGAAAAACTTTTCATGATAACGATTTATAAAATTTATAATGAACCTATTTAAATTTTGAAAATGATGTTGTTGAATCATGATCCTAAGCTTTAATGGAAATTTTCTCATATGTGTTAAGAATTATTTTTATAGAGAGTTTAGTCCTATTTTTATAAAAGAGAAGAATTCCTTTTTATTTCTTTGAAAAGTTTTATTAAGACAACATCATTAACATCATGCATAAAGATGGTATTGTAACTATGTTAAGAGATAAGAAAAACTTATATAGAGAAAATAAAAGGTATAAAGAATCGAATAAACATATATATGTAAGAGCCAAAAATATGAAAGTCTTAGCTTATATCAGGGCTTCTCGGAACATAGAATGGACAAGTTCTATAAAGCGAAAAGAAAAGCATAAGAGAACTTAAAGAAAAGAAAAAAAAAATTATGGAAGTCTTATATCTTGATTCAAGTCTTCCCGAAGCTTAGACATGGGCAAGCCCCTTAAGAAAAGAAAGAAAAAAAGAAATTTAACTCGATAAGGACATGTCTAAAACTAGAATGAATAGTTTTAATTTTTATGAGCAATATAAGAAAAGAGCATAATAACAAGAGCATAATAAGATGTTAGGTTAGTAAGCTTTAGTCTCTAAAGATATAGAGATATATATATATATATATATATATACATACTTTACATAATACATATAGGAAGTTAGATTAGCATGAACAAAATAATAACATGACAAGAATTAGAAAAAAGTGGTGTTGAGCAAGACATGAACAAATTGTTGTTTTCATGATTTCATCGCTAGCATAATGCTCATGGAGTTTTTAGAAATCAAAACATACAATGGGTTTATGTTATGTTAACATGAAGAAAAGAGATGGTTTAAGACTTTCACCTAAGATTAATGGATGAAAGAACAAATGGATGGTGTGTTAATTATTTTCTTTCCTAAATGGTTGTTGTATAGAGATGCGAAGAGGAGAGTTTGGAGAGGAAATTGTTGGAGAGAAAGTTATGGAGAGGTTTTGGTAGAGTTTTGCTATGTAAATGAGATGTGTGAAAGAAGTGGATGGAGAGCTAGTATTTATAGGGAAACGTGGAAGGAAATGAGATATAATAAAACTAATTGAAAAAAATATATATATATATATAAATGTAGAAAGAGGCGAGTGGCGCCAGTTTTGGAAGGGGGAGGAGAAAGGAATTGATTAATTTTTTATTTTTGTAATGAAAAGCTAAAATAAAATTGTAAGAGAAGTTAAGTGTAAAGTTTTAAAGGAAAAGAAAATGTAAATAATAGGTGTATAGGTTGTAAGAAGTAGGTTATAAGAAAAAGTAAAGATAGAGGAATAATAATGAATAGTAAACAAATAGTAGACTAGACAATTAAAATACCGGTAATAGGGAAAATATGCGTAAAAGCTATATCTGATATTTTTAGAAGTCGGAAAATTATAAAACTAATATTTTATGATTCTTATCTAATTACGATCCTAGATATGTTGTCGGAATATTTTCACCATTTCATGTGCTAGAACCCCATTTTCGAAAACCGATCTCATTCTTGTACGAAACAAGTAACTTTTTCACGAATCTAATCTTTTTAGGTTATGTGATATTATTTCAAACTAATCCATGATTAGCTCATTTTTATTGTTTTCGATTTTCGAGATGGAATTGTTGGATCTAGATTCACTAATATTTTTTATTGACCTAGTTGACTTTTAGGGTTTCGGTTGATTTTTTGTTATAGGGTTTATGCATGAAATGGACCATAAAAGTTAGGGGTTTACAACATGGGACTGGCACGGGCACTTCGATGCTTAAGTTAACATCTTCCATAGAAAGTATACAAAATAAATGGGAGAAAAATGGTTCTTATGCGACATTATCTTGATTAAGGTGGTCCGATCATATTTGCAGGTGACTAGCCTAGCGATTATGTCAATCATGGATGAGTCCGTAGCTGGCTTGGCGATTATGTTCATCATAGACGAGTAGGCAAGTAGATGGTTAGCTTAGCAATTACGTCCATCGTGGGTACTCATGTGGTATCACAATCCCACATCATGCTGGTTGATCCCGATTGGGTCGTGGTGTATCCAAGAAGAAGTGTCTCGAAGCCATTTAGGTGCTACCCTTGGGTCAATAAGGGGAAGTTCACCAATGAGGTCTAAGGTCGTATCCTTCGACCTGGCCCAATAAGATGAAAGGCTCGGCTCGAATAAGCCCAAGGTTAGTAATGGACCATCAACACTTGGTAAGTAATATCCAAGATAAGTGAAGGTTTTATCTATCTACCAACCTAAACCCTAATTTTATCTTGAAATTAGGAATCTTTATTAATTAATTATTAGTACTTATCTTGATACCCTAGTGATAATTTTCCGAAGCACATCATATTTTGGTATCATAACATTTTAAGTACATCATAATTTAGTATCAGAGCAAGGTTGCAACTGGGGTTTCTATCTTGTTGCATGTGTCTGCATAGTAAGGGTTTTGAGTTGGATTGTAGATTATTGATATTGGATAGTGTTGGAATAAGATTATTGCATGCTGGAGTGGTGTGATTGAAAACTAAGGTTTACAGATGTAGGGTTTACAATTATTACTTTAGGATCCGGTAATTTTCTTGGAGACCAATCATTGTGATATCAATAGAGTATTTGGGAGGAAATGTCCTTGAATTTAAATAAAAGCCATAAATAGTAGAGACCAATGTGGGATTGACCCTAAAACTGAGGCACTAAGTGGAATTGAACTAAAGTTGCCTAAGTTTTATGATCATAGGTCTCCAGGGAATTCTTTAGATTGGATGTTCCAATTAGACTAAATTGTTGGGAATTTTCCACACTCCAACTATCAATTAGGGTGGATATTTGCCAAGAAATTAGTCGGACATGCTGAATAATGGTGCCAAATTATTATGCTTCAAAGGATTTTAGATGGGTATGGAGAGAATATATCATGAGATTATATGAAAAGACTGCTAAGAGATAAATTTGTTCCCCCCCTTATTATCAAGATGAGCAATATCAAGAGTTGTTGGTGTTGAAACAAGGATACATGGGGATTGAAGAAGATGGCTATATAGAAATTGATAGATTTTAAACTCTCTAGTCAATCACAAAAAACTTACAGGTGTTTCGAGTTAACGGTAAATACACGACCTATGTTATTTATTTTAACAAATAGGTTATCCAAGTTTCATTCAAAAGTATTAAATATTATTTAATACTATAAAAGGGATGCGTGTCAATATTTCACTAGTATAATAAAACTAATGTAATAAAAAATATAAATAAATATAATATTAAAAATTATATTTTTAAAATGAAAAAAAAAAAAAAGAAATAAAACAGCTCTAAGCAACGGTTGTAAATAGAGTCAACTCTGACCAAATTGAGGGTAACCCGATCTTTGCAGCAACCCATCACCAAGTTGTATGATTCGGAAATAACTCCAAAGCTTAGTTCACAGTTCCAACATCAAGCAAACAAAGACGCTCCAAAGCAAATCCTGCTGCAACTTGATCAAGATCGAAGAACCTACAACTAGAAGTGGTCTTAATAATTTCAAACCCGACCTAAGCCATCCCAGAGTAGTAGATTCGAGAAGAAATTGCTGTGTCTCGACAAATTGCTCCGATCCAACTTGATGATCAACTTGGATTTATAATTTGCCGTTATCTATCGTCAATTACAATCAAGATCCCATGCTCGCTCCTTTCGAATCCAAGCTAAGAATGGAGCGACTTATACATTTAGTTTAATGGAATGGAATAAGATCACAAAAAAATAGCAATTCTTTATTTAATGATTATGAGTATTTTTGGAACAAAATATACCTTTTGATCAGAAGTAATCATTTCTTCTATAAAGAAAAGAAATAAGGATTCTTTATCTATTCCACATCATATGAAAATAGACATTTTTTTGATAAAACTTTTCGCAAACCAAACAAAGGAATGGATATTCCGTGGGAATAGAATTGAAATACTAATTTTATTCCATTCAACCAAACATGGTTTTACATTTTTTTTCTTTATTTTTAATTTTCTGACATTTTTTATTGTCACGCCCCGGAGGATACCCTAAATGTGACAGTCCACCGCATATAATATTAAAGCTAATGAATGACAACCTTAGTCATGCAAGAGCTTCAATATCACATGCAAGGCGTGCTTCCAAGATAGTAGGAGACTCACTGGGGTATTACATTTAAGTAGATAATAAAAGCATGCAAGAACTTATATAAATAAACATGAAATATTCATTTAGATAACAAACTCTTACATCATCTTAGGGGCATTCTCCCGTCTTAAATAGTCTTGATTCAACTAAACCATTAACAAGGTAAACATAACTATAACATAAGCCTACTATAGAGATTTTCTTAGAAGTCTATGTTCAAAACTAAATACATATAACTTTTCTCAAAAACTCCTAGTGGCTTTGGCTTATACCTGGCATACGGGGCTCCTTGGTGCCAACCAAAGATAATCATACTGTAACAAAAAGCTATAGGAGTATAAGCAAATCTAGCTTAGTGAGATAATTCTCATCTACAAGACATTTCCATAAATCAAACAAGTATTTAGACAATCATATGAAAATGCACCAAACACATGAGCAAACAAAAACACAAGATTAACCAGAAATCATGTGTAGCATGAATCTTACGCCATCCATGTCGGGAGGTAGGAGGTTACAGGCCTATACGACATCAATACTTGCAGATTTGCTGGCTCCTGCTCGCCCTGTAGACTTTCCAGCTCCTACTGGCCCATGTAGGCTTTCGGCTCCTACTAGCCACCACTACTACTTCCTTGTTTCCCCACACGAAGAATAGTAGTGAAATAAATGTGACTCACAAATATAATATGCATGAATTATTTTCAATATAAGGTTATTTCATCATCGTTAAATTCAAGTTTAAAGGTGATCAAATCAATATCCATCATATCAATGCAAGAATCACAATTTATATTCAACCAATCATAAATCCAAATCACACAATATTTGTTGATTTATCTTTTCCTTATTTCTAGTGCTACTACTTACAAGCACAAACAAAGAAATGTAACTTAGTAAAAGATTAACTCACTCCATGTCTATAGCTCTAATCGAAGTAGTCTTCCGAGAAAGTGATCTCGGTTCCTTCTTCAACTAAATAAGATGAAATACCCACAATGAGTCTTTCATAGAATTTCTATTCTTGAAAACTCTAAATCTATCTTAAAATAGCGGTAAAACCAGATTGGAGGAAATTCCAACTTAAAATGGCCATAACTTGCTCATTTTAACTCAGAATTTCGCATATTACATACCGTTTTCTACCTATTCGAAAAGTCTATCTATTTTAAAACTATTTTCATCAAACTAAGTCATTTGGGTTCCGAAAAAGTAGTGACCAAATTCCCCACGAATTTTCACAAACTTGAATTCCTTCTTTTAACAAAAGCTCATTTTGAAGAGATAGATATTACAATAGTTTGTAAAACCTTTGAAATGTATATACATATATTTATTGACTCATATCAAAATGTATGAAGTTAAAGTTGTCTCAAACCATGAAAAAGTAAAGTCTTTTAAAGATTTTGGAAAGTGAGAACTTTTGAAAAATTCTTTTTATTTTGCTTTCAAAACATCTTACATTATTTCAAATGAGTATTTTTTTCCTAAATTTAATTTCCGTAGTCTTTTTAAATTTCTAAGGAATGATTTTTATTTTCTAAGCTTAGTTTCTAACACTTTTTGAAAGTAATAACAATTCTATATTTATAGAAATAATTTCCTTGTTTCTTGAGATCATTCCATTTTCATGAAAAGAATTTCTAATACTTGATGAAAAAGTGAAGTTTTAGTAAAACTTTTGTTTATTCAAAAAGTTCTTTCTATGTATGTTTATGAACTCCTCTAGATTTCTTAGAAAAGTTTGTTTAAGAAAATTACTTTTTATTTTTCTTTCTAGAAAAGAATCTTTATTTTAAGAAGACCTTTCCTCATTTATTTTGCTGAGAAAATTATTATGTTCATGCATGAATATGAATCATAAAGTTATGAAAACACAAGGAAACATAATAACTTAAAAGAATAAGCTAGTAAAGAAATAAATCAAGTATTGAACCTTAGCTTCATCAAGGTATCGGATTAAAAATAGACTAGTCCCATAAAGAAAAAGAAAATGTTTTGACTTGATGAAGACAAGCCTAAGACTAGAAAAACTAGTCCTAAAAACAACATGAAAGTAAATAAATTGCAAAACAAATGAGCTTATATGCTCTAAAAGATATATATATAGATATATATATAGCTACATAGATATATTTAGTAACATCTATATAAAAGCAACATAAAGAAATTAGATCCATGAACAAAAACAAAGTATGAACTTATTGTTACTTTCTTTAACCTTCATGGTTTAGAAAATACACACTAAGCTCATACTAAGTAAATGAACACTTTATAAAGCTAAAACTATTACCTAGAGAAGTAGTAGAAACTAAAGAAACTTGAGAGAGTTTGTGGAGAGATTTTTAGGATAATTTTAGTGTATGGATATGAAGTTGTATTGAAAATAAAAATTATAAGAAATAGATGTATGGTTTGTAAGAGTATGCCGTAAAAAAAAATAGAGATAGATGAATAGTGTAGAATAGTAGAAAAATAGTGTATTGTAAAGTAGACATAACAATTTAAGTCTCAGTAGTAAGAAAATACGCGTATAATTACGATATATGATATTTTTAGTTACCGAAAAATTATGAAATTAATATTTTTGAAAATCTTATATTTTTATGAGTCTAAGGATAATTCGAAATATTTTTACTAATCCGAGCCCGGGACATGCTATTCAAGAACTGTGTCCGATTGTACTGAAAACGAATCGCAGTTTTAACTAATCTAATATTTTTATGCTTTCTCAGGTTATTACAAACTATTCTACATACTAATCTCTTGCTAACTTTCCTAGGACTGCTTAAACGGGAATGCCATGCTTAAACGTGAATGCCAGACTTGAACAGTTGCAAAAGACTAGGGTTTTGTTGACTTGTGATTCCGGTTGACTTTCTAATTAGGGTTTAAGTTTAAATTGATCTCAAAACTTTGGGGTTCACATTTATAATTTATTTAGTATTTTTATACTAAATCAATTGTTTAGACTAGTAAGTTTTTGACACAAGTCACTCTAATAGTATTAAATAATATTAATATTTTCAAATGAAGTACATGTTATCTATTTGTACAAATATAAAAATAATACAAGCCATATATTTGCAAATAAACAAAAATACAAGTAATCTTTTTGTAATTATCTCTAAAATTTAATGTATGGCTAGAATAATGTATTACAAAAAAAATTAAAAAATTGTAGCTATAGTGACTAAATTAACTTACTAGCAATAACTGAAAATATATATTAGATTAAACATCCTAACATATAATAATTTGAAAATTGTCAGATGTTTTAAACATGAGAATTTTTTTTTTTTTTTTCATTCATTAAATGGTTATGATGAAACTAGAGGTTTTTTTTTTTTTTTTTTTTTTTTTGTGAGGAACAGCAATATATTATATTAACCGCATAAAGACATGTAAGTTTGGCGCACAACTAGTGCCAACATAACCAACGTGGAATGACGTAAATACATAAACCAAAACATTAGCAGAGTACTAAACATTGATATAGGAGTCTTATGTCTAACAAAGTTCTTCAAAACAGTAGGTGGCAGAGTGTATCAATTAAAAAACATTTCATTTTTCCATAAGCTCTAAACTGTTGCAGCAAACATGTGAGCTCTATTAGTCATAATTCTGTTTGCCCATTACAGCTTCAAATCCAGGTTCATCTTGAACTAAGTCCCTGCAATTAATAATAAAATTGGAGTGGAATCAGTCCCTTTCAATTGGCATACATCATGCCCCATAAACTTCAAAGACCCATCATGCCCTTTCTTTTAGTGGGCAATCCATTAATTCTTGTCATTCAATCTTTCCCAAAAATGGAATAAAAAAGACCATGTTACTGATCTGTTACTAGACCAAGCACAACAGCATATGAATGCCCCAAAAATTGCATGAATCACTATATAAATACATTCAAACTCAATGTTCCAGCATCTAATTAAAAAAGTTTAGACATTTATATAATTTCACAGCATTAGTATAGCCTATAATCGTGTAATATCATATAATCTATCGATCAATACATCCCTACATTCCAATCTATATTTATAGAGGAGTGAAACCGCTAGAAAAAAAAAAAAAAAAAAGGCTTTTTATTGAACAAATTGATAGGAGTGAATGGTCTGACAGCAAGCTACACTCACCAAAGGTCTTATTCTCTTCCTTTTATCTCTTAAAAAAAACTAAAAAAGGAGGAAAAAGAGGAAGAGCCCTTACAATCAACCTATAAGTAAATAATTAGCTCTATAATGACCTTATTTACAATCAACCAATCATGCGGTGCCCTAGGAGGGAAGCGGCAAAAATATAATAATATTAAAACAATAAACAATAAATAAAAATCCAATGCATTACTGATACTATCATTAAATATCAAGGACTGATAGAACATAAATATATTATATGCTTGTGTTTTCATATACTTAAATTTTCCTGAATAATCCTACAAAAGTTTATTTAGATAAATAACCCTGATAAAACCCTATTGCCCCACAAAATAAAAGCTAAAAAGCTATGTCAATGAATATAATAGTAACGACTAATTATATATATTATTTTAAATATTCTAACATATGATCAATTTTAGAGTCGAGAAATTTCAATGAAGAAATTCATTTATCATTAAATAATTACCATGAAGTATATTTTCACCTATAAATAAAAAAATAATTTAAAAAAAACGTCAATTGTGGCGCAGCTTTGACTTATTTTTCTAACGGGTTGCTTTCATTCCATGTAGTTTTATTCTAATAAGACAAACTTAGTCACATCCATGACACAGATATAGTAAGTTTAAAATAATCTCCTTATGATTTAGATAATAGGGTTAAAATACAACAGCTTAAGTTTTTCATTCTTTTTACATACTAAATGTAAAAATCCAATGTTCGGGTGATTTATCAAGAGTATAAAAACGGTCATTTATCCATAATCGTCAACTTTTTTGGGTGGCATAATAAAGTACTATATATTTTTTTTCATTTCACCAACATATAAGAAAAGAATCTACCAAAAACAATATAAAAATATATATTATATAAACTTTTAACAAAAAATTCAATTAGATATCTAAATTATGATTTTAAATCATTTAATATCTAAATAAAAATTTAATAAATTTTTTTCATATTTAAAACTTAATTTTAACAATTTTAATACTTTCGTACCTAAAATTTGATTTTTACAATTTTAATACATAAACTAAGCTTGCACAAACTTTTTTCATACCTCAACTTACTTCAAGTACTAAAAAATCTATAAAATCTTTATTCAAATACCAAAATTATAAAAATCAAACTCCATATATAAAAAAATTGACTATATACTTACCAAATCGTTCGAAATAAAACTACATATACCTAATTAAATATCTTATAAAAATTCAAATACCATTTTTATCATTAACCATATACAAAAATACAAAAATAAAAAAATAAAAAATAAGAGACCGGTAATTTATCCATAATTGTTAAACTTTTATGTCAACTTATAAAGCTAATCCTACATATAATGTGCATAATCTCTATCCGGTTAAAGTCCACAATAAAAAATATAATATATCATGAGAATTAAGATACAAAATTTAATAAACATTTGAAACAAAAAGTTCAAGAAAAGAAATTTATATAATGATAATAACATTGAAAATTTAAATTAAAACTTCAATAAATAAAAAATTAAACTTTTAACTCTAAAAAAATTTAGATAAATACCTATACTTAGCTTCTATTTCTTAACAAACCTGTCCAATTAAATGTATATAAAAACTTTATTAAACAAGCAAAAATAAAATAAAGTAAACTAACCCAAATTCTATTAACAAGCCCATATCATACCTGCATCATTTTGTAGAGACTTCAACATT
Organism: Combretum micranthum; assembly: GCA_024138025.1. Lineage (NCBI taxonomy): Eukaryota > Viridiplantae > Streptophyta > Magnoliopsida > Myrtales > Combretaceae > Combretum > Combretum micranthum. Next base: position 748,037 of record JAMXBD010000057.1, read on the forward strand.
TATTTTATAATAATATTACAGCATACCAATAGACACTAAACTTCTTAAAAGTAATATAAATTCCCAAAAAAAAAAAAAAAGGACAAGGGACCCTTATAATAAACCTAAAATTATATAATTAGTTCTATAATATAACCTAAAAAGTAAAAACACATTTGACCCCAAAAACTTTCAAATCATGGAAAAAAGATTTTTTTTAAAAAAAAATCCAATGCAATCCTAGTAACTTCTATGGAAACATAATTATATATCCACATATGTTGTATGTGTATATATTTAAACTTCCATGATTAAATCTACAAAATTTTATGTAGATATATAAACTTTTTAATAGAACCCTACTGCTTCATAAAAATAAAAAGTAAAAAATTATAGCTATAATAGAAATGACTGATTATATATTAAATTAAACGTACCAACATACGAAGATGTCCTATTTATCATATATAATAATTTTATATACGACCTAATTAGGGAAAACACCAACACGAAATGAAAACACGAAGTATAATCCAAGCATCTTGAGGTCACTCCTATCCCCAACCCACTCCCAATTTGACTCTCTTCATTTGAGAACCCCTCCAACTTGAATGACAAAGCGTCTTTAGTGTCACCGCTACCACGAGTCACCTCGGCTTTGACATGGAGGGAGCTGCCTCCAACGGGAGGCAAGAGAGCGTATCCCCGGTAACTCTTCGCTCCGCACACTAGAGCAGGATGATGATCACGTAAGTTTTGGAGCCTACAGTAAGGGATTCTTTGATGTCCTGGTATAAAAATACGACAAGAAGTGAGGACTATAATTCTTCATATTACGTGCTGCTAAAGACTTGACAGATGCACCTGCACCATCTAACTCATAACCGAAAAATTACACACACAAGGTCAACGACGCTTACTTCGAGCGTATAATAAAAACACAAAACAACCACAAATATTATACTAGGATAGATCAAACCAGTCGCCAAGCATAGCCCCCATTGAGAGATATAGCATACGAACATCGGGGGAGTTTTGAAGTCTAGAAGTCACATCCTCAAATTCATGATTATAAGCATGAAAAAGAGAATAATAACAAATCCAGTTCACCTCGCAAGGTGAGGAACCTTCAATCATCAAGTATAGTAAGAACCACCATCTCCGAGCATAGTATAACCCCCATCAAGACCAACAATGGGGGATTTGAATTCTAGAAATCACATCCTCAAAATTCAGTTATAAGCATGAAAATAGAAGAATATTAATAAATCCAGTTGATTCCACAAGGAGAGGAATCTTCGATCATCAAGTATAGTAAGAACTACCTCGAGAAAGCCCCCTTTCCACTCCTAAATTATTGCCAGAATAATTAGGGGCACTATAAGTGTTATGTCCTCCAACATATCCATAATTTATGCCATTATCAGCTCCATTTTCCTAAAAAAAAAAAAAAGGAAAACAAAACATGATTAGATAACCTACACTTAATAAATCACCAACATTTAATAAAAATGAAAAGAAGAAAATTACTCAAACATGCAATTCAAACTCTTACCTCAAAGAATGCTGATCCATTCCCATCCAATTGAGGTTGATGGCTTAAATTAGGAAAAGATTGACCAGTAGGATAAACTGGTAATCCAGTAGCAAGTTGCCCATCACCACATGGAGTGGATGCAAATGAGACGCTGCCTGAAGGATTGTAACAATCAAATGTGAATACAGCACTGCTACCGGGGGACCCTCCATATTGGCAAGCTTCATTGGGAAGAGGTAATGGAGGATCAAGATCATCCATCTCCAAAAATGAATCCCCTAATGGAAGTTCAAGATCACTCATCTCCAAACAATCTCTTGCATCGAACTGGCACACTGTATTCTGGTTTGGCTGACCAGGGACTTCATCACCAGATTCAAGCCCATTCAGAATTGCTGGGCCCCCAAGGTCATCTAAGCCTTCAAAAATATCATCTTCTTTTCTTTGATCGGAGTCAGCAGCAATCTGCATAAATAGAAAGACAGCCTACTAAAATTAATATCTATGATAGAAAAATCAAAATTCAGCCAATATAGCAGGTAAAAACTCCAAGAGAACATTAAAATTAGAAATTTTGTCATATGTATCAAGGACCATAATCATCTCCAGGTTATTTCTTTGGATCTTCTCTTTTCATTGTTACCATATTACACAAAGTTTTGATGCAAACAAGTGAACCAAGAGGACACATTTCTCCATCCATATGGCATAGAGACGCTAAATATTATATGGGCTCAACAAGAAAGATGCTAATATGAGCAGTGCATTAGCATTTCTTGACTTACATAATATGCATGTGCATGTGATTTTATTTTTATTTTTTTTGTTTTTCATTTATCTAACTTATGTTAATCTTCTATCTTCGAACTACAGTTTATCCTTTTAGATTTTATCATTTGATATTCAGTTGGGTGATCTAAAAACCCTAATAAAGATATCAAACCATTTCTTCTACCTTGTAGACTAACAGAATTGACTTTGCAAAAAGACAAGTCAATGATAATAACAAAGAAATGTGAATCAACAGCACTGTGCATCCTAAAAGACGGAAAAGCAATTTGGATCCACCTTCAAGCTTTTAGTTACCCAAGTGCAAATAATATAACATGATTAAAGCTATATGTTAACAGTTTGAAGGCAAAACACAAAACCCACAGCTAATACGAGAGGAAGGGGTGGGAAGTGCTAAAACACTGGTTATTTCAATAATAAGCCCTTATATGAGGAGGAATGGAATACAGTTAAGCCTTATTTGGTTAATTCCTGGAATAGGAGTCCAATGGTTCCAAGTTTCTATAGTTTTTCTAAGAACTTAATATGAATGTGCTGTAGGATGATTAAGAAATATGACTATAGCTTCCAACTCGGAATCTTAATAACTAGTGGGGGAGAGAGGAATCCATATCCAAAGAGCTATAAGCTATGAAACCTTCTTTGTGGTCATCATATGCTATGCTCTCATAAGCACACTCCTTGACGCAAGAAAAATTTGGATTCCTTGCAATCATACTCCATGTGATTAACCTTTCAATTCAAGCAGGGAAGTTAATACTGTGGGATGGTCTTGACAAGAAGAAAGGTCAATGACCAAGTAAAAGAAGACTTTTCTTATGCTACTATTGCATAGTGAAGTGTGGAGGACTAAGAATGGGAAAATCCAACTCGAATGCAAGTTGGGTTGGCTCGGATACAAGCTAGATCTACTCCAATACAAGTAGAAATTAGAATCCGAACGCGGAAAACCAACAACAAATATGGGGATAATATTTTTCTGTATTTTTTTTCATTCATAAACATTGGTTTATATATACAAATATGCTAGCATTCCCCTATGCCCAAAACAAAATCTAGAAGCTTTTAGAAGTTCCACACATGTACAAGCATATGTGTTTCCCTTTTACTTTAATTTTTCTGTTTTCTATTTTTATTTTCTTTTTCCTTATAATATTTCTAAATACTAATTTACTAATTACAAAATATAAATTCTATAATTTTTACCCTATAACACATAGCAGGAGAAAAGAAGTGGTTATTAAGGAGACTAGCCAGGCTTGTGAGTGAATTTAATACAGGATCAACTTTTTAAAAATTTCAGACGAGAGTTGTGTATAGATATGGATCCTCCCTATTACATAGTAGTTTTTGCATGCACTAATAAAACGGTTCATTGATTTTGAAAATTGAAATTAACAGTCATCATCCCAAATGACTAGATAACTTATCTTCCCCAAAGGGGGAAAAGCTCGTGTGTCGATTCTTTGAGCATGTTAACAAGCTACTAGTAACAAAAGCAAATAATGGTTAATTACGCAATCTGGGAATTAAAATCATAGATATGCAGCATTTATATGCTTATGAATAAGATAATAATAGCTGCATATCATTTTTGGGTAATTGTCATCTTTGGTAATTGAACATTACTTATTTCTCTAATTGACTACTTAAAGTTTAAATGTGTTAATTTGATACCTAATTTGTGCAATTAACTATCTAACCTTTAAAAGTATCAATATACTAGATCTAAACTTTTTGGATCCATTTGTAGTACCAAGATGGAGTAGCTCATTGAAAAATCGAGAACTTTAGGTAATTAAAAATAAATTTGGCAAAGCTCAAGTTACTAATTGCAAAAAAGACAAAAGTTCAGGTTTTAAATTGACACTATTAATTTTCAAAGAGTAATTGCAAAAATAAATATAGTTTAGATACCAATTATGACCATAACCCTAAATGAATCCAAAAAATTTATAGGTAATTAATTGACAATTTTGAACTTCAAGTAGTTAATTATACAAATTAGCAAAATTCAAGTCTGATTATGATACTTACCCTCATAAAATTGCAAATACATTCTCCTTTGTTTGCTCAACGAATGCTTAGGACCCTATTCTTTGAAATTGTGTACATAGACCCCAAAATCTTCATGGAAGGTGCTTTACACCTCATTTTACTATTTTGCCCCAACAAAAATAATTAAAATGCTAAAGGCATGTTGTTTATTATGTTTTAAGGACAAAATGGTTCTTTTTTTTTTTTTTTGGGGGGGGTGGGGGTTGGGGGGGGTGTTTGGGTGGGGGGTGGTGTGTGTTGGGTGTGGGGTGAGGAGGGAGGGAACACTTAATTGAAAGATTTAGGGAGTCTTAATGTAAAATTTTGTATATAAAAGGGCAAGGTGCACTTTGAGCAAACATAAAAGAATGCTTTTATAATTACCACTTATTTGTAATGAAGTTTCATATCTTAATACTACTAAATATTCACAACAGACTAAGGCATTTTACCATTTTGGATTATCTCCTTCTAAGTTATTTGTCAAAACTAATCTTTTTACCCCCTTCTTTTCATTCAAAGGATGAAGAATCAATTTATTAATTGAGAAAATATACAGTTGTATTCACTTGCTATATTAGCAACTCTTTAATTAGTATTCCCCAATTTCAATATAACGCTAATCGCTAGTAAATTTGTTAAAATACACATACAAACACAAAGAGCATACTAAAGCAATAAATTCCTCTGCCCAATCCCTTAAGCATAAGCATGCTTGTAAAATCTTTATTTTTCTTTCAATCAGATCATGTCAAACTGCATTAAAGGAATTTATTGTCTCTTTTAGGTATATTCAATATACTTGAAAATGTTCATTGGGTCTGTGTGAAATATAAGAGCTTTACCAACTGTTAAATAGAGATGGCTTCAATGTAAACTATCCAAATATATTAATAAAATAATGTACTAATAGAAGATTATATAATAATACTATGCCATGTCCATCTACATACTATATATACATATATACATGCAGATTTGTGATGCCTTGCTATCATATTTCCTCCTACGCATTCCTAGTTTTTCATTTTTTCGCTCTCTTCCCATCCCCCTTTCTTGTCCCCGCCCATCCCATATGTTTTTCTTTTCAAAAAAATTTTTTCCCTCCATATCCGATCTCTTTTCTTGTCATTTAGCATTCTCATACCCAGAACCCATTTCATATTAGTAGCAATAGATACATAAAAAATTTCACCAATCAGCATTTACACAAGGAATGTTTAATCAACCATGACAACAAAGGTTGAGCACTTCTTAAGGGAGAAAAAAGCACAAGGAATATCCCTATATTTTTTAAATTTTTTTCCCCCCTTTTTAGGGGTGAAATAAGTATCTGGCATGCATCTCTTTAAAGTAAAGTCTTTATCCTTTGGATTGCAAGACTGATATTACTTTGGGTACTTTTAATATATTAATCATTAAAACATCAATAACAACAAACATGAATATCATAAAGAAATATAGCACTCTCAGTTATATAACTAAACTTAAGGTTTTTATTTTATTTTTTTTTTTTTGGTGTGTGTTTTTTTTGGGGGGGGGGGGACCCTTAGATTTATTCTTAAGGGGGAAAAGGGAAAAAATAATACCGAGGGTATGAGGGAATCAGGAAGTAATGACTAAGGGGAGGAGGAAACGGGGAGTGATTAAATTTTATTTCCGTATTTGTTTTGAAAGGGAAAGAAAAATTGACGATAATATTTTCCCAGAGTCCCATCATTTTTTTATTCCCTCAAAATAGAGAGAATGAGGGGGGAAAGGGAAAAATTTTTTAAATTTACTCTTACACCATTATTTTCAAATTACTTATTATCTTTTAGGGGCATATAAGTAATCAACCATTATAACTTATTTTGTCTTTTATAAGAATTATCATTCCATCCATTTTGCTTCTCTTCATTATCCAAACACATAAAAGGATTAAAATTCTTTAGCTGCTTGTTCACTTCGCTATAGTTATAATTCCATTACAGTTTCATTCCTTATAAATAGCTATTATAGGGTTTAGTTGACTATAATAGTGATTTCATAAAGAATCACTATTACAAAAAAAATATTAAATAGTCATTATTTGCTCAAACCTATGACTAAGAATTCAATACTATAATTGTCATTTCTCCATAATATCCCATTTAAATAAAAAAATTAACAAAGAAAAGTCCCATTACACCTCCATTCCATCTCTAAGTGAAAAAAATTCCATTACAAACTTATTCATTCATCAAAATCAACGAGTAATAATTCATTCCCTCCACTTTCCTTCCACTATCTTTCCTTCTTAATTCATTCCATCATGTTGAACAAAACATAAGGTATAAACACAAAATATAAGAGAACACTCAAATATAAATCCACCCCAGGAGCAAATTATTTTTTTTTTTATTATTATTATTTTTTTTTTTTTGGAGGATGTAATGGAGGAACAATCCTTTGGCCTGCACAAGACCCAGACACCAGTTCAGTATATTTTGCACTATATAAGTAACCCAAGCAATGCCAAGATGGATTTAATAAGACCTCATGCAAAATTTTTATTGAGCATCTATGGCCTTAACCACCAGACTAACCCTAAAAGGTTTTTAAATCCTAAAATCAAGTCTGCACTAACATCCCAAAATAATTAGTTAACAAGTTATTCATCAGACCCAAAATAAATAAATAAATAAATAAAATAAAAAATCTTCAGTTGTTAAGACCCAAGATGAACCGTTTCACATTTAATGCAGGTAACAGAACAATCTTAGCTGGACAACAATTTCAATGTATAATATCTGGTTGTAAGCCACTATTCAATATTCTCGGGTAGAGGCTAACCTGGTTTTGAAGCTGAGCAGTCGAAATGCTATTTGAAGCAGTTGGATCTAAATTTGATGTGGAGCAAGTCCCAGCATCACCAGGGCCCACAGTGAAAATAGGACCTTGGTTTTGCGACAGTAATAAGGCTGGAGCAGATACGGGAGCAGATACACCATGTGAAGGATCAATGACATCTTCATCACTGTCCCACTCTTCCTCATCATAAGGTGCTCCATATTGGGCTCCATTGTTTGGGCCAGGACCCTTTTTCTCAAAAATCATGCAAATCACAAAGGCATCCTGCAATTTGAACACATGACACACAAATCCAAACCCATTAAAAAATCAAGGACCATGAATTTAAACCTATGAACACTAGAACAATACATGTCAGTCAAAAAGACCCTAAACATGATAAACAATTATGTAAAAAAACAGAGCAACATACACAAATCATATACTTTTTTTTTAGGTATAATTATTAGTAATAAAAGCTATAATTTTATTCTGGGTAAGTTCTGTAATTTTTTCATTTTCTTGTTACAAAAAGAATACAGACAACAATAGTTACACATGGCAGTAGACATGTGGCATAGTGGTAGGCTTAGGCGGTTTGGTTTGGTGCAGTGGCCTCACAAAACCAAACCAAACTGCAATTGTAACGGTTCAATTCAGACCTATAATGGACCAAAGTGTCTTTAATGGTTCAGGATTCTAAAATAAATTGCTTCAAATACGATTCGTTCTGATTGCAACCATTTTTGAAAACACCAAATTGTTCCACATTAATATTCACAATACAAATCTATTACTTGATAATTGCATATCAATGGGAAAAGAGAGAGAGATTATGGATTATATAATTTCTTACAAATAAGCAAGAATAAGCAAAGAAAAAAGACTATACACTTAAAAATGTTAGTGTCAGTTGATCCAAGAATTAGGGAGACAGAGAGATGACAATGAGATTATGTGTGAGGAATTAATACAGAAATGAGACACAACAGAAAATTCAATAGAGTTATGAACTGAGAGGGTATGGTCTGACATAAAGGGTGGCATGCATGAGAGTGCAATGAAGAACATGTGGAAATGTTGAGGACTAGGAGACTAGAAGTCAATGTCTAGGATTAGGTGTTGGTTTCTTTCCCCCTCCCCTAAAATGCCATAAAGGTTGTCAAGTTGAGGCTAATTGTTGGTGTTCAAATATCAAAGTACGCTCCTACTCTCTTTTTTTTTTTCCTTTTTGGTGTGTATGGTGTGCGCGCATGTGCATGTGTGTGCGCGCGAGAGAGAGAGAGAGAGAGAGACAAAACAAAAAAAAAAAAAAAGAAAAAAAAAGGATTGGTTCAGTTCAACACTAAACCAAGCTGAACCGCATACCCATCCAAATGAAACGCAAACCCAAGAAAAATATAAAAGAACCACATAGTCCCATCAATTCTAGTAGGTTCTCAATTCAGTTTAGTTCGGTTCTATGCACAGCCAGGGGCTTCCATGCTCTATATAGGTCTGGATTATCTATAGTAGCAATTTACCTACTGTAAAAAAAAGTAAACAAATTAATAAGTCAACTAACATAGAGAGATACAAAGAATATACAAAAGCAAGTTAAGATGATAACAGGCATTAACAAGATAGATCTTGTTAGTTAAATTGGAAAGAAATAATCGAGGTTGTTAAACATAGAGAGCAAAAGATACAAAGAATATACAAAAAGCAAGTTAAGATGATCAAAGCATTAACAAGATAGATCTTGTTAGTTAAAGCAAAAATAAATAATCTAAGTTGTTAAACATAGGGAACTCATATGCAAGTTTAAGATTTAAGACCAACTAACCATATATCTAACTTAACAAGCTATATCAGCATAGGAGGTTAAGATTTGAAACACCTATAATGACATTTCAATTCCAAACAATCGGATTCACGTGATAAGATTTAGGCAAAGCCTTTATCCATATGTAACAAGTGCTTCAAATATAAAACACATTCCAACATCAACATGCAAGCTTATACTTCTCAAATCAATATTATTTGCATCTTATTAACAAAAGCATTCATTATGAAGTGTATTTTTTTATTCTAAATTTTTTTTTTTTTCAGTAGTCAACAACAACGAGGAAAAAAACCATAAAATCCTAATCGCATGTGCTAGAATCGGTAGACTCCAACTTCAATATAAGACAAAACTCTGTAACAAGCTCCATATGCAAGATCTTTTTAGGGGATATTACTTTACTACCATGCAACCATATTCCTGTGTACCATTCCCAAGATCTTCCCCAAATGAACAAACATAGGCTGTCGTGACCATTCACCATTATTCCATAACCACCACACCTCTGAATTCTAGTGCATGGGACCAAATATAATGTTGCACATCATAGGAGATCCAAGAAACAGAGAACTAAAACTCATGAGTATAAGTATACCTGTGCATCCCCAACAAATCCTTATGTCAAGCCTATATTCATGCATTACCCAATCAGTTCTCTGCACCTGAGGTTCCCGACGATGAAAAATCAAACTCCTGATCATTCCAACTGTTCTACCTTTATCCTTAACAGGTCTATCTTTTCCCGTTGTCTTCCAGAATCCAAAATCAGTAGTTCTATTCATCCTCCCTCCTTTTGAATATTTCTTCTCCCTTGGACAGAAAAAGTACCATTTCAAGTCTTTGCTCCCCAAGCGAGGTATAGCTGTGAAAGAGAACAAATGACATGAAACACATCAGCTTTTAATTACATTAAAACTGCAGGAACAAAATGAACTAAGCTCAGGAATAAAAGGATTCACATACAACGGAGATGCCAAGGAGCAAACTTGTAGATATCGACTTCAGGAATGGCTGCAATGGCTTCGGTAGGAAAACCCTTGCCCGTCACTTTTCTTTTAAGATAGTACTTAATCAGCTCAACATCAGTAGGATGAAACCGAAACCCAGGAGGAAGTCTTCCAGCCATTGCAGAACCAAACAAAAACAGCACAAACTTTCCAAAGCCTCAAGTTCCAATATATGTAAATGAAAATTAATACTGAATGTATAGTCCTTTTCTGAATGTTTGTGTCTTTAATTGAATAAAGTATGAAACTTTAAAACTAAAACGCTGACTAATTGAAGCTAAATCTCAGTAAGTAACCGCCGGTCAAGTCCAGTGCCGAAATAGAATCTTTCTCAAAGAACAGAGTCTTCCCCGGATCATGAAAATCGATAAGCAACGCAGAAATGTCGAGTGCCTCTCGTTCAGCATAGACGACATCTGCTGTAAAATTGATACCCTGTTTTCGACATCATTAGACGCGTATACTAGCAAAAGAACCTCCTTTGACTAATCATGAAAAGCAACACAACACCCCCAAATCGAAATCGAAATCAAAACCGAAACCAATCCCACAACCATCTAAATTCTTAACCATCGATTAAAACAGGACAGTACATTGTAATACACAAAACAAACCCACATCAAAGCTGATAAGAAATTCAAAAAAAAAAACACGATCTTTAGCAATCCTAACCCTAAAACTCCCATAGCAAAACCCTCGACAATACAGTTTAAGAGCGATGGACCAACTTCACTCCAACAAGACATAAAACCTAAAACAAACTACAAATCGATAACAAAAAACAAAACTTTCTACTGAAATCACACAAAAACAGTCCAGAAAAGCCTTGATTTTCAAAACAAAAAGAGAAAACGGGTATACAGATACATAGAAAGATCGAAAGCTAGGAGAGCAAAAGTAGTACCGGGGAAGAGAAGAAATTGCAGAAGAGAGAATGCTACGGCAGTAGCGATGGCAAGAAATGGCAGTGGTGGTGGTGAAGAATGATAAATAGGAAAGAGAGAGAGAGAGAGAGAGAGAGAGAGAGGAGAACGAATTGCGACAAGTAAATATATATTAGAGGGGAGGGAGCAGAAGTCAGTCAACCTCGGTAGAGTAGAGAAGAAGCAAGCAAGAGAGAGTGTGCTGTGTAGCGTTGTTACTAGGTTTTCTATAATTATAAATTTGATTTTTTAAATATATAAAATAAAAAAGTTTGGGGATGTCCGAGTGTATGGGAAGATTCTAGTTATTTGTTGGATTAAGTGGCAATTCAGCGTGTAAAAATGGCCTTTCGCTGTTTTGGACATGTTGTTTTTTTTTTTTTTATGTTTTCATTAATAGATATTTTATACATATTTAATAAATTAAAAAATTTAAAAAATTTAAAATATAAAAATACTTCTTAACACGTATCATATATTTATTTATAAAAACACAACGATATACGTAAAGGACAACAAATTTTTCCCCAACATATTAAAAAACAATATAGTTTGAATTGTTAAAACTTTCTCAACGTCAATGTTTTATAATCTAATGACATCCAATCCAAGTCTTTATCGTTAAAGTATCGAGTTCGATTTCATATTAGTGTGTTGTGATGGTCATATATAATCGTATTGTAATAATTTTATGGTTAAGGGAAAAAAAAAAAAAAGCTTTAAGGATATATATGTATATACATATGTACTTTATAGACTACCTTAAATGTTCCATGATTCTCCAAATTTAATTGTAGCTAAACATTAATGCACCCGCAACGAATGATAGCATTAAAATTGGAATTCAATGTAATGTTATTTTTATCCAATGATATTAATTATAGTTGTATTGTTTAACTTTGATTGTAATTTTAGTTTAGTCTATGATGTCATTTATTTTGTTAAACAATTACAAATATAGTCGTGTATTTTACTTTATAATGTTTCATTTACCATTTTATATATCTTACATAATAAACGTTAGAGAAGGCTAATATGTTGAGCAAACTAGGTTAAGCGTTGATATGCTTTTTTATCTATTGATCCAAAATAGCAATGCTAATTGCTATTATGATTTTTTTTTATGATAATATAATTGCTATTATGACATTATATCGAAATTCGAAAATATTTTCTTGTAAGTGACGTCTTCAATAAAACAATATCCCATGCAAAAGTAAGGATTGAACTTTCATAAACGGTATACCTTATGAACTTTTACGATTATTTATAGTATCTTAATTACATAATCAATTGAAAAATTCACAATGTTCATGTGTGAATCACAAAAATAGATATATTTAAGTGGTTAATTAAAAAAATTAACAAAATTAAAGTATTGAAATTAATAATTTTTAAACTACCTTTATGGCCAAAAAAAAATTACCAACTTTAAACTCTTGAAGTTTGTTTATGTTATTATTTACTTTAATAGTAACATTGTAGTTTACCAATAAACAAAAAATTTTAAATATATATATGTATATGTATATGCAAATTTCTTAGTTAAGAAACCTGCATCGTTGGTCGCATTGGTGTGTCCATTGCAATTCCCGAGCAGCCACATTAAACCAAGGGGCTAAGTAAATGTTCGTAGGAGATCTCGTCCCCAGCAATCACATTAAGCCCGGTTGGTCCGTAGCGGCCACACTAAACCCCTAGGGGCTGAGTAAATGCCCGTTGATGGACCTATCAATATACTTAATATGCAGATACAATCATTATTCATTTATTATTAACACAATCCAATATATGGTCCACTACAAACATATCTATGAACTGTTAGAATGTTGGAAAAAAAAAAAAAGAAAAGAATTGTTAGAACACATATGGAATCATAAAACATCATTTTCAAGAGCAAGAATTAAAAATAAATTTTGAATATATATAACATATAGTGTCTTCTTTCACTTGTACATATTTTTTTATTATATAATTTTTACAATTACTTTTAATTTTCATTACTTTATACTTTTCATGAGCTTTTTTTATTACTTTAGTTTTTTTTAGATTATCTTTTCATACTATCTCATATTCCAATTTTTAAAACAAATATATATTTTGTAATTAATATAATTAAAAATCATTTAACTTCAAGTAGTGAATTGCAAATTAGATAAAGTTCATCTTCTAACCTTATTGATGCCATTGCCAGTAGTAGTGCTTGAATTGCTTTGTGCTCTAGTTACTTTAATAATAATAGTTGCAATTCACCATTTTTTTTTTTTTTTGCCTCTTTCAATTCACCAATTTTTTTTTTTTTAAAAAGGAAAAAACTCCACTTTATTAGTGAGTTTCTTCAAGCTCTCCATATATTTTTTCTTGCCACATGGTAACTACACTAATCAAATTATGAGGGAAGAGAGAGAGAGAATCTAGTCTAGATTTCTATGTTGGGTAAATCCAGGCAACCCCATTATACCCTTAAGGGGCTAATCAAATGTTCATAGAAGAACCTGTCAATATACTTAAACATGCAAATACAAATAAATTCATTCATTGTTAACACAATAAATAAGCCACTACAATGTCTTTGAACTACTAATGGGGATAATACATATGCTTTCATTACCTGACAGTCACACATTGAATCACAAATCACTTTCAAGAGCAAGAATTAAAAAGAAGTTTTTAATATATGTAGCATATAGTGTATTCTTTCAACTGTAATTATTCTTTTTATTTTATAATTTGTTTTTATGGTACTTTAGGTACCATTATAATTTTTATCATCTTTTCGTTATTTTTTTTTTCACAAGCTTTTTTTTAATTAATTTAGATTTTTATAATTATCTTCTCATACTATTTCATATGCCAATTTTTAAATTGTACTATAACTAATATACATTATGTAAGTAATATAATTGGGGGTTAAATGCGAAAACACCTCTTAAAATTTAGGTGGCGCAGACTGAACCCTAAACTTTGAAAGTATAGTTTTTGATCCTCTGTATTATAAATAATTTGTAATAATGACATCTTGTACTTTTTGTCAAAAAAGTACAAAATTATATTATTCTAAGTGTACTTTTTTATGCAAAAATTGTATAGATTTGTACGAAAAAAGGATTAAAAAAAAGACAAGATGTCCCTAATTGCAAATTGTTTATAATTTATGGGTCAATCTGCACTCTTTAAGTTTAGAGGGTGTTTTTGCATTTTTTCTATAATTAAATATCATTTAACTTCAAATTGGTAACTGCATATAGAATAAGTATAGGTTCTAGCTTGATTGATGCAGCACCATGCTTGAACTTTACTTCATGCTCTTGTTTACTTTAATAATAATACTTGCAAATAATCAAGAAATATAGAAAAGAACACTTTATTTGTGAGTTTCTTAGTATTTTTTTTTTAATTAGAGAATAAGAAAGAGAGAGCACACAACTTACTTTTTGAGTTAGTTTGCCAAAAGACTAAAGTCGAGATTTATATATTAAGAAACCTTCATTACTAGTCAGATTGGTCTACTTGGTGTAAGTCCCAAGTAAACATTGTAAAGCCTTAAGGAGCTAAACAAATGTTGATAGGAGGACACGTTAATATACTTAACATGCAAATGTAGGTATAATTCTCTTTTTTTTTTTTTTTGTAGACCACAAGATCTATTACAACGTGACCACAAAGAGCCATTACAAGCGTTAATGTGAGGAATCAAACTCAATGCCTTAAGGATGAGGATCTGAGCTGGATGCCACTAGATTACAAGATGATTATATGTAATTCATTTATTAGTTACACATTCCAATATGTAGGCCACTACAAACATGTTATGAACTATAAGTGAATATAATTCATACAGCTTTCATAACTTGGCAATCACTTATTGAATCATAAATCATCATATTCGAGAGCAAAAGTTTAAAAAGAAATATTTATGTATGTAGTATTTGGTGTGTCCTTTCACTTATAATTATTCTTTTTATTATTTAATTCGTTTCGATGGTACTACAATTATAATTACATATTTTATCTTTTAATTATTTGATTTTTTTTCATGAGCATTTTTTATCAGTTTAGTTTTTATGATTATCTTCTCATATTATTTCATATATCTATTTTTAAATAACACTATAACCAATACATATTTTGTAATTAATATAATTAAATATAATTTAACTTCAAATATTTAACTACAGATTACATAAATTTAGGCTCTGGCTTGCTTGGTGCCGACACAGGTGCTTGAACTTTGCTTTGTGCTCTTGTTTTTTTAAATCATAATACTTGCAATTTATTAGATAAAAAAAAACTCTATTTTATTTTTGAGTTCCTTAGTACGTTTTTTAATATATTTTTTTTCTTGCCATGCATCATACTTTACCATTTAAATTCGGGAGAAAGAAAGAGGGAGTATGTAACTTAATTTTTCAATTAGTTGGCTATGGGGCTGTAGCTAGATTTTTATTAAGAAGCATGCATCATTGGTCAGACCGGTTTGCTTAACATAGGTCCTAAGCAACCCCATTAAACCCTTACACTGTGTTTGGTATAAGGGAATGGTTGGGAAGCAGGAAAAGTGGGAATTAAATTCCATCTCATTATTTGTTTTGAAAAGGAAAATAGGGGAATGGATAATGAATGTAATATTATCCCACCACTTTTTTGTCTCCTCCAAAATAGAGAGAACTAGGATGGAAAGTGTAAACCCCGTTTTCTTAGTAACCGAGTAAACTTCGGAAATCGGAAACCAAAACCCTAAACAGGATTAGTATGAGCAATTAAGAACCCTACATCGGCTTTTCTTCGATTTCAATTTAAAAGAACCTCATAGAATAATTTAATGGATTATTGTTTTAAAGTATATTTCAAACCATAAAAGTTTTTATTTCAAAAAATTTTCTATTCCAGGCTTTCTCGAGGGCCATTATGGAAAAGCGAGCCCCGAAACTAGAAACTCAGAAAAATATTCCGAAATACTCTTTACAACCAAAATTTTATAAGGATTTCAAAAATATACGTTTTATAATTTTTCGGTTATAAAAATTACAGTTAGAGCCTTTTTCCCATATTTTCTTAGAGATAGAAGAAAGAAAAGAAGAGGAAGAGAAGAGAATGAAAAGAGAGAAAAAAAAGAAACGGGAATGAAAAGCAAAGGAAGAGAAAGAGAGCAGGTGAGGGCAAAATAAAATCAAAAGGGAAGGTTAAGGCTTAAAATTATGATATTTTAAAATAAAGGGTATCGGATTTAGAACTTTCAGATCAATATCTTTATTTCTAAAAATATTTAGGAGATGATTTCAAAACCAATAGGTTAGAAATTAAGAACTCTATATGAGAACTTAATTTAGAAATTTATTTTGGATAAAAGATATTTAATTTGAGCTCGGGTTTAAGAACTGATATTTTTATACAAGCAAATGAACTCAAATTTTGTAAAGATTTAGGAATTGATATTTTGGCTATAGATTGAAGATTTAGGAATCCTCTAAATTTTTAATGACATGTTTAGAGATTTAGGAATTTAAAATCTCAAATTCAACTTAATTATTTACTAATCTAATTATTTCAACTTGTCTAATTATATCTTATGATTCATTTAACTTATCCAAATCTATCTAAACTCAATTTCTAATGTATATAAAGATTTTGGTCATTTCAGTAGTTAAAAGAACGATTTAGCAAATTATAAATTTAAAAGGCTTCTGTTTACAAACACAAACAAAAACCAACAAGCATTTTTAGCCGTTGCCAAGGAAATTTAGTGATATTTTGAAAAAGCCTAATACTATTAATCTAGCCACTTTTGTTTTCTTTTTATTTTTCTGGATCGGTGATGAATTTACCCTTCTATGCTTTAATTTGATAAGACATTCTAATAACATTGGACTAGCTGTGGATATCTACAGACCACTATTGGAATGTGCTTTATAACCCTCACAAGATAATGAACCTGAAAATGTAGAAAATGAAGTGAATATTGTGTGCTTAAACAGTAGACAAGGTGAATGGTACTGTTTATGTAGTAATCCTTGTTTTTCTGATGTTCCTTCATGCATTAATTTACCTCCTTTGTACGCAATGAAGAACATGTTGGTAATAATATAGAAACCTTAGCTCAAGCACCAGAAAATTATGTTCTGACCATCATCATCATCACATGACCTATTTAATCAAGTAGATTCTATGCATGATTCTGAGCATGATAAGTGTGAAATGATTATGGAGGATGTTGCTGATATAATTAGTGAAATTTATGTTTGTGAACATCCATGCATGAAACTTTTGTTGAGCAGGGTTAAATTGTAGATAAAGGTTCATATAAGGTAGCTGAGGAGGAAATTCAATGTATCACAGTAGATATGGAGGATGGGAAGGATGAGCATGAACTGAAAAATGCAAAAATTGGCTGTTATGCGGTATGTTTTATGACATATGTACACGAGATGTTGAAAATTTTTCTAATTTGTGCCCTGAATTGGATGGTTATATTATTGTTTTTAAACAAGCGACAATCTCCCAATACCCCCCTCCCCATGAAAACTTTTTGAAAATAATGAGAATAGAGCTAAAAAGAAAGAGAACAAAACTAAGAAGAAAATTCTCTTTGATTTTGAAAAAACAGGTCCCTAAGACACTTTTGTTTGGGACCCAATTGGATTTTTGATTTATTTGGTTTTTATAAGTCAAGCTTTTGACAGTAATAAAGAGCTTTTTGGAGGCAACCCAAGTTTTTTTTGTTTTGTTGTTCTTCTTCTTGTTTTCTTTATGTTTTAGCTATACAAGATCATTTTTCTGTTAAAAAAAAATATTCAAGTCTAGATGTTGTGTGTACATATTTGTAAATAGGTGAAAATTCATTTTATCTTTTAAAGAAAGTAAGGAAAAGTTTTCATTTAGTTCCTGAGAGTTTTGTAAATTTTCATGATAATTTTTTATGAAAACGTTGAATTTTTGCTGCTGAAATTTGGGTTTTTGTGTTGATTTTTACTGCTACAATTTTATTTTACTATTGCAAATTTGAGCTTTGGAAATTTTTTATGATGAATTTGCAACAAGATGAACTTGGAGAGAAGAAATTGTACAGGTCGAGCCTGAAAAAGAAGTCCCTGCAGCTGTTGAGAACCAACAACATTATCGAGTTCAAAATAATATATTGTCGAGGCTAAACAACAACTTTCACGATACAAAAGCACTATCGAGGATTCAAAAGCACTGTGGAGCCCAAATAATCATATATCGAGGGTAGAAAAGCTTCTGTCATGTTCAAATTTTCCTTGCTGAAGTTGAAGGCTGTTTTCATTTAAAAAGAAAAGAAGAAGAAGCTAAAAACAACAAATTCGAGCCTCGTATGTTTCAAAATACTACCATCGACTTCATTTTGTCTCTTGTTACAATGCACAATCAAGACCCCTGCCCTCCCTGTTCCTTCACCAGTGCAGACGCCCTTGCTGGACGTCGAGCCTCCATCATGCTCAAAATTATCAATGTCGAGTGCTTAAGAAGCACTACAGTACACACATTGAATCCTGCCCTCCCCCGACCCTTACCCTTGCAACTGCTATGCTGAAGTCGAGGCCATCGTCATGCCAAAGCTCGAGCACTTGACAATAGCTTATGTGCGTTGGACACCTCTGCCCTCCCTCGATCCTCCCCCTATAGACGTCATGGCAGGCCTTAAACCAGCAGGAAGACCAGTCCTAGCTTTTTACCTTCCCTAGATCTTGCCTATGCATAGGGAAGGATGAATCCGCAACATTGCAGATTATGAAAAAAAAATCCTGGTTGAGCGTATTAAAAAAAGGAAAAAAAATAAAAAGAGAGAAACACAAGGCTCGAGTGTTTAAAAAAAAAGAAAAATAAATCCAACTTTCTTTCCCATACTTACACACCAAAAATCTTCTTCACCTTTGTTCTTTCATTTTCAAAACACACGCACATCCTGTATATTATTTGAGCTTCATTGCCTGACTTGGATAAGCTAAACCTTATTTTAGTTGTTGTTTTGTTTTGTTTTTTCAGTCTATGTCTATCCCTGATGAGTTCACAAAATATAGTTGCTGTTGACCCATACAATTGTAAACTCCATCCCTGTCCTGGTTAAAGCTATTCATGCTGCTATCTCGTCAAAAATCCGGGAGTTTTTCAATGTCCTTTTCTAATATTATTTTCCTGCCTTTTACCATACTTGTGCTTAATTAGATCATATTTTGTCCTTATTTTATTTTCTTGAGGACAAGCAACAAATTAAGTGTGATGGAGGGACATTCTAGAAGGAAAAAAAGAATTATGGGTTTGGTTGAGCATGAAACTGTTTATATGCACTTGTTTATCAATTTTCCCCATTTAATAATTTGATAGTAAGCTGGAATGTGATACTAGAATATGAAAATTGTACATATTTTGTTTGGAAAGCTAGCATTTAAAAATTAAGTTTAGTGACTCTTTGTGCCTTACTCGCCTATTTGGAATTTGGTATACTTAGTTAAAATTTTAAGGATAAATCCTAAGTGAGGCAAATTTACTAGTTATTTAATGATTAAATTTAGAAGTTATGAAAGAGGTTAGAATCCTTGGTTAAAAGTTAAATGGTTGTGTTTCTAAGCTTGTTGGTAATATATTTATTTTTCAATTGTTTTGAGAGCTTTTTTTACTTTCTATGAAAGGGTATATGAAATTAATCTCTGGGTGATTATTCTTAAATAATCTCAAAAATATATGTAATGAATAAATAAATGAAATATAAAAAAAAAAACCAAAAGAGCTTAGTTAAAAAGATGCGGACAACACCCATCCAGAGGAAAAGTAAAGAAGCAGGCAAAAAACCCATCCCTCTGAAGGCTTGAAAAAAAAAAAAAAAAGGGAAGAGAGATTTATCAAAAGAAGAAAAAAATCTAGGGGATTGATAGATGCCACATACTTTCATTTTAAGTTGCTGCGCTTAAAGAGATGGTTGTGTAAGCCCGATTTCCTTTATAATCAAGTTTAACTTCGAGAACGAATCAGAAACCAAAACCCTAAACCGGAATAGCTAAGGTTAATGAAACCTGGAAACCCTAAGTCCAACTCCACCAAGAATAAAACCATAAAACTTATGAGAGCAAGTTGACCTAGATTATAGTTCTAAAGAATATATCGAAACATAAAAAGATCAGTTTTCAGGAAATTATCGGTTTCAAACCCGACCGTAATCCATTCAGAAAACCGGCCTCTGGGACTTGAAATTAGAAAAATTATTCCAGGATACTCGTTAAGACCGAAATTTAATAAGGAATTCAAAAATATATTTATTATAATTTTTCGGTTTATAAAAATTACAGTTATAGTCTTTATATCGTATTTTCTTTATTAACGGTAACTTAATTGTCTAATCTACTATTCATTACTATTCACAAGTACAAACCCATACCCTACTCACACTCACAAGCCATACCCCTACTCTTACATCCTTACAACCAAACCTTACCTTATTACATCACATTCCTTACATTTACTTTCCCAATAAAATTTATTACACAAATTAAATTTGAAAAATTACAAAACTCATTTTTCTCTCCCTCTCCTCCTCTCTGGCCGGCGCACACCCCCCTCTTTTCCCTCTCAATTTGTGTTATTTTGCTTCTTTTATTTAATCATACAAAACCCTAATAACCCTCACTATATATATTCTTTTATGCCTTATTCTCTTTCTTCATTTTCACTTTTGCAAATTTACAAACTCCCTCTCCTCTCTCTCATTGTTGCCGTGACACTCTCCTCCCCCTACACACTCACACACAATTTTTTTTTCTCAAGCTCCCTTGTTTCAAACACTAAATAGGTATAGATCTAAACTTTACTACCACAAAAACATGTAATGGCTAGATTATTCATGTGTGGATTCATAAAAATCCCCATGAGCTTCATGCTAGAGACGTAAAACCACTAGAACATGATGATCAAGCCATCACAAGTTATGAATCTTGTGATTAAAGCTTATATTTTTTTTTATCATGATCATAATATATGTTCATATAGTAATGATTTCATGTGGGAATCTTGCTACTACATTATTGTCATAAGTAGTATACTTCATTTCATGCATTTAACATGATCATTACACTTAGATCTAGCTTTTAACATTTATTCTTTTACATGACTTTGGAGATCTCATGCATTTATTAAGTTTAAGATGAATGAATGGTCATAAATATTTTGCCTTATGTAAATGAATGTTTTGTTGTTCCTAAAAGTTAGGATATTTATGAAGATGATCCAAAAAGCTCAAGAACTAATTTGGTTTTATAAAAACAAACTTTTATAAATTCGGATGGAAAAAGAGTTGCATTTGAAAACCTATTTTTCAATTCCAAAACATGATTTTTATGTGAAAAATGAAGAGTTTATGGAATAGGTAATAATAGAAATGATTTTTGTAAGTTAATGGTAGATCTACTAAGAGAAATTTGTCAAACAAGAAATATTTACAAGATAGAAAACTTAGACCTTAGGATAGCTACATGAAATTCGTAACTAGGAAAAGAGGATATGTAAACACCTATTTTTCAGACTCAAAATGGAAATTTTATTAAGGAAATGAAGTCTTTAGGGGATAGGAATAATGGAGCCTTAAATTTTAAAGTATCAAATGAGTTTTTCTCTAGGAAATCACTTAAAAACTATTTTTATAAAATTCGGATCTAGGAATAGCTAATATTTAAACACTTGTTTACAATGTGTAAGATGAGGATTTATGTTGAAAAATGAAGACCTTAGGGAATAGATATGGCAAAGACTTAATTGTAGCAAGAATAAATAACTTTTATTAAAGAAAATCTCTAAAAAAACAAGTGTGGTTTATCAAGAATACAAAACTAGACTTACTAGGTTAAGTATTCATGATAACTTGTAAAGTAGAAGTTTCCAAAAGTATTTTCTAATACAATATCATCATGAATATGCATATAGGAAGCTCATAACATATCATACGATGATAGTAAATTGATAATATCGCATGCATATTTGGCATGGATAGTAGAAATATCACAATTCCTCACAAAACAATTTCGGAAAATGAGTGTTTGGATACTGACCAAAACTGTTAGGATCTTTTTGTGAGTTAGAAGTTTTCAAAATTGAGATATTATATTAGAATTAGATAGATCTTTCAAAGTATATAGGAATCGGTATATAATTTGCGAAATCCCAAGTTAAAATGATCAGGTTATGGCCGTTTTAAGTTAGAATTTCCATTAATGACGAGAATTACGAACTTAATTGTTTTTGTGAAATAAAATGAATTAGATATGAGTTAAAATACTCATTTGGGTATTTCTTTTGTTTTGGTGACTTAGATCTCGAGGATTCATTATCACCGGATTACTATTACTAAGAAATCGACGACCAATGGCCGAGTGATTATTGCTTCCTAATTTCATTTCTTGCTTGTGATTGTAGCGATTAGTCGCACTAGATTATAAGGCAAAAGATAAAATGGAATTGCATGATGGGAATTATGGGGGATCATGTATGCTTATTGATGAGTTGAGAAATGATAGTAAGAATATCATAATTGGGTGATTAAGTAATGTTTGTTTAGAGAATTATAGGATTGATTGTTTACGAGATTAGTTGATCACCTAAAAATTGGTATTAATAATTATGCGAATTGATAAATTAACATGGACATAATCACTTCACGATGGGGATGGAGCATTAGCATATGTTGGTTACTTGTGATCCTTAAACGGTTAAAAGTTGGTTGATCATGATCCATAAACGACATAAATGAGTTGGTTGATTGTGATCCATAAACGGCATAAGTTGATTTCCCGTGATCCATAAACGATACATTAATTCAACGATAGTACCGTAGTATTTGTTAATCTGCTAACCCCGAATGGAGGGCGTAAATCCATTCACATATGATTTCTGGCTAATCATATGTCTTGTTTATTCACGTGGTTGATGCATTTCATATGGTTGAATAAACAACTTGACTGAATGATTGTTATAAATGTCTTTATGGAAGCATTCACTCACCAAGCTAGTGTAGCTTACGCCCCTATAGCTTTTTCTTATTGCAATTTACATATTTATGGCTAAAGCCAAGGCATCCTACCGAGCAGGTACAAGAATTATGAGTTTCTACTAGAGGTTTGTGTTCGATTTTGTGTAGATTTCCATAGGAAACCCTAATGTTTATTGGATGACTGTAAAAGAACACGTTTAAACTTAATAATCTTTTGCGAGAGAATGCCCCTAGAAACTTTTGTAACAGATTATGTGGATTTATGGTTTATATTCTGATGCTTATAGTATGTCAAATTAAACTATTTATCTCCATTGGTTCATGTATTCTATTTTCGTAAAGATACGCCTTGCATCTATACAAGACTTTGCGAATGGTTGTGATAGCAATTCCCAAGTCTTATATAGTATGCGGTGGACTGTTACGTTTAGGGTATCCTATGAGGCGTGACAAGTTGAGCTATTTATATGCTTTCTAATAAGTGGTGAGATGTGACCCTGCCACTTTTGCTCTATTTGAATTTGCATCTCTTCTCTGATTTTGGAATCGATTATTAAACAGTGAGATTAATAGTTTGGCTTACCGGATTACTCTTGAAAATTTGATTATAGTATGCCAAGTATAAGTACAAATATAATATGTTTGAGTTGTAGGTACTAATGAGTCACTTTGGAGTAATAAATCAAAGAATGCTATGCTTGATGTGGTATGTTTTGAGGAGTACAATTAATGACAGATTATGTTGTCCTGTTTTTATTTGCTTGATGACAAGCAAATGATTAAGTGTGGGGGAATTTAATAAGTATTAAAGGACCAATATTATTTGAGCTTAATTGGACATATTTACTATGTAATTTTTGTATTTTAATGAAGAAAAGGACATTTATTTTGTTTAAATTTGTTTTCAAGCTTCATGGGCTTAATTGGAAGGTTATATGATGATTTGAAGCAAATCAAGCAAGTTTGGGCCAGCCTTTACAAAAGAACAAGCATTTTATTTTTGATAGGCATAATTTATCATCATTTTAATTGACAAATTGGGTCTATTTTATAATATAATTGATGGGATTCTTAATAGATAAGGTGCTTAATTGGTATATATATATATTTCAGGTCAACTTTGAACATAATTGTAATATAAGGAAGGAAAATGTGGAGAATCCAATCAATATTCAAGCAAATCAGCAAGGATGCATAAAAAGGAGACTTGATGTACGGCCGTACAACTCTCAAAGTGAAGAAAATGCAAGCCAGTGGCTGGTACGGGGTCTTGTATGCCCGTGCACCAAGTAACTTTGAAGCGAATTCGACTTGTACGGTCGTACATGTGGTGATGAAGAAGGAATTGAAGGAGATTTATGTTTGCACGCCCGTACACGCTTGAAGAATGACTCCAGTGCTTAGCACTCCCTTTTGTACGACCGTACAAGATGCATGTTTACAAAGAAAATGAGTATTGTACGGTCGTGACTTTTAGAAATGGGTCATTATCGTCTTCTTGAAACAGTATGCTTGTTTAGTTTGTTTTAGTAAAAGGTCGTGTTTTTAAACACGACCCCCCATAGAATATAAAGAGGGGTGATTCGTTCTGAAGGAGATACATCACATCATATATTTTTAGAAAGAATTATTAGGAGAGAGAGTCGGATTCCAAGAAGAACTTGAGAAAGTCATTGGATCCAGAATTCGTTTGTACAACCACTTCATAATCATTAAAAAGGGGTTTTACTTCTTCTCTGATCTTGTTCATTGAATGTTTATCTTAGTTTCTATTATGTTCGTTATATGTCTGTGTTCATATTTCAGTATGAGTGAGTAGTGATTAGTTTATTACGAAGTCGTATTAACAGGAAGTATATATATCTGTTATAAATCTGTTTAATTACGAATTTCTAGTGTTGGGTTTTCAATAAAGTTAGGAAATTGTAGTGCACGACATATTCCTACATCAGATCTCATTGGAAAAGGTTGAGAAACAATTCTCTTGAGTAGATCTAAGGCACTAGAACAAACTACTCTTGTTGATAGAGATGTTAATAAGAAGTTTGCTGCATGTTTTCAAAGAATTTGAGAATAATAAGAGCTTTAATGCAATTCTGAATTGGCTATTAACTTAGAAGAGATTCTAGTAGATACAATTAGGATTAGGATTGATCTATTATGAGAATAATGATCATGAATTAAGAATTCTGCAGATAAGTAATTTGCGGATGAATTTAGTTAATTCCTGTTAATATGATGGAGTAATCTTTCTGTATTATGTTAATAATTTGTTAAAATTATGTTTTATATGTTATTGTGATAAAAATTGGTAGTTAATATAGTTAAAATTAGAATTATCTAATTAAATAGTAATTAAACCTACATTGAATTGATTGCTAGATAATAATTGAAAGGGCGAGTAATGGTAATTGTCAGGATCCCAAGGAATACGACCCATAAGCCATTCCTATACTACAATTGATAGGTGTACTTGCCTATTGTTGATCTGATATTAGGAAAGGATTAGTGGAATTAATTGTTAA
Organism: Combretum micranthum; assembly: GCA_024138025.1. Lineage (NCBI taxonomy): Eukaryota > Viridiplantae > Streptophyta > Magnoliopsida > Myrtales > Combretaceae > Combretum > Combretum micranthum. The sequence goes on from JAMXBD010000057.1 coordinate 773,462, forward strand.
ACTCAGATGGAACGCATCAATTTTCAACCCTCCCTCCATCACAACAAGGGCAGAACAAGGAGGGATGAAATTAGCAGTATATAAGAGCCCATCTTGCTGTCATTTGAGAGAGATATAGATCCCGAGAGAGCCATCACCCAAAAGAAAGACATTTTTTAGGGTTTTAGAAGGGTTTTACTAAAAATCCTATTAGAAGATCAGATTTTCCTCTTTAGAGAGAGAAGTTAGAGAGTGAAACACAAGAACTCTTAAGATTTCACAGTAGCTTGTGTTCAACGCATCAATTCATCAAGGATTTCTATTCTCATTGCTTTATTTATTAATGGGTTTATGCTATTTCTCTAAATCTTTGCTTTGCATTGCCATATTCATGGAGTAGTTTTATTTTTCTTGGGTTTGTGAATCCTTGATCGATTTCATGTAACTAAACTATGCTTTTGTTGAAAAAGTGATTGATTTATTGAATTTGTGATTGATTTATTGAATTCAATAACTCAAGTTTAATAGATCTTGAATCTGTATAGTGCACGATATGGGTTCATGTTTGATTTCATTAAAATAGATCGAGAGATCGTTTTAATTGATAGATCTAGGCTATTGATGAGATTGATCTTAGATACCTCTTGCCAAAGACGAGTGAAAGTATTACGTCACTTGTTTTTAAAATTCATTGAGTTGGGTTTCTAAAGCAACAAGTTCTTGAGCTTTACGCGGATCTAATTGGAATTTCAGACTACTAGTTTAGGTTAGATCTAAAGTTATCGACTTTGAGAGAAGCTTTAATTTAAATTAGCAAATCCAACGGTTCAATAATCAACACAACCATTGGTGTGTGTTATTCTTTCCTAAGTTTTAATAATTTAATTCCTATAATCTCTTCCTATAAGCTAGTCAATGCTAGGCAAGTGCACCTATCGCATGTAGTATAGGAATGAAATATATGGTTGTATTCCTTGAGGATCTTGGCAAGTACTATTACTCACCTTTTTTTTATTATCTAGCCTATAAATTATCCTTAATGATTACTAACATTGGTTTACTTAACTAAATGCAAAACAATTAACAATACATTAGACTTGCCTCACCAATGAATTAACATGTAATACAGCTTTATTAGTGTTATGATATCCTTCCTAACTGCAGGATTCCACTGATTAGAACAATATCTCTCTCGAGTCTATTGATCCTTAACCTCAGCCTTGTCTACTGAAATCTCTTCCTAGTTAATAGCCGACCAAAATTGCTTTAGAAATATGATCCCAATGGTAAATTCGATTACATATATAAAAAGGTTTCACAACCCTATCTCTAAGCGTCATGAGCAACCTCTCCCTGTAGCTTAGATCTATTCCATAGGTAGATTTCTCAATTACATCCTATGAAAATCTGGCCTAATCCTAAGTCGTACACCACCTAGAATTAGCATGCTTTAACACACTATAGAGATTAGTGAATTCTATAACAATTAGCAATTATTCCATGCATGTACATGCTAAAACTTGGCAAAACATGTCCTAGTAATTACTCATGCATAATATATCAGGAAAACAAAACAATTAATAATATAAAACAGAAATAGAACATGATAAAACTCCCTTTTTCACGATACAAATGTCTGAACACTTCAACAAACGATTACAACCACCCGTCTCCTCTTCCTCCTCTCTTAAGAATCTCCAAGGAGTATGTTACAAAATGTTACAAAATGCAGACCAAACTATGAACAAGTACTATGTTACAAAGAAAACTAAATTGTATTAGTTCGGTGTGTACAAATTGATTTAGATCTCTAAATGTGGTCTTTTTTTTTGTAAGGCTTCATAAAGCTATTTATATCCTTGTTGGTCCCGAATAATAATCAAGAAGGGGGGTTGAATTGATTATTAGAAAAATTTGGCTTTTAAAAACACTTCCCTTCGGTTTTAATGAATGAGAACAATATGACAATTAAATTTGCTATAAAGTAAATTGCCGAAATAAAAAGAGAAAGATTAAGAAAATCAGGCAAGAGATTTATAGTGGTTCCGCCTTGTGCGTCAGTTCACTCTTCCAGCTCAACGCCGGGGACCCCGTTAACCTACGGGTTGTGTTTCACTATATCAATAAATCCAAGATTACAAGATAGTGCAATTCGCTCTGCTCGATTCTCACTGCTATCCTCTAGCTTTAATCGATCTACAGAGTCTAACTTGTAACTAATTCTATTATCAAAGAGGAAGTCTACAAGATCCTCTTATTACAAAAAATAAAGAACTAGAGCAAAGATGAAAGCTGAAGTTTCTGATCAAAAAATTTGAAGGATGTTATCGTAAGCTCTTGTGTATTTCCCTTTTTGGAGTCACTCGTGTAATCTATTTCCGAAACTGCATATGTTCTTTATATCCTTCTTCTATCACGCCGTTGAATTAAATCTCCAGGATAAGGATTGTTCCCTGATTCTCGGCTTGCATAAGATCTCCAGGATAAAGATTGTTCCCTTATTCTCGGCTTGCATAAGATATGCTCTTATCTTCCAACTGATTTGAATGTTTGAAAAGATTGTTGAGAGATAACACTATCTTCCAAAGATATCGGCAGCAAGATATATTTAATCATGTCCTTTGTTTGATAACAACCAAAAGTTATATCTTCTTCAAGATAAAAAAATTGTTACGAAAACTTCTAATATCTCGGTAAATAAAAATTATTTGATCGTATCCCATAAAAAATATCAGACGTTTATCCAATCGTTTATCCAATCGAGATATTCTTGAATAAAATCTGGAAATCAAAAACCAAATCTATTGAGGTAAATTTTCTGTTGCCGTGATATTCTCGATGATCCTCTTGTTAGAGATATATTTGCAAGGATATTTCCGTGATATTTATAACAATAAAAACAAACTAGATAGAATCTCACGAGGATAGGAATAAATAAGCTAGTGTATCTAATTCATATATCTCTTTGATTAATAATCAAAACTCTAGGATATCTTTCTGTTTTACACCTATATCTTTATACGACCAATTACAAAAAAATCTTTAATCATTTTCGTAAAATAATTCTGATATTTCGTAAAATATTTCTCACATATATTTGATGTAATAAGAAAATATTCAAGATTTATGGAACATATCAAGTATATTTCTCAAAATATAGTTGACTTGTGGAGCTAGATTTTGAAAATAGTTCAAATTCCATAAAATAAATCAATAAAACATTTCTATCAGTCAAAACTTCTGAAATAAGTTCTGGATTGTTTTTCAAAGAAAAATTCTTCGATTAAGTTATTTTGAAGGTTCTGAAATAACTTCTGATAAACTTATTTTTCATTGCTGAAGGATCGCTGAAGGTTCTGAAATAACTTCTGACTAACGTATTTCTTATTTTCCATTTCCATTTCCTAAGGTTCTGAAGACACTTCTGATTAACACCATCAAAGCTCAAGCATAACTTCTGATTTTCCTTCTTTAATAAAATTTGATCATTCAAAATAAAGATTCTGAACTATAGAAAATCAACTAATATTTCAAACAGTATTGAACATATTCGAAATTAACAAGATAGATATACTTCATCTTTTGTTATCATCAAAATCATATTAGAAGAATTTCAACAATCCTTCCTCCATTAGGTGTATCTGATGGGTGAAGAGATGCATCAGTTGGACTTCATTCCTCTTCGAAAAGACACTTAATTTCCAAAATGGTACGAAAATATACGATTTGTAACTACCATAACAGCCGTATCACGGGTCGTAATACTCTTGGAAATGGTTGTCTAAGGCATACCACAGCCGTAGTAGAGGCCGTTATCTCCTCGGATCAACTTTTTACATGTTGTTACCCCCGTAATCAATTCTTTCAAGTGTCGTTGTTGTCCTTTCCCCTGTCTGTTACACTCGTAGTGAAGGCCGTGATCTCCACTTCTTCAAATTATGACCATTCCACTTCTAATGCATAAACCCGAGGAGATCACGCCTCAGAGTATGGCCGTACTAGAGGCCGTAACCTTCTTTGTATGTGATTTTTCCTTTCTTCTCTTGTTGGTTATGCCCATGTTTGACCTTTAAATAACATCCGAGAAGATCATCGACCTGAATAGGGCCATGATTTTGCTTGGATGACCTGCTTGGCTTCAATCTTTGTTGATTTTTGATCTAATGCTTGATGTTTGCCCTATTTATGCCTGAAATGCATATATTTACTCTTGAAGTACCAATTATCTTTTAATTAAAAAAGAATTAGAGCATAAATGATAAAAAATTCACCCAAATGAGTATTGTAAATTGCCTGTAAGAAATTCCTTAAGTTACATGAATAAATCTAAGGTGAAGCATGATTCAAGTAACCTTGTGAATTGATTTATCTTTAGTTTTATATGTTGCTGTGAGATCTCTTGCTTTTGATTGCTGATTTTATTAGTTTAGGTTAGATTAGCTCTTAGTTTAATAGATTTTCCCTTTTGTTTTTCATCGGCTAGATAATAGAAAAAGGGCAGAAGTAGAAGTACTCATCAACTTTCCCTTGGAATACGACCTAGATCATTCTATGCTACATCCGATGGGTGTGCTTGCCCTATGGAAACTGTAGTTAAAAGAACGATTTAGAAAATTATAAATTTAAAAGGCTTCGGTTTACAAACACAAACAAAAACCAACAAGCACTATGCTTGAGCAAGTGAGAGAAAAGGCACAAAAATATATTCGTTAGGAGGATACTAGAAAATCTAAGAGAGAAACTGAAGTTAGAATCAATCCTTCCCGAGTTAAAAACCAATCAGCATCGAGAGAAGGGGTATCGGAAAGATCACCACAACTTCAATAACTAGCCTGATGCAAGATCAGATCACAGGGACCACGGCGAGCAAAAGCTCTTCCTAATATATGATGAATTTACACCTTTAAAACTACTTGTACATGATGCTTTCCTCAAAATAAGGAACCAAGGCCTGCTATCGCTATTACCTCTAATAAGGCTTAGCCGGAAATGAAAGGATTCAAAGGAATATTGTAAGCACCACTACAATTACAGGCATGATACAAAGAATTGCTGGCAACTTAAAAGTGCCATAGAAGATACTAAACGACGTAGTTGGCTCAAGCAATGTATTGATTACGATACCAAACCTGAGCTGCTTTCTTAAAAGCATAAGATAGATGACCAACAAAAGGCAGCCAATACTCGAGACAACTTGGATCAGCCTCAACTCAACTAAGAATGCCACGGTGAAATCAATACTATTGTTATTAGAACCTTGACCTCGGCCCCTGTTAGACCAAGCGCATCTCGAAGTAATGAACCTAGAGCCCAAGAGAGACAAGGTTGACACTACCGTTTCCTTCATTGACGAAGACTTCGAAGGAATTCAAACCTTGCACCAAGATACTCTGGTCATCTATGCTCGCATATCAAGTTGGAAAGTTAAGAGAGTACTGATCAACAATGATAGCAAACATCCTCTTTAATGAGGCTTATGAATAGATGAAGCACGAGATGAGGCCAAAATCAGGGCCTTATGATCATGACCTATATGAATTTGACAATAAACCTGTTCATGCATGAAGGATCATCACTTTACCCCTTGAGCATGGCGTAGGGAGATGATGTGAGACACACTAAATAGATTTTCTAGTGGTAGATTGTTGATCCCTATATAACGTCATATTAGGAAGGGCCACTCAATTTACCTTTGGCATGGTCGTCTCCCAATCTCACCTAAAAGCCAAATTCCTTACCTTAGTTGGGATAGGTGTATGTCGAAGGGATCAAGAACAATTCATAAAACTATACCTTTAGGCTTTGAAGGGAGACCACGTAAGCATCATAGATGCTAAGCCAGAAGACAAATCCGAGCACCGAGGTGAATCAGCTAAACCTATCAAGGACGTTGCCTTAGATGATGCCCCAAGCACACGATGAAAGTGGGGAGATTAATCTCCCTTGACATAAAGGAAAGTCTAATCGCATTCTTGTAAGTAAACAAAGACATCTTTGCATGGTTACCTTCCGACATGACAAGCATCAGCCCTACCATGTTCACATATCAGCTAATATTAACAAAGCCCAAAGGTCGATTCACCAAAAGATTAGGCACTTTGCCTCAGAAAGACAAGCCACTATTGAGGAAGAAATTGAGAGGCTCCTTTAAGCTAGGTTTATTAGAGAAGAAAGGTACCTGACCTAGTTAACCAATGTATTCTTGGCCAAGAAACCCAAGGGGAATTGGCGGATGTGTATGGACTACACCGACCTGAATAAGGCATGTTCAATGGACTTTTTCTTGTTACCTTGAATTGACCAGCTCATTGATAGTACCTTAGGGCATGAACTGTCACGCTTAATGAATGCCCTCTTAGGCTACAATCATATGAAAATGGATGAAGCAGATGAGGTTCATAGCTCCTTTGTCACATCTTTCGATATTGCTACAAAGTGATGCCGTTTGGATTAAAGAACACCGAAGTAACCTTCCAAAGGCTTGTCACTAAGATATTTAGACCTCAGCTAGGCAGGAACATGGAAGTCTATGTGGATGATATGATTATAAAAAGTAGACAGGTGAAGAACCACCTTAATGACCTCTAGGATACCTTCGATCGCCTTTGCTTTTACAATCTAAAACTCAATCCACTGAAGAGCATCTTTGCCACCATGTTTAGAAAGTCTCTTAGTTATGATATGTCCTAGAGAGGGATTGAAGCCAATCTAAATAAGATCAAAGCACTCTTGGAGATAAGACCACCCTCATCGATGAAAGAGGTACAACAACTCACCAGAAGGATGGCTGCTCTAAGCAAGTTCCTCCCTACGACTACCGAGAGGTGCTCAGAGTTCTTCAAGATCCTCAAGAAAACTAATAAGTTTGAATGGACAAAAAGAAAATCGCAAAAAGCTTTCGGCAAGCTTAAACATTTCTTAGCAGAGCCAAGTGAGGTTTCATACTTATACCTCATGACAAGTGATCGAGCTCTCTCATCGATACTAGCCTGAGCAGAGGGAAGACAACATCAACCTATATACGACATCAGCCATGTCCTCCAAGGAGAAAAGCAATGGTACATAAAGTTAGAAAAGTTCGCTTTAGTAATGGTAGTATCAGCTCACTACTTACGTCCGTACTTCCAAGCACACCGGATCATCGTCCTCACCTATGTTTCATTGAGGTCAATCCTTTAGAAACCCAATGTATCCGGAAGGATAATGAAATATGCCATTGAGCTTAGTGCATATGGGGTGCTGCACCAACCCAGAGGTGCCATCAAGGCCCAAATGCTGGCAAACTTTATAGTTGAGTACTCTGGTGCGTCGGAACCTAAAAATCAGCAGAAGGCTGCATGAACTCTCCATGTAGATGGATCCTCCATATAAGAGGGAATGACATTGACCTTGTTTTGGAAGGAACTCACAAGGTCAAAGTTTATTACATCCTAACTTTTGGTTTCCTTGCAAGCGATAACGAGGCAAAGTATGAGGCCTTACTAGATGGGCTTAAGCTCGCTGTGAGTGTTGGTACAAGGATAAAAGGCCTCAAAATCTTCTAAAATTCTAGCTCATGGTATAACAGGTCAAAGGTACCTATGAAGCAACAAGCGATGAGATGGTTGAATATCTTGAGATCGTTCGATCTCTCACTAAAGAATTACCCTCTTGGGATATCATCAAAATACCCTGAACTAACAATTTAGAGGCTGAAAAGCTTTCCAAACTCGCCTCCACGATAGTTCCGGATCTAGGCAACACCATGGAAAGAGTTTTCATGGAATTACTCCTGGAAAAATCCATTGTAAACAAAACACATAAAGTATTTGAGCTATGACAAACAACACCACCACTAAGCTGGATAACACCTATAGAGAAATACTTTAGGGATGTCACCCTGCCCTCAAATCGAGCCGAGGCAAAAAAATTGATGTTCAATGCAACTAACTATACTTTAATCAATAGAGTGCTATATAAAAGGGGCTTTAGCTTCCCTCTACTATGATGCTTGTGCTTAGAGGAAGGACAACAGGTCTTGGAAGACCTCCACACTAGCAAATGCAGCAACCACATCAAAGCCCATTCACTCCTAAGTTGTGCGAGCTTACTATTTTAGGTCAACAATGAAAGCAGACACAAAGGAATTTGTACAGCAATACGAGCAATGTCGAAAAATTACTCCAATCGACTATGCCTCTAGTTTGAATCTGTTATGCCTCACGAGTCCAGGGCCATTCGCCATATGGGAACTCGAGTCCTTGGCCCTTTCCTTCCTTTGATAGGATAGAGAAAGTTCATCATAGTCAGCTATGACTATTTTACGAAGTAGGTGGAAGCTGACACACTAGCCAAAGTCATAAACAAAAATGTTCTACACTTCCTATACACTAACATCTTGATGAGATTTAGAGTCCCATACTCCATCATGATGGATAATGGAAAACAATACAGCTAAAAAAGAATCAAAGATTTCTTTTTTTCAGTACAAGATCACAACACACTACATGTCGGTTGCTCACCTTTGAGTAACGGTTGGGTCAAGTTGATTAACAAAACCATCATGCAAAGCCTAAAGGCCAAATTCAACCACCTAAGCGGCAAGTGAGTAGACGAGTTCCCCAGTATGGGGATAACATACCACTAGGTGAACAAAAGAAACACCCTTTAGGCTGGCTTTTGGATCCGAGGCCATCTTTCCCATCGAGCTCAAGCTGCCAAACATTCAAATCTAATCATGTGATGAGATTATCAATGAAATAGGCCTTTGACCTAAGCTAGATGTCATAAAAGAAACTCGAGACATAGTAAGTAAGAGAGTGGTAGCATACTAGCAAAGAGCAGCGAGATACTATAATAAGAAGGTCAAGCACAAGGTTTTCCTCCTCAGAGATCTCGTCTGCAGAAAGCTAAAGGCAATAGGAGTCGAGGAGGCCTGTGGCAAACTCGTTAAACTAGGAAGACCCTATCAGGGTCAAAGAAGCCTTGGAGCATGAAGCATACAAACTCCAAACACTCGAAGTCAAACTCATCCCTAGAACTTGCAATGTCAACAACTTGTGAAAATTCTTCAAATAGATATTGTTCGCTTGTTAAACCCAAACATGATTTTGAAAGGAAGTAAGAGGACTATGAATAAAATGGAGTTTTATGTTCAATTCCCCCCTCCCCCAAGCCCATTTTAAAATGATCACAACAAAACAAAAGGAAAAGAAAAGGGGGAAAATATTTAGCAATGGTCTCAAGAGCCTAAAGGACTCTACCCATGCATGCTGAATGAGCTCATGTAATTCCTTCTTAAGTGTAACTCCTCTCGTGAGCTTGAGAACTCCCTCTTAAGGGTAACTCTCCTTAAGTGCTCAGATAATGCCCCCTATGAGCTTGGGTAACTTCCTCTTAAGGGTAACTCCCCTTAAGAGTTCAGGTAATTCCCTCTTATAGGTAACTCCTCTTATGAGCTTAGATATTAAGGATAATTCCCCTCAAGAGCTCGGATAACTCCGTCTTAAGGGTAATGCCCCCTCGTTAGCTCAACTAACTCCCTTTTAAAAGTAACCCCCCTTAAGAGCTTGAGTAACTCCGTCTTAAGGATAACTCCCCTCAAGAGTTCGGTAACTCCCCTCAAAAGACTCCCTCTTAAGGGTTACTCCCCTCCTAAGCCTAGATAAGTCCTTCTTAAGGGTAATCCCCCTCATGAGCTTAGGTAACCACCTTGTAAGGGTAACTCCTTGATGGTACATGAGCGACTCAATCTCAAGGGTGAACCTCCCCAAAAATTTGAGTCGTCTCACCTTAAGAATAGGTCGTAACAAAAGATCGAGGTCATACTAAGAAAGGCAACCCGCACAAATTAATCGAGAGTTATTATCACTGCTCTATCTAACACGTCAATAATAAGATAAAGCTATAAGAAAGCAAGTCCACATCAAACATGAAAAGTCAAATTGATTAATTTGAAACAAAAGACAATTACAATAGTTTTGACTGGCATTTCGGCTAGGTTAGTTTTAGAGCCTATTTGGTTCGTTGTTTTGGTATCGTTTTGGTGTCAAATAGATACTAAACAGATACAGATATGATACCAATGAAAAATCGACAGTTTTACTATAAATTAACCAAACCGAAGCGATACCTAACTGATATTGAACCAATAAAGATTCAATATAGATGAAAAACTGACGATCCAAACAGACCCTTAACTAGCATCCTAGCCAAAGAAACACAAAGTAGACTTGCTACGAGTATAGAGAATCTCTAAAGATGTTCGATCTTCGACCTAGGAACCCCAAAGAGATTTGAACCTCAAATTAGAAGCACTCAGCCCAGGTCCATGTTAAGTATGACCTCGATCTAGACAACTTCATGTACCAATTTGCCAAAGCTCTGCTCTTCGAAGTCAACAAGTTGACTAAAGGTGACAACACACCTACACACCATTTGAACAAAATTCCCAACTCGTGGCGACCTTTAACAAGAGTATCCAAAGTTGACACCACTAGTTAAATGACCTCTAAGCTCCTAGCCTCTTACCACACCACTAGCCATGATATTAGCTTGAAAAAAGGAGTTAGGAAGTAGGAGAAAGAGTTAGAGGTAAACCCCACGATAACCTTAGCCCTAACAAGCTATTGGGAGACTAAAGCTATAGAAGGAGGATAAGTCTAACAGCCTAGGCACATTACCATAGTCACTACAACTGTTTGACTTCGATTTAAGAGCTGCAAAAGAGAAACATAACTCCAAATCAAACAGTAGAGGCATAAATGGGAAGCTAAGCATGAACACCACACCCAACCCATTACCTGACCTTTGTGACTGACCCATGTGAAAAGGGACTGTAGAATCACCAACTCTACTAAATAAAGATAGTAGAACCACAAACTTCGGCTGCATCCCCCAAAGGCTCAAACTCTCCAACCAAAGAAGGCCGGCAAACATGAGTCAGTCTGCTATGAATAGTATGAGATACAACGAAGAGACTCAACCGATGGAAAGCATGAAATAAATGTTTCAAAAGAAATATGATGAAGGCTCCTTGACAAGGAGAACCGTTTACGGGAAAAGCTAAACACGAGAATCGACATTTAATGCAATCACATTTGGAGAATCCTGAGTATGACTCACCCTAGTGGTTCGATCGAACGATGGAACCACACAAACTTTGGAAAAGAGAATCGTCATCACCTACTCGTGACACAATGTCATCACCTACCCATAACTTACTGAGAGGCTGCCACTTTCGGTTCAACATCATTGCTAAAGTACCATATACTAAAGATTGTGCAAACCAATGACGACCTCTACATGGCATATTATGTCAACCCGACCTTGACACAACCTCAAAAGGAACATCGCTAAACCACGAACACTTAGCAAAATTTCCAATGAAAGAAGTAGTATATTACACTCGCAAAAGAGACAATAAAAAGTCAACCTAGCTTGCGTCACAAATATATTGACGAAAAGAAACCAATGTACCATGGAACAATGGAAAACAAGTTCATTAAATGAAAGTTTCACATTAAGCCGAAAAGAGCAAAGTACAATAATTACATGAAACAAGCTGACAACAGTAAGACTCAATCCGCTCTGTAAATAGCAAAGATCTCTTCGTTTGTTATAGGTGGAGAAGCTAAAATAGCGACTTCCCTTGACTTTCTGGACAAGCATCACTAACTGCTCTACCCTGGTTGCCTCCCTAGGGCTTACTTACAAGCACTTCCCCAGGGGTCGTAAGCTTTTGAGTCTATTGATCCAGTCCCTGGGAAATAGTTTAAGGAAAGCCTTTACCTTGCTTGATCCTTTGCACCTCACTAACAATGATGCCCTCAATTTGGTCTGTGACAGCAACACCCTTACTAACTTTGATCGTGCTTCCTCCCCCGCCCTCTTTGCCTTCTTCCTCCTTGTCCTCATCATCTCTTGGGGCAACCTATCCGAAACGGACAGCTAAGAAATTGAGATCAAGCCTAGGTTATCACTTCAATAGCTCACCCCAGACAACTTAAGCACTCTCCTTCGTAATAGTTTGCTGCAAGTCCCTCAACCTTTGGCTCACAAAGATCTCCTCTTGAACATGCCTCTTGGCCACACTAGGAACAATTTGACTGTCCTAAAAATCAGCCACTCAAGACTATGAAAAAAAAAACTTATGGTTACGCGGCAACCAAAAGGAAAAAAGAAAATCAATAATGAAAGCGAGAAAGAGACCTAATAGGAGATAACTGACCTTCAGACTAGAGTTCTCTGCTCTTAGCTTATTCAAACTCATAGTAAGTTCCTTCACGTGAAAGGACAAGCTATCCTTTTCTCATCTTATACCCTTCCACTTATTCTCCAAATCTACAATTGTGGCCTTAAGAGAAGATTGAGCTCCTAAGGCCCCATTGATATCACACTGGAGTGGATGGACACTTGACAGGCTTGATGTATTAGTTGTTGCCTGTCATTTACTAGCTTAGTAATAGTGCTCTGCAACCTCATCCTCTCTGCTTCTCTTTAGAAGTCACACCCTCTAGCTCAGTGACACAAACCTTCAATCGCTTTAGCTCTTCCACCACCTAACAAGGAAATGTTAGTCTACAAAGGCAACACAAAAAAAGTAAAGGGTAGCACGACTCAAAATGCCTCAACTCGACCGTGCATATCTTGTGACTTCAGAAAGGATTGCCATTACTTGCAAAAATAAGAAAACACATAAAAAAAAGAAAGTAGGTGAAAAGAATAAAAAAAGGGTGAGTAAGCAAAAACGCGACACCACTCTTCTTCCTCTTCTTAGTCGAAGCATCTAAAAGGAGCTCGCAATATCAATCATCTCCATCAGTACTTCTGCAAAAAGACCATAGAAAAGTCAATAATGTTAAAATTATGAAGTCTACCTAGTTAAGCTCACCTACAAGAAAAAGAAAAAGCGACAAAATAGTTAGCTAGACCTTCTATGCCGAGAGCTTGATTAGATAGCCTCTAGAGGGGGGAAGGGGGAGAGGGTGGAGGGGAGAGAGAGAGGAGCCACGTCTACAAAATAGAACCACACCTCAAGGAAGAGCATCCTTCTTGCCCTCATGAGTAAGTGCATCCCTAAAAAAATTTCTTGCTATGAGATCAGCATTATAAAGCCTCCCACCTCGCTCCTCTATTACCTGCTTTAACGTCCTCAACCTTGTTGTGTCATACAGCATAAGTTCCACAGGTCCTTTACTTCAAATAGGTTTACACCAATCCATTTAAAAGTTGAACCTACATCGGATGCCCTCCTCCAACTTAACCATCCTTAAGCTGAACTAAAATGCCTTACTATACAGAGCAAACCTTCGGCCGTCAAAGAGGTAAACTCGATCTGAGCTCGAAGGCATAACGACCTCTCATTCCCAAGGAGCTCCCCATATCTCCTTTCGGTGGATTGATTGAAGAGCCCTTTGTGTGAAATCACAACAAATCCCATCGAGATTGTTGCCTATTGTTGCTTTGGTGTGCATGGGATCAATCACCCCTTATCCAAGCCGTTGGGGGTATACTTGTCCATAGGACACCAATAGATCCTATCGGCCAATTTTGCAAAAGAAAATGCCTCCAAAATGGCGTGTCTCCCTATCGTCAACACTGAGACTTCACTAGACCTCTATTTATGGCCACTCATGAAAGTCGAACCATTGCCCTTCACCTTATCATCTCCTCTACGGCTTGAACCTCCCAGATTGGAGCTAGCCTCTCCCCACATCACCTGAGATCCGCTGTACCTTGCCCTCGGAATCATGGGAAAAAAGATTGGGTAATGAAGTTACCTGAGCTCCATACCTCCTCCAGTAACAAATAAAAGAAATGCTCTAAGAAAGAGAAAGCTCTCTTATAAAGAGTGAAAACTTGTGCAAATAACTGATATGTAAAGGAATGCAAGTATATATAGACAATGAGGGAAGGGAAGTTGAAAAGGTTATCTACTACCTAACGCTTGGGAATAGTGTGGCTCATATCCCTCGGGCCCACCAATGCTGCCAAGGTATTCGAAACTGTCATCATAACTAACACAACAATAGTTACGTCTCTTGGGAATCCCACAAAGCTTCTCCAATAAGTCCTATGAGATTAGGATCTACGACCATGGTTGTTAAAATCGCGTTTCTACTCGTACGTTTCTACGAGTCTACACGTTTTTGAGACTTTTCCGATTTAACTCGGATAAAAAATCGGTTACAGAGTAAACTCGCAGTGGAATCGCGAGTGTAACACGTAAAATCGCTTGAATCGTTTTCTGATATCCGTTTTTACCGAGTCTGCTGTTGGTTATTCTCATTTAAATTTTAATCAATCATGGGCCACTATCCACGGAACAGAACAGCTCATATCCCTCTATTCCTAGGTCATTTTCAACCTTTATTACTAAAAAAACAATAAATCAAAAGCAAAAAACAAATTAGGTTTTCACTTTTCCGCATTCGCTCTTCATCTTCCTTGCTCATAAGCTCATCTTTCTTCACTGAGCCCTTAATTGTCATCGGTGGAGTTAGCGGTCATCTTACTGTGAGTTTATGTCATCCACTTGCCATTTTCCATAATGTGGCAAATCAACTTCAAGCAATCAAGCGAGTTCGGTCAATACGGTTTGAGTTCAATGTGATGTTCTTCTTCAGTGGAAAAGAAAATCATTTTCAAGTGAGATCTTTTTACCTGTTCTCATATCTAAGTGTTAATTAACTTAGATTTATTTACTTTTATTGAGGAATCGTTTTCAAATGAAGTTCTCTTTCTACGTTCTAGAATATGATCCTCTGGTTTGGTGGCGTTATTTTTTTTTTCTTTTTATTTGTCTACGGTATTTGCCAGACTTTTCATTCATCGGAGCTCGAAGACTTATGAATGATGCGGGTCAGCAATTGCAACAATCTCACACAGACCCAAGGGCTTAAAAATTTGAAATCCCTTCGTCATTTGGGTATATATATATATATATGGATGTCCACTCATCGTGTTCCCAGATTTACTAGACAAACGTATACTTTGCACTGATTTACTAGACAATAAACTCTTCACTTAATCATGTTGGCCACTATTTTGTTTTATTTCACTGAGTTGAAAACTTAAAGGGAAGAAAAGTGAGTGTAGCTATGTAGGTTTTATGTGAAATTGCTATAATTACCTTACTGTACAAAAAGTAAAATAATAAAATGTTCCCTTTCCTCTTATCTAAATCCTAAGTTCCAAATTTTACTTTACTGGAAGTACTGCATTCTATTTTTATAAGTTTTGAATGTTATTATTTTTATTTTTTATTGTATGCCTAGACTGTCAAGGCTTATATTATGTATTGTATTTGTATACGTAAACATTTAATTGAATGTTATTTTTAATTAGTTTTGAATGTTATTATTTTTATTGCTTAAAATGTAATTATGCATCAAGTTCTTTATTTTCATGTTTTATTTGATGATTTTATTAGTAAAGTAAGTATATTTACAATATTTGCAAGCAAAGTTACGTCGGTTGTAGAATCTTACGATTCTACGTTTCGATTCTACGTTCCGTTTCTACGGACCCCTTGGCGATTCTAGGTGGAAACTCGAATTTGACAACCATGTCTACGACAACATAAAGGCACAAGGAGATGTAGCTCATATGAGAGAACCCCAACCTCTAAAGCCTGCTTCATGGGTTGAGGCTAAATAGATCACTCTTTTTTTTCCCTCATACAATGAGAGCGAGGGGGACAAGTGTTGACAGTAAAATATAGGCCTTAGCCCATTTGATCCTCTTAGACTACATGAAGGCCCAGAGGCCCATCTAGCTATTGGCCTCATTAGCTCAAAACGAGTCCACACTTAAGGGCCCCTCAACCCTGAGAGACCTGGAATTCAACCTACACCAGTCTACAAAATGAACAGCAAGAGACCCTTGCATGAGCTCAGGTTCAAAGTCCCCTTGTGAGTTTATCTATAAGGTAACATTATATGTTCGAGTTCGCAAAAGTTGACATCTATTGTACTCGCATCAAAAGCTTGCATTGTTTCACAATATTAGGAGAATATTCATTTAGCTCTTCATTTAAAATCTAGTTGGTAGCCTTAACCAAATATGTTTCAACAATTACCTTGGTTATGTTATGATCTCCTAGCCATGTTAAACTTTGAAAAATTGCCCTAACTTTTGTAACGGGGGGAGAAGTTGCAAGAAAACATTTGATGCATCCCCCATGATAGCCCCCTTGATCATCTCTAGCTATAATACCGGCTGCTATAGCAACCTTAAATTCTTGAAAGGTAGCACCATAGTTTATTTTAAGAAAACTAGGTGGAGGTGGTTACCATTCATTGAAACTTTAAGCATGAGCTAAATATACAAGATAAATGTGTAGTTTTACACATTTATCATAGTAGTCCCTAGCTGAGCTACTATGAGAATTTTCTTTTCAAGCGTCCAATTAAAAGACATTAAACAAGCTCATCTTAGGGGCAATTCAAGCATTAATTTTTCTTTCTTATTTTTTAGCATTTTTTGTTTAGTCATTTAAAATTAGTTGAATTTTAACTTGTATTACATCTAATCGGTAGTACCATTCCATGAGTCCCATTTAGAAATCTAAAAGAAAAGTATTTAATTCCCCTTAGAGAAAGTATGCTAAAAATTGAAGGAAGGAAATGTTTGAATTTGAACGAATTGTGAGGCATGCAGTTAGGGACAAGATGGAACATAACTCGTGCTTCCTAACGTGCACCCACAACAAATTTAAGATGTGTCGACCATTTGGAATTGAGACTTGAGAGGTTATAGCTTACACAGACAACTATATACACAAGTCATGCATCATACTGATCCTTTTACCAACCACATGTGGTGAAACATGGTTTCAATGTATGGCCATGTTTCCCAATCATGTTTCCTTTAAAGTGTTTAAAAGGCATGCTTTCTCTTTCTCGAATTTTTTTGTCAAACCCTCTCTAGAAATTATCTTTCATGATACTATGGTACACTCTCATTTTTTTACATAATCTCATAAGTGAAATTTCTTAACTATTTTTTGTTCTTTATGAGTTTTTAGGTATCTAGTTATTTTTTAATTTGATTTTTGATAGTGATCGCATGGTTAGTAGATTAAACTAGTATTTTAAGCAATGGTGATTAGATTTAGCGAATGTGATTGAATGTGTTAGTTGATTATGTTGAATCTTTTGTTGCCAATGTAGTTTTGAATTGAATTTGTCAAAACATTAAAATTCAATTCACTTGTTACATGTTGAAATTTAATGATTCTCACCTACTTTAACAATGTATTTGCATATAGTTTTAATTTTAGTGTGAGGAAGAATCTACATTTTGACAAATGTGAATGTGTTTTACATCTATATTTTCATACATGATGAGAGTGAAAACCTTTGCATAATGTAATCTATCCACTATTAGTAATAGAGATCATTGTGACTCAGTGAGAAGAGAGCAAAACCCTTTGCTCCAATTTATCGAGCAAGAGCATGATCCTTGATATAATAAGATGGCATCAAAGAAGTTCATCCAAAAATATTGTCTGAGCTGGCTAGTGGCTCGGTAGATGAAAATCAAATCTACATTATATCTGTTTGTAGAGTTTGGCAATTGGGTCCAACTATTGCTAAATAAGAAGTCTATTTATGGAGAATTGACTCTCAAATTCCTGTCAACATTTAGACACAAGGAAGAGCACATCATTCATGGGTCATGACGACATGAATTTTAAAGTAAATGGTTAGTTCCATTGTATCTTTATCTCTGAATTTTTTTATTTATGTGGGATTGTGTGACTATGAGTTCTCCCATAGTCTAGAGGATGTTCATTAACAATGAATCATTAATATCATGTCAATCTCCACTTTCAAAATTGTAAAGATAGATATCAAAAAGTTAATAAAGGAATCCATCATGGTAAAATGGTTTTACTAGGTTTACCATAGCTACCATGGGGTATGGTGAAGTAGACTTTAATGTTAAGCCTAACATTACTCCACATGGTTTCATGTAATTAATGTTTCGGTATCCTACCACCTCCTTAGAGGAAGGGAATGACTACATGATCACAAAATGATACCCTTCACATGACTTCAATGCATGAAAGGCCTCAAAAATGGAAAAGATATCTTAGCTCCTATGATAAAGTACCTGTTTATTTACAACAAGCTTCATTTTATTGAAGTAGCTAGTAAGGATCGTAGGTAACTAACAACAAGTGATAAATCTCACACTTGATTCCAAACTATGGTTGTAAATGCAAGTGCACCTATCAAAACTATAGTGTAGTGATTAAGCACGAGTTTCATCCCACAGGAATCAGAGATTATAAATTCTCACCCTTCTCTTAAGGTCTATCCAGTAAAAGTTAAGTTTATAAAGCAGGTAATATTTATCGAATTATTTTTCACAAATCAAGATTTTAAGGAAGCTTTACCAATTTGCAAGAACTAGCTTGGATTTGAATCCCTACTAGGTATTCATGTGATTACACACAAGATAATTCAAGATTTTATTGTAATAATTCTTGAACATAGAAATTCCTAATGCAATTTGATATCTTTGTTCAGACTATCAAATACTAATCCTAAGTTAATTAACCAAATTGTCATTCTAGTTAAAACCCCCAAAACAACATTATCGAGCTACAATTTCGTTATAAGGTCTAACCTTAATCTTGGAGATACATATCATCTTATGTCTAGGATTACATGCAACTCCATCTAATTGAGTGGATCTATTCACAAGAGCAATCCATAGACTAACTAATGTGAAATCAATATAAAAAATTAATACCGCGGTTTATCAATTCATGATAAGTAATAAAAGCAACATAATTAATGAAATGCCTTAGATTTTGGCTTTCTTTTGTTTTCATCCTTATTTTATTTATTTATTTGTTCATTTGTTTGTTTTCTTTCAATCTTTTATAATAATCAAGTTAGAATAAAATATATGTGGTAATTTTATTGCTATTGCTATTTAATCTTTTTTATTTTAATTTAATTTCTTTTATCTATTTTTTCTATCACATAGTAGTCTTGTTATATTTTTTTTGTTATCTAATTTCAAATCTTTTATAATTATCCTTTTCCATTAATCATAATAGTATTTGTTGTAATTATCTATCCTATATCTATTACTATTAAAGGAATACCTCATAATTCGTGTCAAAATTTTTATCCTAAGTAATGACAGTTATTATCACTACCTATCATATATATGGTTACACCTTCTTCTTATCTTTCTCCCACTCTCTCTATTTTCTTTTTCAACAATTATTTCATAACACCCACTCTTCATAAATAAACTTTTCACTTTCCCTGTATTTCTTCATCCACTCTCCCGTTTTTCTTCATTTTTGTTAATTTTTGCATACGCGGGTGCATCATAAGCTAGTCAAATATAATGGCAATATCGTTAATCATGGCTAAAAGTCAAATTTCAACCAGGAAACCTACGAATGTTTTCTGAGTCCTTCCTTTTCTTTAGTGCGGTAAAGCAGTTTCTTTTTCTTTGTGACCCCTTTTCATATTTCTAAGGACTCAAGAAAATTGAAGGGTTCTATAATACAAGGAAACAGGTAAATTTCAACTCTTTTGGTATTATTGTATTATATGTTCAGTTTCAAAATCTGTAATTTTCGGAATTAATGGTTTTAAAAGAAGCAATTGTTTGTAACTTATACTAGATATTAGGCGGAGCAGATAGTAATTGATGTCGCATGAACAAAAGCTATTTACTAATTTGTTATCTTTTATTGTTTTATTTTCTCTTATTGAAAAAAAAAATTAATATAGTGTAATAATGGATTTTTCTCTTCATTCGAGTTTTGATAATGAGAAAGGTTATATATATATATAATATATATATATATGTACACAGATATATACACACTGTTTGGATATATGTTAATTGTAGAAGATGGAAAAAAGCTAATGATCCCAGTATGCTTTCATGTATTTGGTCCTGTAGAGAAGGGTTGTCCTAAAGTCATCATAGCAGATCTGTTCATGAAATAAATACGTAAAAGATTCCTGGAGTAGATGTTAAAAAAATAATAATAAAATAAAAGGAAAATAAAACTTTCTACATGATTCCTAGAATAAGTTTAAATTAGAACTTCTGCGTTTGGAAGAGCACAATTACTGTTTACACTTTTCCTTTTACACTCTAGGACATATTTAATAATGGACACAAATTTATTTGCGGACATTATGTGTCTTGCTATCGACTAAAATATATGGCGTTCCCTATTCATTAGCAATTTTCTTTTGTTTGGTTATTATGATCTTCTTATATTGCAATTTACAATTTTCACATGCCGTTGATTTTTTTTTTTTTAAAATGAAGGTTACGATGTTTGTAACATATGGGGTATATATGCATTACAGTGTAATCAATTATTTTATTCTTTAATAATAAACTAACAAAGGACGCACTTGTGATGCTTGTGTAAAAACCAAAAGAAATTACATTAAAATTTATGACATGAGAAGTGAGCAAAAGAAACTGCCACATATGGAAGTTACATATAAATAAATAAATAAAAACTTATATTACCAATCATGTAAGAATATTTACAATTTAAAATTGGAAAATGGAGATAAAACATTTCTCAAAAACTAAGCTAATTGAGCATGATGTTTCACAGAGGATGTCAACATATGCCTGTAGATGTTGTTACAGTTCGATTCGGATCTGGAACATGACTCGAACTATTGGTTTCTGGTTCCAAAAATGGTGGAACCGAAACCGGACCATGAGAGCTGGTCCGATTCCTATGGTACGGTTCTGGTTCCAGAGGAATCGAAATCCATGAAATAAAAAAACAAACAATCAATTGAATAATTTACTTAATTTAAGTAAGAAAAACTTGTAAAATAAATTTTTAATTTGAAATGTGAAATAAAAAATAAAAAATCAATTAAATAATTTACTTAATTAAGTAAGAAAAAATTGCAAAATAAATTTTTAATTTGAAATAACATTGAGCTTAGCAATCGTTGTTCATATCATCAGTTAAAAGAAATTATACAATTATGTATTTATTTATATACAATCACTTGCACTTTTTTAGTTGTTATATTAGCAATGTAACATATAAAATATTCAAGATATAAATAAGTGCCAACAACACAAAAACAAGTCGTATTTATTAAGAAAGAAAGTCTACTTTTGTTAGAAGTCTACATAAACTTAACCATATATGATTTTAAATATATTTATTACTTGTGTTATTAATAATAAACATTAAATATTATGGATAGGAAATGGATTTTTTTTATTATTCATGCGAAAAGAGTTTTAAATATTTATTTTTTAATTATAATTTTTTTATAATTTTATTTTCTTTTTATTTTATAATTTTTATGGCGTAGAACTGCAAGAACCGCTAGTTCATGCTGTTTTTAACGGTGGAATCGTAAAGATCCGCTAAACCAGTGGGTCTTTTACCGATTTAGACCTGCCATCCTCGAGTTGATTCTTGGTTCAGGAACCGCAAGTGATAGGTCAGGTCTATTTTCGGTTCGGAAGCGACTCATGATGCTATCTATGTGCTTGCAAGTTGAATTAGAAAAGTTAATAAATTGTAAATGTGTTTTAAAAATTTGATGGTTATGATAGCACGTATTACCTAGTTATTATATTATTAAGCTCTCATAGGCAATTGCATCCCATCTAGTTTATTTTGGATGCAGTCCTATTTTTTTCACTTATGATTAACTGTTAATCTTTATACCCTAACTGTTTGTTTAATTAGTTTGATAATAGCACACTTGGAAAGGAAAAACAAAGGAAAAGATGGAATATGATTAGAGAGTTTTCAATTTTAAAACCAATAATTAGAATATCTAAATTTTTTTTAAAAGAAAGGAAGGAAAAATTAGGAATGAAAAGGCACAAATTTAAGTCTAAATTGAAAAGAAATTATCGATTAAAATTGATATTGCAAACTTGACATATGCAACGTTCTGATAATACTCATCTTGTTGGAAAATAATATACATTAATAACCATTAAAACATGATTGAAACAATGAACATGTAAAGTAATAACCCATCTTCAATACTCTAAGTACTCTAATCAATAGAAAATGCTAAAGATTCAACTTTAAAGAGTTATACGTGCCTATTAAAAATAATCATCTTAAAGAATGCATTTTATCAATAAATACAAAAAAAAGAAAAAGAAATAACACAAAACTCACTTATTAATCTATCTATGTATACAACAACAATGAAAAGAAACCATCAAAAGTTTCTAGCTTAAACAATTATAAACATCCCAACTATCTAAAAAAAGAATTGCAAGTTGGTCACATTGTACTGGGATTTGATCTTAAAAAAATGTTAAACATCGTTAAGAAGAAAACTAAAATAAAACATATATGATTTTATGCTTAAATAACTCCTCAAGTTAACATAACTCTTCCAACAGCTTAATGACCATTACCTCCGCATCTTTTCTTCTTTTTTCCGTTATAAATTATCTGTGCTAACAAAAAGCAAAGGAACCATTGATGGATGATAGTGAAGGTTAAAGAAGAAAAACTAAAAAAATTTACATACATTAAATTCCAGACAAACAGAATTGCTCATTGATAGGATATCACAATCTTATGTTGCACTTGATTTTTGGCTAAAAGAAAAAATATGTGATTTCAATTATTACTATCTACAGATTTATCACACCAGTCATTAGCATATTTATGAGCCTCATATTTGCATGACACTAAATTAAACGTATAGTCACCCATAACAAAATTTATATCAAGATGAAAAAAAAAAAAGAAACACTAAATCCACGAAATATAATCTTCTAATTTATATACCACAAGAAAACCTTCAAATCGCACACTAAATATAATCTTAAAGTAGTTTTTGAGATAGGACGAAAAAGATAAATTATAAAAATCTAATGGTCTTAAACCGTAAAGTTATATATCATATGGGAAAAAACAAAACTTTAAATCGCTACGTTGAGAAAATTAGCCATACTTCAAAAAAGCCTGGGACAGAATCAAAGGACAGGAAAAAAAAAATGTTGGGGAATTCTATCAAATTTACACGTAGAAGTAACCTGGAGTAAAAATCGTATAGCAAACCATGGCTGTTAATTATAGTGCTTTTGGGAGACAGAAAATAAAACGATAATGTTTCCTTTTTTAATGGCACATTAGAAATTAAATTGGACAGGTAAGTTGATCCTTAATAAGTAATTATTAATGGTGGTAAGAAAATGTCAAAGACAAAAAATAAAATTAGGAAAAACATATTTCAAGAGAATTCTAGAAAAGGTCTCAAAAATAAAAGCGAGAGAAAGATAAAATGTAGGAGAATCTCAATACTTTTAACCTTCTACATGTACTCGATGATCATAATCCTTGTGCTTGTATCTATTTCTTTCAATGAAACTTAGTGCTTGAATGTAGCCTCATGTATATAGGAACAAAAAGAAAAAAAAAAAAAGTGAAACTGAAGCAGAAAATTCATTTGCATAGAACAAAGCAAAATTCAAACAAAGTAGAATGGAAAAAAAGTACAAAACCAGTCTTAAAACAAAAACGTAGTGGTCAGTTTTTTTAATTGCTACTACATAGGTTCAATTGCTCTTATAAAGATGCAGATTGGAAGGGTTTGAAACGGGAAGAGAAAGATAGAGAGTTGTTGAATTTTAAACTTGGTGGTTTTTTTAAATGTGTATAAGAGGGAGCAGTTAAATAAAATTTTTAACTTAATGGTTTTTTAAAATGTTTAAAAGAGGGAGCAGTTAAATAAATTTTAAATTTGGTGGTTTTTTAAAATGTGTAAAAAGAGAGCAGTTAAATTAAAAAAAAAAAAAAGAAGAAGCTGTGAAAGCTTATGGTATATTTTTTTTACACAAATAAGCCGAGATCGGCATAATAGTAATAGATATATAGCTAATGCTATGAATGGCAACAACTCATCAAGTAATAAGGGAATGTAATGAAAAAGTTAAGCTTAGATTAAATACTAATTAGCAGGTAATATGTTGCTGTCAAGAGTTAAAACTGGGGTTCTCAATTAATTTTCTAAAAGGCTTGTCCTAGGTACATTGTCCCAAGTACATGTATACTTTGATTGTGATTTTGCTCATTTAGGATAGAAACTTAAATGGTTTAAATAACTATCTAGATTGAATAATGTATCTACACTATTATCACGGCATCCCGATGATTCATGTGTGACGGTATCGCGAGTGGAATTTTGTATGAAAATGATCTAGGTAGATTTAGGATGTGTTGATGTCATGGTTATTGGGGATTACATAATAACCAATATATATATATACACTTATGTGTATTTCGGGATACTGAGTTATCCCTTTATTAGATGTTGGGCTAAATGTCACAAATAATTAAATGGTTGAGTGGATTCTATGATACTAATGCATGTGATTCTATCGCTGTTTGTACAAGTGCATGTATTTGTTGGTATACCGTATTGGGTTTTGGCTCACTCTTTTTCCTTTTCAAGTACAGATGAAACTATTATGGTTGTTGATTTATTTGGATATAACGTCATCGTAGACTATGAGGAGGACGCTAGTGGTCAGGATTATCCAGCAAATCAGTAGTGTTGGATTGCTAAAATTTAGGAGACAGATACTCCTATTATGTGTGTATTTTTATTGTTGTTGTGTATTAAGATAATATGATAGGGCATAGACCCAATTGTTTGTTCGTAATATTCTGTTTGGATGGACTCTAGAGTCATCCAGTGTTAATGTTATGTCGCCTTTGCCTATCCATGTTTTGTATGGACACATGGATTGTTATAAATAACCTTAAGTTTCGGGAGTTACAATTAAGTTCAATAAAATCAACCCATAACAAGAAACAATATAAAAAAGTCACATAATCAAAATCTAAACAAAGAGTTTACTTCTTCATATATTTAGCAATAACAAAGCAAGGAGTAAAACTAAACATCAATTAAAATAATTAACCCCTTGTTACAATGAATTTTTTTAAAGTGGTTGAAGCTCAGATCTTGACTTGCTTGAGCTTGAAGATCAAATTCATAATAAGTGATGATTCCTTCAAAAATTCAAATCTTTCCCTAATATTGAGTCCATGGTTGAAATTGGAAGTTTCCCCTTCATATAATAGGAAAGTTGCCTTCTTTATGTGTGGAAAGTTGATTTTCTTGATTTGAAATGTAAAATCTTTAAAATACAAAAGTGAATTTGTTAGATTAGGATAGTTGGCACCTCCATGAATGGGAGGTTTTGAAGCTTGAAACTTTCCTAAAGAATCAATAAGAACATTTTCTTTCCTCAAAATCAACAACTTTCCCCTTTTAAAGTTCAATTAAAACTCGTGGCTGAGTGGGCACCACCTTTAATATAATGATGTTAGTTCTCATGTCCCTCGCGGCTAAGATTTTTTTCGTTAATTTTCATGCAGCCAGTGACACAACTTAGGGCATAGTCGTGTCTGTCTTGTGTCCATCATAAAATACCTTCAAATCTTGATCAAATCACTTATAATTTGTGCTAAACTTGGTCAAGTTCTTTCTCTTGTCCTCAAATACATGTTGGAAACTTGAAATCAAATGGAAAGTATTCTAAACATATTTTCATAATTTTATTCATTAAAATACCCAATTAATATATATTTCAATACTTATAATTAAGGGTCAAATTGTGTTTATCATTACGTAATGTGTTCATTTATCCTTTTCCATTTTACATCACACCCAAGCAACGCCTCAAGCAACAAACAACTAAGTATTGGAAACTTATCAAGGTATTAAGCTTCTAAAACATATGTTACCATCGTTGTTTAAGCACGATGAATTATTTTAAGTGTTTATGATA
The DNA here is from genome assembly GCA_024138025.1 of Combretum micranthum. Lineage (NCBI taxonomy): Eukaryota > Viridiplantae > Streptophyta > Magnoliopsida > Myrtales > Combretaceae > Combretum > Combretum micranthum. Next base: position 799,235 of record JAMXBD010000057.1, read on the forward strand.
TCGTTGATCGCTTTTAATAGCCTCAATTTCTAGGCGCATGATGATCAATTCTGTTACATTATTAATTCAGTTTTTGCACTCACACCATGGGAATACTACTTATAATAATGAAGCCTAAGGAACCATGGTGATTATTTTAGGTTTGAGGGATAACATTATACGATATGTCATTGTTACATTTTTATACCATCATAATAATTTACTTTATTAATATGTTTTCCTTTTTTTTTTTTTTTTTGGTATATGAAAAATTCCATGATCAAACAAATGGATTAGGATTTTACATTGTTTTGAGGAAGGTAAATATTTATACTGATTAACACTTCGATATTTTTTAACAACTAGTATGTTCATTCTTTTAGCCATATTTCAATATGTTTTCCATTTTTTTTGTTTTGGTATATGAAAAATTCCATGATCAAACAAATGCATTAGGATTTTACATTGTTTTGAGGAAGGTAAATATTTATAAAGATTAATACTTTGATATTTTTTAACAACTAGTATGTTTATTCTTTTAGCCATATTTCTATTCTTTACTTTTGCACGTAAGTAATTATGTAATTGTTACATAATTTATATGTTTTATATTTTGATGTTTTTAAATTTGCACACACATGGCTAACATCTAGTAATAATAGTTAAAACTCTTCACCCCTACCATTTATAAATTTTGGAATTGCAAATAACATATTGATACATCCTTTTAATTTTCATTTAGTAAAATTCTTAAAACTATAGACAAATTTAAGGTCTATTTTTCATATGTATCCGTATCTATATTTTACCTCTATCTGTCTATTTAATATTTTTATGAATAAAATTATTTGTTTATCATCTATTTGTTATCTATATCTGATCTGTTTATTGCCAAATGATAAACAAGATTCCGAGATTGTTTCCTCTTTCGTATATTAGAAGGGCTTTAACTTTTGAAAACCACATGGATCTATTTAACAAGAGATTATTTTGAATACACACACACTAAATGTCCAATATACATATATTATGATAGAAACCCCTTTAGTCTGCCCTCTTTGAATCCGCAGGCACTTGCATTAATTGCTTTTAACTGAATAAATAACACGATTACATATATTGAGTTTAACAAACAACAAAAAATACACCCAATATTATAAGATAAAATAGAAATATCATACTGCATTCATCTTTTAGTAGAAAAGTGATTTCTTTTTTTACAAATTAAGTTTATTTCCTACATTTTACATCGTATGCTAATACGTAATTTTAACTACTTTTAATTGTTGCAGTGGCATATAAAGATGACAAAGTTAGATTGTTAAGGCTATGTTTAATTTAAAAAGCAAAAGCCTACAAAATTAACTCACCCTTATTAAACTTTATCTCTACAATCTTATGTGTCCACCTTACATAACTTTATAATGAAAATACAAATTCGAAAACGTAAACAGTAATCGCAAAAGCTACAGATAGAGAGTAATCATCCATCGTTTCATCTTAAATTTCAACAGACAAGCAATTATGGTTTGTAAAACATCGTCTTGCTGGTGTTTGTTGTGAGGAGCGAGTTAGGGTTAGCATCGGGGAGCATGCAAACAGAAGGAGCTTACTTAGAACATATGACCTTAGGAAAGAAAGGGAAGCAGTCGGAGGAAGAGACATGTGACATGGGCTGAGTTATAAAATATGGGCCGAACAGATAAAAGGAAGGGCCGGTCCACAAGCTCAAGTAATACAGCCCATGAGCTAAGAATAACTAAGTCAGAATCCATTAGATTTCATTTGTTATTTACATTCTGTTTTTGTTAGAATTCTGTTACAATTTGTTATGTAATGAGTCTATAAGCCAACTGGCCACATGTGATAGAAATCTAAATTGTAACTAACCACCATTACCCTATAAATACAATGGGGAATGGAAATTGGAATCTATCTATTTTTCTATCAGAAATACAACCCTTCTCGTATAAGAGAATGGTGCATTACAAATATTACTCAAATTGTGAGTAATTGTTCTGTCCACTTTGTAACCTCACTCCAATTGGTATCAGAGCCTTGCTGACAGGTGGATGGTTAAAACTCGTCAATCCGAATCCATGGAAGAATCTGTAAAAAAATTGCTCAAAGATCAGGAAGAAAGGCTGCTCAAAACTTTCACTGATTTGTTTAAACAACAACAAACCACATTAGATAGCTACGGAGCAACCTTGGGTGACCTGCAAAAGAAAATGTGTGACGTCAATACTACAAATCAGATGCAATTTGGAAGCCTGGGTGACTCCTACAGCACGGTACTCCTCCGAGTGGCTCACGGTTGGACAAAGCTAAGGCTGTTGCGCATGATCCTGTAGCTATGGAGGTAACCTCTCAACAACAATTACACTCATTAGCTAGTCGTTTAGGATTTCCTAGTTTTTTTGGTGAAGATTTGAAATCTTGGTTAATCAAAGCAGAGCATTTCTTTGAACTGGACCTTACACCTAATCCATTACGGGTTAAAGTAGCTGCAATGCATTTAGAGGGCTTAGCCTTACACTGGTACCATTCTTTTGTCCAAAACTGGGTTCCTCTAATCCTATTACTTGGGAGGACCTTGTGATTGGATTACAACACAAATTTGGTGTGCAACAACGTTTGATGATCCTATGGCTGCCCTTAAGGAGTTAGTCCAACAGGGAACGGTAGAAGAATATTGGGTGGAATTTGAATATCTTGTCACTCTAGTTCCATTGCATGAAAATCACAAAATCAGCTGTTCCTAAGCGGCCTAGACCAGAGATCCATACCCTGTCCGAATGTTTCAGCCACAAACCCTCTTACATGCATTTACATTAGCCAAACTACAGGAGACCACACTAAATGCTACCACACACCCTCCTAGACCACACCGTGTTCCTCAGCCTACAGTTTTCATCAACAGCCATTCCAACCAAAACACAAACACTAAAACACTGACCTATCCAAAAAGCCAACCCAATTCTTACTTACAAAACACTAAACCAACCAACACCAAAACCCCTTTCACCAAAAACACTAACTTAAATCAACCACCCCTCACTACTCAGAACCGCACCACCCGCCGCTTAACTCTTGAAGAAATTGATGAGAAAAGAAGGAAACGACAGTGTTTCTTGTGTGATGAGGCATTTGGTCCTGGACATAAGTGTAAGAACAAAGTCTTTAGGAAGCTGATAATAGAGGAAGTAGATGAAGGCATGGAGGAAACAGTAGAACAAGAGGTGGTAATACCACTGGAAGAGGAGCTGTCGAAGTTATCTTTATGTGCAATTAACCAAGTACAAGAGCTTGAGATGATGAGATTCAAAGCTTTTTATAAGCGGAGAGGATTGGGAGTTTTTGTTGATTCAGGTAGCTCTTTAAATTTCCTAGATGAAAGGATTTCTAAAGGGTTATCTTGCAAGGTAGAACATGCCAAGTCGGTTAAGGTATCATTAGCTGATGGTACTCCAATGTTTACCAAAGGCTATATACCGCGATTCAAGTTGGAAATGCAGGGCATCCTGTTTGAAGTTGATGTACATATTCTACCATTGGATGGGGAGGATGTGGTGTTAGGAATGCCTTGGTTGAGGATGTTAGGCAGCATTAAGTGGAACTTCTGTGAATTAACAATGGAATTCACTTACAACAACCAGCAATGTAAATTAAAAGGGGTAACAGACACTGTTAAACCACTGGATGCTAAAGGGTTGGTGAAACTGATTAAAAAGGATTCATGGAAGTAGGGGTCCAATGCTGGTTAATTTCTGGTGTCAGAGTGGGAAAGGAGGAAATCAGCAATCACAAAATACCTCCCTGTTTGTTGGAACTCCTTGAAGAATTTCATGACCTCTTTGAGGCACCAACCTCATTGCCACCTCCCAGAGGTCATGAACATCTAATTCACCTACAGGAAGGCACCCAACCAATCAACTTACGACCCTACAGATACTCAGCTGCCCAGAAAAGCGTGTTAGAAGCCATGGTACGAGAAATGTTGGAGCAAGGTACAATCAGGCCCAGTCACAGCCCTTTTCCTCCCCGGTGGTGCTGGTCAAGAAAAAAGACAACTCATGGAGGATGTGTGTAGACTATCGTGAACTCAACAAATTTACCATCAAGGACAGGTACCCAATTCCTTTGATTGAAGATTTATTTGATGAGTTGTTTGGGTCTAGTTATTTCAGCAAACTAGATTTACGGTCAGGTTATCATCAAATACTGATGAACCCTACTGACATCTACAAAACAGCCTTCAAAACTCATGAAGGGCATTATGAGTTCACTGTTATGCCTTTTGGCCTAACTAATGCTCCTTCCACCTTTCAAGGACTAATGAATGATCTTTTTAGGCCTTATCTCAGGAAATTTGTGCTAGTATTTTTTGATGACATATTAGTTTACAGTAAGGAATTGGAGGAGCATGCTAAACACCTAAGATTGGTGATGGAGGTGCTAAGAAAGGAAAAACTATATCTGAAACAAAGTAAATGTGTTTTTGGAGCCATACACATTGAATACTTAGGGCACATCATTTCCAAACAAGGAGTGACCACAGACCCTAGAAAGGTGGAAGCTGTTCACAATTGGCCACGACCCTTAAATGTCAAACAATTAAGAGGGTTCCTAGGCCTGGCTGGGTACTATAGGAGGTTTATTCAAGGTTATGGTATTTGACTAAACCTCTAACTCAATTGCTAAAAAAAGAAGGATTTGCGTGGAATCCAGAAGCTGACAGATCTTTTGAATTGGTGAAGAAGGCACTCATACAAGCACCAGTTCTAAGACTACCTGATTTCTCCAAAACCTTCATCATTGAAACCGATGCTAGTGATGAAGGTATAGGAGCGGTACTCATGCAGGACAGACATCCCATAGCCTTCTTAAGTAAGGCACTGGGAGTAAGGCAGAAAGGACTGTCTATTTATGAAAAAGAAATGTTGGCTATAGTGCAAGCAGTGGATAGATGGAGGCATTACTTAATTGGCAGGCACTTTATTATCAAGACAGACCATCAAAGTTTAAAGTATTTGCTAGAGCAAAGGGTCACCACAGCTAGTCAGCACAAGTGGCTGACTAAATTACTCGGCCTTGACTATGAAATCCAATATAAAAGTGGTCAAACTAATTTAGCTGCTGATGCCTTATCTCGTGTAGATTTTGCAGGGTTGAAGACACTCACCTATGTTTCTAACCTTTCCACAGAAATTCTGGATTCTATCAAAGAAAGTATCAGTATGAATGAATTCTACCAGAATATAATGGAACAATTGCAGCAAGGCAAACAAGTCCAGAATTACACCTGGGAAGGAGGATTGCTAAGAAGAAATGGCAAGGTAGTTGTGGGTCCTAATTGGGACCTACGAAGGAAACTACTGTCATTAAACCATGAAGGTTTAGCTGGTGGGCATGCAGGTTCTCAAGCCACCTTTAAAAGGCTGCATTCAACTTATTATTGGCCTGGGATGGAGAAGGATGTTAGGCAGTTTGTGAGGGAGTGTGGTATCTGTCAAAGGCATAAGTATGAAAACATAGCCACCCCTGGGCTATTGCAACCTCTACCCATTCCTAGTGGTTGCTGGACAGATGTTTCCATGGATTTTATTGAGGGCTTGCCAAGGTCACATGGGAAGGATGTCATCATGGTGGTAGTGGATAGGCTGAGTAAATATGCGCACTTCATGAGCTTAACCCACCCTTACACAGCTCCACAAGTGGCTATGCTATACTTGGGGAATGTATTCAAGTTGCATGGATTACCTAATTCTATAGTAAGCGATAGAGACCCGATATTCATAAGCAACTTCTGGAAAGAATTCTTCAAATTACAAGGAGTGGAACTTAAACTCTCTTCAGCCTACCACCCCAAACGGATGGACAGACTGAAGCGGTGAACAAGTGTGTGGAGTCTTATTTGAGGTGTGTGTCCAGTGAAACACCTAAGAAATGGAGTGAATACCTAGCTCTAGCAGAATGGTGGTACAACACCAATTACCACTCTAGAGCTAAGGCAACTCCCTTTGAAATCGTGTACGGCTACCCACCACCACTACATCTACCTTACATTCCTGGAGACTCTAGGAATAGCTTGGTGGACCACATGCTGACAGACAGAGAGACCCAGATCCAGACGCTACAGTTTCATTTACACAAGTCACAAGAGAGAATGAAGCTCCTAGCTGACAAGCATAGAACCGAGAGAACATTTCTTATAGGGGACCTAGTTCTCGTTAAACTACAACCCTATCGTCAACATAGCATCAAACACCACAGAAATAACAAACTCAGCCCTAAATACTATGGTCCATTTAAAATTGTGGACAAGATTGGGGAAGTGGCTTACCGATTGGATCTCCCTCTAAGCTCTACCATCCATCCCACGTTCCACGTTTCCCAGCTGAAGCGTTTCGTCCCCGGTTGTCACTCCACCACCACAGATCTACCAGATCTACACGACAACGAGGCATGGGAACCTGAAGCTGTACTGGATAGACGCATCGTCAAGCGAGGACCTGCAGCAGACACATTGATACTGGTTAAATGGAAAAACAAACCAGAAAGTGAATCAACATGGGAATTCTACTCGGACTTATCTCTAAGGTTTAAAGACCAACCCTTGTGGACAAGGGTTCTTGAAGGGAGGGACAATGTTGTGAGGAGCAAGTTAGGGTTAGCATCGGGAGCATGCAAACAGAAGGAGCTTACTTAGAACATGACCTTAGGAAAGAAAGGGAAGCGTGGAGGAAGAGACATGTGACATGGGCTGAGTTATAAAATATGGGCCGAACAGATAAAAGGAAGGGCCGGTCCACAAGCTCAAGTAATACAGCCCATGAGCTAAGAATAACTAAGTCAGAATCCATTAGATTTCATTTGTTATTTACATTCTGTTTTTGTTAGAATTCTGTTACAATTTGTTATGTAATGAGTCTGTAAGCCAACTGGCCACATGTGATAGAAATCTAAATTGTAACTAACCACCATTACCCTTAGGGATGCAAACGGGTCGGGTTCGGGTCGGGTCATTCTGTCCCAAACCCGACCCGATTACAAATGGGGACGTCCCAGACCCGACCCGACCCGATTTTTCAAGAACCCGATCCGACCCGAACCCGACCCGTTTAGATTACAGCCAGAGAAAGGAGATTGTCTCCACAAAGAGTTGCGAGAAACTCGTTTTCCTGAGTCACTTCCCTTCTTCCTCCTCTCATTAAACTCCTACTCCTAGTCTATTTATAAAATTTATATATAATAATAATAATAATTTTATATGCAAAATGGAAATGCGAATTTTACAGGTAGAAGTTGAATGGTGAATGAGGGAAATAAGCTGGTAACGCGACGATAAAGACGAAGACAGAACAGGTGCAGTCGTAGTAGCAGTACTGTCCATATAAATATATATTTAATATGAAATTAATATAATAAAGAAAGACAGACAAACAGATCCAAATAGAAACACGCGACAAATTAATTTTATCTTGAAGTTTAATATTTTAATATATAATATAATTTTAATAAAAAATTTATTTATCACAATTACTTTGATCAATAAAATATATATTTACAATGGTAGCCTTCGAGTGTAGATGGAGTCATAGAAATTTTGACATATTAAAATTTGATTAGGTAGAACATTTTCAGCAATCTCCAGACATATTATTTTGACAATTAAAATTTTTATTTGTTGTATAAACGTTTAGAGAAACATATTATATATATATATAAATATCTATTTTTTTTTAGAAAATTAATTTTTATACTTTGTTGTGTTGCATGGGAAAGAAATGAATTTTGAAAAAGTGGGGAAGATTACACATGCAAATCAATTTTCTTTGGATAATTGGTTAGTGATTATTAATTGTAAAGATAATTTATATCCTATCATGTGACTCAATACATGAATAACAAAATGATTATATGAAAAGCATCATTCAACTAATGAACAAGTAAATTCCTTAAACTAAAATTTTTAATTTTTTTTAATTAAAGCGGGTCGGGTTTTCCCAACGGGTTATGAGTACAACCCAAAACCCGACCCTAAACCCTATAGGGTCAGACCCTATAGGGTTTTTAGCGGGGCGGGGGGCGGGTACCCTATAACGACCCGCCCCGGTTGCATCCCTAATTACCCTATAAATACAATGGGGAATGGAAATTGGAATCTATCTATTTTTCTATCAGAAATACAACCCTTCTCGTTAAGAGAATGGTGCATTACAAATATTACTCAAATTGTGAGTAATTGTTCTATCCACTGTGTAACCTCACTCCAGTGTTAAGAACACTGCAAATCGCTCTGAAGAACTTAAAATGTCAATTATCAAGCCGAATCTGGAATTCTTTTGTTTAAATAGCACAGCTCAAAACCAATAACCAAGTCCACCAAAATTTTTACACCAAATCAAAGACCCCTGGCCTTGCGAGTTAAAAAGAAAAGGAGGAAAGATGAGAAAACACTAGATTTATACATGAGGAAGTCACTTTCTTTTTCCCAGAAAGGTTACATGTGCACGTATGGTTTACCCAAAAAAAAAAATAAGAACAGCAGAGGATATGATGCCAACTCTGAATGCCAGAGTTATTTCATGCCTTCAGCCTTATTTTCAGCACGAAATACCATTCCCAATCCACGCTGAATATATGATGAATCACGTCTTACGATCTACACTGTTGCAACAGCCAGCTATTGCCAGTGGTGACATCTGTATTGATGAGAAAAACAAGTCAATCTGTACAAAAAACATCCATCGAGTACGAAGACGGGGATTGCCTGCCTCCTGCAGACAACCATGCCCTTTGTAATCAACACACTTTCCTGCAACCATGGTACATCTGGAACTGGGACGCTGGATAAACAAGCCAGGACTTTTGCCAGTACAATTGCTTGATCCTCAACCTAGATTCTCAGAGTAGGCCACAGGCTCCCAGGTATAATAAATCATCACAACCACAAAAAAACTCTGTAACCAACTCCCTCCTTGAGCTGTGGCTCCTTCCAAGACAAGCTATATGTACGGGCAATTTGATGAGAAATGCTCCACAGCCAGTCTCATCAGTGGAATAACAATATTACAAACATATCACTTCCGTCTCACAATATTCCATTCAGTACCCTCTGATAATAATCGTATTGCCGTGTCCGCCATGCATCTAAACTACTGCTAATAAGAGAGAGCACCAAGGATACACATTGCTGTCATCAACAAAACCAGGAAAAAAAAAAAAAGGAAAATCCCATCAATTTTTCCATTCAGGGTACAAAATATATATGCAGACCAACAAAAAGATACAAAATATATGGCAAAGGTGCCATAGTCGAAAACAAGTTGAACAATACAAACCTCTTCTGTTAAACTAAGATGAAATCTCTTTCTTAAATTCTGAATTGTCCTTGGGCCCCCTTTAAAGCATGGAAAACCAGAGTCCTGATCCAATGGCAATCAAATTAGTCGCTTATTAATTAACGAAAAAAAAAATTACTTCACTTATTAATTACAAGAATACAGGTGTAGCTACAACAACTAAGCAATGGATTTTCTCCTGTTAAACCATCAAGAGTACCAACAACAATCTCTGATCCAGAGTGATAGACATGGAAAGAGATGTCATGAAAAACTAAACATTGAAGCAGCTTAGTTTTTGCATTGATTACGCAATGGAAAATTAATTACATACCACTAAAATATTTGAAAGATAAAAACAATAATATCCATAGGTTGTCAGTGTCCACTAAATACTATATTATTTACATGAAATTTTCTGATTACACGAGAAGCCCTTATTTTCCCGTTCTTTAAATATCCATGTGATAATAGTATGATAAAAATGTATAGAAGTCTATATGATGCTACACACCAGTAAAGTGCCAAGCGGTGGGAACAATCTGAGTTGTAAAATTGAGATGTAAATGAGAGAAAACCATTAAAGGATGGATGAAAAAAAGCTCTCGATATCTTTTTTCTACGGTGCAGCTGATTTTTTTTTTGACAGGTAATTGTAAAGGCTGATTGATACGACAAACAATTATTAAGTTGCTATCATACTCCCACAGTGCTGAAGAATTGATCAAGGGAAGTTCTGGTATGTGTCTGTTCTAATAAGAGTTACACTTGTGTTCTGTTCAAACAGAACAAATGAAAAGTAATGCATCATGTTCCCCTGCATGGACACACTTTATGGAATTACAGTACCAAAAGAAGAGAGAAAATCAGTCATACCATATAACAATGGCAGTTTTAGCAATGCTACTGCAGAAGCAGCATTATATAAGAGTGAAGTCATGAAAAGAATACCATATGAAGAAACAATCAGTAAGTTTTATTAAATACAACTACTAAGACTTGAACCAAGGATGTGAACCACAGCAGTAATTTTTGTCTCACCTGCAACATCTCCACTAGTAATATAATACGCTCCGCATGTTTACGGCAAGTTAAAAATCCTTGGATGCATAAGACCTAGGAGGAAAAGAACATATGAAGTTGAGGCCAAACATGACAGTCTTTAAAACAGATAAAGAGAAAGCAAACAAGGTGCAATTAGTTATTACTTTAAAATAATCAAAAAACTCGCTCGGAATTCCCTCAGCATCAGAATCCATCACCTGAAACAATTAAGAATAACAATCTCTCTAATGTTAAAGGAAGCGAAAAAAGTTAAAAAAAACAGCATAAAATATGACATTATACCTCGAGAAGTTCACGAGTTAGCTTGAATGGTGCACTCTCAAAATTCACACCGCCAGGTGAATTTGATAGCATAAAACCAAAATCAATATGAATAATATGACCTTCCTCATCCATCAAAAGGTTCCCATTGTGTCGATCCTTCACCTAAAATGCCAATGCATATAGGAAATTTCAAAAAATAAGCCCAAGAATCATATTAAAATATTGAAAAATTATAAAAATTTCTTTTGTATATGCCTTCATACGAATCATACTTGTGTTTCTAACCAATGCCTAGTAAGTTCCTGAAACTGTGAGAAACAGATAGACAAGAGTGTCAATTCGTACCTGAAGCAGGTAGCAAACTAGAGAGTAGCCAGCCATGCTTTCAACAAAATTCCTCTGCAGTATGAAAGAAACAACAGAAAATTGAATGACTGCAACAAAAAAACTCCATTATTTTATTTTAATTTACCATGCAATAACCGCTTAATAGTGACAAAATCTATGGAACAGGTTAAAAAAAAAAAATTAGTTTACCATGTGATAACCAATCAATAATGGCAATATTAAACAGGAATAGATACAAGTGTAAGCTCCTGTATAGAAAGTCTCATGGAAGGAGGTAAGGACACCTTAGAAGAATTACTCTCGGGGGAAAAATTTTCATTCCATCCTTAGATGGAAGTGCCATAATAAGCTAACCAAAAGCATCTATCTAAAGAATGCTCAAGATGGATGCACCATAATAAGCTAACCAAAAGCATCTATCTAAAAAATTGCTCAAGGTGGAATGTAGCATAATAAGCTAACCAAAAGGATCTATCTAAAGAATGCTCAGGTGAGCCCAAGGCCCTAAACCCCTCACTTCTGACAAAAAGCCAAACAATGGAGAAAAGATCATTGGAATAATTCTCATATAAGCTGAATATCTTCTAATGTCAGGGTGATTCCTATTTATGAGCAATCATCCTTGCAAAAATTTCCCAAAAGACGAAGCATGATTAGAACATTATTCTCAACTGTTTTATCATGGTAAGCAGAGGAGAACAGTGTAATTAGAACAGCTACCTCCGGGTGCACAGATTACCCTACAAGACCCATGCACCAGTTAAGTATAACTTACACTGTAGAGGTAAACCCCAGAAGTGCCCATAGTGGGGTTCCTATCAGAAAAGCAGCAGATACAACATGGCAGAGAACTCCAAATAAAATCCATCCAAAACTTCAGGCAAACCATTATTTATTTTTCTTGCTTCTTGTAGGTCCTTCACCCCAACCAACCCCCCTCCTCTTTTTTTTTTTTTTTTCCTTGTGTTAGTTTGGGTGGAGTAGAGCGTTATTAGTACAAATAGATTACCTGAGCGAGCTTGAAAGTTGGGGAGTTCTCCCCATACTTCGCAATAAAGAATTCACGTAAACTACTGATGTCAGGATATCTACTCTTGATTGAATGAAGAGAGGCCTGCAGACAGAAGAAGTATAGGTTTGAGATGGAAAACTATTAGAGCAACTGAGAAAGTTAAGATCACAAAAATACCGTATCTGGAATTGTCTCAATAAGAGCTGTATATGAAGAAGTGACTAGTACTTCATAAGGGCGTAACCACAGAGGGAGACCAGCTTCTTGAAATATGTCTACAGTAAAAACTAATTATGATGATTTTTGCTATAAAATCAATAACTAGAAAAAAAATTGATGACCTCAATCATCTATAACAACAATAGGGTGCACCATATAGAAAGAAAATTACAGAATTTCTGAATGCAGTATAAATAGTGCAAAGGAGATACATATACCAAAAGAAAGAGAAAAAAACCCAGAATCAAACTAACCATAGAAGTGGGAGATAAGTTGCACTGCTAGATGCTCCTGCCTGCAGTCATCACCACTCTTTACAATAATCTGAAGAATAGACAAGAAGACATCAAAAAACAAAAACTAGAAAATCTTTAATTTAGTAAACTACTCAGAAACTGCCATGTGATAATAGGATTAGAAATTGCCATGTGCTTTGGTAGCAAAAAGACAACACTGAGATAAGAACAAATATTCTCATTTTGAGTAACTGCAGCAACCACAATAAAGAAATAAATATTGGGAGATCCACGGCCAAACATGTTATTTAAAGAATCAAACTATAAAATTCAAACTAACATCAATCACACAAGCAATACCGTTTGATGAAAGAAGATCAAACATGAGAAAGTGTTAATTTAAGACAATTGATGCAAGGATATAATGCAAAATCCAGTGACTGATAGGGCTCTCGTCTACCTGCTGTAAGAGTATTTAGTAGGAGACACGAGGTGGAAAGGATGCTGGGGCTGCATAGCATCTAATTAGTTTGTCATTACGAGTGTGCTGAAATAATCAACGTGTTTTGGAATATTTTCGAATATAGGAGCAGTAATTTGTTCCTTGTAGGAAAAATCCGTTACTCCAGCCATCTTTGGCATATAGGTAGAGCATAGGAGAATATCTCATTCATCAGTAAAAGCAACAGAAGTGGATTTTCTTGAGTAAAGGTTTGTGCAAGTGTGTTCTGATCACTAGCTTGCAGTTACTGACTTGGCTGCTGCCTTGCTATTCCAATTTTGAGTCAATTTCTAGATCTAGCTATGTCACTGACTTAACATGCTTTAATCAATGAAATTACAGTTTGCTAACAGAACTTACCGATCGCAAGTCCCAACCTGGTAACTTTCCAAATTCTGAAGCTTTTCTGATTCTGTCCCTTTTATCCTTCCATAGCTCACCAGACAAGGCATCAGTAGCTTTAGGCCTGCCTCCAGCCTACAGATAAAAGTGTATTATGAAAATATAATATAACTAGCTCAACGTGCCACATTTCACTTCCATGGCATCTTACTCTTGGCTGTGCATCTGATGAGTCCTGGCCAGCCCCTTTAAGAGGGAGTCCAGGAGGTGCTTCCCCTTTTGCCGCAGCTGCCTAAACGAAAAGGTAAAATAAATAAATAAATTGATCATGATAAACACCTCCAATATGCACTTCATGAAAAGAGAAAGATGAGCTCGTTGCAGATCCTAGCATATTGAAGCAATTAAGCTCACAATCAGCATCCATGGAATCTACTATCTAGAATGCATAAGCCAAATGGGTTGCATATACCAAATGACGACACTTTAAGTGTAAACTGCAAGTCCCATTACTACAACTAAGGGCATGCAAAACTAAGAAAAACATTAGTAAAATCTCTTTAGAAAGAAAACTTTTACTCATGGTAGCCTGCTTCAGTCCCTTTACGAAACTTTCTTTATTGGGTTAGCCTTACACTTCACATGTTTCTAGCGATTCACATGGTATCATCAAATGACTACATGAAAAACTTTTCACAAGGTACTGCCAAAAATATAAATAAATAATAAAAAAAGAACAGAAGACATCACTGCAGTAGAAAAACCTGAAAATATTCACCTAAAAAATATAAAGTTCCTCATTCTACTAGATTAAAGGTCCTGCAACCTAGCCTTTCCAACAACATAGCTATTGAACCCCACAAAAAAAGCTACAGTAAAAAATAAAGATCCATCAAATATGGCAGAGCAAAAACCTTGGAATTACCAATTTGTAATCCAGACATACCACAGCACACGAAATAAAGGCCCTCCAACTGCCTCAAGCCACTTAATAATGAAGATGTTAATCATTGTCAAGCAAATTGCAAATTCACTTCAATTATTGATTATATACAAATACACCTCCTAAACTTGAAAAAATTGTAATGCCGTTGCCTCTTCAGGATCCCCAACAATTGGCAGGGTACAAAACTTGGAATTACCAATTTGTAATCTAGACATACCACAGCACACAAAATAATGGCCATCCAATTGCCTCAAGCGCTCAATAATGAAGACGTGAATCATTGTCAAGCAAATTGCAGATTCACTCTTCAATACTTTTGGGATAAATGATGTTAAAATTTTCCCCAAAATTACCCTAACTCTTCTTTTTTAGTGATTAGCACCACCAATGGTTGGAAATTTCAGTGCCAAGAGCATGTCATAAATGGAAGTTTGGAGATGCATATTTCACATGATTAACAGCTTTTGGGATCATGCGCATTTATCTCTTAGTTGACCTCCAAGTTCAAAATTTTTATCAGTGGCACCAGTTCCATAAAGAGGCAGGCCTCATTTAGTAGCCTGCTTAAAAGCCACATATTAAGTATAACCCTGACAATAATCCCATGTAAACAGGCATCATTTTGCTGCCTGCTTGAGAAAGACACTCATTTTTATTCCGAGTCCAGAGCACTCGTCGAAACCACTTTCCAAAAAAAAGCCCGTCAAAAAGGACCAATGACACATCTCCACCATCCACCCTGCAGAATTTTGTGCTTACTACTGCAATATTGATATCTAAGTTCCTTAATAACCAACAAGAAAGTTCTGTATTCGTAAGCAGGTGCATCTTGATTGGTCAGTGAACTAAAATCGCTCTAGAAAACCATGTAAAATTGATCTCAGCACTTCATGCTAACTCCAAAACTAACCAAAAAGAAGGCCTCATATGATAGATGGAAACTCATGAAGCACATTGAGGGAGTACATAAGGTTTACACACTAATAGCAAAGAACAATCACCATATTATATCAATAAATTACCTTCACTTCTTCAAAGGCTACAGTACTTGGAACACGGCGATGCTCCTTCCGATGTGGTGGTCCTTGGTCTTCAATATCTTCCATTCCAACTCCAGAATCAGCAGATAGAACAACTCTAACCCATTCCAAATCCATAGCATGGGCCTCTTCCTCTAGACAATCATGTCTAGAATCAGTCTTAGATGCTTGAGACCTTGTTCGGTCTACAGATAAATTAACATGGACAAGTTTAAATTTTGCATCGGACTTTTGACCCATTGCCTGGTCTATTGCTTGTGCAGTTGATGATGACATTCTATCTGTACTATTACGATATGCCTCTTGTGTGGTCCATAAAGGATAAGCCCAGGGAGGCGGTTTTGGAAGTAGGGCATCTCCATTAGCAAGAGGAATACCACCTTTAGATAGCTTTTGAGCTCCAGAATTTCCTTTGTATTGCTGAGAAAATATTAAGAAAGGATAAGTTAATGGAACAAAAGAGGTAAGAATGACTCTAAGCAATCCCATCAAGTATATATAAATGGGTGAGCATATCTGTAACATGCTTATTGCTTATATTGGCATTTAACTACATTCCCTTTCCAGCATTATATAAACCAGAATGGACATAACAGAATCTGTAAACCTGTTTATTAAATTTGATTGCCCAACAGCCTGGAGAGGGCAGGATTTTTGAACCTAACCCTCCTACCCAAACCTGATGCGGGAGATCCTAGCCCCCAAATACACACCCTCCAAGTTATAATTGTTCGTTCTTGAATAAAACTACATATTAGTTTTATATAAGGTGGCAACCAAGTCAAGTTAAGATCGTACAAGTGTTGAGCTTGTACTTGAGCTCAACTTGAAATTTTAAAGTTTGAGCCCAACCAAGCTTAAGTTTTTTAAGTCAAACTTGACTTGAGATGGCACTATAAAAACTCGAGCTCAACTCAATTAAACTGCTTTAAGTTCGATATAAAATAATATTTTCAATTCTCAATAAAATAATGTTCATACCGAAACTCAATCAATTTTTATGTTCAAATGAAGCTCAATTAAGCTCATAAACCAATCTAATTACGAAACTCAAACGCAGTTCGATAAAATACTCGAGCTAAACTCAACTTGACTATTCTCGAATCGAACTTCAATAAAAATCGAGCCGCATATGACTAATTTATGAGCTTGCTTGGTTCTTTTACACCTCTGATTCTATACTGACAAAGAAAGAAAATAATTGATAATCATAAGAAATCCTTTCCATCAAATGACCTGCAAGTCTTATGAAGCTTAATGCACAACATATTTCTAAAATGAACATACAAATGGAAGACAAAGAAAAGTCAACAGTCTCGTCATTACAAAAACATTCAAGAAACTTTTAGTTTGAGCATATTCATAGTTTGTAGATAAACAACCATCAAGGGTTAATTTTTTTAGTAGAGGAAGCGATAACTCTTCTTAAGAATATCACATAGGTCAGAATTTAAAATCACCTTGGTGTTTCACTCTTCAGTACTTCAACGCATATCAAGTAGGGAGCCTTTTCCCTGGAATTCAATAACACCGCCTCATCTTCAGGTATATGAAGCACACGATACATCCCCTTTCCCATTGGAAAGCAGACACCTAGATAAAAATATCAATGTGAGCATATATGGAGCTTCTAGGGTCCTTTTTTTAATTTTTTCTTTTTATTTATTTATTTTGGCCTAGGGTGTTTCCCCATGGACAATACCTCAAAATTTTGCCATTGATGATTAGCTGAAAACATCAAACTACATTTTTTTTTTTAATTCATAAATTCTGGAATATCTGAAACAATTTTTTCTTCATTCTTCATGCAATTAAATAAAAGCAAAGGATAGCCTCTAAGAAACATTGACACGTAGAAATATGATCAACAGAATCTAAAGACACATGAAAAGACTCATAATCAGTTTATGATAACCTCAAAAGCAGATTACATTATTGTTAACATAAAAAGTTCACATATATGTCATCCAAGCACTACCTTATAACAGAAAAGAAAAGTACCTCCACTATTCTGAGCCTCAGCTATATGCAAATTGACCTCCACAAGCGACTGGAAATATTAAAATATAAAGACCAAACACTTGTCAAGTGATGACACTACCAATTGGATACTTGATAGGAGGTAGTTCCACAAATTACTCTTCTGGGGGGAAAGAAGAAAAGATGAGGCAAAAGTTACCTCACGTAAAGAACTTTTGCGGTCTTCCACTGGAAATACATCAACAAGTCCAAACGATGTATCACATAATGACTGCACCAATTCCAATGACTCAAAGTATGTCCCTTTACGGAACTGAGATGCAGAATTATTTGGAAGAGGAGGTTTAGTGCTTGACTTGTCATTTTGTCGTGTGGGTGATCCAGGGTGCTTCTGTAATGACAAAGCATTTATCAAAACAAGTCATGTATTGCTACATCTTACAATGCCAGAAAGAGTACCCCCCTGTAGATCTTCCATACTCAATTTTCAAAACAAGTCATGTATCACTACATCTTATAATAAAAGATACTCAAATATCTTTTGAGCAGACCATGAAGATTGAAGCACCCATGCTCCCTCCAGACATACTATGCTCCTTGCTGGAAGAAGGGCGGAGGGGGTTGGGAAAGTGTAGTTACAGAAATAAAATAAAATGCGGAATATATATGCAGCAACATAATGGGTGCTCACCCCTGGCCACCAAGAATCCTATATAATTGCTTAGATTACCAATTTCACTTAGTTTCTTTTAAAAGCATAAAGCTTACGAAGATAATGGGAAAGTCACGCTAAAGGTGTCAACCTTTTACATTTTCCCAAAATAAGGTATGTGGTTCAAAAAGCAACAAAGAAAAAGGCTTCAAGAGACATGGGCAGAAACAAACAGAGCCCATTTTTGAAATAACAAACACAAACATAGTCCCCAAAAATGCAGACATGAATGAAAGTCCCTTTTCAAGTCATTTTCTGAAACATTGATCAAATCTTGCAAAATCATAGAAGATAGATCCCAAGATAAAGGTAAGCAAAGCACAGGCTCATATATTGTATGTATGCAAGAAGAACATAAGGTGTATACCTTTGATATGATTTGGAAATATATGTTCTTCTTCTTCTAATGTAGCACTGCTTCTTCAGTTACCTTAGTACTAACTAGCTCGGTGTTTTCTTTTATTTTGAGGAAATCAGCTCCATAAATTTAGATTTACAGATTCCTTTCTATCTTTAATAATGTTTGATTCAAAGGTTAATGATGCATGCCCAACATTAGCTATCTAGCAAAGTAGCAATATTACCACAAAGCAAACCCAAGACTGAGCTAATAGCTAAGCCCAGGAAATGTAACAACAGATAACAATTTGACCAAGGGCAATTCTTGAGATTTTTTTGGGGAAGAGCAATTATTTACATTATCCACACAGCAAAAGCTCTTCTTATCAGGTGCATAGGTTTGGTATGGTTGTTGAAAATTATAGGCCCACCAACAACAACACCCCCACCCTCTCTCTTCACCCTCCACTCACAAAATTTAAAAAATAAAAAATAAAAAAGGAAAGAGAGAGAGACGAGAAAACAGATAAATTCTGGAATGCATGACTTCGCATTATTGATGTTTAAGCAAGTTATTGTCCATAGCATGGTTCATATTTTTTAAGCAAGTTACAGGTTATGGTTTTACCCATGAAACAATCTCCCCTAGTCCCACATTCTGCAAAATGAATAGTCCCGACAAAATAAAAGTTTCACAACAGCAAATGAGAGCAATACAAAGAATGAAAACTAAACAAATTCTTCAGGCAATATCAGTCATCATAAGAACTAAAAAGAAGTACCTCGTTCTGCTTCTTTGAACTAAAAAGTTCTGAATCTTCAACAGAACGATCACGGTCTCTAAAAAGCTTCCGGAAAAAGTTTTCTGTACCAGGACTGCTTTCAAACAAGCTGCCACCAGTGCCATTTTCATTTGGGATGCTAGTTTTGCCCTCCTCTGGGTGCACTCGGAATAATCTCCTGAACAGTGAAAAATCTGAAGACTCTTCTTCTTCAACACTTCCATTCACCTCATCAGCTCTGTCATTCCCATCTTTTCTCTCTTCAAATTTTTCCCTAAAAAGTTTCCGGAAAAACCCTTCTTTTTCATCATCTTCAGCTGATTTGGAACATCTTTCTTCAGTAATTCCTTTGTCGTCATCATGGCTTCGATCCTTCTTATCTTCAAATTTCTCCTTAAATAACTTCCTAAAGAAACCTTCCTTCTCATCTTCTTCCACTGATTTTGAGACGGACTTATCATCAGATTCACTCTTACTATCACGGAACAGTTTCTTAAAGAACCCATCAGAGCTTGATGTGAGTTCCTCATCCTTCCCTTTGCTGTCCCTCAAATCGTTTGAAAAACCCTTCCTTTTCAGAGCTACCTGTCAACTCCTCGTCATCACTTTTAATACTCAAAAGCCTTTAAAAAATCCATCCTTTTCAGATTCTTCATCATCCTTATCAGCAGATTTCCTGAACAATAATGCATCCCTAACTTTTGGCCAGGAATAAATTTCTTAAAAATCTTATTCTCCTCGGGCGTGTTGACTGCCCACCATCTTCCTGCAAACTGATCCCTGATGAGGGAGAGAACGAGAAGGACCTCCTCTTGTTCTCATCCGGAGATGACCCAAGTGACAATAGCCGCTGCTTCGATGACAAGATCCTATTCAAAACCTGATTCTTACTCCCTGGACTTGAAACTGCATTATGTGGCCGAATCAACAGGGGCCAATCACCCATCAGAGTAGCTGCACTCTGACACTTATCCTGAATCCTACTTATCCCTTCATTGTCATCAGTATCCTCCAGCTCAGCAAGCAAGAACCAATGCACTTTGAGTGCGATTTTCAATGACCTCGAGCATATATCTATAACAAACTTATCCAAACTCGGGCTCGGTTTATGAACCATCATATAACAAATTTGAAACAGATAGCTTTCGATCCCATGTAAAGGCAATGTATACATCCGATTACACAGATAATCCCGCACACCAGCATGATCATGCTTGTAAAGATAACTAACAGCAATCCACTCACAAAAAAATGCTGAATTGAAAAACCTAATGAGCCATCCGGTCTCACCGGAGTCGCTTGCTAATGCAATGGTCCGAGAGCTCGGTATTTCCCGGGGCGAATCATCGTTTTCACCGATAGTAAGTCCCAGGAGTTTCACCATTGTTTCAATAAAAGAGCTAACAACTTGGTTATCAATCAACCATTATAAGGAATCCAAAAACCCTAACCCTAATCCCGATCCAGTGCTAAATCAACTTAACTAATCAAAACCTAATCCCATTCAAAACCCTAAATTCAATGATAAAATCTTACAAGAGCAATGAGCAAAACCTGATTTGAAATTCACCGAGTTTTCTCTGAGCTGTTGAATTTAATAAGCGGTCGTCGTGAAGTTCCAGAAATTGCTAAATCCACGATCTCCGAAGTTAGGATTTGGAGAGATTCTGTTCATTTCTCGTGAAAATTATCGGAGAATTGTTAAGATTAGAAGCAACTAGAAAGTGAAAAAAAAAAATTAAAGGAAAAAGGTAGAGAGAGGGAAATGAGTTTGGTCAGCTTGACGTTACGGAGAGCGGAATGATCGAGAAACGACGGCGTTTGGAAGGGTGGAATACGATGTGGTGTGTTGTCGTCGGGGGGTGGTGGTGAAAGTGGTGGTTGTGTTCTGGTAAGGTACAAACAAAGTCATACTTTTACACACACCGTAGAGATCCAATTGATTTTTAAATTCAAATTATTATTTATTATTTTATCTCTTTCTATCTCTACATAATTAATTTTGATTAATTATAATTTAATTAGAGCTTTGTTTCCTATGCGCAATTAGTGGAGGTTTTATATATATATAACATCTATATTGGAAGGGATCGTCCAAACTTACTCAATCCAAGTGCTAGTACTTATTTATTTATTTTTTTTAATTATTAGTAAAAGGATAGATAGTTGTTATATCTATTGTTGTAGAAAAATAGAACCTAGTTTAACTAGATATGTTAGGAGATTAGGAGTTGAGAGTCAAACCTAATTCAACTAAGGATTAATTTAATTAATTAATTATTAAATATGTAATAGTTAATTATATGACATCACTCAATTAAATATATATTTGATTAAATTTATAAATTAACTATTAAATACATATAATAGTTAATTATATGACATCACTCGATTAGGTAGTTGGATTAAATTTATCAATTAATTATTAAATTCATACAATGCATATATCTTAAATAGAGAATAAAGTATGATATATATAATGGTTATATGAAATACCCGAATTTTACCAACCTAAATTAGGAATGTGATGATTAAATACTATAAAAATGCAGGTAATTTTGAATCTTATTTTAAATTCAACTTATAATTGAATTTAGATAGTTTAATTAATTGATTTTCATAAACTATAGAATGTAATTAGATGATCTAATTAGTAAATAGACTTAATTGAAATTAGAAATTCCAACAACTCAATATTCCAATTCAACTAATTAAATTACTTCAATTTCCTACCTCTAATATTCAATCCTTTCAATTAACAACTTGAACCCAACTTCTCAACATTCAATATCTAGTATTAAACTCATTTATGGCATAATACTCGATTAGATATTTCCCTGGCTAGTGAAAACACTACCAATTACTAATCATGACTCAATAACTCACTAATCATACACCTACAACTATAAATATCAAATGTAAAATGATTCGATTAATTTTTAGGGCCTAGTAGATAGTAAACGATAGTTTAAAGATGAATCACTATGGTTGAAATATACGCGATAGAAATAGAAACTGGTTAATATCTACCAAACTAGGGCTTCGAATAAAAATTCTGAATACGTAATCATGAAATTTAGAACTTTCGAAGTGTTTTGAGCATAACATCCTAATTTGAACTATCGGGACTAGAAACCTTAATCACGTAAGTAAGCAATTTGGTAATTTAAAATAATTAGAAATTATAAAGGAATTTAATTGAAAATATAGATTCTAATATAATAAATGCCCAATTTAACCTATTAAGCAACATCGATTACCTATTTCAAAAAATTCAAGTTAATTAATCCTTTTCAATTATCGTTTGAACTTTATTAATCAAGTTTAATCATCTAAAATCCTAAATATCCAATTTAGATATTATAGCTTAAATTCCAACTCCTTAAATCCTAGAAATTTAAAACTAAATAGTTGTTTTCAAATACCAATTCCTAAGTTCCTAAAATCTCAAATTCAAGTAAAAATTAATTTTCCTTTAATTAGATTTCCTATAATTAAATTCTAATGCCAATTAGCTAATTCTCTTTCTTACTTCTCAATTTCCAATTTAATACCTAAAGCCCATAACCTAAAAGCCTAATTCATCATCTAAAACCCTAAGCCAATTAACATTAAATTCAAGGCCATAAACCAAAGCAAATAAGCCTAATCCTAAAAGCCCATGAATCAAGCCATAAAGCCCATTAGTCCATGTTCTTATCATGTATCCTCATACATGATATAAAATCCGAACGTTTAGAAAAATCTAGTTAGTGAAAAGACCAAATTTACCTTAACCAACTCTTAAAGATTTTCACGTATAGGAAAAGACCAAAATGCCCCTTAAATATCGACAAAATGTAAACACATAAGAATATCTTCTAGGCTAGAGATTTTTGCACTTGTGAATGACTAAAATACCCAAAACTATCTAATTAAAAAGATCAAAATGCCCTTGACCCTATGGAATTTACAAGACATAAAATACCATAAATATGATGTTCAGAAAACCCTAGAATCCTAACCATTTTCAATAGCCCTTCCTCCGCAAAACCCTCTCACAAATACCTCTCAAATACACAAAAATCCTCAAAATTCATCAACAATCCCTCTTCAAAACTAGCATTGAAATAGGTAAAAAATTCATGATTTCTTCGTCATTTAATCAATCAATTTCTTTCATAAATCTAATCTTTACTTTAATTAATTCCTAGGTGCTTTTGAAGGCTAAAAGAAATGTTGATATTAGGAAAATTAGCTTGAAGAAGCTACATCAACTTAAGGAGTAGGGTAGTGAAGCTTTAGCTAATTATTTCACAATTCAAGTAATGGTAGATTAATTAATGAATTTATATGATTGTTGTATTTTTTTTTGTTGAAATTATTGTTAGATGGTGATATTAACATAGATTTAATAATCATCAGGTTTTGGTAAACATAGATATATATTTTTCTACAAACCAAACCATAAATTTATGTATAAATGTTGTTTTGATGAAATTGTCACATATATAAATATATAAGTATGACGTGTCTAATGCATGGTATATAATTGATCTAATATGTTGATTATATGTGTATTTGGTTTAGTTTTTAATAAGTTATAATATTGGAAAATGTATCAGATGAACATATAAGTTGAATATTATATATAAAATGCATGTCATGTAGTTAAACTAATGAAATTATGATCAATATAAGTATGTAAGCATGTGAATATGATATATCATCTTATTGAATAAACTTTAGATAAGTTAAACATGTTAATGAATTGATTTATGATAATATATGTTGCTGAAATTTATTAGTGTCCTTGCTATTGTGAAATTTAATTAAAATATTAAATGAATTTATTTTTAGATGAAATTTATTCAAGTAATATTTTAACATGTCTATATACAAACTGTAAATTTTCGTGATTTTTGAAATACATTTACTATTTTTAAAAATTAAATTACAAAATAGCAAAATAGGGTAAAATAGTATTTCGAGCAGTAGTGGACCAGCGATCGCATGAATGTATGGGGCTAAACCGTTGACTTTTTCTTCCTCTTTCTGAAAGCTTGAGATGTCTACTATAATTTGGTGTAAAGAACTAGACAGGAATCGGTCGACTATTTATTTCAAATTTGATCGAACCAATCGGTTGCCAGTGTTGTCCCCTGTTTCCCGACCAAATTAGATGAAATTAAAATTAAAACCCTAATCAACTAATTAGCTTAGGCCAAGTAAACTTATAATCATGTTAGCATAGGTGTTAGGTAGTCTACATAAAAATTTAAGCTTAAGAACCCATGTTTAAGATAGAAAACCAAATTATTAAAATTTGGGTGCACATTAGTTTTCCATAGGAAATGGAATATTGGAATTTAATGTAAAGTAATTCTAATCAAATAAATATAAAGTAAATGTAAATAATGTGTTTTCATATTGAAATATGAATTTCAAGATGAATAATTAATTATTTTGATTTTAGGAATTGATTTAATAAAATAGGTATAAATATGCTTTTATAAGATAGTATGAATATAATAGGAAACAAACTTAGATATCATAGCATATTTAGATGTAGAAATATATTATAAATGATATAAATAAGATAATTATATTAGATGATTTATTTCACTTAATAAAATTTTATTAGATTTAACATAGGATATGTTATCTAAAAATACTGTTTAATGACCTAATTATTATAAAATGAATTTAATAGAATTGACTGATTAATTCTATCCAACTTGGCCAGATATCTAGACTTATTAACTAATATTGGCTTGGTAAATTTCTCATAAGCCAACAATTTACACTTAATTATTAATCAACTAGTGAACTCATATAAGACCATGATAATTTGTAATTGGCTCAGGATCGCCTATGAATAATAAGGTGAATATATTGTTTTAGATGAATATTCACTAGAAAAAAGGAGTATCCTATATGAGTTTAATATAAATCAATAATCGATTTAAATACTTATATGAAGCAATCTTTGAGCAGATATACGTCAGGATCATTTATCCGCGCAGAATACAATTTTTGTATCAGGTACGCAGTGACTTGTGTGTTGCGTGCTAGGGTAGGCATTCTAAATGTATTAATACTTAAAGATGGCTTTGATAATTGCTTGTTGCTTGTGTGTGGCCGTTTTTGAGACTTAGCTCAAGGGGTGGCGATCTTGCTAAGCGATGTCAATATGGTAATTAGGTGCTTAGGCCTTCATGGGTGGCTCGGCGGGTAGCTGATAGGGGAGATGATAGTAGGATAACGTCTACCTGAATCGGAAAGAAGTAGTATAATGTGGTTCATGACTATAGCTGTCGATTGGGTTGCACAGTATTATGGACTGTGAAAGGTAGAGATGCGTAACAATTGTGACCTCCACACGAGACTATTACTTGTAGAGGTATGAGATATAGGTATTCGGGCTGCCTATATCAACTCCTTAAGCAGCTGCTGCTACTTAGGATCCCCGAGTTCCCAACGTGTTGCCAGAGTGTGAGTGCTCCACTGTTGTTTACCGCACTTTAATTTAAAGATATAAACTATTGATTGTTGCATTGTATATAGAATAGGCATGTGTGCCCATCTTGTGTGTGCTTGTGTTGTTGTCGTATTGGCTTCGACTCATTTCTTTCTTTTTCAGATGATGATCTAGATACTTGTAATTATTGGGTATAGGACGACTCCGAAGGAGCTTACCAACGAGTTGAGTGCCTAGAGCGTTGAACTATCTATGCTATTGGCACAAGTCATTGATCATTTTTTTCGAACTTATATTTTGATGAATGTATATCTATGAGCCCATGGTTGTATTTTGAGATACTAGATACTATGTATTTTGAAATATCTGATGGTATGATACTTATTTATAAATGTAGGTCTACTCATGGAAGTAGTTATTTGAAAGTCTTTTGCAAAAGTTTTATATTTTCCTCTGCAAGTTTCCACTTGTTTCTACAAACTAATTCAATGATTTCCAATTTTAAAATTTGTTTAGTAACGATCACGATAAACTGTAAATTAGATTAGCCTTAAGGTATAATGTGTAAGTATTATATATGGCGGCTGACACGCCTTGATCCTAGTTCGGGGCGTGATATATATTATAAATTTATAATATAGTATGAATATACATTTAAAATTCTAATTTTTTTTCAAGTCAAGTCAACTAGTTTGGTTCAATCGGGTCCCAATCCAGCCACCCAATCAATCTAGGTCAAATGCAAGGAATGGCTTGCTATTATGGCCAATTTTGGTTAAACTTAGTAGAACCGGTCGGGCTGATCTAAGTCTCACAACAATGGTTATATCAAACACCTCTCTCAATTTATGATTATAAAAAAATAGATATATTATATAAAGTGTTCACATGAGATAAGAAATTCAATAAATATATTTTTTTATATGGAAAACCAACATTTATACCAACCTTATTATAATACTTTTAATATTTTTAATTGCTTTGTGATATTTATTTGTCTTCCTTTTAATAAGGAAAGAAAAATAATAATAATAACCATACAAGATGTTAAATGTTCTTGTAAGAAAATTTAATATAAATTCTATAGTTGCTAAATCCTTGTAAAATTCTATGGCTTGTATTTTTTTAGCAGGATTGGTTACGTAAATTATTTAATGACTCAGATTTATATCTAGCATTGATCACTCCAATCAAATGTTTAATGTATAATCACTATACTTATTTTAATGGTTAAGCAATTAACTAGACAGTTCCTTATTGATTGATATTCCAAAACATACTTATATCATTGGTTCGAGTTCTGTAGAGTTAGATAAGTCGCTAGACTAGGCTTCATGTGTTACGTCTGCAAGATAAACATTGTTAATGATGTACCGAAGCTAGGCTAGGTGGGACCATTTCCATGCTTAAGTTATTTAGCATGTTGGAGATACCATAAGCAATAAGATAGGGAGTGTCTAAGCAACTTTACCATTCTTATGGTGCTGGAGGAGGTATTTACTATTTACAGTGGAATGATCCTTAACTGCTACTTGCATAGGATTTGCCGAGTAGCTTGGGTTAGGATCCACCTGGTCATAACATTCGCCAATCATCATCTGAAGTTGAGCGTCTCGTTTCTACATGATTTTGAATTAAGTAGAATAAGTTGAGCCTAGATCGAAAGGACTGGCCCAAATAGGTGATGGGTTTGACTAGATCTTAGAAAATTTATGATCCATATTTGAATTAAGTGAGGTCATTACAAATTATATAGGATCTAGTTAGAAGGTACAACAATTTTTTATTCTTTTTTTTATTATTTTTTGTTTATTTAGTCATAAATAATGATTTAGAGTTATTTATATCTATGACATTAAAATAAATATATTTCTTTTGATGTTTTGTATATTGTAGGGGCCTTAACCTAAAGGCGTTTTTAGTCTGCCACGTGTCCTTACCAAAGATGGACACTTAAGGCTATAAATGTCTCTAATCCACAAATATACATTGTATATCACTAATTACTCTCAAGAATGTAACATTAATACTCAAAAAGAATAAAACTTCCTTACATCATTAATTAACATTAACTTAAAACCAACTTAAAACATAATAAAAAAAAATTCTCAAAACATTAAAAATCTTAAAAGCTAAATAAAACATCATATGCTCTTTTTAAACCACTATCTCCAATCTAAACAATCTAATCTAAATATCAGCAGGATAATCTGGTCCACTATTGCTCTCCCCATAGTCCACGAACACATCATAGCCTGAAAAATCATACACTATTGGATCTTCATCAGTTCCCAAAAAATAAAAGAATGAGCGAAAATGCCAAGTACGCTATACCACAAACAAATACACATGTAGTACAAATTTCACATACAACCTAAAACTAATGTAGCAAACACAGGTTATTATCTTTGATTGGTCAAGCATACAGCACAATTTAAAACCACTTGTAATTAGTTCTAAACTCGGAGTAACTCATGATCCCGAGAAAACAAGCCTTTATACAAAATACTTTTATATACATGTAGTGGTGTTGGGTACTCCCCACACATCATTGCGTATCACAATTAAGCTGGTACGAATCATAATCTACCAGAATCATTTTCAGGTGCAACTTCACTCGGGACAACAACACACAAGGGTCATCAGATTGCCAACATTAGTATCACACTCTGCGTGGTCCTTACTAACAGTACCCAAGCATAATCTGCAAACTTTTTAATTATAAGCCAGATTATAATTAATTCAATTCACAATTCTAAACCTAAACGCACATACAAAAAGCAAGGTAAAGTCGTACCTGAATCAATTTAAAGGAACATAACTCTAAAACATAAAAACCTTGATTACATAAACATAACAGATTTCAATATACCACTTCCATAGCATAAACCTAATCCAAACTTCATCTAAAACTCTAATCTTAACAGAAATATAAATCTACACCTTTCTCTATGATTGAAATTCAAAATCTCTCCAAAAGAATAGATTTTTCCTCTACAATTCCTCAAAACGCTAGAATCCATTTAATAAAAATTAAACAAAAACCAATAAAATAATTTCTTTTTAATCATGAAGATTAAGAACATATAAACTTACCTAAAATTGATTCTCAATTCTCCATGATCACCAAAATCCAATTCTCCAAACCAAATAGGGCTCTTCTTCAATTTATCCTTCAAATCCAATTAGAAACCCTAAGAATTTGATTGATTCCTTCGAAATCTAAAAATAAAGATAGAAATCACTCACCTTGATTAGGACTTCTCAATCTCCTATGGATGCTAGAACCATGTATGGAGAGGATTTCTAGGTTTAGGAGTGTTTTTGGAAAGAGAACAAAATGATAGATATAAAGAAATTTTGTGGAAACTCCTTATCTTCCTAGCATATGCTGATGGTAGCCTTTATCTTTCTAGTCATTTTCTAGAACGTGTACACTAGCATGTACACCAACAATATTCATGGCTACGTAGGCAGCCTTTAGCCGGCCTACTCCCTATTAAGAGTGTTCATAGTTTGGTTTAGTTTGGTTTTGTTCGGTTCAGGGGTTAAACTGAATCGAACCACATTCAAAACGATTCAGTGCAAATCCTTAATGAACTAAACTGCTTTTAATGGTTCAAGGTTTTGAACGGAACCGCTTCACATGCGGTTAGATTTGGTTCGATTCGAACCACTTTTAAATATTTAGTTCTAATAAATAATTTTAATAGTCATTTGAGTTCGCAAGAAAAAAAAAGTGTTTATATTGAGAAATATCACACAAAAATTAAAGTCACTTATCATTATATCAAGTCATATATTTAAAAATTTCAAGGACATATATTAGCCCGTTTTAAAAATATTTTTCAATGTGAATTTAAAATAATATATATTTTTAATAAATCTATAACACTAACTAAGAAAATTATTCTTTTGCATTAATTCCACATTTACTTATAATATTCTTCCTTTATGATGTATTTAAATTTTTATTGTACTAATTAGTTTAAAGTTCTAAATTATCTCAGTATTGTTGGTTGTAGATATTACAACCTAGTATAAAACTTGCTCTTGTAAATGTATTCCATGATGAGAATTTTGCATTTTTTTGAATTAATCTTAAAGTAATACAAGTTCTAATATGTAATGCTCAAAAGTTATAAATAAATAAATGGCTCTTATTTATTTATTTTATTTCTTTTAGTGTAAAGTGGTTTGATTTGGGCTCAAATAGTTTAGCTCGGTTCGACCACTCGAACTGAACTATAAATGTTTAGGCTTTTCCTAAATCGAACCGCACCTCGAATCGAAATATAAAAGAACCGCATTTTACAGTTCAATTTAGTTTTCGATTAAGTTCGGTTCGGTTCGGTTCAGTTCAATGAATAGCCCTACTCCCTGGGTCTATTTGACTCCTATTTTGTCTCTTTGTCTTCTCTCATGTATATGAAAACTGACAAAATAATTAATTAATTAAATATTATGATTAATCATAAAACCCTCTTATTTTATATTAAATGATATTTTCATCATTTAATATAAAATATTTATTTGTACATTATAGTAGGAAAATAAAATAACCGAAACTCCTCCGATCCATGGTTAATTACAATGGTCTTATTGTAAAAATAAAGAACAGAGATAAGCTGGAAATAATAAATAAATAAAGATAAGAGATAAAACAGTTAATAAGGGGATTATAATATTTACTTCGGGAAATGTTCAGTCATTCTTGAAATTTATTGATCGTTATTTTAATTGTGTTTCCTGTCTCCAAATCCATTTCTTTCTTCTTCTTCTTTTTTGCCCTTTAGAAAAAAATCTTCTTTTTTGTTTTTTTTAATCCCTCGAATTATTCATTTTAGAGCAATCAAGTTTTCTTTTCATTTGTATAATATGTATTATCTACAAATAAGTAATTAAGTCTGCATTTTTTTTTTCATATTTATCCTATTTCAAATGAATGCCAATCAAGTAAAAAGGTGATGAATCAGATGGATGAATATAATTTCTACATGGACAATGATAAATTTTAAAACTTAAATAATATTCATCTCTTAAATCATAATCAATAAAAAAAAATTATTTTATTCCATCAAATATATGCATGAAATAAGAAATTAGACAAAAATATATATTTATATGAAAAATCGATATTTATAGTGATTATATTATAGCACATTTAAATATTGATAATTGGTTTTCTAATATTGATTTGTCTTCCCTTTAATAAAAAAAATAATAATACTAATAACCGTATATGATGTTGAAGTTCTTGTGAGAGTAACAATGTGAAATCTTATAATAAAGTATTTGATAGTCTTATTTTGCTAACACTATAATTAAAATTAGATGTATTTATATATAAATAAATGCACATCCTAAATAAATCTTTTAATAAAATCATGACAACAACTTTAATGAGTGAATAAATAGCTATTCATGTTAAATAAATGCATTATAATTTTTTTTTATCATTTTATCAATTTTTTTTTTGTTTTTTTTGCCATCCATTTTATCGAGTTTAATGGGAAAAAAAATTGATACTTCTATTTCTAGTCAATAAGAGTTGTTGTAATCTTAAAAAGGAACTTTTATGTTTGCAGAGATTATAAATATTCACGAAAAAGTATATATATTGAAGAATAATCATTTTGATTTAACGTTTTTAATTAGAGTTTGAAAAATCCGTCCACAATAAAGTTTCTTTTAAATTTCGGAATATAGAAGTCCAAATCAAAACAGAACTTCTGCTCGCGAGGGGCAGAGAAAGTGAGCACGACAGATAACTCCCGTGATCGGGCATCTTAAACAAAACACCCTGTGATTGAATTAGCTCCAAATAAAATTCAAAATGGACTCTTTTTCATTTTTTTCCAATTCAAAATTTATCACTGTTCAAGTAGAAACAATACTAGTCCATTTGAATTTAGGTTGTTGTTGACAAATATACAGCTAGAGCCCCACATTCCGTCATTGACTTAATGGGACATCACCAAACCTATGAAAAACCTCCTCAAGAACCTCGGCCAATGACCTCATCGAGAACCTCGACTAGAAGCTCCATAAGCACCTCGATCCTATGAGGACTTCGGCCCTTCATCATTCTTGCCATAACTCCACACTTCAAGCCCCATGGTGTTACTTTCCGCTCCATCTTCTTCAGGAACAATTATGAGCTAGGCCACTTTCATTTCATGTAAAGATTAACACCTTGGTACTAAGATCATCTACCTCCATATAAGCTCATACCTATGAGAAACGAGACTCTATGGGATCCTAATTGTAGTATGATCAAAAGTTATAAATAGATATTATACCTTCACCTCCAAAGGGATTTGATCTCACTTAATCTAATTTAGGTACTTTATATATTCTCTCAAATTCACTGTTATCGAAGTGGCAGCGCTAAATAATCCCAAAGCACCATTAATCATGTACATCTGTTTGCAGATACACAGTGCACACTCAATCTCTTTACCAGTGGTTCGACACTAGCAATATATGTAAATGTGAAAAAAATAAAAACTTAATTATTTAGATATAAGTTATATAAATACAAATTAGATATAAATCTATAGATGAAAAGCAAATAGATTTTCAAATAAAAAAAAATTTGAAAAAAGGAACACAATAGAAATGAAGAAAAATAAATTCCAAGAAAGACTGAATATTCCTCAAAGTAAATTATTATAATACCTTACTTAACCGTTTTATCTTTTATCTCTAATTATTTTTTCCAGCTTATCTCTATTCTTTATCTTTACAACACCAATGTTGTTAGCCATAGGATTGGCCGATTGGGGCAGTTTCAGTCATTTTATTTTCCTAAAATATATAAAACATCAAAAGATATATATTTATTTAATATTATAAATATAAATAACTTTAAATTATAATTTACACTTAAATTGAAAATAAAAGAATAACAAAAAACTATTATGCCTTAACTAGATCCTTATATAAATTGTAATGACCTCACTTAATTCTATGCCTACTATGAATATATTTTAGTATACTAAATTTTATTAGCTATATTCCCGCTCCTATATATTTGAGAGATCATTATAAGTTTTAAATTTTTTAGTTAGATTATAATAAGTATGTTTTAGAATACCGATTAATAAGGATTGACACTGTGTTTGGTAGTCATTTTAAAAGTGGAAATGTACGGAAATGAGAGGAAAGAAAAGAGATAAAATGGAAATGAAAATAAGTGAAAAGTTTGTTTTATATTTGATAATTTACAAAGGAAATGAAAGAAAAATAAGAAAAATAAAGTTAGTAATTGATAAAATTGTCCATTTCATTTGATTTTAACTTTTCAAATAACGAGGAGAAAAAAGGAATTTGATAGTACTGTTTATAATTTCCATAGCTTTCTTCTTAGATTTAGAGAGAAAAGAAGGGGAGCATTTTCCTTCAATTTCCATAGCTTTTCTGCCTTTTTCCTTCCGCTTCCATTGCTCTCCTTCAGCTTTGAAGCTACCAAACACAGCATTAGGATGGATTTTACGGTCGCGTGGTTAATAAGTAATTGATATATTATATTAACGGCTTGTTCACTTCACTATATTGAACAAGCAGAGAATTGAATTCTAATTTAACAGCAATGTAATAGGATTGTAATGATTGTTATAATATTTATTTGGTATAAAAATATAAAACAAGTAATTATTGAAGTAAAAGGTAAAATATCTATTATACCTCTTATCTTTATTATGGAGAGAGTATAATTATATAAGTGATATTTTCAATAGAGAATATTTATGATAAAGTTGAAAAATGATAATACATAAGTGTTGGGAGATGAACTGTTAATTTATGTATAACAATTTATTATGAATTACAATTCTCTTCAAGTGAACATCGTAATAGCAATCTTACGTGGAATGATAAGGGAATGAATAGTTATTCATGCTAAGTAAACAAATTGTAAAAGTAGAAAAAAAAAACAAACGGTAAATATTTTAATAATGAGATTATAGTTGAAAATAAATATGAGCCACTGTTATGATCAGCTTGTTAAGAAAAGGCCGTAACAATAACAAGGATTTGAAACCTATAAAATTTATATCCAATTTTGGGAAACGAATTTTCTTCTGTAAGTGCGTGTATATAAATTGGCATTAAAAAAAAAAAAAACGTGTGCCCATAAACCGAATCAGAAATATTTTTAAGTGTATTTATTCGTTTTGTTTGTTGATAACAATAAATTAAATGTTATAAACAGATCATAAGTTTTATTATTCAAATTAAAGTCACCAAGTCGATCCTGAAAGTAACTAATAACTCTAATAATAAGTCCCTTTCCAATTTGGGTCCCAGTTCGGACTCTAATGGCTATCATGTCTATATTAATGCATAGAATAAATGTTTTCTATATACGTATCCATGCTCATATATGAAAAAAAAAAAATAAAAGATACGAAAATATAAACCGAACCATACATATTTTCAAGTATATTTATTGTTATGTTTATTGATAACAACAAATTAAATGTCATGAATTTTATAATTGAAATTAAATAGCCACCAAGCCGAAACTAGCTAATAAGTCTGGTAAGTCCATTTCCATTTTGAGTCCCAATTCGGACTCTAAACATTATCATGTCCACATTAATATATGGAATAAATGTGTTGTATTATATATATATATATATTTCTATACTCATCTATGTAATAAAAAAACAAAAAGGTATGAAAAATTAAAATTATGTCATGAAGTAATGTATCTAGCCTTCCTTAATATACAATAATTATCGTATAAGATAATTTTTCAAAAATAATCTAGTAAAAATTTTATTAATCTAATTATCTAATATGTTTCAAAGACCCGCAAAAATTACCGGTGCAAAGTAACTAGTGATTTGGCGTGGTGGTGTTTTTGGTATGGCAGGCATTAGGCGAAGTTGAGAAGGTGTTGAGAGCGATCATTGGTGGATTTGGACATTGGGTGCCGTTGAAGCATAAATAAATGTACCAAGCTCACACATTTCACGCACGTTAGTGGAGCCAGCCACACATCCACACGAGGCACACTTCTCCCTTACCAATCCAAACGTTTCTCCAAAGCCAATTATCGAAGCTTTTCCTCCACTCATTAGGATCTGTTTGGATAGCCTGTTTTTTATTAGTATATATATCATATTTATATTTGACCTATTTGATTGGTTTATAAATAAAAATGTCTGTTTTTATCGATATTTATGTTTGATAAACAATTTGTTTGAAAATGATAAAAAAATAAAGCTAAAAAGATAAAAAGATGACAAAACAAATAGACCTATATCAAATTTAATGCACAAGAGTAAGCTAAAATAAAATGAATTGAAATAAAATAGATAATAAATCTATTTTTATACTTACAATCATCGCTATATAAAATGAAATGATAAGCGTGATACGCTTTTCGTTGAAAGACTATTTTTATAGCGTAAAACTACTAGCCAGTGTACAGAGTGAGTATGCAATAACAAAAACTAGTGAGTACTGAGTCGAATCCAAAGGGAGCTAATTGACTAAGTACTAGATTGTAGTGATTCTACTTAAGTTAGGTAATCGAAATAGAGTTTGAGAGTTCTAAACTAATTAAGCTATTTCTACAAATTACCACTATCAATTACGACTAAATTAACACTAATGACTATACTAATACTAAAGCTACGAAATAACTCCTTAAGTAAAATAGGTGTGGATTATATAATGGTTTTGTTTAGGATTTCCATTCATTGCTTTGTAATTATAAACGCGTTTTTTTATTTGGAATTGATTAAACTCATAAGAATTTGCTTCCTTTCAAGTTGTAAGATTTTAACGATAACATAGATATCCCTCTCGAGTAATCTATTTATAATTATTCATTAAATAACACACTCCTCTCACAAGCCATGTTATTTTAATTAAATTTATGGTTCAAGCAAGTATCTGTGTCAATAAACCATAATCTCAACCGCATTAAGAACATGAGTTCTACAACTTGAGCCGAAACAGCACATGTCTGTATCAGTTTCGAAGTTATATTTTCTATTTCAATCAAGCTCTTAAATCCCTCTCGAGTATCTTAAGCTCTAATTTAAAGAAGTTCACAGACAAACTTTTGACCTTGCAAACATTGAACAAGAAATAATCAAGCTTCCAAATCAATAAGACTTGTCATAAAATACTAATCAACTACTTAGGAAATCCATAAACACATCATATAACCCCACTAGATAAATTTAGCTCATACTAATAAATGGAATTTCATTTATACAAATTTGAACACAATCCATTATAAGGCATAAAGGTGAGAAATCACTAAGAAATTGCAGAATGTGTTCTAGTAATTCTAGGGATCCAGCTCCACTATGAATGTTCGGAATGAATAATGCTAGATGATGGGGTGAGATGAGGTTGAGGTCAGTGAAATGAGGTCAAAGTCGGGTAATAAGGTGATGGAGAAATGGATGAATTGGTCTGTATAAAATAAAACCAAAATATGGTATATCCCAAAAGATGGAAGATAAAGCAAAAATAAAGATGAAAAGGGTAGATATAGGGTTTGTGATAGGTCGGTTAGTAAATGGAAGTATGGTGATATGACAATTAGTGGAATTTGGTGAAAGTGATGTGATGGGTATATGGAATGGATCCCCAAAATTTATAGAGAAGTACAAAAATCTAAAAGGTCTTATAAAATATTTACAAAACAAAATAATAAAGGAAAACAAAATACCAAGTTGCTAGATTTGAAGTGGTGGTCGAATATAGCAGGTTGGCATGGAACTTGCAGCAGCTACTTAGTTTGCACTTGCTGGTCGGTACTATTGGGCGCTCAGTGTGCTAGCTTGGACATATAGTATCAATGTTCTGAGCTGCTAGGACAGGCACCGACATTGGTAGCAAAATTTGAACGGGGAACAAGCAGCACCTCGATAAGAAGGGGACTTGGTTGCTTCATGCTGATGTCTTGTTCGTTCACCGAAGCAGGTCGGCATAAGTAGCTCGTTGAAGTCAAATCAGTGGACTGTCTTATCTACTTTACTGGCGCTACTGCAATTGCTCGGAGCTCGCTGTGTGACACTGGTCATATTAGCTTGGCATTGCTGCAATAAGTTCGGATGGAGCTCGGTTTCTTGTTATCTTCAGAACACGGATCCGTTGCTTCTTAGTTGAAGTTGGGTTGTTCATATGTTGCTTAAGGAGTGCTCTACATGTGTTGAATAGGTGCTAGTCTTGCTCTGTCCTACTACTGCAATACGGTGGTGGTAGTGCTTACTTGATGCATGCCCGGTTGGCGCCTTAGGGGGGCCCTGGTTGCTCGAGCTTAATGCAATTTAGTGTGATAAAGATAAGGCGTGCTCGGTTGGAGTTGGTCTTGTCAGCTCAGCAAGGATGCTTGTTGAGGGCTCGACAAAGCGCAGGTCGATGATCTCCAGCTTGGTGAATTGCATATTAGCACATACTGCTACTTCACTTGATTGCAGTACATTCAATAAAGCTCCAAAAGGCACTTGGGTAATAATCTATTTGGCATTGACCAGGAGCTTGCCATAAAGTAGCTTAATATTTTTCACTTCACAGCGCGGCATTGGTGCTTGATTGCTCGAACATGGATTGAATTTGAATGCTTGGTGCTGGCACGTGTACTCGGTCAGCTTGTTTGCTGCTGTGCTTGACATGATCTTGGCTTTATTGATCAATTTGAATTTAGGTTATTGATGAGATATATACGGCTAAAGCCCCATGTTCCCATCATCAACTTAATGGCCAGCTACCATACCTACGAGAAACCTCCTTGAGAACTTCAACCAATGAGTTCCTCGAGGACTCCGACCAAAAGTCCCATAAGGGCCTTAATCATATGAGGACCTTGGCCCTTCATCATTCTTCTCATAACTCCAAACTTCATGCCACACAACATTATTTCCCACTCATATCTTCTCAAGGAACAGTTACGAGCTTGGCCACCACCATTGTGTGTAAAGACCACCACCTTAGTACTAAAGTCATCTACCTCTATATAAGCTCAGACCTATAAGAAACAAGACTCTATAGGATCCCAATTGAACTATGACCAAAAGTTACAAATAGATATTAGGCCCTCACCTCTAAAGGTACGAGGGATTTAATCTCACTTAATCTAATTTAGTTACTTTAATATTCTCTTGAAACTACTGTTGACGTAAGTATTGAAGTGGTCGTGTTGAACAACCCTGGAGTACCATTAATCATGTACTATGTTTGTTTATAAACAATGCACCCCACCCTTTTTATCGATGATTTGACACTTGTAACATATGTAAATATGAAAAAACTAAAAACTTAAGTATTTACATATAAGTTATACAAATGCAAATTAGAAATAAATACATAGATGAAAAGCAAATAGTTTTTCAAATAACAAAAAAAGTTTGGAAAAAAGGAACACAATTAAAATGAAGAAGAATAAATTTCAAGAAAGACTGAACATTTCTCAAAGTAAATTATTATAATACCTTACTTAACCGTTATAACTTTTATCTCCATTTATCTAGGTTTTTTTCCAGCTTATCTCTATTCTTTATCTTTACATGAAGACCAATATAATTAACAATGAGATTGGCCGATTGGGTGAAGTTCAGTCTTTTTATTTCCCTAAAATATATAAAACATCAAAAGAGATATATTTTATTTTAATATTGTAAGGACAAAATAGGGGTGGGGGGTAACCTGTCATAAGGATACTCACCCGACTCGCTCGATCAATAGGGTCTGGGTGGGTATTAAGGGCCATAGGATAGGGTATTGGTATCAAATTTTTGAAACCTGTTTTCACAGGGTAGGGTATGGGTATAAGGTCTTCAAACCCTGTACTCATCCCGGAACCTGTACTATGTTGTATAAGATATAAGTTAAGGTATCATGTATCTATCCTATTAAATATTATAAAAATGATATTTCATATTTGATTTTGCAACCACTTATACTTAAAATTGTTATTTGTACACTACATTTCAGAAAGTTTTGTTATAGAATGATTTGTACTATTCTATTTTAGAATGACTTTTTATTTTTATTTTAAAAGAACTATAGTTGTACGTACATACTTGAACTTCCAAATTATATAGAGGTATTGTTATTATAATACTAATTAATATATAGAAGTAGTTCTAAAGTTTTTAATTTTGGAATTTTGTGCAAGTTTTATAATTTGGTTTAATATCACGTAAATATATTCCATAAGTATTTGTTGTAGGTTTCAATTTTCACACATAAATAGATTTTATATATTATAGAATTTGTGATATTAACAAATTACTTTTTAAATTTCTTTCTGCATGTTGTTTATATTGAATGTATGCAAATAAATTTGTGTTACATATTATATTAAAACATATAAAAACTATATACTTGATGTTTTAAAAAAATGAAAAAATATGAAGATTTTGTTAAAAAAAAATTACAGTTCTACAGCGTATCCTGTATCCTTGTAGATTTTATAGGGTACAGGATATATGGTTGCTATAAGGAGTTACATGATAGGTTCTAGGTATAAAATTTAG
The DNA here is from genome assembly GCA_024138025.1 of Combretum micranthum. Taxonomy (NCBI): domain Eukaryota; kingdom Viridiplantae; phylum Streptophyta; class Magnoliopsida; order Myrtales; family Combretaceae; genus Combretum; species Combretum micranthum. Next base: position 838,316 of record JAMXBD010000057.1, read on the forward strand.
TACTATATACCTCATAAAGCAAGATATGGGTAATGCTTCATACCCTATCTACCATGTACCAAATAACTTTAAATCATATTTTACGCTTAAACTGAAAAATAAAAGAATAACAAAAAAGTATTTTGCCTTTTAACCAGATCTTATATAAATTGTTATGACCTCACTTAATTCTATGCTTACTGTGAATATGTTTTATTATACTACATTTTATTAGTAACTATCTTATACACAATTGTTGAGAGATCATTATAAGTTTGAAATTTTTTGGTTAGATTATAATAAGTATGTTTTGGAATATTGATTAATAAGGATTTAGTCTGGAATTTTATGGTCGTGTGGTTAATAAGTGTATGGTAGGGTGGCTGCAACTAATCGATCATGTGCAATAAGTATAGCATCGACCTAAGTAAAGCCCTAAACTAAAAGATATAACAGGTATAGCAGAAAGAGATGTGGAGGAGGAACAGCAAACCTGGTTTCTCAAGTGCGCTAATGTGATAGAAGATCAAATCAAATAGATTCGATCGTTATTGATTTGCTATTGGCAAAATAGTTACTTTGATTCTTTTTGGAGTTATTTCAGTAGAGTTTCCGCATTGCTCTTGATCTTAACAATATGCAGAATTTCTCTTCAAATGAGGGAGTAATCTTTTTTTGTAGATGGTGGAGATTAATGCCAATCATTGAATAGCACTCGAATGAATGGTCGAGATCAAGTATTACTCATGACCATTATATCATTTTATAATGATCTGATGACTGACATTATAACTTCCTTTTCTTATAGTAGTGAGCTGGGCTAGAAATTAGTTTGATGGCTTTTATTATATAAAATAAGCTCATTTTCAACATAAAAAAGATAAATGCTTATTTTATCTACATAAGCCCTATTCTATTCAAACTAAGCCTAAATTAATCCAAAAAGATATTTTTGGAGTTTACTTTTTACGCATGTCGAATTAGGTTGAGAGTGGAATAAAGAGTTCGATGATCTCTGTTCTGAGCCTACCAAGCCAAATCTCCTTACGAGATGTCCCTTATTGGATTTGTGTTTTAGGCTCTGTTACCAGCCTAAAAGAAGTTCTATTGGCATTAAATTGGGCTTCAAGTCCAATTGTGGAAATGACCTTCTACGATAATTGATATATTATATTAATTGCTTGTTCACTTCATCATATTGAATAAGAGAGAAATTGAATTCTAATTCAACAGGAATTAATAGGGTTGTAATGACTATTATAATGTTCATTTTGTGTAAAAAATAAAATAAGTAATTATTAGAGTAAAAAGTAAAATATCTAATACCCCTTGTATTTATTACAGGAAGAGTAATTGTATAACTGATATTGTTATTCATCATTTTATCTAATAATAATTTATTATGAATTACAATTCTCTCAAATTAACATCTTTAAGTAGGTTAATGAAGGAATGAATAGTTATTCATGTCAAGTAAATAGACCTGTAATTATTTTAATAGTGAAATTATAGTGAGAAATTAATATGAATCACTAAATAATTGTTATGACCGGCTTCATTAAGAAAAAGTAGTAACAATAGCAAGGATTTGAAACATATAAAATTTTATCCAATTTTGGGAAACGATTTTACTTTTATAAGTGTGTGCATATAAATTGAAAAAAAGAAAAAGGTGTGTGTGCATAAACTGAATCAGAAATATTTTTAAGTATATTTATTTGTTTTATTTGCTGAAAAAATAATAAATAAATGTTATAAATAGATCATAAATTTTATTATTCAAATTAAATATTCACCAAGTCGATCCTGAAAGTAACTAATAAGTCTAGCAGTAAGTCCATTTCCAATTTGGATCCCAGTTCGGACTCTAATGGTTATCATGTCGATATTAATGTATAGAATAAATGTTTTCTATATATATATATATATATATTTCTATACTCATATATGAAATTAAAAAAAAATAAAAAGATAGTAAAATATAAACCCAACTACACATATTTTTAAGTATATTTTTTGTTATATTTGTCGATAACAGTAAATTAAATGTCAGAAGTTGATCATAAATTTTATTATTCAAATTAAATAGCCACCAAGCCAAAACTAACTAATAAGTCTGGCAAGTCCATTTACATTTTGGGTCCCAATTAGGACTCTAAACATTATCATGTCTATATTAATGTATAAAATTATGTCGATGCAATGTATCTTTCCTTCCTTAATATACAATAACTATCATATAAGATAATTTTTTCTAAAATAATCTAGTAAAAAATTTATTAATCTAATTATATAATATGTTTCAAAGACCCGTAAAAATTTTTGGTGCAAAGTCACTAATGGTTTGGTGTGGTGGTGTTTTTGGTATGGTAGGCGTTAGGCAAAGTTGAGAAGGTGCTGAGAGCGATGACTGGTGGACTTGGATATTGGGTGTCGTTGAAGCATTAATAAACGTACCAAGCTCACACATTTCACACACGTTAGTGGAGCCAGCCACACATCTACTCAAGCACCCTTCTCCCTTACCAATTCAAATGTTTCTCCAAAACCAATCATCGTAACTTCCCACTAGGGTTTTATTGTACAGTTTGTTCTCATCTGTATCTGTATTAATATCTATATCATATCTATATCTGATCTGTTTGATCGGTTTATGAGTAAAAATATCTGTTTTTCATTGGTATTTGTTTTATATTAAACAACAAAAAAATGAAACTAAAATGATAAGAAGATGATAAAACAAACAAACCTCAAAATTGTAATTCGCTTTTAACATGAAATGGATTTTTTTTGGGCTTTAAGAAAGGCTCCAAACATCACAATTTCATTACAATCAATTTCTAAGTGATAAACATAACATAATCCGTTCCTACATCTAAAATCATCACTAAATTGAATGAAATCGTGTTGAGCAACAAACTTCACTATAGTTAGGGTAGAAAATATCTTTGTTGTCTTTGAATGTTCAAATGACTATCTTCTTAAATTAGGGTTTCCCGTCCAAGTCGATTTTTTCTTCTTCTTTTATTATCGTGTTTGGTTTGCTTAAATACATTAACTTATGGGAAATTCTATGATCCTATCATTATCCAACAATTCACATCATACCTGACCATGATTGAACCACTAAGATATTTTTTGATCAATATATTTATTTTATTGATTTGATGGTTGATTGGACAACCTTGTCGAGGGAGTTATTATGTTTTATGTTGTTGTTTTGCAAGGTGATGTCATATAGGGATTAAACTATCCCAACCAAGCCTATAAGCTCCAGATGAAGCGCCCAAATTATCAAGGGGGTATTATACCCCTTTCCTTATTCCCTTGTTTCTATTAATCTTGGATAGTTTGTTGTAAATTCAATAAATCTCCAAGCTTTTAGTTGCACAACCAAATATACTATTTTAACAATAAAAGTGTATATTTTTTATATTTGTATTTTGTTATAATACATATTCCTTGAATCTTGATGGTACATTCCTCATTCTAAAATTTAAGAGTTAGAATTCATCAAGTACCACATTCTAAATGTAAATAATAATATCTATACATATGGATCTTATCTATAAGATATAATAAAATGCCACACGAGTAGATATAAAGGAATCTAAATATGTCAAATCATTTGTTATGATCTTCTACAGTGTATGTCTTCTCGTTCCGCTATTTGGCTTATGTTCTTCATGTAGCATTTGAATCAAATGACTCTCAAAGTAAAAAAGGAAGTATCTATAATATTTTGTCGAAGATATCCATAATAATAAATATAAATTATAAACATGTACTAGAATAAAAAAGATAATTAAAAAATTCTTATAATTAATAATGGTGAAATAGTTACACCATTCCGTCTTAATAAGATAGTCAAAATTCCCTTTAAAACAAGAATCTAGCTTTTAACTTTTGAAGTTATAAATATGGAAAGGGAATAAAAAAAAAATCGTAAAGGCATAAGCATGTGAGGATGAATGTACCTTATCATGCAATATACAATGTAATAAATTTGTACTTAACACTTACCCTATAGTACCTCATGCTTTATACCCTCTATAGACTATAGGGTATCTTATGAAACTAATAGATTTTTCATGAGACCTATAGTTTTAACTTTCTTTTGTTAAATTTTGTTCAAAGCGAGTAAATTCTACATAGATTTTGATGAGAAGGAGGTCATACAACTTAAGTTAAGACATTAATTGTTAAATGACATTTAATTTGGCTTAATCTAATCTACATCTGGATTGATTCCGTCGAATTGCAAGTCATTTGATCACAAGATCAAATAAATTACAAATAAGATATGGCTTTGAGTATAATATTTGTTTATGCCTTTGTTTTATGTGTTTTGGAAAGTCCTTATGCAGGTTTAGAGCGAACTAGCTCACTGGTTTAAATTGTACCAACTTGTTAGTCCATGTGAAAAACAAAGCATGCATTCTATGAATTTTGGGTCTGCTTTTATTAAAGTTTTACCAATAGATGATTGGATATGACCTAAATAGACTTGAGCCAGCAAGATGAACACGATTTAATGGGCATAAAGGTTACCTAATGAGGTCATTCTAACATTTTAATTATGTATATGAGAATGTAAGTAGTAATTATAGGAGAATATAGGCTCTAGTGTTACCAGATGTCTGTCAATAATGTCTCACATAGTATTTATAAATGCAAAGTTCAAAATGGTTAGAATGAGTAGGATCGAACATGGATCCATTTAAACACAATTTAAGATTCTTGGAAGTGGAGGCAATGAAGGTCCATATTTAGCTAAGTTAAGAGTGGGATAGCTAGTAGACTAATTGCGTCTGAGAATATCTAAAGACTGGAAAGGTCTTATCAGTCTTGTCGTCATATTTAAGATCTTGGGTGCAATCAACTTATGGATGATTATGTTTCAATTTTCCAAACCGTCAAGTCATTCCTTATGCCTTTTAAATTCAATGGTGAGCTTACTGTTCATCTTACTTGTTAACGAATCTTAATCTTTTATTATTTTGCTATTGTTTTCAAGCATCAACTCCTTTAACAATTAATATTAAAATCATGGAAGGCAATAATTGTAGTTTGTCCGCAACTGAGGTTGTGATGTAGCGGACAGTTGTCCCTCTATCAACATTAATGATGGTTCTAGAGGCCAAAACGAAAGAAACAGTAGTGGCAGTGGCAATGGGGGGAAGAGAGAGAAGTTGTGAGTGAGCCCTCCTTTCAGTTGGCTGATGGAGAAGTTAATGTGGACCCTATTATTGAATCCCTTCCTCAAGATTACTATGGGGACGGTAGTGAGGATGCAGAAGAGGTAGTCATATCTATGACCATTTATCAACCAATATTGAGGGGCCGACACCAATTGACTGGGTAAGCTAGGTTATTGAATCTAAATTAAAATCTATTGTGGAAGTTCTTTTATAATACTACTTTAGATGTTCGAACTCGACAACCTCGTTATGCAAATAGGGTTCGCCCTGTTTATGGAAGGCCATTTTACATGCATGTGAAGTATGTGGAATTCGGTTCGAAGGTGTTGTTGTTAGAGTTTAAAGAGGAATACTTGAATTATTTTAGAGCATATCCTAATTGTCTTCACCTAAACTCCTGGCTATTGTAGATTTGTTCTAGGCTTTTGTCGAAGTTCAGCTTGAAGGCTGATAGCTTAGCTTATTTATCACTTCTTTAAAATAAAGGAGGAGGGTTAGATGGGTCTATCTCAGCACCCAAAAATAAGGATGATGGAGGGGCTTACATCTTCTATGAAGAATTGGAAACAAAATTTTGTGGTGATCAAGTTGGACAAGGACTTCGACTTTTAGATGTGGTAAGTGGAAGCTGGAGCCTTTTAAACTGGATCAAACAAAAAAAGTTGCGTATGGATGATGTGAGACAACCAAAGAAATTCTTCCGACTCATGGAGTAGAGGAAGAAGTATGGATACGGTTTCCTTGATGCCATGAAACTACTGGACTTATATCAATCGAGAGTTCTCATCTCGAAACATGAAAGTATTTTCTTAAGAAAGAGAATGAGGCCTAATGTAGTGTTCGGTCCCTTTATCGTACCGAGCTGACTATTAAAGGAGAGATTGGCGTACAAAATGTTGTGTAGTAGGGCACTCTCTTGTCACGCACTATTGGCATGGATTTAATTGCTCTCATTTACTTGCTCGCATGCTAATTTTTTCGTTTATTTGTGCAAAGGGAAAATCTAGCAAATCAAGCAACTTGGATGCTTTACTGGCCAATAAGAGTAAGAAGTAGAAGGCTGACTATCGTCCTAAGAAAGTTTTAGAGTCCAATCACCTTAAGCTGTTGCCTTACCAGATCAGAGATTATCTCATTATTTGATGCAAGTTAACAAGAGACAAAAATATGAGAAGAGGAAGCAACAAATGTAGTCAAGCCTAAATAGAGTAAAAAAGCAAAGGCTGCCCTATAACCACCTCCTTGAATGGAGTCTTTTGCTAAATCAATACAAGAAATAGGTTAAGGGTATGGATCATCGCATTGCAATGGTTTGCAAGATGCTATTGGTGGAACTAAAGAGAAGAATGTTGTAAAGGTAGATTCTCCTGAACAAGTTAAGGGAAATATCATGATAAAGGTGATTCCTGATTTGACTTTCTTCACCAAAATTACCGATCTCTCCAAGCAAGTAGGTAATGAGGCTATTGCTAAGACTAAGAGTGTTTGGGGGTACTTATGCTAATCCGAGTAAGGATGGAGAGAATATTATTATCTCGCACTATTTGGATGTAAGTATTGTATCACTATTCTTTGTATTACGAAGGCCTTTTTTTCCAAAACTAATTTTTTTTATAGCAATTTGATGTATGGTAGAGCAAAATCATGAAGTATATGCAAATCGAAAACAACAAGCTGGTAAAGCTAAGAAGAAAGCAAGGGAATTGACCAAGAAGGTTGAAGATGCCAATACAATGGGCTTACTTCACAGGGGTGAAAATTTCTAATGTAATAGGTATGCTGAATTGTTTGATACCTATAGTCATATGGAGGTTGAATATTCCATTTCACTGTAGAAAATAAAGCATTCAGTACGCAAGCTAGAGCATAACAGACGTGAGAATTCAATATTGGAGTAATCATTAGATAAGTTGACTAGGACCTTGTTTACAAGAGAAGATGAGCTAGAGCGACTTCATGAGGAGGCCATCAAAGCCCATGAGTTTAACCAAAAATTGCATGCACAATAAATTAGAAACAACTTTGGACTTAGAAAAAAACACTTTGCTATCAACCATCCAAGCTTCGAGTACAAGTCAACAAGCAAAGGCTAGAGTTGGAAAATTAAGCAGACTCATTACAAGGCTAATGGCAAGAGATGAAATTCCCAATATAATAAAGGAGAAAGTGAAAGATGCCTACTTCAAGAGTGAAGAACATAAGGATAAGCTAGCCCATATTATCTATAATACTCTCAAGCATATTCTTACGAAGCTTAAGGGGTTTTGCTTTGTTCAAACATCAATTGGTCTATTTATGACCATATCTTGAATCGAACCGACTAACGAGATGGTCAAATAGGGTGACTCGAGGTTTCTTGTTGATCCTCCTGAAAGTAGTGCTTTTGCTGATGCTGATATATGGTGCCTCAAACTGGCATAGCTAAATTTAGCAAAGATGTAAGGTAAAGAGAGAAAAAGAGTTCTAATGACGGAAAATCCACAATGATTTGCCCATAACTATAGCTAGCGAGTTTGATGCTCTTCCAAGTTTATTAACCAATCATATGTAATGCAACAATCAAGCATGTACACAGATACAAGCTTGGATGATCTAGAATCCAAACAGGAAAAAGATTTACGCCCTCTTTTTAGGGTTGAAGAACATTAACTTAATGACCCACCTGTCTAAGAGAGACTAAGTACCTAGGAAAATCAACGATTTCTCGTTTTAGGATTATCAGTTAAATTTTAGGATATTTTAACTGATTATTTACTACATCATACCTTAGAAACTCCCTAAGTATTAGTAATTTCAAAGTGATATACGGGCAGCATCCTTCGTTACCGCTTAGTTCCCATAGAACCAACGAAGCAAAAAGAACCTTGGAAGAACTAACTTTTTAGAAAAATCAAGCATTAATAGAGATCCAAAATACTAATATGTAATAAACTGTCACCCTTTTTAAATATGCAATAATATGGTTTGTGTTATGCATGTCAGATTTAATTATAAAGCCAATAATTTTTAGTCAAGCTTAGGGAGACCAAACATTATGCACACAACATATAAAATACTTTCTTTAAACCATCAGACAATTTGTATTATCTCTTTTATTGTCTTTGTTTGTCAATCAAACTTATATCTCACAACACGTACTCAATAAATTCCACAACAATCATATTATTATCTTTACATTACATATGCCACTAATTACATACACGAGCAATGTAATAGATTTGAGTTACTCACCTGCTCATTTTGCTTAATCGTCATAGTCAGCTGGGAAATCCTCAACATCATCTATTGAGACGAATAAAAATATTCATTAATACGACATAGATTATATATCTAAACTTCTATGAGTGTCTAAGTGTCATATACTGATATTGGATTTATTTTCTATTACTTGTATTGGTCTTTTTAAGATAAGGATCCTATGATAACAGATTCTTATTATTTAATCTTTATTTTCATTTTGCTTTTCTTGATATTAAGAATATTTCATTTTTATTGATTAGTTATAGAGTTTGTATTTAATAACTCCGTACTTTATTATTATCATTATTATTTTTATATTATTTGTTAGTTTGACCATTTTATGGTTACTGATATTTATTTTCTATCATTTTAGTTTCATCATGTTTCTCTTGATCTTTGTTCACGTTATTATCTGTTATTCATAGGAATCACATTATTCTCATTTATAACTAATTTACAATTTCCATTCTTTTATATTTACCCACATAAGATAGTTATTGGGTAATTATTATGATTTTAATCTATTTGTTTAGTATGATAAAAATGTTTTCTACTTATAATAAACTAGTTTAACTCTTAAGAATTACTAATCTTAGTACTCTTAAATTATCATATATATATATATGTATATATATATAAATTTTTTCTTCTGTTCTTATTCTCTCTCTTATATATATATATATTATATATATAATCTGTTTACAGACGAAACATACTTCCTAGGAGAAGATTTTCACGTACATAGGCATCTTACATCGCTGACGTTGATCAAGGATGTCGATGTTCGTATATTTTTATACATTCTAAGTTCCAATTTAAGTCGTCGGTGTATCAATGTACACTGTCGGTGTATGGGTATACTCCACCGGCGTTCGTTGAAGTTACTTAACAAAAATTTTTACGTAGCTTTTGTTTAGTGTGCACTGGCTTGAACGCTGCCGGCCTATCCATGTACACCACCAGTGTCGGGTACTTACACCACTGGCATAGGGCTGGTGTTGTCACTGTTTATCATCTTCCTCATTTTTCTTTTGTCTATAACTTATTTTCCTTATAATATATGTATTATATTTGTTATTTAAACTACTCCTAAGTGTTTTTTCATGCTCCACAAGTATTATTCATGATATATCAATACATATAATGTCTTCTAATCATCATACTACATGATTTCTAGCTTCCACATATATCATAACATATAAGCAGGGTTTAGGGTTGTGTGTTACCTTATATGAGTTGTTGTGACAGCGTTAAATCTTTCTTTAATGCCCGAGACGAACCTAGAATGATAGAAACATTGTTTAAACTAATGTTCAACACTTAAACTTACTCAAAACGAATTTTCCACTTACCTTCTTTTATTGATTTCTTAAGCTTGCTTATTGGCTAAGTTTATATAGTTTGTTGGCTGGGTTTTGTGTTGTTATTTGAGCTGATATGGTTTGTTTCGTGTTGTTGTTCTAGGGCTGGTTTCATGCTCTTCAATGTCTTTGTTTGTGACTTAATAAATGAGCATGTATATATAAGGAGAAGGCAGCAACTCCAGCTTTATTTCGACTAAGAAGGGGAAGTTTGTTCCACCGAATTTTCATCTGCATGCATGGTGTTCTATGCATTTATTGAGCTGCTGATTTGGAACATTTTAATTGGTTTCTTCATATTTCTTTTTTACCTGTGTTACTTAATGGACTCAAATTGTCTCAAAATTTGGCTGTTCCAATTTTTAGGAATTTCCAACCGCTTGTTTTGCACGATTTGCACCGAATTTGTGCAAATAATAATATTAATTAATTAATTTTCTTAAGTTTTATAATAGTTTATTAAGTTAAATTGGTACAAATATATCAATTATTTGATGTTCTATCTTCAAAAATTTATTTAAAGTTTTTACAAATTTTCTAGGTTATTATCAAGTTCAAACTTAAGTTTAAAGTTTACGCGATTAATTACTTTTAGGGTTTTATCTTACGTAATTAGGGTTTTCTAAGCTCAATAGACTAATTTTGATTTAGTCTCTAATAGCTTTAGGATCCTCTAACTATAACAATGGTGCGATCCAAATATTTATTTGGAGTCCAGATTGTTAATTATGGGTTTGTTTTTGTTCCTATTATGTATTTATAATCTTAATGATTCATCCTCGAATTATCGTTTTCTAATTATAAGTTTTATTATTTATTTATTCTTTATTGTATTTGAAATCATACCTAAATTATTTCCATATCTTGCGTTTTTTATACCTACTACGCAAGCTTGTCTTTGATATCAGTTACTATCTATATATTTTTGTTTTAGGGTTTGAAGATATATATAGATATATATAGGTTCATGACTATTTATGGTTTTAATCTAAGGTCTTTGTTGAGTTCTATATTAACGTTCTATTTTTTAATTTATATTTTTATCTATTTCTACTTGTATGAAAAATCTTGGGATTTACAACAGTATAGAGGCTTAAGTGTTACTGGATGTCTACTAATGATGTCTCGTGTAGTATTTCTAGAAGCGAAGTTCAAGACGGTTAGAATCGATGGGGTTACTTAATGTTAGATAAGGGAATCATGGCAATTATTGGAGGAGTGGATGTCGGGCCATTGAGACGCGTTATGAGATTCTTGAGAATGGAGGTGGCGAAGGTCTATCTCTAGCCAAGTTGAGTAAGTGGATCAGCAAGCAGACTAATTGTATCCGAGCAAGCTTAAGAAATGGAGCGGTCTACTCAGTATTGTGGTCATATTTAAGATTTATGGTAAAGGTCAATCCATGGACAATTAACTTGGCCCTTATCGTAAGTAGGTCAGGTTAGGCATGAAGAGCCTTTGGCTAAATTTATCTATCAACAAAGTCCTACCAAATGCTTCCACTAACTTTATGGTCCATAAAGTTATAGGGAAATTTAGCTTATCGACTTGCTAATAAGCATTAGACTGACTTGTCAGTTAGCCTAAAACTAATCATTACAAACAATTGATGAAGGATATTGATCCACTGAAAATGTTTTTATAATTGTAAAAGCGAATTCACCAGCAAGTATACTAGATCGAATCAAGTAGTAAAATGATGAGATGAGTATCGTTCCCATGAGGAATAATTAAGTACTAAACTTGTATTGGTTCTAACTAATATGTAGGAAATAGATTTCAAATCAAGTATCTAATTAACACTAAACTATCTATATCTGCTTCTATCTAAACTAATATGAGATTGAGTGTATATGTATAATGAATTTAAGTGGGACATAGATTAACTCTAAATTTTGCTAATCAAGCTGAATTCATATTATATAAACTATTAGAACTCGTGGATATTTATATGAAACACTCAAGAATCTAAACTTTTAATCAAATTTTTAAAATCCTTTTAACCTCAAAATAATATGGTAGTTTCCGCTACTTAAATTACCAAAGGAATCAAAATTACAATTAAGAACATTTCGATACATTAATTACCTAATGCATAAAGTTAGGTTTTCCTTATCCCTTAGTAACAAAAAAATTGACTTATAAACATTGCTTTAATCATAAAGAGAGTTTCTAAATCAGATTTGATTACTTAGCTCCCATTTTTTGTCCTTAAATCAAAGATTCATGAATTCCATTGAACTCCAACTTCTCTCCTGAGTTGTGAAAATTCTTTTGAAACAAATTCCTTCTAGATATAAGACTCATTAGAGGAATGCAATACAAATATTCCACGATTCTAACATTCTTATAACATATTTTCAACTATCCTTTTAGCAAACTTAGAATTTTATCAAGTTCCCACCATCACTACTTAGCAATACATGGTAAAAACAATGAACGACAAATCAATGATTACAACTAAACTCATAATTAACATACTACCACATAAGTAGATTGCATGAAATATAGACATGAAAATTAATTGAGAAATCAAACCGTATAAATGTGTGCACAAGACTTGTAGATCACTAAACAATGAATTTCAGAGCAAATCTCTACTTTCAATTACAAGATCTATACAATTTTTACTCTAAAAACTCTCTATTTTGTGCTCTTTATATTCTTCTCCTTTTTAAGAAATCCCCTTCAAATAACAAAACAAACAAGCATAAATTTCAACTGCGAAAACATATACCGATAGTTACTTATTCAACACCAGTGGCATAGATGACAACGTTAAAGAATTTGGATCTAAGCACATCGAACATCGCCACCTATGTTGGCGGTGTAGCTTCTCATTTTGCCAACTTAACAACACATTGTAGAAGCTGTCTGGATTTTTCTTCTACACTAGCAGTGTTTATGGCAGTGTAAATAATTTTGATTCTGTGATAATTAACACCGCCATCAACGTCGGCAGCTTTGAATGTTGATTTTTTAGTATTCATTGAAACTTTTCATCCTCACTAATTCCTCCTTGCAATGCTGGTAGTATTATTCCTTTGAATAGCCGGTGTTGCTTTCCTTTTGGCTCTATTTAAGATGAATCCTTGCTCAAACTTTATTCACTTTCATGCTCTATTATTCTAAGTCCTTGATGACCTAAATTAACACATTTTAACACATCACAGTACCAATTCTTATAATTTTAATAAAAATTAACATAGATTAAATACCAATTGAGAGATAGAAAGTGTATAAAATGTAAGTTTATCAGATGTTTTAAGGTTAGTAGTAACAACACATCAATTTGAATGTTCATTAATTAACCTTTCATTAAAATGCACAATAACAAATAAGAACGACTAGTTACGAATTCTTTAATTCCATAATAAACAAGGACTCAAAACTATTCATTATAATCCAACATGAAATAAGATAATATAAAGTTCCATAAACTTGAATCACATTTTATCTCTTTTTTCTTTTATATTTTGATCGTATCCTAATAAATATTGCTAATTCCACAAATTATTTAATAAGAGTAACCAACTTGATCAAGTCACTTTATGTAAGGGAAAAAATGGGTCGAACACTTAACGTTGTAATAAAAATCTACTATTATTTATAAAAGTCAAATCTTTAATGAAAAATCCTATTCTACAAAAGGATTTTAAGCTTTAATTTTTTTTAAAACCACGACTACATCGATTCTTAAGGGTTCTTAGGTTAACTTTTCAAAAGAAAAGGCTAGCATTCAGATCTCTTACCTTGTTACTTTATAAAAACAGGAATCCTAAAAAGAGAAATCGAAGACCTTTGACTTGTTTCCTTAAATTTCATTCTAAGATTCAAATTCGGTTTGTTTCCATGGAAAGAGAGAGATATCTGACAAGAATTGCTAACAAATTACCTTTTCATTGACTATTCTTGTTACAAATCCGTCTCTAGAACTCTAGAAGATAGTATAATTTGAGTAAGAAGATAATTGTTGATTGAAAGGTTAAGATAAAATGGATTACTAAGATATTGATGATCTCTTTCTTCACTGCTAATAGAAAACCTTAGTAGATTAAGAGTCTTTAGGCTTCCTCCATATCAGTGGCAAATGAATGAAAATAAGGAATTTTAAGTCTATATACTATTCATTAGGTAGCCTTAAGAATAGAAAATACAAAACAAAAAATACAATTTTGCCCTATAAAAACAATTAAGTTAGTTACTCTTTAATTGTTAGTTAATATTAGATAAATGGTGTAAATAACTAAGTACATTGTAAAGTGGAGTTGCTAATTTATGTATTAGCCTTTAATCAAACTTATCAGAAACATTAGTTTAGAATAAGAAATAAGGAATCTTTTTGTTGAAGTTTTAAACCATAGGTGATAAATTAGTAATTATTGAATTAGGTTAAAATTTTAGGATCATTAAGTGCAAATCATGACATCTATGTTATACTTGGTTTAGAATGTGGTGGATGTTTTGATTTAGTCGCTTTAAATTCTCATGAGGGAAAATATCAAATTTAGTACTTAGACCTTGACGAAAACTTTGTTGATGTGGAATTGTTGGTAAATCAACACTTGAGACGTGTCACCAATACAAAAAAAATTGTGAAGAGAGAGAAGAGAAGAGAAGAGAGAGAGAATGAGGAAGAAGAACTAGAAGAAGAAGAACCCACAAACTTAGTACAATGCCACCTTTTTTTGCTTTCTTTAACCTTCTTCCCTAACAAACTTGGTATAAAACTCGATGCCCTTGCCATCGGAATTTCATCAAAATGCCAATGTTGTCAAAACCGTCCTGGACCGCCCGGTTTGTTCCGCTTCAGGTGGAACCGACCTTAAAAGCAGGTTAGTTCCATTTACCAAACTTGTTTTTGGTTGAATTGGCCATACTTGACTGGTCGGGTCAGTTCAATCGTGATCCAGATAGGTCCTCTAGGTCATAATGCATCCCTTATTAGGAAAAAAAAATCTAAAAAATAAAACAAAACCATCAAACAACACCAGAAAAGATTAAAAACTAAAAAGTGAAAATATAAAGTAAATATCCTCCCTTTCCAAAGTTTCAAATAGCTTCATTTTATCCAATGGATGTTAAATGCAATATGATGGAGGTATGGTTTGGTATGGGTAAGGGTTGTCTCAGCTAAATGGGTTTTGATGAAGATGGAGGCTTGCTGTGAGTTACCTTATTGAGAATCTTATATGGATTTGGCAAGTCTATGTGGGGGAAAATTAGATTTGCATGCTGTAAGCTTTGTTTTAAGGTAAAGGTGATGGAGTGGTGATGCTTTTGTGTAGTTTTAATTTGGTCAGTGATAATAGGGATGGGTTATTGAGTGGTGTGGTGTAGAGAGAGAGAGAGAGAGAGAGAGAGAGTGTGTGTGTGTGTGATGTAGTTGATTTGATTATGCTTGATATTATAATATTTAACTTTCCAGCTTTGTTAAGTTATAGAATACTTAAAGTTATTGACATTCTGATATGTGAAGGTACGCATATTGGCTTAAATTCAAATTGATGTTCGTGTTTTTGGAGGGAAAGTGATCCATTCAAGGACAAAACCCATAAACTATTACTATTTCTTTTCCCTTTTTTTTTTCAATTCAAGTAAAACAGATGGCAAAAAGAGTAATAAAAAAGTAGACCTTATAATTTTGAAAAAAAAAATTACTTTATTAACAATACACCATTGAAAATGCTAAAGCATTACTTATATTATTAAAAAATAAAAGATTGATTTAAGCATACGAGATTTAACCATCTAAAAACACATGTAGAAATTTATTTCTATTTTAGAATAATATAACTTTTCTTTTAATACTAGATTTTTTATTATTAAAAAAGAAATAACATCTTTTTAAAATAACATTGTGGTGATTTCTCATTTCTTTTACCATGTGATACATATTTAATTATACTGTTTTGGTCAAAGTAGAAAAGACTATTTTTCATGAAAAACCATACTTGAATCCCATATTGGATCGGCATTGGTATAATTACTATATTTTAAAATAATGTAATTATTTTGATAATTAATTAAAATATGTATTTTCATGTGAGGGAAAAATTTAACACAAAATTATTAGTAATACGTGGGAAAATATAATGGTGTTATAATAGTTATGGTTTGTATTTTGAAAATGTATTGTGTGATTTCAATATATAGATAATATGATGGAGCTAATTTAATTATGTGTTTGATTGCATAAATTTTATTTATTTTTTTCATAATTAGGATATAACTTAAAATTTTAATTTTTTGTTTACCCTAGTTGAACATAGTTTAACCCCGACCCCTGACCTTCTAACATATCCAGGTCAATCTCCGATTCGAGTTTGACAACATTGAAAAATGCCACACGTGTCACCCCCTTGAAGTTATGCAGACTAAGAGTTCAAGACAAAAACTACACAAAGAACCATGTTCTTCCTCATTCATCAAACTCTTTCTAAACAAGAACCATACTAAAACCTCAACTTATAACCCACCAAGACCCAACCGAAACCAAAACTCACCCAGCTATCTCTATTGTTGTGAGCTACAACACCACATCGGAATCAATCCATCAAGCACTAAAACTAAAACTAAGAACCAACTTCTTCCTGCCACTCTTTATGAATTGTAGAAGCCCATCAACATCAACCTAAGGACATAGCAAACTAAGAAATAAAAATAAGTATGGTGTAGTGGTTAAGTATTTATTTTTACATTCATGACTTATTGGTTCAAATCCCTTGGGTTACATTTTTTACCTTTTCAATATGCATTTATTGTACTTACCACTCATTCTCTCGCTCATTTTCATTTTAACATTATTTTTTCTTTTATAATAACTAATAATATTAAATTTTTTTATCATAAATTATATCTAATTAAATAAACTCTTGTGAATAACTATTTTTTATTTAAAGTATATCACAAATAATAATTATATTATCCATATTACAATTAAATCTTATTGCATGCTAATTACATAATTTGATTTAGTAATTTTTTTCTTCTACAATTATTATTATTAAAATGTACATGGATTATTGAGTAAATATCTTATCTAAATATATTTTATGATCTATTTATACCAAAAGCAATCATATTACACATTATTTATATAATTTGATTTAGTAACTTTTTTTCTATAATTATTGTTAAGAAAATGAACATAAATTATTGAATAGATATTATATATGGATATATTTTTTATGATTTATTTTTGTTAAAAGAAAAAATTACACAAATATTAACTCTCTCTCTCTATAATTTTTAATACTTAATTTTCAAGTGACATCTATACAAACTTAATTTCAATTGATATGTATACAAGCTTTAATAAAATGCATTATATACTCTTAATTATTGTTTGAATGATTTCCTTTATGAAGTTTTAGAAATATACCATAATGAAATCATTAATAAAATTCCCATTAATATATAAGATGTAATATATTGTAATAGTGAGTGGATATAAATAAATAATTTTAAGATTAACTTAATTAAAATCTAATCTCTCCATTCATATAATCCCATGTCCGTCCCTGTATCAACCTTATACTGCAACGAGTCATCTTCCCCATCATTCACTGAAGTCCTAACACATTAGCTACTGACATGTTAAGACTTTCTTCTTCCTCCGTTCAAACACCCAAATCGTGATCTCCATCACCCACCAAATCTAAGTTAATAGGAAATTTAGATTTTTTTTTCAAATTTCAATCTTTTTATTTGTTAGTTTTTTTAGCAATTTAGTTATGTATTTATGAGTTTCATCAATTTAATTATCATGTCTGTGCAATTTCCACAAAAAAGATTGTGAAGATTTGGCATTGTAAGAAGCTGTGTTCGACTATTCATCTTCTTTTTCTTCCTCATCTCTTCTCTCCTCTTCTCTTTTCTCTCTTTGTCTCTTCTCCTTTTCTTTTCTTATTGTCAATGATACGTGTCAAGTGTTGATTTTCCAAAAAATCTATGTCAGCAACCAGAGTTAACAAATTTAATAGATGTAGTGTTCGTACTCACTGAAAGTTCGATTGGGTAGTAAATTGAACTTTTCAAAGTTTAGGTATTTAAGTGCAATTTTCAGTAAAGTTTGGGTACTAAATTTAACATTTTCCCTTTTCAAGATACATATATGTAGTTACTCATTTACTTCTTATTCATGTTATGATTTGTGAATAATCGATTTAATGAGAAGGGGAATGTTTAAATATTGTCTGTTACTTATGCATAGGAAATGTTGAAAAAAACCCCGCAATGTTAGTAATTTTTAACCTAATGATTAGTATGATACGACTAGCCAAGGAGCAACCTTATATAAAAAAGAACTATCAATTTATTTCTAACTTTCATGTTAATGGGTTGCTGGGCCAATGAGTTTTTGTATCGAACTAATGTATTGAGATATAACCATAAGCAAGTCATATTCGATGGAACAGCATGGTCGTATGGATGGTTGCGATGGATTAACATGTGGATGGTTTCCCAGAAGATGTAAATAGGTTGTGATTGTTACATTTAATTACACTAGTTTAGATTTTAAATGATTTAAAAGTTCTCGAATTATATTTTATATAAGAGAAGATATCCATGTGAGATATTGAAGAAATTGTTAAATGTTTTCACTATAAGGTTTTAGTTATCCTAAGCCTTTGTTTCAATTTTAGTGTGTGCCTCCTTTAAAAAGGTTAGGGGTTCGTGTAATTTCCAAAATTAAATGATATTCTTGTTTCTTTTATATTAGAGTCACAAACCTTGATCCTTTTATATAAGAATAAGGTAAATTACATTAAAAATACCAATATTTGGAGGTAAGTTCATTTAAGTTATCAACGTTTTGAATGGTTAAAAATATGTATCAATATTTGAAGGGTAAATTTATTTACGGTATTAATGTTTCGAGTAGTTAAAAAAATGATTCAACATTTCACAAAGTAAATCAGATAAGGTATCCGTAATTGATCATTTGATGGAGGCATGGCTAGAAGATCAAGAGTATATCTACTTATGATGTCACCTAGATTGGCTTCAAGGACTTAGGCTAAAAGATTCAAGGAAGCACTTCGCAAGCTGATTCAAGAGGCTCAAGACAAGGAGATGCACTTGCACATCATCCAGAGTGAACCCAAGCTAATCAACTTCATCAAGGCTACCTTCTGAGATGGATCAAGACATGTTATAAGTGAAATAGGCCTAGGTTAGACAGTACACCGTTGACCTTGATTTAAGCACCGCCGGCCTACATGCAAAATTTGTTAGCCTTAAACATTGTTTACAGATGGCTTAAGACTTACATCGCCACAACACTGCCGGTGTTCGTCACTTACGTCGCTGGCATACAACATAGGCTACCGACGTACGACCGACGTGTAAATAATTTTTGCTCTCAGCTTAATTTCTAAATTCGTAATTTTTGTATACCGTTTGTAAGCCATCAGCGTATATATATTAGTTGCCAGCATACATTTGGATGTCTTTTAGTTTTCTTGCTTTGTCTTTTGGTTTTCTTTTGTTTAGTTATAAATACCCTTTGGTTTGTATCAAGAAGACAAATTATTTTAAATGAAAATTGAGAGAATTTCTCTTAGGTTCTTGATTGAACTACTTCTGAACTTATTGGATCTAATCTGTGGCGTTTGATCTTAGACTTATTAATCGAAATCTTCACCTTTGACTGTGGTGTCTACATCTTATACCAAAGTTCTTGTCTCTTTATAGACAACGGGTTGTGGTTTCCATACAAATAAGAACGATCTTGGGAATCAAAATCGAACATTTTGGCATCAGGTTATGTCATCGATTGGTGTGGTTCATATCACCATCAATGGAAAATTGGAGAAATTTCATCAAAAACTAATCGAAATGTTAATACCTCAAATAAACTATACGAAATGTTGATACCTCATTTGATTCGCTCTGTGAAACATTTATACCTCTTTTTAATCACTTCAAATGTTGATACCTTAAATATACTTACCTCGAAAAGTTGATACATTTTAGTGTAATTTACCTTATAGATATACTTTGTGTACTACTTTGTATATTTGTTAATAGCATGATGATTTTACAATAATTAAATGCTTCACACTGAACAAAGTAATTCATTTAAAGTAGACTAAAGTTGAAGTGTAAAAAAAATGAACCATTTATTTTTCTCTCTCCTCAATCACAAAATATCTGTTACTTTTTCCTCTTTTATTGGCAACACATCATTCGCTTTTAGTTACTTAATGAATGGAAGCAATTAACAATGCTTGAATTACCAAATAAACAAAACCTAATGTGATATCTTACTTGATTTAATCTCCTTTAACTTAACCAAGAAACCAATGCACCTCAGATGATGCCTATACTTTTAATCCTACTACATACCTTAAAGATGCTACACTAATAACTCCCCCTTTTTCATGCCAGCTTCTCTAACTCTTTATCCAACCCCTGTCCTTAATCTATGTATAGTAGGGTTGTTGTAGTTGACCAATCAAGTGCACTAGACGTGTCGGTCGACCTAAGAAAAGCTGTGAACTAATAACACATGTACAAACATTATAGAGAGAGTCGTGAGAGGAGAAATAGGCTCAATTTCTTAAGTGTGCAAGTGTAATAGAAGATGAAATCAGATAAATTCGATCGTTCTTGACTCGTTCTTCACTGATTGTAGGCTTTGATCTTTCTTGGAAGCATTTTGGCAAAGTTTTCACATTGCTTTCAATCTTAAAAACGTAAAATTCTCTCAAATGAAAAGTAAGGTCTCTTATTTATAGATGTTAAAGGCTGATGGTAGCCTTTGGATCATTTATAATGATCCAACGGTTGAGATTGGAACATTCTTTTCTTTAACAAAGGGATGGGCTTGCAAATGGGCTTGGAAAGAGCCTGAGGGCTTTTATAATATAAAATGAACCTATTATTCCTTTCTAAATAGCCCATTTATAAAAGGGGCTTAAAACTTGTTTATATTCCTTATAAACCAATTTAGCCCATAAAAATATTTTCGGAGTCTACTTTTCATGCATAAAAAAATCAAATAAGGCTGAGGGCAAAATAAATCAATCCAGTGATCCCTATTATGAGCTTACCAAACCGAATCTTTCTACGACATCCTTTATTGGACTAGATCTTCTAATGTAAACCCCGGTATTCTCAGTAGTTAAGAAACCCCAGGAATTGGAAGCGAAATCCTAATCCGGTCCAGTTTGAGTCTAGTGAGAGGAGCTTAGGAACCCTAAATCCGGCTTTCCTTTGGTTTCATAATAAAAGAAGTTTTATAAAGTAAATGAAGTGAATTATTGTCCTAAAGTATATGTTAAACCTTTGAAAATTTTAAATTCGGGAATTTTTCAATCCCGGGCCTTCCCGAGCTCAATTACGGAAAAGCGTACCCCAGACCACGGATTCAGAAAAATATTCCGGAATATTCATTAGAACCGTAATTTTATAAGGATTCCAAAAATATCAATTTTATAATTTTTCGAGCTATAAAAATTGCAGTTATAGCTTTTCCCGTGTTTTCGTTACAACCGGTAAAATAGATGTCTTGTCTACTATTCACAAGTACAACCTACACTACACACTACCCATACCCTATTCTTACATCCTTACAACTACTCATTTCAATCTTCTTTTTCAATGAATTTTGTCTCTTAATCAATTATAACATTTATTACATTTTAATTAACTAAGTTACAAAATATCAAAATTTCAAAACACACACACACACACATGAGAAGTGGCCGACGCCCTACCCCCTTGTTTTTCCCTCAATTTAAATTATTTTTACTCCATTTATTCAACTAAAACCCTAATTCATTTCACATATAAACATATTTTTCTCTCTCTCTTCATTTCTACTTGTTTCAAACTTTTCAAAAGAGGAAAACTCTCTCTTTTTTTTTTTTTAGTGCCGTGAGCCCCCTTCCCCCCCTCCTCTCACAAATCCAACTCAAGACTTCTTCATTTCTTCCTTTGATCTTCATTGGTATGTTGATTTTAGGCTTTGATCCTTCCTAATCTTGTAATGGCAAAGCTATATCTTGTGTGTTTTCTCATTTAATCCCAATGAGCTCATGCTAGGGACATGAAAACACATGAACAAGAATATCAAGCCATCACAAGACATGGATCTAGTGTTTAGATGAGTTCATGTTAAGATATCATCTTGTTCATATGTAAAGTAGAGATCTTGTATATATTGATGTTCATGCCATGAGATATATGATTCATATATAGTTAGTAGATCTAAAGTTTAGACACCCACATTTTCATTTACATGAATGATAGAGTTATTTTGGATTTCCATGCATTGATGATCATAAAAATGTAGTCTTGTATATGTATAGAGATGTTAGATAGTAGATCTTCATATATAGGAAGCAAGAACATTGAAAAATAAAAGACTTTGTAGGAAATGGGTTGTTGGAAATTCGGATGGATTTGGAACCCTACTTTAAAAACCACCAAAATCATTTTTAAACTCATGTTTCACAAGAAAAATGAAGGGTATGTGTAATAGGTATATTGAAGGAATGATTTTCATAAGCTTAGATGAGTTTAGGCATGATAAAAATGTACAAACAACGAGTAAAGTTAGAATGAAAAATATTGAATTATGGTTGTGTAGTCAAATTCGTAATTTTGGGTGATGCCCATATAAACACTTTGTAAACCCCAGGAATTTTTCACATTAGTATCTGACTTCATAATATATTATATAAACTAGATAATAGATTTAGATTCTGATTGAAGTCTAGTAATAGAATAATATCTAGATTTTGGATAAATGAAAGATTTAGGAATCGAATAAAGAAATTCTTTAACCCTAGTTAATACCGAAAACGAAATCTTGTATCTTGAATAACTAATTCAAGATATGATCTAAAATTTAGACCCGAAAACCTAGTATACAAATAGATTTAAATAGAAAATATGAATGTAAAGGTTAAATGATTGTTTTTTATCCCAATAGTGATTCAAGGCTAGAATAACGAGTAGTAATGAGTTTATATTTAGACTTAAACCCTAATTTCGAGATCCCTAGTAAAATTTAAAAACTACTAATAAGAATTTATGTTCAGTATCAAAACTAGAGATATAAATATAGTTTAGTTTTTGTATTAAGCTCAATACTGTATAAACGATTATTTACGCTTATAACTAGAAAATGATGATCCAAAAATGAACGTTAAGATTTTAAATACACAACGAAAATATAAACTGATAAATAACTCAAAATCTAAACTTCAAATAAATAATCGGACCACGCTATTGTTCTAAACTGAATTTTCTTAAGCTATCGGAGCCTGAAACAAAAATTGACCCAATGAGTTTAAGAAATCCAAATCGCGGGAGATAAAATTATACGAATAATTAACTACGTATATATATACCCTAAATTTGTATTATTTGAAAATCTAAGTATTTTGTATAAATTTATAAGCATATTTTTGTACAAAAACTTTCAAATATTAGCTAATCTATACCCGTGTAACCCGCATAATTAACTCAAAATTTAACTAAATAAATAAACTAATATATATATATATATATATATTTGGGCTGCTGTTTCGGTGGAGATTATGTTGGAGAAGAAGAGAGCCGGATTTGATTCAATCATGATCAAATTTTCCACAAAAATCAACCACACAACCAATCAAAAGTTGCCAACTCAGCTCCATATTAAATGCAATGAAAACAACAGCAAGAGACACCAAATTCGGAGGAGAACCGATGGAGGAAACAGCTGCAGCCTAACTTCTTCTTCTTCTTATATATATAAGCATTAGAAGCTCATTAAGAGAAAACAAACAAATGCCATAAATCCTCACATCTTCTAGCACGAAATCACTCCCCAAACAACAACCAAAACGAATTAAAAACAGAAACAAACAGATCATAAAACATAAACTCGGATCAAAGGAAATACAAAGCTAAAAACCCTAAAAAACGAGCTCAAAGGTAAGTTGAGGTAACTCGAGTTATTTTTGTCCAAATCTAAACTTTGTATCTGACGTAAAATTATCTTAGGAACTTATTAAACACAAACACAAGCTTCGGATTGTACTCAACAAGCTCCAACAAGGTAAAATTTCAAAACCCTAGCTTTAAGTTCCAAGAATCGAAATCTATATATTTATGTTTTTAAACGTGTTAAAAGTTGTTATATACTCTTATATATGATATATAAACTCTTAGAAGTAGTTTAAGTAAGTTTCTAACGTGTAAAAATCAAAGAAAAAGAATCGAACCGAGGAAGAAGATGATGAACAGTGGAACGCTGCCTCAAAGCCGGTAGTGTAAACGCTGTACGCCGGCGGCTTACATGGATAGGCCAGCGCCTTATAGGCGGCTTATACTCAAACAGAGGCTACGTAAAATAATTTTCACGTAAAAATTCAACGTAAGCCGGTTACCTGGAGATCTACACCGGCGGCGTAGGGCCGGCGTACGTTGAAAGTTGGCAGCTTTCAACACCGATGCACTCGATATGAAATTTTTTCTTCAAAATGATTTACACCGGCACCTGGAGATATAGGCCGGCGGCCTTGAGCCGGCTTACAGCTAAAAATTTCTTCAACGAAAGCTTTTTCGACCTGAACCGAATTTATATATATATATATATTATACTAAGTATGTATATGTGTATGTTATGTAAATATGTATTAGATAGTGACTATAATACAAGTATTTAGGTCTGATTAGAATTAATATCTATTAACTTTTGAAACCCTAGAGTTAAGAAAATATTTAGTGTTAGTTAAAGTATTATTAGTCTAATATTTGTTTTAACAAGATAAAATATATAAGAATGGAAATTGAAATAAGTTAATTTCCTGAGTAATATGACTTCTAAAAATAACCAAACAATTATGTAAGATAAAATAGGAGAAACACGACGATACTAAGTAGTAATATCGAGTCTAGGACACAAAGCACATATAGGAATTTAGCTAGATTGTACTAATGAATATTTTGTTTTAAATAGGTGAATTTGACTCATTAGAGGATCTACCAGCGGATTATTACGACTGAGTCGGTATGAGCAGGTGAGTAATTCAGTCATATTGTACTGGTTGTGATTGTAAATAGTCGAATATGTAATACAAGATAATCAAATAAATTTTTGTTGAAAGTATGATATGATCTGATTGTATGATTGTTAAAATATCTTTATACAAGCGATAACGCAATGGTTGGTGTTGTGCAGTAGTATAATGATGATTGTGTGTAATGTATGGTCACCCCGAATTTGATTAAGAATTATGGACTTAACAAAATAATATGAACATGCATTGCATGAATTGCATTATTGCATATATGGTTGTGACAGCCTGCTACGTATTAATATTTCGGATCTCTGTTTTTGCTTGGTTGATCCAATGTGTGAGTCTTCCAAGGTTCTCTTTGGTCTGGCGGTCCTATGAGGAACTAAAAGGCACCGAAGAACGTCGCCCGTAGAATCGCTTTGAAATGATTAATACTTAGGGAGTTTTTAAGGGGATTGTAGGAGATGGTTTGTTCAATCAACTATATATAAAGTGATAACATTAAAACGAGAAATCGTTGATTCTCCTGTGTACTTAGTCTCTCCTGGGCAGGTGGGTCATTGAATGCTGGTTCTTCAACCCGTTAAAAAGAGGGCGTAAATCTTTTTCCTGTTTGGATTCTAGATCATCTAAACTTGCATCTGTGCATATGGTTGAGTGCTTGCATTGCATATGATTTGTTAATGACTTGTGTGATGTATGGTATGTCTAATTATTCACTGAGCTGTGGTTTCGCTCATACTCCTACAGTCTTTTCAGGTTCACTTTACGACCCTGGTTAGTTACATTCAGGAATATGGCTCCGGTAAGGGCTTTGAAGCTAGAAGTCTACAGATCTATTTTAGTTTGATGGTTATGTACTATTAGAGTAGATTATTTAGTTGTATATTTCAAAGGAGCTATAGGGTTTATAATAGTTTGTAATAGTTATTCACTAAATCATTTCTCTCATATATTTGTTATTTCTTATCAAGCAACTTAAAAGATCCTGTTGTTTTGAAACTGTCATTCTCTCAAGGTAATCTAGTGATAATATTCAAGTGTAACTTGTTTATTACTACTAGGGTACTCTCGGGCTGCGTGACACACTTAGTATCTAAGCTTAGATGGCATGTTTTATGAGCTAAATGAAGTCTTTAGATAATAGATATATTGGAGCCTCAATTTTTGATGCATTAAACAAGTTTTCTCGTAAGGAAATTGCAAGAAAATGAAAATCTCAAAATTCGGATTTTTCTAAGTAGCCCATTCAAACACATATTTACTCAATGAAAAATGTGGATTTTTATGCATGAATGAAGGTCATGATAAATATGGATGTTGGGAACTCATTTTTAATTAGGTGACAAGTAAATTCTAAGGATAAAATCATAAAAACATTAGGGATGTAAAATTGGTAATAATGACTTGTTATAAGGAATCATTAAGGAATTTCCTAATAATTAGGAATTCATAAGAGTCCATCATCAAAGATCATCAAAACCATGCATATATGGAGTTCATTACATGATATTCATGTTAGGAATTCATTCATATGAATGCCATTCATGCATGAATCATCAACTAGGAACATTTCTTATCAAAAGCAAAACAAACTTTCGGAATTGGAGGATTTGCGGAACAGATCTGATCCTACTGTTCCGTGACCTTAATGTTTTCAAAACTTGAATTTGATATTAGAAATAAATAGATCTTTCGAAGTAGATAGAGATGATATAAAATTTGCGAAATTCCGAGTTAAAATGACCAAGTTATGGCCGTTTTAAGTCGGAACTTCCGCAAATAGCGAGAATTCCGAATTCATCTAGTCTAGATGCATAGTTTGGATTAGTTACATGATGAGAATCTCATTAGGATTATTCTTACTTGGTAGGTGATCCCGAGCAGGACGACACCTTACCGCCCGATTATTACTACTAGAAAGACCGGCGTCCAATGGCCGAGTGAGTTTTACTTCCACTCTCAATTAATGATTGTGATTGTAATGTAGTGGCACTAGTGGTGTAGGCAAAGATAAAATGGATATGCCTGATGGGGTATATGGGAATTATGTAGTATCTGCTGTTGATGTGTGAATGGAACTTAAGAAATATCGAAACCGAGTGTTAAGCTATCGACTGATTAGCTAATATCTTATATTGAATGTCTGAGAATACTTGTTGGACACCTAAAAGAATTGAACTAATATATATTCGACTTCAATTGTAATTGGATTCATTCATATCACGATGGGGATGGAGCATTAGCATTGGTTGGTTTTTCGTGATCCATAAAACGAATATGTTGGTTAATCATGATCCATAAAACGAATTTGTTGGTTAATCGTGATCCATAAAACGAATTATTGTTTAGTTGACCGTGAGCTTAAATGGTGTCGTACTGCAGGATTCGTTAATTTGCTAACCCGGGATGGAGGGCGCAAGTCCATCCACATATGATTTCCGGTTGGTCATATGTTTGTTGAACTCATTTGTGTGATGCATACACTTGCTTGAATAATCACTTGTTTGAATGAATTGTACTTAATTGTGGTATGGAAGTTCTTACTCACTAAGCTAGTTAGCTTACGCCCCCATAGTTTTTACTTATTACAGCACGAGTTTATCTGGCTTAGACCGAGGCAAGCCACAGCACAGGTACCGGAGATAGGAGTTTTCCATAGAAGTTTACTTCATTCTTTTGTATAGACTTCCGTTGGAAACTAAAGGACTCTGGATGACTGTAATGGATTTGATATTATTTTACGGGGGAATGCCCCTTAGATTTTGTAAAGTATAATCATGCGTTTTGATTTATTATCTATGGCTAATGAATGCCACATTAGACTATTTAACTCCATTGGATGAGTATTCTATTGTCGTAAAGGAACGCTTTACATCTATATAAGACTCCCGAAGGGCTCGGATAGGGAATTCGAGAGTCTTATTTAGTATGTGGCCGGCTGTTAAGTTTAGGATACCCTATGGGGCGTGACATCTAAGCTCTATCACGAGCTCATAAAAACCAGCCAAGGGCATTAAATTAGGTTAAGAACACAATTACTGAAAATGATCCTCTACAATTTATTTGCTAAATGCTTACTTCATCACAATGTTTAAATCTATATTTAACCTCCATGCACAAACCTCTCCCTTGATACTCGCTTATTACATCGAAGCCTTTTGCAAATCCACTTAGTTACTACCATGAAGGAAGAGTTTGACTTTTTCTTTAAGAAAAAAATGGCCTTTTATTAAAAATTGTCATTGGCAACACTTTGAAGTTTTGTATTAAGTATTGACATGGACCCTAAATAGTAGCAAAAAAATAGCAATCTAAAAATCCCATGCTTAATTCCATACTATAATCATGAAAATAAGTGCATGTCTCAATACCAGAGTACATGGATTAGGTGCGAGTATTGTCTTAAAGAGATTAGAGAGTAATAGCAATCACTTCTCTCATATTGCTTAGCCGTTAATATCGAGTTTATCAAAGTAATTAATAATTAACTAACTATTCATCATGAGGCAAAATTTACAACAGATATCAAGTTGCAATAGCGTTTAGATCATGAATTTCCATTAGTTATTTACACGAATACACAAGATATCGATGTTAATGCACAAACGATAATTTTAATTACATTGTTGATGTGATTGAACGATGTAAATTCCTAAATTAATTTGATTTATCTACCAAGATTTCCAAATTTGAATCCTAGGTTAATTAACTAAAGTTTAAACCCCTTAGATTGCTTTAATGATTTATAATCGCCCTATTAGGTTTGACCACAATCTCAAAGATTTACATCATCCTATTTTTTGATTGCATGCAACTCCCTTTAATTGTGCAAATTTGTTTACAAACATGATCTGTCTATTAACTAGTGTGAAATAATATCAAGTATTACTACTTTAGATTATCAATTGAAGATGAATAATAAAAAAATACACAATTAGATTCAAGAAATCAATCAATTAATTAACAATAATAAAAACAAATCACATAAATAACCTAAGATTCATCAAAATCTAGAATAAGAAAATAACTTCACCATAAATTTAGTAATTAAAGCATAAAGAGTAACAAGAAACATCAAATATATCGAAAAAACCCTATTAAAAATGATTCTTGCAAACTTGATTAAATTTGGATCTTGACTTGCAAATACTTAAGTGTATAGAATTATTGAAGTGGTGAATTGATGATTTCTACAAAAATTTAGATCCCCCTTTTTATGGAGCTTCTCTTCAACTAAAAGTGAAAGTTTCTATTATGACCTAAAAGAGGTTTGTAAAGAAACCTAGATAGATGTCGGATTTTATTGTTAATAAGTAGAGTTTGTACAATAAA
Source organism: Combretum micranthum (assembly GCA_024138025.1). Classification (NCBI taxonomy): domain Eukaryota; kingdom Viridiplantae; phylum Streptophyta; class Magnoliopsida; order Myrtales; family Combretaceae; genus Combretum; species Combretum micranthum. The sequence goes on from JAMXBD010000057.1 coordinate 867,455, forward strand.
TAAGTAGCTGTTATCAATAGAATAAATAGAAATAAGGCACAACATATCAAGATTGTAATAGAAATTAACAAAATGTGACTACATCATGAAAAAAGTATAAATAAAAGAAATAGCAAAGGCAAAAGGTAGCTTAGCTTGAAACAAATCTAGATTCTCTTCTTCCTCCTTCATTCTTTTCTTAGAAGCTTAACTTAGAAGCTTGACTTGCTCAAACTTGTAAATGGTACCTAGTCACAAATTAAGAAATGTTAGAAATGAAAGGTAGTCACATTAGGCATTAGTATTGAATTTGTATAGAACTTACAAGAGAGAGAGAAGACTTACATTCAAATTTAGGAGGTGAGCTAGGGTTTGCAGGGAAGAGTAGTCTAGAAGTATTTTGTAAGGTGAGTAGTAGGTTCTCATAGTATTGGCTTCATTATTTATGCATCTTGAATTTATGAAGACGAATACTCGATCACAAGAAGAGTTTGTGAAACTCCAATAGTTGGTATTTTCTTTAGTAGATCCAATGAAGCAAATGCAAATACAGATGCATGAATCTATGCAAACACATAAATCTGTTCAAGATTTAGATTACAATTTACATAATTTTGTGTAGTCATCAATCCAACAACTTAATGACAAATTGGATTTTGTTAGGAATCAAAATGAGGTATCTAATACTTAAGTACAGAACTCGGATAGTCCCCATTCATCATATTCCTTAGCAGATACTTTGCTAAAGGGGATTATGATAAGTCATTTTTTATTCTATATTTTTTTATAGGATTTTGAGCTTAATTTGCTAAGAATTTTTGATAAAATCCTGCAAAAATCATGCTTTTAATAAATAATGTTGTTTTAAAGCACTTAGAATCAATCAAGGAGTAAACAAGTGTTTTAATGCAGATTTGGAGCAAAAACAATAATTAAAGTAAAAAATGCAGAAGTCGAGCCCTAAAAAGACATAATCGAGTCTCAAATGCGAGCCCTCGAAATGACCCTCGACTTTAGTCGAAGTGATCGAGCATCATTCTGAAGAAAATACATTGTCGAGCCTCAAAACTCGACCCTCGACAATTGTGTTGCTAGACCAATTCTTCAACAAGATTTTCTCGAGCCTCAACAATTTGACCCTCAACTTTCTTAATTTTACCCTCGATAGAACAATGGACAAAAACACACAATTTACTCAAGAATTTCCTAAACTCGAGCCTGATCTTGTTGAATACAAGCCTCAACCAACAGAGCACGTGACCCTCGATGAGTGTTTTTATAGATTATTTGCGCGTGTGAAAAGTTTCCAAATTCTCATAGAAAGGATCTGCTGAATTTGCCACGTGTCAAATAAAGATGGCTATGCTTTCTGTACCTAGTAATATATAAAAAAATGCGCAAGCATGCATTGTAAAGTATATACCAATAGTGTAAATTAGTATTAACGTAGAGTAGATTTCTGAAGGATTTTTGAGTAAAAGAATTTTCATTTCTTTTTACTTGAAAATTTCCTCTGTTTTTTGGATAAAATCAATTTAACCCATTGTTTGTAATTTTCTATGAATTTTTGAGCAATTAATTGATCCATCTTTTGAGCTTGTTTTATTTCTTCTAATTTGTGCTTATTTTGATAAATCCATGGAGAAATAAACTCCTATAGCTTAAGGATTATGAATCCAATTCCTGATTTAGTCTTATTTCAAATGCGCTTTCAAGAAAATTTGATTGGGTGTTTGTAATTAGTAACTTGAATTTAACTTGTGGTTTTTAAAGGAATGATGCATTTTTTTAGATCCACGATTAATTTCAATTGAATAGATCGAGAAATCATTCGATTGAACAGATCTGTGGTTGCTAATGGAGTCAATCCTAACTACCTCTTGCTAAGGAATGGGTGAAGACTTTTTGTCACTTGTTTGAAAAATTCATTGAATTGTATTTTTAAAACAATGGATTCCTATTCTTTATGTGGATCTAATTAAAACTTCAGATTACTGGTTTTAGCTAGATCTAGAACTATTAACTTCGAGAGGAGCTTTAGTTTAAATTAGAGAATACGGCGATATAAACACACCATTTCAACAGCTTTTAAGAAGTTTTTATCCTTAGAAATCATTCTGATAAGGAATTGGTGAAGTAACCTGGGCTACTATTTCATAGAAGTTACAGGCTTATTTCTAATTTTACCCATTAAATATTTGTTAATATTTCTAACTTGGAATAGTTTATTTTTTTCCTTTATGTTTTTCTAACCTCTTTTTTTGGCTAGACAATTAATAGGATTGAGAGTATACTAGATGTCAATCATTCTCTTGGAACCGACCTAAATCATTTACTATACTACATTTGATGGGTGTGCTTGCCCTATGAGAATTTAGTTGTTGATTTAGAAAATATTTATAAATTTGAAAAACTCGATCAATGATTAGTGGAATTTGAACCTTGAATTTCACAAATCACATTTTATTAACACAACAACTTAAAAGCCAAACCAAACCAGATTAGGTGAGAGATACCTCGCTTTTCGGGTGAAGATCCATTAGGATGGATCTTTGAAATAGAGAAGTTCTTTAATTCCACAATATCCCTAATGCTCAATGATTGGAGATAGCCTCTTTCGCTTTTGAAGATGAAGCTTTGTAATGGTTTCAATGGATGGAATATAATGAACAAGTTATTACTTGGAAATCTTTCTTACGTTCTTTAAAAGCAAGATTTGAACCCTCGAAATATGAGGCTATCCAAGGCACATTGGAAAAATTGATGCAAGTCACTACCGTACAAGATTGTCAAAAGCAATTTGAAGCATTATTTAATAGAGTGAAAGGTATTCTTGATTCTTTCATTTTTAGTTGTTTCATTTCCGGCTTAAAGCCTCATATTAGAGGAGAAGTTTAGATAGTGCAACTTGATTTTGCTCATGTAATATGGTTAGCATGCATGCATGAATCTAAATTTCTTGATACATATTTTGCATAGAAACAACCTTCTACATCATCTTATATACTCTAAAAGTACTTCAATTCTCCAAGCCATAAACACAAACCAACCAAACCACTTTCTAATCATCTATTGGAGTTTTTAATAATGTCGTAGATGGTGAAGGAACTATTAGTTTTCATGTTGTGTCAAGAATACAAGTGCCTTGTATACTTAAATTCAAAGGCAATATTAAGAATTAGAATATTTCTATTTTGATAGATTTGGGTGATAACCACAATATTTTGTAAAGTAGAATTGCAAATTATTTGGGTTTAGTAGTAGAATCTTCACCTGATTTTTAGATGTTTTGTGTATAGTAAAGATAAATTAAGGTGTGAAGGTATGTGTTGAAATGTTAAATTTCATATTCGAGGATTGGATTTCACTACTACTTTTTACATGTTACCTGTTCAAAGAGAAGAGACAGTGCAAGGAGTTCAATGGTTAATGGAACTTAGTCCAGTTACTGTGGACTATGGTTCCTTAACAATGAAATTTTGTTTGAATGGCATTCAAGTGTAGTTTTCGGGAAATATGGATAATCAAATGTAGCCTATATCACATTATCGGTTTCAATGGCTACTAGTGACTAATGTGGTAGCTTATTGTTTTCAACTCTAGGTTCAAGGGATCGTTGATTCATCAGAGAACACTACCTGCAATGATTCAATTAAGAATACATTGGGAAAGTTTTCTCAAATTTTTTAGACACCTTCATCCTTACCTCGTAAGGGATGTGCAACATAGAATTCATTTGATTAATGAGGCTCAATTAATGTTAAACCCTATCATTACCCACGTTTCTAGAAATCTGAGATTGAAAAATAGTTGGCTGATATGCTAGCTCAAGGCATAATTCAACATAGTAATAGTCCTTATTCATCACCAGTAGTATTGGTTAATAAGAATGATAGAAGTTGATGTTTTTGTATTGATTATAGAGCATTAAATAAGGTGATAATAAAAGATCAGTTCCCTATACCAACAATAGACAAATCGCTAGAATTACATGAGGCCTCCATTTTCTCTAAATTGGATTTGTGTTCTGGATATCATTAGATACAGTACACCCTTTGGATATTGAGAAGACTACTTTTAGAGCCTATGAAGGGCATTACGAATTTGTAGTCATGTCTTTTAGGTTAAGTATTGCATATAATATATTGGTATACAATAGATCATTAGAGGAGCATGTGGATCATTTGTCTATTGTAATAATTACTTTATTGGAGCATAAATTCTATTTGAAAGAAAGTAAATGTTTTTTTTAGCTCAAAAAGCATTGAATACTTAGGCCATATAATGTGTCGTAAAGAGGTTAAACTGGAGGTAAAGTGGAAGTTTTCTTAATTGGCCATTACCAAATATTGTGAAGGAGTTACAGGCTTTCTTAGGATTATCGGGCTACTATCAATGGTTCAATAAGGGCATGCTATGATAGTTTCTCGACTTACAAACATGTTACAACATGATCAATTTCATTGTTCTTAAAAGACTATTAATGCTTTTGAATATTTGACGAGAGCATTATGTAAAACCACTACACTGAAACTACTCACTATTGATTTAAATTAGCAATTATATTATTAAGACAGATGCATCTAGAATAGGAATTGGAGTTGTATTGCTACAAAGAACTCATCTAATTGCTTATTTGCTAACACATCTAAGGAAAAACTTCGACATATGTGAGAGAATTATATGCCATTATAGAAGCCATGAAGAAGTGGTGTCAGTGTGTGCTTAGGAGTCATTTCTGATTTGTTTAGATCACAAGAGCTTAAAGGAAGTGTTAAACCAAGTGATTCAAATCCCTGAACAATAGAAATATTTTTCCAAACTCATGGGGTATGATTATTCTATTGTATATAAGCAAAGATGTGAGAATCAAGTTATTGACTTTCTGTCATGGAAATTTGATAATGGTTTTCTTTATTTCAAAATTTCTTCCATTTGTTTTCAATTCATTAATCAATTGAAACAAGAATATAATTCCTTAGAGTAATTCCAACATATATTGTCTAACATGAGCAAGGGGATAACAATGAATCAATAACTTAATTGGTGTAACAATTTATTTTATTTTGGATCGCGATTGTTTTTAGTGCCTCAAAGTTCTTTGATTCCACCTATCCTTATCACAAGAGTATCATGCATCCCCTAGCTTGAGTCATTTTGATGTATTGAAAACCTAGTGACCTTTATTGGAAAGGCATGAAGAAACAAGTAGAAGAATTTCTGAGAACATGTTTAATTTGTCAACAAATGAAGCATCAAACATGTTCATTAGATGGATTGTTGGATCCTCTTCCAATTCCATATTAGATTTAGGAAGATGTGAGTTTAGACTTTATCACTTGTCTTCTAAAGTCATAAGGGTTTTCAGTTATTTTAGTAGTAGTAGATAGACTATCAAAATATTGTCATTTAGGTGCTTTGGAGTCTCATTTTATTGCTATGAAGGCAGCTACTTTATTTCTCAAAATTGCAGTGAAATTACATGGATTTTCGAAGACTATAATGTCAGATCAGGATATGATTTTCTTAAGTAAGTTTTGGAAGGAGTTGTTTGCATTGAGAGGAACTAAATTGCACATGAATAGTGCATACCATCCTCGAAGTGATGGTCAAACGAAAGTCTTTAATAGGACTATTCAGCAATATCTTGAAAGCTTTGTGATGGATTGTTCAAATTTGTGTCTTACTTTTTGCTTTAATCAATAGTACAAAAAATTACACTATTGTTTAATTAGTTAAATGCATAAAGAAAAAGAAAAAAAAAAGTTTTAAAGATGAAACTCAAGATAAATTTATAGGTTTTGATATACAAATTAACTAATTTATATGTGATCTTAATGTGGTGAATTAACCATTTATGATAGACAAACCATTTATAGATTTTTAAATTAATCCATGTTTATGAATACAGTGCATATCTATTTCTTCTATCTCATCCTTCTAGTCATTTTTTTAAAGTCATCTTCTCCCTCTCCCCTCTCAATTTATCTCTTTCTTTTTCTAACGTCACCTTCATCATTTTCTTTATTTCCTTTCTCAATAGCATATGTTGCAATGAAAAGGGGGTCTTAATAAGCTTAAGTGAGCTAAACTCATGATCCTTAAGAATCAATTTGTGCTTAACTCAAGTTTTATGTTTTCATTGAGTTCATGATTGTAACATATCAACATCTCACACAATTGATTAATTTTTTTTACCTTTTAATAACCTTTGCAGCTACTGTTGTTGATGTTGACTAATCTAGTGAAACGATATCATATTATATTCTATTTTAGAAGGAAAAAAAAACAACTTTCAAAGATGAAGAAATGGGATATGAAGATTTGATTAAAATTGTACATACTTATAATATAAGAAGGTTTGACCTAACCTATTATAAGAAAATTTTCAGTTAAAAAAATGAAATCTCGAATACCAATAAGAGAAAAACCAGAGGAAATGACAAAAAAAAAAAAAAAAAAAAACTGAAAATCCCAATACAACCATTAAAAAGAAATAGACAAAAGGTGTCGGGGGAATGTGCTTTATGTTTTATTTTACCTTTCTTTTATCCTGCTCTTATTTGAAAATGGAGGAGCAATTGCAAAAATTCAGAACTAAATCTAAACTACCTCTTGTGGCAATTATCCTACTCAAAGGAGCAATTGCAAAACTTCAGAACTAAATCTAAACCACCTCTTGTGGCTGTTGTCGTACACAAGCAACAACGATTGCAATATAGTTGAAGGGTAGGGAGCTAATTAAAATGTGATAGTTGGCCTCTTTAAGTTTTGCCTGTAACCAATCTTTTCTTCGTTTTTCAATGTGAAATCAGTTTCATAGTCAAATGATAAAAATTTACTTAATTATATTTTATTGAAAAGGTACTCCAATAAATCTATGTTTCACAATATATATAAATATATAGATATTTATATATATATATATATAACTTTTGCCAAATATATGAAGCAATGTAAAATTACAAATAATAACAGCTTATTGTGAAAAAATTCACCCTTTCAACTAATCAACTTAACTTATTATCGAAGCTCCATGATATGTGGTGTACACTTTAGTAGAATTGAGCAAGAACTCTTGGGATTTCTTCTCATAATAATATCCATTCTTTGAAGACGCATCAGCTGAGAATATCATCACACCATTAACTTCAAAGTCATTTTCCTCCAAAAGCCTCAAAGCATCAAAAAATGCATCACCTTGTATACCCCTTCCATTCACTTCATAACTAGGCAATAACTTGTTTTTATCAAATTGATTAGCCCTTAACTCAAATGCTTTAAGATACTCTTTTGGTGTCCTAACCATATCAGTATAGAATTGGTGATTAACATAATCAATGACACCACGATAGTTTGTGAATAGCTCAATATAGGGTACAATAGTTTTATAATATGGTGCAATAGTTGCTATGGAAATAACACTTTGGTTTTTCAATAATGTAATAAGCTCTCCAATGCAATACGCAAAAGAGGCATTATGTTTGGAAAAATCTCATAATCAATGTCGATACCATCAAGATGGTAAGTTGTAGCCAAAGATTTTAGTGATATGAAGGCATTTGATATCCATTTTAGATTGTCTTGCGGACTATACCAATGTAGTTCCTTGTCACCAAGACTCCATCCCGAAAGACTTGCTAGAACTTTTACATTTGAGTGCTTTTGTTTTATGGATAAATAGATTCTGGGGTAAGGAGGATTCCCAATAAGGTGAAAATTTACCGTTTTGAGGGTTCCTGATGAATCAGAATCAATGGCGAAACTAAGTAGGAAATGGAAGTTAATGCCATCTTCAATTGGAATTGAATCAAGTGATATTGGAACTCCGGTTGCACCAATATAATCCATCATCACTTTCCCATCTACACTTTAAGAAAATGGAATTAAAAGGTATTGATTATTAAAACAACACAACCTAAACAACCTTTTCCAACCACATTTGATGCATGCTTTTACTTATTTTAGGGTTTCTCTTGAAGACTACAATAGTTTTATACCACCTATTAAATGGTGCAAATCTTTTAAGTGTCATGTCTCTTAACACATGCGTGGCAAATTAAATAGAGTAAATTACATTGGAAGATATTAACTTTTGAAAATAAGTTTATTTAGATATTAATATTTAGAGTATATAAAAAGGAGAATTAGCATTTGGAGATAAATTTATTTAAGATATGACATTTCAAATAGTTAAAAAGTTATAATAATGTTTTGCAAAGTGAGTCAAATAATATGTTAATGATTGAACATTGACAAACATTAAGGAACTTTACTTGAAAATTAATAGAAACGATGGTACCTTAAATAAATTTTGTAAAGCATTGCATCTCATTTGATTCTCTTTACAAAACATTCATTTCTCTTTTTACACTCAAAATATTGATATCTTAAATAAATTTATCCTCAAACATTTATACTTACTTGTGTAATTTACCTAAATCAAATATAATATTAGATGCTTTTTCAAATGATCTCATTAATATTATAAGAACCATGCTACTTAAGATATAGAAATAGCATTTTTGGACTCCATCAGAAGTCTTAAGAAAGGATAATTATGTTTTACCAAAGACAATAATTTAAGAATTATTTTTTTTCCGGTTTGAAAAACGGTAGGAACAAAAGCATATAAAGGCAAGTGGCTGATATATGTATCGAGGACTATAAATTGGATGTTGCTACATGGTTGACTTGACACTAGCGAAAGGACTAAATTTTCTCCTTTTCTTTTCACTTTTAATAGCTGGGAGCCCGCATATCCACTCGGGATTTGGCATTTGAAAAATTCCTAAACAATTTAATGCTTGACTTATGCTTAAATAATATTATTAATAATTGCGGAGTTTATGGTTGGATTCGGTTGGATTTAAAAATCAAACTTATTGAGTGGTATTTAGAATAAGTTGAATTGAACCATTTTAACCATTCAAAGTTTGAATTGAATTGTTCTAAATACAATTTAGTGTGGTTCAGCTTAATTGAGTTCAAATTGCTTTTAAGGGTACCTTATTCTAGCTAATAATACTCATAATAATCAATATTTTCAATCAGACATTGGCAAATTATACAATAATTAAAGCGATATAATTATATCATAGTGAGTTAATGACATTGTATTTTAAGTAATAATAAAAGCATGAAGTCTAGTTGATTGATGAGAAATGATGCTGAAATATAAGGAGTGAACTAGAAAGGCTATGGATGGATGCGTAATAACAAAAATGAAAATTGAAATATGGTGGTTAGAATGATATGTTCATAGAGTTTATAACTAAAAAATATTTTTATTATTTTTAAAAGAAGCAGTTTAGTTTGACCTCTCAAACCAATGTGTAAATTTTTAAATCCTCTATGAACCTACAAACTACAAATCAATTTGAAATACAAAAATCCTCCCTTTTATTATTCGGTCAAATTCAATTTCTTATCGGTTAAGTTCATTCTATAATGATTAAACGGGATTGTTATATATACCAAATATAATTATGATTATTGAATTGAGGTCTAAAGGTCTTAAAATTTATAAATTGAAACATATCTTATGGCACTTAAATTAAACTACTAACCTATCTAACCATAGGATTTCTCAGATCTTTATAATCTTTCCATCTCAAGTATATCCAAACAAACCCATCAGAGCAATGGGTTTAAAATTAAATTCTTTACATACATAAAAACGTAGGATGTAAAGTGCACTTACCACTGTTGTGGAAAAGAAGCAGCAGAAGGTGAAAGAATAGACATTGATGAAACTTGATCATATCCTTTTGCTGGTAAAACTTTGATGGTAATTTGATGTATAAAGAGTTTAGCATAAATTGACTCGCACTTGTATATATATGTGTGTGTGTGTATATATAATTTTACAAGCTATTATAGACTAAGCTGGCCTTGAGTGTTGGAAATCAAGAAGATCCGGTAAGAACTATGTCATATTACTATGATTTTGTTTGCTTCCTATGATATTATCAATGTATTTGACAATGCTAAGGTTGATCTTCCTATGAGTTGAGAAATTTTCTAAGACTTTGATTCGTAATTTAATGAAGAAGGGACGGCAGAATTTTTCTATCATGAATTCCGCATTTATCTTACAAGCTACAATGCACGATTATGGACTGATTCTAGGTTCCTTGGTGGGCAGTAAATATATTCTAAAGTTAGAAATGTATGGCGCTATGGGTCAGGAAAGCCAAGAAAAGGAGGAAAGAAATATTGAAGTGCAATCAGCCAACGCACATTCATATTGCGTGTATAAAAATTAACTAGAGAGATATTGATAAAATATATATAATACAATAACCCACTTAAACTATCCACATGAATAAAGTAAAAAAGTAATGCATAAAAAGTTTAAATGTTAGAATTTATGACCCAATATATGAACTTAATTTAAGTGACATGAATAAGATCTCTTGATGAGAACATTCATTAATTGTTTGTAAAGAAATATGATCTCTCTACCTTGATATAAATATAAGATAAAACTAAAAGAATTTTCACAATTACTCATATATAAAAAGCTAAGAGCAAAAAATTATACTTTCTTAAAGAAATAAGGTTAGATTTGAAGAATAAGTTGATAAGATATCTCTTAAAGAAATAAAGTGTCATCATTTTTAAGATAATATCATGACTATAGATAAATGAATGAGTCTTATCCACTTTATTTAGGTAAAAGTGATGATATTCAAAGTAGGGCTTAAGAACACATGATTTTCCAATGACAATATCGAAGAGGTTTTACTGAGTGTAAAACACACAACAAATCCCACAAAATTATTTGAATTATGCAATCACCAAATTGAATTTTATCTAATGATATTTGCAAAAGTAAAAATCTCTTAAGTGAGCCTGGTCAAGCGGTTTCATAATACGATAGGATTGTATCCATTTACAGTACATGAGCCAACAATGGCATGAGAGATTTGGAAATGGAAAATTGAAAGTATCACATTATGACTTTCATTTGAATCTACATGGACTATTCGCTCGTTGATTGGGTTCAAATGAAACTATAATGCTTCGAAACTCTACCAACCGAGGTATTGTCTGCTTTGGCTACACGCCATGCAGTTTTATCATTTTCGTGCCAACACTTCCCAAGGGGGTTGCCCATCATGGGATTGTTTTGCATAGAGCACGCTTAACTTTGAAGTTCTGATGAACTCTAAGCCAATATACCAAAAGACGCCTCTGTGATTATAGTTTCACTATCTATATTTGAGGAATATCACATACTCTCCACTTATAGAACTGATGTGAACTCTCGAATTTTTCGTAACTCTTAGAAGATAATCTTGGAATTAAAATATCGGATCGATACCTTAAAGGCCAACCCAAGTTAAAACCAAACCTTAAACAATATCAAACATCAAATTTTATGGCCTTAAGAAAAAGAGAACCTTCAATAAAAACAAAAAAAAAATTAAATAATCGTTTGACTTAAAACCCGAACATGAGACAATTCATCTATCCGATCCGTAACACATAAATCGAGATGGAATATCCAAATAATATTCAACAACAAAATTATAGAACCTTAAGCCTTTTGGTTAATTCTGGAATAAAAAATCTAAATTAATACTGAAAGTCAAATTAAGTCATCACACAACCCTAGACTCGATTAGACAATCTTGATAGTTGAAAAATATTAACTAAATCATAAAAATTAAGTAAAACATAAATTTTATACCAAAAATATAAAACATTCATAAATCCCAAAAATTTATATTCTTGCGAGTAAATCTTAAAGCCGGAATTAAAACCGGACCCTAAAAGTCAACTAGGACAACAACAAGCTCTAGTGAGATTAGATCCGGCAATCTCGTGCTCTTAACCCTTAGACAATAAAGTCGAGATAATTATGGATTAAAGTGCGTAATAATATAGGAAAGCTTAAAAATATCAGATTCATAAAAAATTTAGTTCATTTCGGATCCGAATGGGATTAGATATAAAAAACCGTGCCATCCACTTTCTTATTAGACTTGTAAAAATATGAAGATTCCAAGAATATCATTTTAGAATTTTTTGAAATCTAAGAATATTTGATATAGCCTGTTGACGCATATTTTTATTACTACCTGTATTTTTTTTGTCTAGTCTACTATTAATTACTATTAATCTATTTCTACTTTTTCTTACTACTTACTCTTACTACCTATACATCTACTTTCTCAAAATTTACATTTTCAATACCACTTTATATCTTTCATATCTTACATATTATTACTTTTCATTACAAAAATTATAAATCAATCAACTCTCTCCCTTTCTACCTATGCAAAACTGGCGCCCCTCTCTCTCCTACAATCCATTTACTTTTCTTTTTCATTTTATTTAATTACATCTAATTTCCATCCACATTTATTTATAAATACCCCTTTGCCTCCACTTCTTTCATACATCTCGTAAAACATACCAAAGCTCTACCAAATTTTCCTCTCAACTTTCCTCTCTAAAATCTTCTCTCAAACATTCTCTACCATCCACTTCTCGTTAAGAAAAGTATCAAACATACTACCAATTTGTTTCTTCTACCTTCAAATCCTTCATTAACTTTAGGTAAATGTTTATAAACATTTTTCATGTCATGTAACTTAACGTGACCATAGTTTGTGTTTCTTGAACCCATGGGTAGTAAAGAATTAACAATATGTTCATGTTTTGTTCATGTTCATGCACAAATTTTCATTATGATATTATGTTATTTCATTGTTGTTATATTATTCTATTGTTATTATTGCTTTAATCTAACTCCTATATGTTACTAAATATATTTATGTATATAGATTTCTTAGATCATATAAGCTCACTAACATAACTTTTATTTATTCATGTTGTGTAATTTATTTATTTCATGCTATTATAATAAGACTAGTCTTTTTAGTCTTAGAATTGTTCTTATCAAGTTGAAATAGTTTTTCTCTTTTCTTATTGGACTTATCCAAAATCTAAGTTCGGGAGCCATGAAACAAATCTAAGACTCCCATGATTTTCTTATTTAATTTCTTATTTGCTTATAGGACTTGCCCATGTCTAAGTCTGAGAAGTCTTGATACAAGCTAAGACTTCTCAATAATTGACTTTTATTATGTGCTTATTTAATTTCTATGTCTTTTATTTTTATATGAATTATTTTTCTTCATGGTACTTAACTATAAGTTCATATTCATGCATGATCATCTTATTATTGTCTTAATAAAATAAAAGGATTCCTTTCTTTAATAAAGGAAATAAGAATTAAAATCTTTATAAGAAAATGATATTTGTTACTTGGGAAAGATTCCCATTAAAACTTAAATCTATATTTTAACATAATTCTTTTCAAAAGTTTAGACAACTTCATCATAGATTTTAGTGTTGTTATTATAACTTTTTTTTTTCCAAAATTTAACTAAAGTAGTTCTCTAATCTCTTTTCAAACTACCAAGATAAAATTTTCATCTAAAACTTGAAGGTTGATAATTCTTTATTATATAAAATTTCCTCAAGAACTTATTTATAAGATTATCACCAATACATTGACAAATACTAAGAACCAAACAACTTTTCTAAGTCAAGTTTAAAATCAACTCAATAGTTAAAAATCCACTTAGAAATGAATTGGTATACAACTTAAAAAACTAAGTTTTAAGAGGTAAAAATCCATTTTCTTCTAGTAAATAAATAGTTATGATAGATAAACACTTACTTGTAATAAACTAAAGATTTTTCCAACAAAGGTTCATGTAATAAAAAATTATGGATCTAGAAAAATGTTATTATGAGAATAAAAATTAAAAAAAAAACTATCTTTTAAATTTTCCTCGTAAGATAAAACTTAAAACATTTTCTTTACAACTTAGAATGATTTTACTCACAACTATATAAAGTCTCATGTTTTGAAAAATAATTAGTTAAAAGAAGCTAATATGAAAGTAAATATTCATGAATTCCAAATAAATATGAAATCATGATTTTCCTTAATTAAGTGCTATATGTACAAAATCTAAGAATTTAAAATTTTGTTTAAAGAATCAAACTAGGAAATTCTTTAAAAGAGAACTATACTTGGGTTTTATGTTACAAATAAATAAAGCTATGTTTTATAAAATAAATTATTAAATAAGAATTTGTGAAAAAATATAAGATCTTCAAGATTTTAAAAATATAAATATATATTTAATTATGATTTTCTTGATTGCTAAGTCACAAATTTACAAAATAGCAATTTAATCACAAGTCAAAGAATAATTTCACTAAACTCTAACTTCCACAAAGATTGTTCACAAATTGTATTGTTAAGACAACATTACTAGAATCATGCATATAATATGAGTCTATGTATATATTAAAAGGATTTTTTTTAAATACATAAATATCTATGTATTTGACATAGAATTTTGGATAAAATAAAATTGAGAAAAATTACCAATTGAGGCTAAAATTTTCGTGTTGAAGATGTATCGATCCGTTTTCAAAGACAAATGACTTCAAATGCTCAAAATAACCCTAGAAATAGATAGATCTTTTCACGTAGGTAAAAAACAACTTATAATATGCGAAATTCCAAGTAAAAATGAGCAAGTTATGACCATTTTAAGTTGAGATTTCATATAATCCAAATTTTGACAAAAATCATAAAACAGAATTAGAAAATTTTAGTAGAACTTCCATGAATTCTCATCCCAGGTATTATTTTTGTCTAGGCGATGAAGAATAGGATTTCCTTTTCTAAGGACTACTACGGCTAAGAAGTTACAATATGGATGAGTGAGTTTTCCTTTACGTTTTATGTATTTGCGCATGTACTTATAGAATAGAGCACTAGATATTAAGGAAAGATAAAACTTGATATGCATGCGGGTTATTATTGGTATTATGTATGTGATTTCGTTATGTGTGATCAATAAATAGTAAACATATCAGAGCTCAATTGGTTGATTAATATAAATTGCCACTACGTATATAGTTGTGTGTGCAAATATTGATTGATCACCTTATATGGACTAATGTCGAATTGAAAATTTCTTATAACTAAATTGCTCATGCATATCACTTAGAATATCATCTTCGCATTTTGCTACTACTTCGTGGGACTGGAAAGGTAAGTTTCCTAGTTACATCTTGAGAAATTATGATGTTCGGGGAATACGATCTCATAGTATAGTTGAGCTAAATCGATCGCTTTGGGTAAGAAAAGCTTGAGAACTAGTAGTACGGTTGATTGGAATCCCATGACGTACGCAGATTTCAAGGAAGTTGATGATGACCTATTCAAAGCATTCCCTAACCCATAATGAAGGGGTAAATCCATTCTACATATGAAACTGGATAGTCGTATGTATTGTTTGATCATATGGTTATTGCATTTCATATGCTTACTTAATGGACTAGTTTGATTACTTTGTTATGAGTACTTTTGCGTAAGAAATATTTCACTAAGCTAGTTATGCTTACCTCTTAATAGATTTAAGATGTTATAGGACTATTGTTTTTATACTTGAGAGCACCATAACTATCTAGGTAGAACTTATGCTTTTGGGGAGCTTTTAGAGAATTCTATTTTGAAGACTTTAGATTAGACTTCATTTAGAAATCTTTTAGTTTTAGTTATTTGACTGAGTAATACTATGTTATTTTAGATATTTACTAGGGGACTGTCCCGTAGAAGATGTAAGTCCTTTTCTTTTGATGAATCAGTATAGCTTTGCCTTGAATGTTCTGTTGCCACTATCTCAAAATGCATAACTCCACCGTTCTCTTTATTGTGAACGTATGCCTTTTACCAATACGAAAGCTTTCAAGTAACTAAGGCGGTCATTCTCAAGTTTTAATATTATGTACAATGGACTATAACGTTTAGAGTACCTATTGGGGCATGGCAACTGATGTTATCGTTAGTTTCATTACACAAGTCTAGAACCACACCAGGCAGTGATGACACACTCCTCCACTTTCAGCTAGTAAACTACTCTGATACCATCTATAACACCACGGAACTCTGCCCACTAAGGTATTATTCGCTTTGGTCACATGCCGCACGGTTTTATCCTTTTGGTACCAATACTTCCCAGGGTGGTCACCCATCATAGGATTACTCTGCATAAAGCATGCTCAACTTTGGAGTTTCGACAAACTCTAAGCCAATACACCAAAAAACGCATTGGTGATTAAAATTCCACCATCTATATTTGAGGAGTATCACAGAAACCATATTGAAACACGTCACAATGGGTATTGACTTCATGTAAAATATGGCAGACTGTTGAAACATTAAATATCTGTTACAACCCAAACATGTATAAGGATCATAAAAAAGCACACATGGATAAATGACTAAATTATACAGAGTAGTTGAGCTAAAAAATGTATGGTAGCTAAATAAGTTATATTAGTAATTAGATCAACTACTTGTAACTAGGTTACAACAAATTGTAACAAGATCTATAAGTATTTATAGAAATAAAGAAGCGGGGAGGAGAACATAATTACATCACTCTGAGAAGATTGGGAGTAGAGCGAGGCTAACTTGAAATAGCTAAGCACCTGCAAAAGAACCATCACGATAATTAGTTTCACCATATTCAAACACGAGAGAAATAAGGAAAAGTAAAACTAGGGTTAGAGAGTACTCATTTGTGTGGGCAGAAGAGTTGAGACAAAGTGAGGGACGACGAGGGTAAATTAGAAAAAGTAAGTGTTTCGTGGGTTAAGTTAAGATAACGTAACTAAGCTATAACACTAGTACTCTCATCCTTGAACTCCCATTGTAGCAACCGTGATGATGGAAAAAAGATCTCACAATCAACAAATTGATATGGAAATATTAGCCAAATCTTCAATGGATATTCTAGATAGTTTGTCCCAATTAAATGCAAGAATGGACAAAATGAATCAAAATCATGAAAATGTTAGTTTACAAAATCATAATATGCTTGATTCATCATTTTCATGGGACTCAAATACACAACCAAGATTTACATTTCCACAATGTGAATTAGAAAGCATAAATCTAATTGTAAGTGATTTGATTTTTTTTTACAATTTATCAATTTAAGATTGGATTATTTGAGATTGAATTTACCTTTCTATTGAACATTTTAAGATATTTCTTTATCATCACTTTCTCCTGCAATCATACGCATAATCAAAGAAGAAATCCCACAATTTTTTGGTAGTGATTCGATTACATGAGTTCTTTAAGTAGAGTATTTCTTGGATTTTTACCATATAGAATAATACTATGCAAAATTAATAAGCTTTGCTATGCAAAATTCAACTGCTATGTGGTATAAGTGGATGGATGACTTGAACAACTTTAAATCATGGGATCATTTTATCAAGATACTAATGATATGTTTAGGCCTTTTTAATATGATTGGCAAGAAGATAGCTTTTATTTTCTTGAATATCAAGAAAACAAGAGTGATTATGATGAGAAGAGGGTACTGATACATGTGTTATTGCTAAGCATACGATGCATGAGATTTTAGAACCACACACGTGTTTTTGAAGAATCTAAAGATGTACAAGACACATCTAGGAATGATCCTACAATGAATGTTGAGAGTCTAGGATATATGCTTTTCAAACATTATTTTGGATGCACGTGGACAAGATGACCAGTGAACACAAAGATATTCTAAGTTTGGAGGACAATGTTGAGTGCAACAGAGAGATATAAAGCAACACATAGATGTTATAGAAGAGATATAAAGATAACATCTTCAAGCAATTCCACATCTGCTTCTAATTTCTGATTTGGTTGAGATAGATTCTTCTCATCAAATGTTGATTGCTACCATCAATTTTCACAAATTGGGTAGCCCTTAATTTTTCAAAACAATCCCACCATCATCATCAGCTTGATATATGGACTTTTGGAAGATTATTTTCATGCAAATTCAATGTTGGGATGACACATGGACATATAGTCCACCAATTTTACAACGCATAGCTTTTGTTCTAAACAAACCCTACTACCAACATATCTTATGATATACAATTGGGTTTTCTCAAGAATTCCATAAAAACAGTTTTTTCACAACCGAAAATAACACTAATATTTGGATATCTAAGATCATATGTTGAAGACCCAAGTTAAGAAGAAGAAGCCAGTGTATAAGCACAGGATTAAATGTCATTTTAACTTTAGATGTCTGATGTTTGTAAAATTACAACATTACAAACTAATATTAGTTCATTAAGGTTAATTTTTCACAATGGCTAAACTTTTTTTTTTTTTTGGACTGGAAATACTACTCAAAGAAATGTGACATGCTGCTTTTACATTAGAGTTGCTAAAGAAGATTCAAATACACTGCAATTTTCATGTCTTAGTCCTTCTACAACCTACTAGATAGTGACTATTAATGATACTTGAAGGCTATAAAGCTAGAGCTATGGGTGTCTCAAATTTTGTTCCCATATAACATGTTCCGAGAGTTTATTTTAACCTTGACGATGAGGTTGTTTTCAAGACAGAAGGAAATTGTTGCAACTCGAACATGTATATGGATCAAAAGAAAGCCAACATGGACAAATGATTATTATATATAGAGTAGTTGAGCTAAAAATTGTATAGTAGTTAAATAAGTTATATAAGCAGTGAGATCAACTACTTGTGACTAGTTTACAACGGATTGTGACAAGATCTATGAGATCTATAAGTATTGAAAGAAATAAAGAAATAGAGAGGAGAACATAATCACATCCCTTGAGAAGATTGAGAGTGGAGTGTGGCTGGCTTGAAATAGCTCAGCACCCACAAAAGAATCATGACGGTAGTAAGTTTCACCATACTCAAATATGAGAGAATAAGATTAGTAAAACTAGGGTTTAGAGTACTCATATGTGTAGGTAGAAGAAATCAAGCAAAAGTAAGGGGTGATTAAGGTAAATTAGAAAAAGTAAGTGTATTATGGGTTGGGCTAACATAAAAAGCAAATCATTCTTGGTACTCGAAATTACTTTCATTTATTATTTGAAAACTTAATCTAATTATTGATAAGATGTTTCCCTTAGGAAAATATGAAAAAAAAAAGACAAAACTGAATGATATAATAAAACTTGGAAATATATGTCATAATGGTTCATTCAATAAAAAACAATTATATAATTTCTTATGTTTTTATTATTGTCGTGTGTGTGAAATTTATGTCATGTATGATTTGTTAGTCACCAAAGTGGTCAAATCAATAAATTTCATTATATATTAGAACTTAAATTTTACTCATGAATTTTATTTGCAAATGACATAATAGATAATATTTGGATAAAAAAAATTGTTATCATGAGACATTATAAATCATCCAAAGATAAGCTTTGTTCTTATAAATTAAAATGCAAGTGCGTATGATGAGTATGTTTTGTTTGATTTATTTGTATATCCATAGCAAATATTTCAAATTGTATGTATACTTGTTAATTATGATTATTGAACTTCTTAGACCGGTATTCATTTAGGTCTTTTAGATTTTGGCTTATCATTTCAAATTGAGAAACCTACTAATATTAATGATAAAAGTAGTAATGAGAAAAGCTATATCTATAAATTTTAAAAGAGATAGATCAAATTGAGATTAGTTTATGATAATGACACGGGTAAACAACATTAAAGCTACTCTTCCTCCAACCTATAATATTAAAAAATTCATTAAATTTGTGCAAAAGAGTTCTCATAATGCTAAAAAGTCTCTTGCTAGTATATTAACAAACTACTCCGAGTAACATTAAGTTTGATGGGTCTAGTATTACGTATAAGCATGTCCTTACAATGACGAATAAAGCGGTAAGATTAAAGACTTTGGAAATGACCGTAGATGTGTTCTTTTTGGTACAATTCATAGAATTCTTTCCAAATTGAATAGTATGGACCTTTTCAAATAAATTATAACAATATAAAGGATAAGTGAAATATTAATGAATTGACCAGTATGTTGATTCAAAAGGAAATAAGATGAAAGAACAAAAACCTCATTTTGTGATTTTACAAGTCATCAAGAAGTTGTATTGAGTTAAAAGAAAAATGCTAGAAAAGGCAAGAAGAAAGGTTTACACAACTTGAGTGAATCATCCAAAGATGCATAAATCCATAAAAGGGAAGTTAAGTATCATTTCTATAAAAAAGTTGGAAACTTGAAGAAAGATTGCTTAAAACATAAGACTTGGTATGACAAGAAAAGAAAGCCTCATGTTTTTGCTTGTTTTGAATCAAACCTTAGATAAGTTTCCTATTTCACTTGGTGGATTGATTTTGACTGAACAACCTATATCTTGATATAATGTAGGGATTCCCCATGAACCAAACTATAAAGCTAAATAAGGATTTTGTGTCTATGAGGAATGGAAACAAAGCTTTAGTTGAAGGGATTGGACTCACTACTTGATGTTGGAGACTGAGCATCACTTAGGTTTTTTCCAAACCCTCTATGTTCCCACATTTTCTCGTAATTTAGTTTCTTTGTCAAAACTTGCTATAGTGGACTTTTCTTTCAAGTTTGGACTTTGATTTTATAGTTTGTATAAGGCAATAAACTATATGGTTTAGGAATTTTATGTGATGGTTTTTACAAGTTTAAACTTGATGTTATTTTTGTTGAGACTCTAGTAGACTTACATTGTAATATTGAAACTAAATGCAGTTTGATTTTGATAACTCTACTTACTTATTGCATAAATGTTCAAGTCGCAAATGTAAAGAAAGATTATAAGGATTAGTAAAGAATGAAATTCTTCTTAATTTTAATTTTAATTTTACTGACCTTGGAATGTGTGTTACTTGTATTAGAGGAAAATAAACCATACATACTAATAAAAGAGCCACAAAAAGCACGCAACTTCTTAATTATGCACACGGATATCTACGGACCTTTTGATGCTCCATTTTTTGGAGAGAAGTATTTATCACCATTATTGATGACTTTTCATGTCATACTTTTGTCTATATTTTGTAAAAAAATATCAACTTATGGATGTGCTTGAGGTACATCAATGAGGTTGAGAGATAAATTGCTAAATTTGATAGGGTAGTGGTTATATGGAAAGTATGATGAATTGGGGTAGTTTTCTAGTCCATTTGCCAAACTTCTCAAAAATAATGACAAATGTGCTCAAAACATTGTGCTGGACACTAGGGGCGAGTGATTACAAGATAGGTAAGGTATGAAGCATTATCCGTACCCTACTTTATAAGGTATAGGGTTTGAATTTCATAACGAGAACTACCCTATTACTCCTTATACCCACCTCGTAGCCTGTACCATATAAAATATATAAGGTATAGGGTACTTTGTGGAACCTATAATATTTTTTTTTACAAAATCTCTCTCTATATATTTTTTCATTTTTAAAATATAAAGTTTATAGTTTTTGATATGTTTCATATAATATGCAACACTATCTTATTTTTATTGATACCCTTATCCTACATTATGGCCCTTAATATTTACCAAGATCCTACGTAATCAATCTTTACCTATAGCTATGTGAGTTTATGCATTGAAAACCGAGATATATTTGTGAAATAGAATTCCTAGTAAGGCAAATCCAAAGACCCTCTTTTGAATTGTGTACTGGAAGGAAACCTAATTTAAGACACCTACATGTGTAGAGCTGTCTTGCAAAAATGAGGATTTATAGTGCACATGAAAAGAAATTGGACTTTGGAATGATTATTAGATTCTTTATAGAATATCTTGAAAAGTTAAAACATTTTAGGTTTTACTATCTTAAACATAGTATAAGAATTATTATAACTAAAAATGCCAATTTTATTGAAAATTTTGAAATTAGCAAGAGTAAAGAACAACATCATGTGTGCATTAAAGAAGCTAGGGTAAGAGTTCCTATACCTTTACATCCCAAACCTATTGATCTTGATGTTGTAAAACTTCACCAAAGTGAAGTACAACAAGTAATAGACAAACACATCGTGAGGTTATAAATAATATCCTTTATAATAAAAAAAAACATAAGAAATATTATTAAGAAAATTTCAAAGAGAGATAAATTCTTGCTATTTCTAATGACTCTGTGGTGTATTTACAAGAGTTAGAAGTTGATACATGAATTAACAATGATCTAGTTTCATTCTCACAAGCCATGGAGTGTAATGATTTTATTAAGTAGATAAATGCTATGAAAGATGAGTTCAAATCTATGGATCAAAACAAAGTATAGGAACTCATTGAATTGCCAAAAGGATGTAAAAGAGTAGATTGTAAATGGGTCTTTAAGAAAAAAAAAAAAGACTCAAATGGCAATGTCAAACAATATAAAGCTATACTTGTCGTCAAAGACTTTCTCACTAGGTTTTTAAAAAGACTCACTTCAAATCATTTTGGCTTTTGTTGCACAGTATGTTATAGAGTTACACCAAATGGATAATAATGCCTTTCTTAATGGAGATTTAAAGGAAGAAATATATGCAAACTAGCTTGAGGGCTTCTTCATTAAAGGAAAGAAGCATATAGTGTGTAAACTTAAGAAGTCAATATATAGACTTAAACAAGCTTCCTACCATTGGCATCTTAAATTCAATGATACCATAACTTCTTTTGTTTCAAAAAAAAAAAAAAAAAAAAAACATTGCTGATTAGTGTATATACAAGAAGGTCAATGGGAGCAAACTCGTTTTCTTAGTCGTATATGTTGATGGTATTAAGATTGCTACTAACGATTGAAACCAAGAATTTTCTTTCTAAGAGCTTTGAGATGAAGAATATGAGAGAGATAACATATGTGATATGAATTGAAATATTTTGTAATAGATTACAATGATTGTTACGCTTATCCTAGAAGGCTTATAACAATATAGTTCGAATTCAAAAGGGAGATAAATTGGCAATATGCAATGTACGCAAAATGATTTGGAATGATAATAAATGACAAGAATTCCTTATGCATCTATTGTTTGGAGTTCGATGTATCTTCAAACTTGTGCCAAACTCAACATCAATTTTTGTGCTAGGATGTTAGGGAAGGTCTCAAAGTAATCTAGGATTGAATCATTTAAAGGTTACTAAGAAAGTTTCAAGATACTTGTGAGAAACAAAAGACCACAAGCTGACTTTACAAGGTTCGATTAGTCAGAGACAATTAATTATTCAAATTCAGATTATATTAGATGTGTTGATATAAAAAAAAAAAAAAAAACTACATCTGGCTACATAATCCTATTAGTTGGAGGGGCAAATTCATAAGAAAAGTACGAAACAATTTGTCATTACTAAATTAGAGTAAGTTTCACTAGCAATATATAAACTTTTTGAATATAATGGAATTATACCAAAACTAAATTTTTACCCATAAAAATACCAAACTTTTTAAATCTTACACCTACAATACTTTTAGCTGGAATTTGACCAAAAGTTTAGCAACATATTGATGTGAAAGGGAATCTCTATTAAAAAATATTTTCTCTCTTAATTGGCATTTTTTTTTACTTTACTTTCTCTCTCTTTCTTCCTGCTCTCTCTCTACTCTACTTTCACTATCAATAATGAAACAAACATACCTACCAGAAGAGAGCTCACCTTCTTTACAAGACCATCAAAACATGTAAATCACGTGCACACTTTCTTCTCCTTTGTCAATGCAGAAGGTGAACAAGCAGTTTGAAGAAACTATAACAATAATAACTCCATTGACTTTTAAGAATGAAAGTAACAACAACACTAGTGGACCAATCTAAAAGCACCACCACTTTACCATCATTTGAGCCTAGAAACACACGCACACCAACCACAACGACATCCACCAACACACAACCTAAATCTACCATCACCAATCACCATTCCAACTCCACCCAACTCGAAACCTACATCTCAAAACCTTCCTCTAATGCCATCAAAATAGAAACCTATGACAAACACAAACGCAAAGACCACTGCATGTTGTCGCTTTACCAAAACCCTTCACTATTGCAAAACTTAAACCTAAACTAAGCTCTAATAATCTCGCTAACCTTCAACAACCCTCCAACCAAAACTAAACATATAAGATAACCCTAAGTCATCACTATCTTAATAACTTATAACTACCATGGTCAAAACCCAAAAACAAAATGAATAATAAAAAAGAAAAAAAATATGGTTTCACTTTGTTACAAATTTAATGATTTTATTGTAATCTTGTTCTTCTTTTTTATTTAATCAATTAGTTGGTGTTGAAAACTGTACCTTTGTATTATTATTTGTATTTAAGGAATCTCATTTTTGTATGTACTAATAAGTATGAGTGGATGCGTTAAATTTTTGTATTGATTTTAGGCAGATTTGTACCTAAACTAGTTTAAAGGCAGATTTCTATGTAAACCAGTACAAACCAGTTTATCTCCATTACCAATTAGTATTGAAAATTAAGGTACTACTTCAATAGGGATTTTCAGTTTATGAGCTACACTCTCTTGAATAAAATTGTGAGTACTACCATAATCAATGAGAACATGTAGTGCGACTCCCTTCACTTGTCCCTAAATTCATAAAGTTTTTGGGATAATTGCTCTTGATAGAGCATGATAACTGATCTTAGCCTCCTTCACTTGATTACCTTCATCATAAGAATCATCTAAAATGCCCACATGTTCAGAACAATTAAGAAAATGATCATCATCCCTAGGATGAATCATGAGTAAAAATTTGGATTTACAAACATGACGTTTGTGATATTTATCATCATAATTATAACATAATCCCTTTTCACACCTCATAGTTAATTCACCAAGAGTTATCTTTTTGACAGGCAAAGGCTTCTTAGAAGATTTGTTACTAGATAATCCAGATGGTTGAGTAACCATAATAGGACTAAGTGAATGCAACTTAGAACTACTACTAGTGAATATACCCATTGATTTACTAGATGACGCAAAAGAAACACTTTT
The DNA here is from genome assembly GCA_024138025.1 of Combretum micranthum. NCBI lineage: Eukaryota > Viridiplantae > Streptophyta > Magnoliopsida > Myrtales > Combretaceae > Combretum > Combretum micranthum. Next base: position 892,305 of record JAMXBD010000057.1, read on the forward strand.
AGTATGCATGGTGATTGAAAATCAAGTCATTTCTAGTCATCCATTGGAACCAATCTAAAGCAACACCTTCTATGGCAAAAGAAGCCAAACGTGCTCTATCGGTAACTGGCACTTGATGAAACTCAAAAAACTAAGCAGCCTTAAAAATCCAACTTTTTGGAAATTTGCTAGAAAATCGCGACAATTCCAATTTAATGCCTTTCATGTAAGACAATGAATCCATATTTTGTTCTTGAGAATATGATGAAGGCAAATAAGGACCATGTACATCATTTCTACCGTAATTCTCACATTGATCTTTTTCCATTTGTTTTTGTACGTATTGTACCACACTATTAATTCTATCATCCATTACTATTAATCTTGACTGCCTTATGTTGATCTTTTCACCTAAGTCCTCAATTTGTTTAGTATGTAATGATACTTCCTCATCCAACCTAAGAACTCCTCGAGTTGCATTGCTATTGAAATAAAAATCAAGACTCAATAGGAGCACCAAATTGTTAGGCTTACTATGATAAGTCAAAGATATAGCCCAAATTCTTGCAACACAACAGAAAAAAAAAAAAAAAAACCTGGCCTAAACTTTTATTAAAGTCCAACACTATTTCTAAATTTAAAAATGCTCGAATACAATGTTATCAAAGACAACCATAGAATTGAAAAATCGTACTACAATAACCCTATCTATTTTTCACATGACCGTTTCGACTCTTTCAAAAAAGAAACCTAGATCTGAAATGACGAGTGTGCTCTCCATAAAGAAAAACTTACTTGCATGCTGATGCACAAGTAATCAATCTTCAAATCCCATAAGGTAATGTAATCTCTCTTAAATGCTTTGAATCTTCAACACAATACTCTGCAACAGTAGAGAATCTATACGGGTTTGAACAAGAAATATTTGTGTTTTAGTGTTTGTAACCTGAGAACTAAAGCTTTGTCCTTTTTTTTTTTTTTTTTTTTTTTTTTTTTGCTTTGTGTTTTGTAAGGTAACTTTGAAAGGACTTACTAGCTTTGAGTTACCAGCAGCTTCAAAAACTCAAGAATGAGTTCAAGTAAAAAATGATCCAGGGTGACTCCATCCATGCTTCCTCCATCTATTTATCTGATTTTTTTCCGTAATTGTTCTTGTTTGTTTAGTTGTTAAATCTGTTTATGAGTTGTAGCTAAATCTGAATTCCTACTAAACATACTGTTCCAGATGTCTCGATTTGTACTTTTATCCTTTTACGCTTATCAGTGGCCCTTTGAGTTGATTTTCACTTAAATCAAGTTCCAATATAGGACAACCTAGTGAAAAATGTATGAGGAATTATTCCCTCAAGGTTATTCTTGGGAAGATTTATGATTTCACTATTAATGATGTTGTTAATCAAACGTGGTGGAATAGTTCCGATGAACCTATTGTTGGACAAATCCACGATGTATTGAATGCTTCCAGAAATGGACAGTGGGATCTCTCCATGAAAGTAATTTGATTCCGAATCAATGGCTCCCAGTAACTGCAGAGATTCCAGCCAAGGAGTGAGGGTATCATTTATCATGTTGGTACTGACATTTAGATATTCTGATTGGGTACAATTAGCCAATGATTGCGGAAATGACCCTGTTAATTGGTTATCACTTAAATCTAAATGCATAACATTGGTCAAATTCCCCAAACATTGTGGAATCGTGGCACTGAATTTGTTGTGCGACAAAACTAAAAGCTTTAGGGAACTCAAGTGACAAATCGAAGATGGGATTGCATGTTTAGATGCAAAGGATGATAGTGCCAATGTAACGAGTCGTGTGAGGTTTCCAATGGATGATGGCATTGTGTTTGATATATGACATGAGGTGAGATGCAAGGCTTCTTGGTTCTTCAGATTGCTAATAGAATTGGGTAACTTACCTAAGAAGTTTGTAGAAGTGAGATATAAGCATTAAAGTGGACAACTCCAGTTAAAGGTTGGAAGAGAGACCGTGAGATCCACATTCTCTTCCAGATCAAGATGAAGAAGACTCGGTGAGTGAAAAATGGATTCTGGGAACATGCCTTTCAAATCACATCCTGCAAGATAGAGTAGTCTTAAACTAGAGGAAATGTTCATCAAGGCATTCGATGAATCTCCAGATATCTTCACTCCATCAAGTGTGAGCTTTTATAGCTGTGTTAAATTTGGAACCAGCAACTCCAAGGAATGGCTTTCCATAGTTAATTCTTGATTAGAAGGAACCAAAGAGAGTGAAACAAGTTTAGAAAAGTGAGATAATTCTAAAGGGACGATACCATGAAAATTATTGAAGGAAAGGTTAAGACTGCAGATTGTGGAGTGGGAAAAGGAGGCTGATGTTGTTAATGGCATCTGTTAGCCCGAAATTAAAGATATCAATGCTAATGACATCACCGGTCTTGTTGTCACAAGATATTCAACTCCAATGACAGCAATCGATATGTTCATTCCATGAGGTTAAGTTCTTATCATAAGAATGCATAAAACGGATCAAAGCATCCCGCTGCTCGCGAAGGCACACGTGTGTGTTACCTTTAGGATAAGTAGCAGAATAGCATGGATGTGCTTGAGCGAGAAGAAGCAGCGTATAAGGGAAGACGTTGATGACACCATATGATCCCATCATTGGTCATACACGGTAAGCCAGTGAATGGAAAAAGCATGGATGAGTAAGAGCTTGAAGCAATTATGAAATTGGTATTTATAGGAGAATGGAGGTGGAAGCAAACTGCACCATAATTGAGAGTAGATTCTTCTTTGACTGTCCCTTGGGTTGTTGGAAGTTTTACTGTAAATGATTGACAAGGATGTTCAGTATAGGAAAATTAATTACAAGAATGAAAGTCAAATTATGAAATTATTAAGGATTGAAGAACAACTTCATTTAAAAAGGTAAATAAAAGTACTTGGAAAAGTAGCAGATAACATAGAGATTACAAAAAAGTAGAAGGAAATCGTAATCTATAAGAACTGTGCTTCTTTCAGATTTTTCTTCATGATACCAATCTGTTTGAGGCAACTCGAATAAAACATGTTTTTAATGAAATAGCAAAAAGTGCTTTATCATTTAATCAATATAGGAGATGAAGGCAACCACGGTACATGTGCCACCACTAGATGATGAAGACAATTCATAGTTGTCAAAATCGTGAGTCAAATATAAGATTTTATAATTATTTTTTTCGGTTAATTTTATGAGTTTATGATTAAACTTTTTTCTTCTAAATTAAAATAGATATAAAATTATTTAGGTGCACAATTTAGTTAAAAATATGAATTTAGATATAAGATTATACACATTTACAATTTTACCGATTTTAAATAATTTTGTACGATTCTATCAATCTTATGTATTCTAGCTGGTGTTTATAATAAATATAATAACTCATACCATATCTACAAGCTTAAACTTTTAAATTAGATGATTGCGTTACTAATCTTAATACGACAGTATAGTAGGATGTCATAAGTTAAATGAAGTGTTATATAATAAATATAATAATATACACCATATCTACTAACTTAAGCTATTGTAATTTTCACCACCATAATGTCTCGATATATTTATGCATACACACACATAAGGATGAAAAGTGGCACTAGCGGAGTCTTCCACTAGGACTCCTGGTTATCATCGTTTTTCACATATAATTAACCAACCAATAACAAACACCAAATTCTGGGAACTTCATGATATTCGATCAAATAATAACGTAAGCACATGTGACATGCGTCCATTACAGTTTCGTTTCAATGTAGGAATCACAGGTAGGCTATTCATTTTATATGAATAGCTATTCAATCTCTCTTTATTCCACTAGAGATGTAATTGGATAGGTTATTATAAGATTTTCAACCAGCACGATCCGTTAAAAACCTTATATGATTGAACTTTATAAGGTTTTAAAATCGGGCTTGGATGCATAGTAAAAACCCTATAGGTTATATGATTGGATTTGGATCATATAACAAACCGATGGATACCCGACAAATCGGGATTATAATTTAAAAAAATAAAAATATTACTAAAGGGATAAGGAGATGAAAGAAGATATGAAAGATGTAATATACAAATAAATATTTTATATTAAAGGGTGAAGATGTCATTTGATATAAAATAAAAGGGTTTTATGACCAATCCTAATGTCTAAATTAATTACTTTTGTCAGTTATCAAATACGAGAAAGAAGATAAATAGACGGAGGGGAAATCAAATGGGTGCAAGGCTAAGCCGGCTAAACGCCATTGGCCTAACTTTTTACACCACTGGTGTAGGATTAACAACTGCCGACATATGTTACAGAAAATGAAAAGTCTCCATAAAATCTTTTTATAATCCTTTTTTTTTTTCTCTTTCTCCAAAACATCTCCAAAATCCTCTCTGTTCTTCTTCCTAGTATCCAATGATATGTAGAAGATCCGATCAAGGTAATCGCATATCTGCCTTTTCTTTAGGAGTTCAAAGATTTATCTTTTCCTTAGGTTTTCTATTGGTTTTGAAGGAGCAATTGACGAAAAACTCTGTTTTGATTTGGAGATCTGGATTGTGGTAATCAAGGAGGATTAAAGATCACATTATTAGGTAAGTTTTGTATATCCTTAATCTTGTCATAATAAATTGATGATTTTTTATGGCTTTGCCATTAACAATATGAAATGGAATTTTTCGGTTTGTAGGAGTTGTTGGAGAAATCTATTCTATTGGAGATTTAGTGTTTAAGGAAGATTAAGGATCGAATTTAGGTAAGTTTGATATATTTATAGTCCTTAAGATATTATGATTATGATTTGTGCTGATTTCTGAATTTCTATCATTGAATGAAATTCTAGGATTTAGGAAGATCTTAAGGAGATTTGTTATTTTGGAGGAGTTTTATATTTTGATTAAAGGAGAAAGGTGTGAATTTCTGCTTTTGCTGATATTAGGGTTTAGATGGAGTTTGAATGAGGATTATGTAATGAAAATATTATTTTGAAATCTATATATTCATATTGTTAGGCTGTGGTAAAATAGGGTTTGATTCTAAAGGAGATTTTGGTGGTTTAGCATCCTATTCCCTGGAATTTGATCCAGATACGACCTTACCATGTATGTTTGTTTGTGCTTGTAGGATTTGTTGCAAAATTTGACTTAACACATATTTGATTTTAATTGAAACGTGTGTTGGTTGTGCTTGGCTGCGGTTAGTAAAGACCACGATAGTAGTGTGATACTAATGGTGGCAACTTGATGATCCTTGTGTGACGGTGTCCCAAGTGGAGTTGCACCTGGAGATGATTCCGATAGATTAGGAGTCATTACCAGCTTAATTGTGGAACGCATCTATATATGTATATATTATGATAATATGGTTTTCATCGGGTCATGAGTTACTTCGGGTTTAGAATTAGTGATCAATAGTCTTAAACTGTGTTGGTTGCAGGCTAATGAAAAGATAATTAAATTGTGCTTGTTGCATTAGAAAATAAGTTGTATGTGATATTGTGATATGCGTTTTCATGTGCATGTGCTTTCGGTTTAGTGTACTGGGCGTTTTTCACTCAATTCTTATTTTTCCCACAAATATAGGTGAAGATTCTATGGTTTATGATTTGACGGGCTATGACATATTTGTCGATAATGGGGAGAGCGATAGCAGTTATGACCACCTTGCTGATAATTGAAGTTTGTTATTAGTAATTTGAGAAGAAGAAACATATGATAATTTAGTTATTTTCTTTTGAAGACTGTTATATGTAAGGATTTTATTATTTTTAGATTTGATGTTTAGATGATTTATGAGTTAAGGACATTTATTTTAATATGAAAAAGTTTGAAAGTTTCCCTATATGCGAGTTATTAGTGATATTCGGAAATTCATATTTGTAGTTTTAGAAATCTATAGCCTTAACGTGTCTGATCTTCTAAGGATATATAGCGGGCTGATAATACATTTAGGTTAGGGCGTTACAAAAGAGCTACCATCTTTCTACTTCATAAGGATGCTTTTTCTTTTATGTCTATTAGACTAGTTACTAATTTTAGAACTTTTTATTAAGTTTTATTCGAGTCATATTTGTTGTGAAAATTTAATATTATTTGTTGTCTATTATATTTTAGTCCTACCATGAGATTTAATTTAACATAAAATATTACACGGTGACAAAAGTAATATATTTATGCATTAAATGTTATATAATGAATGGTATACAACAATTTATATTAATTCTACATTCATCTTTTCATTTTTGAATGTATAGGAAACTTATATCAGAAGCATCGACATTTCTTAAATTTATTATTAAAATTTGAAAATAGGTTAAAATAAATTATATGGTTATAGGATTGGTTCCGAGTTCTAAATCAAACCCTATAAGGTGGGATTGGGTATAGTATCAAAACCCTATATGGTTATGGAGTCGGGTATGGTAGACCCTATTCGATAGTAGGTCGGGTTTGGGTTCATATGATCAGTTTGACCCGACCCGGTTATATCCTTATATTTTACGTAAAGTTGCTATTATGGTGTTTACGTGAGGGGAATGACGATTCATAATAAATTACTATTACGTAAAATAATGAATAACAATTCATGTCCCTATACCTATCAATTGGTATTCAATCGTTTATTTTTCAACTTTATCATAAATACCCCTATCTTGAAAATATCATATATACAATTATCCTCTCTTTGTAATAAAGACAAATGGCATTATAGATATTTTACATTTTATTATAATAATTACTTATTTTACTCTTTTACATCAAGTAAATATTGTAATAAACATTATAATTCTATTATATTCCTTATGATCTGAAATTCCATTTTTTTTCCTTATTTCATACGGCAAAGTGAATGGGTCAATTAAGGCTGTAAATGAGTCGAAATAGCTTGTGAGTTGCACAAGTTCAACTCGATGAAAGCTCGAATTCGACTCGCTTACAACTAAGTTGAACTAGAGTTCGAGCTATTCTAGTAGCTACCGAGTTCAAGTCCAAGTTTTAAAATACTTAGCTCGGTGAGCTCAGTGAGCTCGCAAGCTTAATTGAGCATTAGATTGAGTCGAGTCAAGTTCGAGTTTATCGAGTATTAAATACTATTTATAGTTAAATCAATATTTAAAAGAATAGTTGAGTTTAATCGAATCGAATTTGTGTTTACTAAGTACTAAATTGGGTTGAGTTCAAGTTTAAAAATCAAAACTCGATGAAGCTCGAGTTTCGAGTTTTTTATTTGAGTCAAGTTCGAGCGTGGTATTGTATCAACTCGACTCGACTCCACTTGTTTACAGCCTTAGGGCCAATAATGCAAGAGTAATTGGAGAAGACATTTTTAAGATTGCTAGACACTATTATATTTTACATAATGCATTTTCCAGTAATGGTGTTTGTAGAGAGAAATAATTTATGAAATTCGACTAGACAATAGAAAGTGCTTAGTTGTTTAATCATTATATGTATGTGCATGGACACAATTAAATGGCTGTAGTCCAAGTCTTCCACTGTGATTTTTTTTCTTTTATTGTTTTTAGTGGAGAGACATTATGCAAGATGAATATGTTACCATTAAAGAGATTTTATCAGATTGCTTCTTTCTCATATATATTATGCACTCCTGCTGATGATGTTTGCAGAGAGATAATAGTGCAGGACTTGTATGCGCAAAGGACTAATTTTAATTGTTGTTCCTTTTTCTTTAAGGAAAAAAAAAATAGACGAAGATGAAGAAGAAATGAGACCGAAAATAGAGCAAAACCTATAGGTAGAGGGATAAATTGCCCATTACTAATATGTTATATTAATTGATTAATGCCCCATAAATTAGTAAATAAAGCTACACATATTTTAGTTTTGAGAGCTTTTACAGTCCTCTAAATCATCTAACCATTAGAATAAATATAATAATTAAAATATTAAATATTTTAATGATTCGATCATATTTGGATATGATGAAAACCATTAGATCGTAACGGAACCAATGCCATCAAAACTAATACGGAACCATAGAGTTTCCCGTCAGTTTCTATGAGTAGGAATGATGGTTTCTAAAACTACCCAAGTTGCTATTTTTTATAATTTTGTGGGAGGGGAGGGAATCTAATCCATATCAATCCCGTAGAAGGCCGTTGTGTTCATGTCACTTGATTACAAGATTTAAGTATACACATGTTATATTAGTAATTATAAAGGACCTTATTGATTTGGTCTTATTCTTTGCTTGGCTCACTTTTTTTTTTTTAATTTATACATAAAAGCAAATTAAAATCATAGAAGATAAAAAAATGGATTTGTACAATAATAGCCACCATCGTCACATTACCTTTAATTTAGTAGAATGAATGAAATAAAATTATAAGAGAATAGCAATGATTATCTTATTTTATGAATAGGGATTTTTTTTTTCCTTTTTTTTTAAATTTTTTTAACTTTAGGTTTGCATTAGCTGAGCAATAGCAATCCTATCCTTATGGAAAGAAACAAGAATCTTATTTATTTTATGTGGAATAAGTATTTTTTATTGTAGAATTTTTTATAAATTAGATAAAAAATAATTATTTTGCAATAATAGAAACAAAATAAGAATGGTGCTTCTATTATAATAAACCAAATGCAACCAAAAGATCCTGTTTAATAGATATGTTTTAAGGAAATTCTATGATCTCATAATTAATTTTGATGGGATCGATCTTATCGCTATCTAACGGCTCATACAAGATTTAACCGTGATCGAATCACTAAAATAGTTAGTATTCTAATTATTATATTTATTTTAATGATTAAATGATTAATTGGACAATCTCGTCGAGGAGATCATAGAAAGTCTCTATGTTTTAACATTTTCCTTGGCTGAAGAAGAAAAATCCCTTCTTACCTCTTTAAATCTACTTCTAGCTCAAAACAACATTGATACTTTAGCTGTCTGAACAAATGGAGGCATGGTGGCATTTAATTTCCCGTGGTGGAAGTTCCACTTCCATTTTAACGGGCATTTGCGAAAATTTACGCTCGAGATGAGTATATAGATGCTCACAGACACAGCAACGGAGGAAAGAATATATATAGATGATAAATAATATTAAAAGCTACTAATATATGGGGATAATTTTATTTAAATTATCAATATTTTGAGTGATAAAAAAAGAATAATTAATGTTTAAAAGATATTAATATTTTGAAAGGTTAAAAAATTGAGTTAAATAAGGTGTTTATAATTGATTGTTACGAAAAATTAAAAAAAAAGTTAATTAAAAACTAATCTAAAGATTGATATCTCAAATAAACTTTATGAAATACGATGGTACTTTATTTGATTCACTTTGTAAAATGTTAATTCATTTTATTAACCATACTAAATGTTGACACCTTTTAGTATAATTTTTCATATATATATATATATATATATAATTAAAACCATCGGCACATTCATGCTGGGCTAAAGAAGGAATATAATTGGATTAAACTAGCTATGAGTCCTTTGATTTTAGTTAGAGATGCATTTAAGATCAACTAGTTAATAATTGGATAGAACTCGAACACAAAACTACTTAAATAATTTTTTTGAGTTGAGCGTAAGCTATATAATTGCTTGACTATTTACGAGTCTAATTTTAAATGTTGTTTCATATAAATTAACTTTAGCTCAATCAAATGGAGCGTAAACTACTTCAAGTTGAGTTCACCTTTAAATTTCTAGTTCCCATCCAAAAAAATCGAATCGAGTTCAAAACTTGAATATGATATTATATCATCCTAAAACCAGTCATTTAATAATATCTGTATCATGTTTATGCAAACCTCAAATTGAGCTAGCACAATTCATTGCCCACCACTTTTAGAAGAATAATGAGAGTAGTAATTCCACATTTTATCTATTCGTACTGATCTATCTTGTACCGTCTCTGATAATGGGTAATTTTTTAATTAAAGTTTCAAGTTTCTTTCGGTCAAAAAAAAATTCCACATTTTACAGTTTTACACCTAAATTTTCAATTTGTGAAATTATAAATCTAGTGAAAACTTTACTTGCTAACGTTACCATTTCTCCTTTTTCTTTGCATCCATTTCCATAGCCATCATTAATGGCCAATTATATGATGGCATGTGTAATTTTCTAATTAATGTTATAGATTCAACTATTTGATCATCACATCATCCATGTCTTAAAAAAAAAATTCCTTTAACAAAGCCTTGGAATCGTAAAACAAAACCCTAAAATATTTTTTTCAACTTAAAAATTTTATTAAATATTATTTCTAGAGAAAATTACCACAATGACGGCACCCTCCAATATGTACTAGCTCTATCTAATCCATTCTCTTCTTTAGGGTTGCAACCGAGCCAAATTACTAGTGAGTTATTCAAACTCAATTAATAAATTAGTTAAATTTGAGCTTAAAATAAACTTTATTTATTTAATTGAGTCGAGCTCAAGATTCCATTTGACTGGTGAGTTGATTCGTGAACAAGCTTACAAATAGGGCTGCAAATGAGCCAAGTCGAGCCGAGTCGAGCCAAGCTTTTAAAGGCTCAAGCTTGGTTCGTTTAAAATTTAGCGAGCTTGAGCTCAATCCGAACTTTTTAATAAGCCTGAAATTGAGGCTCGAGTTTGGCTCATTTATGAAACTAGCTCGAGCTAAGCTAAGCTTTTTATGGAACCTAATGAGCTTTTATCGAGCCTGGAATTTAATTCCGAGCTCGAAGCATTTACAAAATTCATTTTCAATTTTTTAAACCTAAAATATATTATGTAAGGTTGCTATAATATATATATACACACACACACATAATTATTAAATACAAATTAGTTCTCATTGTTTCTATTATGTAGTTTTAAATAATATATCATGCATAAAAAATTTATAAATCTGCTAATGAGCTTATTAAATAGTTTAATCGTGAGCCTATTCATGAGCTTAAACGAGATTGTTCACGAGTTGGCTCGTGAGCCTAAATCAAAGCTCGATTAGTAAACGAACCGAGTCTGAATTGAGCTGAGCTCGAGTAACTCATGAGTAGCTTAGCTCTTTTGCAGCCCTATTTACAAATAGGCTTGTTAACAGTCTCATGAACAAACTCATTAGTAGATTTGTATGTTTGCATTTATAAAATGTATTATGTTCAAATATATAATTAAAATAATAAAAACTAATTTTCATTTAATATATATGCATATAATATTTCGTGACTCTTATATATTATTTCTAAGTTTAAAAAATAGAAAATGAGCTATCTAAGCAAGTCGTGTTTAAGCTTAAATTTTATGCATAATAAAAAAGTTGGCTTAGTTGGAGCTTGATTTATAAATAAGCTAAATTTGAGCACAAAATAAAATTTGTTGAGCTAGATAAGCTAAGTCCAAACTTAGAGTTGAGGAAAGATAAAATGCTCAGTTTGAACTCGAGCTCGATAGTTTTTATCAAGCCAAGTTCAAGCATTTAAAAGTTCAACACTGCCCATTTACAGCCTACTCTTCTCTCCTTTGCACTATAGTATTTTACTTCACTTTTCTTTTCTTACTTTTAATTTGGTTCGAGAGAATGATGGTACCCTATAATATTAACTCTATTTGATAAATCTCCCTTATTATTCATGGCAATTTTTCTTGTCACCTTTTCCCTTCATTTAAGTTTGAAATTTCATTATTGAAATTTCAATGTTAGCGTATCTTTGATCGAAATTTCATTATTGAAATTTCAATGTTAGGGTATCTTCGATTTGTTTAGTAGTTTAAACATACGGCCAAGGTTTGCTTGCAATGGGAGAAGGAAGTTAAGTAAAGAAGTTGTTACAACACGAGTTCGTAGGAAGCTTATTTGGTTTGAGGATTACCAAGTGTAACCTTAATAGTTAATACATATATGATTGTAACCAAAAATAGGAACATGATTGTAATAGAAAACAAAACATCATTAGTTACATAGATGATAATAATAGAAACATCATCAGTTACATATATGGTTCTAACAGTAAAGAAATAGCTAAAGTAGGTAGAGTATATCTAATTGTTGTAACTAACATAGTAGATCTGTTGCTATAAATATGAAGTGTTGAATGAAACTAGGAATATCTCGAAATTTACCAATACTAGTCTCTATGAGAACTTTAGGAGTCTAAATAGCTCGGAATTTTCTTAGATCTATAAGATACTCATCTCAACCTGCAAGAAAACATCAAACACGATAGTGAGTTGAAACCCTAGTTGAGAGAGAAAGAAAAGTAAAGAAAGCGAGAGAGAGAGAGAGCTTAGCTTTTACGTTAAGAGAGGCAGTGTAAGAGTGATTCTGGAATTAGGGTTATGGTAAAGTCAAGGAAAGGTAGTGGGTTTGGCTTTTATTTCTCGGCCTTATTAATTGTAGCTAACAGAAGCTTTGGTAGATTTTTATTTTTGAAGATTTTATCATGAAAAATGCTCTAATTTGGATCAATCTAAAAAAAAATTACATTTTTTGGTAATTTTTTTAATGATAAAATAGTAACATGACATTATCCTAACTTATATAAACAAATACACACACATATATATATTTTCATTTTAGTATTTGATAGAGGTGAACAAGTAGAGCGTGAGTGATGTATGAAACTCTACCAATATCCTATAAGATATTGTTTGCTAAATTTTGCAACCAAAACTTATCTTCTAACCGTTGTAACCACTTTAAAAGTTGCAACTTGTAAAACATGTGGGGTATAGGTATCATATCAAACATGTGAATTTTTCCATTCTTTTCATAAATTTCAAATTTATTTGATATCATAAATGTAGTGTCTGTGTATGTGTGCGTGTGTGCATGCAAGCACATATGCATGATATCTCAAGCTTTTCTATATGCAGAACTTGTGTAACTTGCAGCAAAACTTATTATATTAAAAAAGTTTTATTACCCATTATCTCAGTTATTTCAAGTTCATGTGACATCAAATAAAACCTATGAAGTTTATAGATTAAGCAAAAAAGAAAGGGAAAGGAAAGATAACCTGAAGTGTAGGAGAGAGACAATTTTAGTAGATCAACAATAGTATTTACTACTTATCAAATAGGGAAAAATAAGATGAAAGGAGTGAAAAATGTGAGATATACCCATAGGTTTATCTCTATAAAAGATTTCACTTTGTGATTTTGGACATTTCTTGGGAAAAATACAAATAATACCCATAATGATTTTATGAAAATATGCTCTATGAACTTGTAAATGGGGCAAATCACCCTGTAAAGTTTGATAAACTAAAAGGTAACCTCCAAAATCGAAAATAACCTTTTAAATTTTAATCCTGTACTAAAACATTCCTTAGACTTATCCAAGTTTATTTTAGCACTGCTTAAACTTTGTTTAGCTTTATTGAGTTAAAATAAATAAATAAATATCTTCTACATTACCAAATCTATCAAAGTTTTAGGGGTTGTTTATAACAAGTGAAAATTCAAGAAGAATATCCATATTTAAGTTGAAGTTTAGGGGTTATTTGCAACATCCCTTCTTTTTGTTTTTAATAATATTTACTGGACAAATAGTATCATTTATTTTTATTTGTGAATATTATTAAATACATTTTATTAAGTGGATATTATATATTATAAAATCTATATTGTGTATACGTTAGTGTACATGTAATATACAAATAAATGTTTTATATTGAAGTGCAAAGATATCGTTTGATATAAAATAAGAGGGTTTTATGGTCAACCCTAATGTTTAAATTAATTATTTTGTCGATTATCAGTTATGTAAGATATGATGAGACATTATTAAAAATAAAGAGAGGTTATCAAAGATAAAGAGAAGTCATTAAAGATGAAGAGATGTCATTAAAAATGAGAAGAGACGTTACTAAAGATGAAGAGACGTTATTAAAAATAAACAGTTCTTCCTTATCTTCTATATAAACTAGGCTTCTTCCTTCTCCAAAACTCATTCCTAAACCTAGAAACCTCTCTAAAAAGATCTATTTGTGAGATTTTCTTCAAGGGAAGATAAAGAAGCAAGATCAAGTTGAGTTGATCTTCTTCTTTTCTGTGGAGATTTAAAGGAAATGTTCTTGGCCTAAAGTCCTTTTATTTTCTAAGATAAAGTTTTGTGGAGAAACTCTATATTTTGTTAGAGATTTTGTATTCTGCAATCAAGGGGGATCAAGATCCAAAGTTATAGGTATATTGAATCTTCTCTTTTCTTTTGATGATGTAAAAGATCAAAATTTTTTTTTAATTTTTCTTTATTTTTTGTTGGAAGTTTTATTTGTGGGAGAAAATCTAAAGAAAACCCTAGATTTGGGATTGTAGAATTGTGAAAATTTTATCAAAGGAGGAAGGTGTGGATTTATTTTCCTATTAAGATTAGGGTTTTAGGTGAAGTTGGATTAGGTTTATGCTATGAAAGTTGTATATTGAAATCTGTTCTATTTATGTGATCAGGAAATCTGGTGAAATTAGGGTTTCCAATGTTTTTAAAAGGAATTATTGGTAGAATTGGAGTTTTGAAAATGAATTAGGTATGAACATTCCTTGTTTATTGTACGTACTTGTAGGTATAGATTTATTCAATGAATCTAATAATATTGGTCTTTTAATTATATTGTTTGCTATTTGTACTTGGCTGCTGTTAGTAAAAACCACACAGAGTGTGATACTAATGTTGGCAACTTGATGATCATTATGTGTCATTGTCCCTAGTGGAGTTGCACCTAGAAATGATTCTGGTAAATTAGGAGTCGTGCCAGCTTAATTATGGTATGCAACGATGTGTTGGGAGTACCTAACATCACTATGCGTATATAAAAGTATTTTATATAAAACTTGTTTTCTTTGGGGTCATGAGTTACTCTGAGTTTAGGACTAATTGTAGGTGGTTCTAAACTGTGTTGTTTGCTTGACTAATTAAATATAATAACCTATGTTTGCTGCATTAGTCTAGGGTTGTATGTGAAATTTGTATATTGCATGTTCATGCGTATTTGGTTGTGGTATAGCGTTTGGGCGTTTTCGCTCATTCTTTTATTTTTTTAGGTATAGGTGAAGATCCGTTAGTATTTGATCTATTTGAATATGATATTTATGTTGATGATGGGGAGGACGTAAGTAGATTTGATTATCTTGCAAATTCCTAAAGTAGCTATGGATTGAAGATAGTTAATGGAAGACCATATTAAGTTTTATATTTTTGGAAACTATTAAAAAATTTTAACTTTGAGACATGTTGACTTTGGTTTATACCAACAAGTTTATAAGAAAGTTTTGTCATGAAATATTTATAAACAGATTCCTTTTATATGTGAGTATTGGAGATATATGATTAAATATTAATGGATTAGTGAATTTATAGCCTTAGCGTGTCCTTCTCAAGAGAAGATATGTGGCGAGTTGTAATGTCATCAGGTTAGGACATATAATATAGCTACATGCTTACAAGTGGGTATAGGATATGATGATCACATATCGTATCTTACTCAATGAGAGCTAAAAAATTTATACTTAGATTTGCTTAAACCTATTTAGTTGAGTTGGACATGAGCAAGTATCCTACACAACAAGACTCCTCACTCACTTTTAATACCTAAACCTTATTATTTTTTTTCCCATCCTAGTATATTGATTTTTCAAAGTAAAAAATTTAATATCTCTATTATAACAATTATTACCATGAAGTGAGGTAATAATATATAACTATGGTAAGATTTATTGAAATTACCAGAAAACATAATAGTAAGAATAAATAAATGATTTAAGTAATTAATAATTAGATAAAAAATGAGTAAATTAAATTAATTAAGAAGGGCAAAATCATGATTTAGTAATAAAGAACGTATCTATTGAAAAGGATTATGCACTCTCTTCTTCTTCTTCTTTCTTTCTATCTTTCTTCTTTCGTTCTTTCTTAGAAAACCTTCCATGCCCTCCACACTATCTTGTTGCAACAGAAAATCTTGAGGAAGATCTTGAGAACACATGTAGCGAGAAAAGGGTTTTGACATTAGGATTGTTGGTGATGATTATTTGTAGAAAAAACTAGCATTACTCAAATCAAAGTAAGTTATCTAATCTTAATTTCTTGAGTTAGAATAAGACTTAGTAGAATTTGATGTTTTACATCATAAACATGGTCTTTATCATGTTGTTGTGGGAGTTTGTAAGGATTGTGATCAAAGGAAAGGAAAAAAATTATGGGACAAATTGCTTTTTAAGCCATAGGAAGCATGGACTGGGAAGCTCAACCATGTCTTGAATTGTGTAACTCATTGTTCTTATAAGTTTTTAAGATGTAGTCTTTTATGGCGGAAAAAAAGGCTCGCACACCCTTTGGCATGGATGTGTCAAAGGGAGTGCCTCCCCATATCGTTTAGGAAAAGGCTGTGCTAGAGGGAGTGCCCTCTCGTACTCTTTTTTTTTTTAAAGGGCATGCTAGTTTTGTCAAGTTTGTTACGTCCTTCCTCACTGGCATGCATTCTATAATGATCTTTATTCTTATTTAAAACCTTTTTAATGAACTTTCTAATTCATCTAAAAGCTAGATAACTAAGCATACTTCACTAGGTCTAACCAAGTGAGAAAGATAAGGGAGCATATAAGAAATTAAGATCTGTAACAAATGTAAGGGATGAGTTTTGAAAGTTGTGTTTATATTTTGGTTTAGGATAGTTGAGTTAAATTCTTGAGGTTGCTACGAGTCATTTGAGCATGTACATATAACATGCTTATTGCTTGTGTGTGTTAGATTAGGATTCTAACTGGAATAATTGGTTATTTAAAGATACAAGATTGTTTGCTACTTGTGCTTGACCATTGTTGACAATGGGGAATTCCGACTCGTTGATGCAGCATCCCGATGATCTTGGTGTGGTATTATCCCGAGTGGAGTTACACTTAGAAATGACCTAGATAGTTTTAGGACTTTTTGGGTTATTGAAGAGTGCCCAATAACCATGTGTCGGTTTTAGGCATATTAAAGAGTATCCAATATATATATGTGTGTGTGTGTGTGTGTGTGTGTGTGTGTGTGACTATATATGTGTACTTCAGGATATTAAGTTATCCTTTTGTTGAATTTTGGACTAAAAGATAAAGATAATCAAATAGATTTTTGTTGTGTTTGCATGGAAATGCATGTGAGTTTGTATCTGATTGTTCATACACCTGTGTTTATTGGTATAACGTATTAAGCTCTGGCTATACCTTTTATCTTTCCAATTACAGGCGGAGAACATAGAGATAGTTTCACTAGCTGTGATCAACTAGTGGATTGGAAATGTCACTAGCATTAAAGAGCCTCATACATTGAATAGATGTCATGTGCTAATATTTGAGACAGTGACTATAGTTATGTATAACTCACTTGAATAATTAAAAGAAGTTTAGTGCTAATAATAGAGAAATACTCAAGTCATAATAGATAACCTTTGTAACATCTTTATGACCAGGATTAATGACCATAAGTTGATTTTGATATTAGTGTTATTTATGGCTTAATTATGGACTTTTAGTAGGTTTTGAGCCTTACGATGTCCATATTAGCTATGGACATGCGGCGATTTGTCAATGACCTTATATTTAAGGCTTTTTCTTTCCATTTTAGTATTCAAATTTTAACATTTTTTCCTTTTCATTTTAGTTTTAACTTTTCAAAGTGCCAAAATTATTATTTTTTCTTCGTAATAACCTTTGTAAGATTATTATAGAACTCAATTAATAAAAAAAAAATGTATTGAAAAAAATAGAATAACAAATAAATATGGTTGATTCTTAAAATTTAATCTACACAAGCCTTTTGCAAATGAATTTTGATTTTTATGAACTTTTTTGTTGTCAAATGATTGAGAAATTCATTGTTATTATCACCATCATTATTTCTTGATTGAAAAAGTAAGAAAATAAACAACAATATTTATGAATAAATAAATATAAATATTGAGAAAATATATGTGCCAACAACATCAATTAGACATCTCTTTGCGCACATCCGTATTGAATTGAAATATTAACAATATAGGATTAGAGTAACATTCTAAAAGAGTAGAGTTTACAAAAGGAAAAACAATGTCTTACATTGTTTAGATTTGAGATTCTTCTCTTAGTAGAGCTATATACGATTAAACCTCAATAAATGAATATTTAGTAAATTAATAATTTCAATTAGATAATAATTTCTTTCAATTTCGACTTGGGCCAACGTGTTAAATTAATTATCTCACTATATGCATAAGATAATAATTTATAAAGAAATCCTTAAGGCCCAACGAAAAAATAAATTAATAATTCATCAAATACATAAAAAATTTCATACAAGTTCATAATAAAGTTTTTCCAAACTAATTATATTCTTTTAAAATTTTACTTTTTGATAAAATATACATCTAAAATCATTTGTTTCTTCTTTGCATGTAAACTAAATTCAATCTCATCCTTAAATTTTTGCAAAGCATGCACCACTTTCGATATATTCTTTTCATGTTGTAGCGAGTAATTTTTTGAGGTTTCTATTGCTTAAAAAAACTTCTTTTGGAGAAACATTTCGTAAAACACAACTATCATCTTGATCCTGATCATCATCAACGTGCATATACATTACCCTTAAATAATCTCTTCATTTGTAGGTAATTTCATCATAACATCATTTTCACTAGGATAATTTAAAAGCTGCTCAATATCCATTGCATTTTTTATAGTGTAGACTAGAAATAATTTTTAATCCATGGATGCCTTCATCTTCACCAACTTGTTCTTCAAAAGCCATACCTTCTTTTGATCGGATTTTACAATGTTAAAAACAATTTGCATTAGTTATTGCCTTCACATCAATGTTCTAAGCTACATTGATGAAATTTATAAGATAAATTACATAAAAAATATCAGCATTTTAGGATAAATTCATTTAAAGTATCCACATTTTAAGTAGATAAAAAGAGGTATCAATGTTTGAGAGTAAGTTCATTTAAGGTATCAACGTTTTGAGTGGTTAAAAAGAGGTATCAACGTTTAACAAAGTGAGTCAAATAAGGTATTAATAATTAACCATTGATGAAAGTTAAAATATTTTTAATTGAAAACTAATCCAAATGTTGATAGCTCATATGAAATTTGTAAAAGGTTGTTATCTCATTTGATAGACTTTGCAAAATATTTATACCATTTTTTTATCACTCAAAACATTGATATCTTAAATAAACTTATCTATAAACATTCATATGTTTTGGTTTAATTTACCTAAAATTGATAGCATCCAATACATTAATTTTTTCATAATTTGTTGCTGCTATCTCATAGCTTTCCAAGATGTTAGAATATAAAATTTCATCCATAATGAGCTTTTAGCGCTAGAATAATTCCAACATCACATGGCTAGATTGTTGATGTTGTATTTGGAGGCAAAAACAATAGTTCAACATTTCTCAAGCCTTCAATAACCTTTGGTTGGGTTAGCTAATTGTTTGCTATAAAGAGAATCTTTTTACCATCTATTCTAAAAATTACCACAACTTTATAGTTTTTGTGTTATAAAATTTATTATTTCATTTTATACTTGTGCATTATGACTTTGAAATTCTTTATATAGATATATATATGCATTATGTCCATATTTATTTGAAGTTTTCATTAATAAATTATATATAAAATTTGAAAAAAAATGTGAAAAAATATAAAAAAAATCTTCGTAAATTAATAAATGTTCATTTATCCATAGATTATTTATTTATCGATAAATAAATAATCTTTATAAAATTATTTTTTTATTGGCTCAAACAATATAATTTCATAGAGGTTTTACTGTAAAAAGTATGATACATGGTTTTGAATTGTATTTATCACATGTGTTATTTTTAACAATGCATTAAATATTGTAAATAGATAATTCATGATTTCTATTAATATGAAAAATAGTTTAAACATTAAATATTATTTTTTTTAACTTCCCTACTATTTTTGAATTCTATATTTTTTTTATTTCTTATTTTTTTAATAAAAAATATGCACTTATTTTTTTCTTTAAATTTATCCCGATTTGACTCATTAGGTCCACAGATATAGTCGATAGACCTAACCAGAACTTGTAAACCATAGCAGGTCTAGAAATTGGGTCAGACCCACCTACCAGACCTAGGTCTCGATCCAGACCCACCATAAGGAGATGTGTATCATAATGTTGAACTTACTCCTTTGAGCTTCATGTGTTAGAGCAATTTAGTCTATAGTCTACCTTATTCATTGCTTGAATCAAAGAAATCACACGCCAGATCTTTTTTTTTTTTTTTTTTGGCTTCATGCCCTTATGATCCATCCAGTCTCTGGATGTATGTCTTAGCAAAATCAATTTTGTGTAAATCCCCTTCGGCCCCGTTGTGGACAATCTTATTAATCTTACTTTATCTCCAATATTACTCGGCTCTACATCTACTCAAGCGATGTGTCAATCGTTTTTCAACCCCCAAGTGAATAAAATCTATGATTAATTATAAAAACATGACATGTATTTTGGTCAATTTACAAGTAAATGACTCGTATTAACTTTTTTAACGAATAGATGAACCAAGTTTTATACGAAAATGTTATTATAATTAATTACTATTAAAGGAAAATATGTTAGTATTTTATTGGTCTAAAAAATTAATTTAATAAAAATATTATCGAATAAAATTAAAAAATAAAATATTAAATTTTATTTTTTAAAAAATGAGAATTGAAAAAAAAATATATAATTAATTTTTAAGAATAATAAAATATTTACATGTGTTATTTTAAATAATATCGACACTTTTATATGAAACTCGGGTTACCTATTTGTCTAAAAAATTAACACAGATCATGTGTTTATAAATTAATCAAGATATAAGCCATATTTTTCTATTTAACCCTAAAATCTATCCTATATACACCTAACGGATAATCTCCTAACCAGTATTGTCAAAATTGGCCCGGACCGGCCGGTTCAACCTAGTTTGACCGAAACGAACACTAAGGCCGTTTAAGTTTCGCCAAAGAATAGTTTTTGTCTCGAACCAATGAAACCCGGATTGACTCAAGTGATTGAACCAGTCAACCCAAACCGGTTAACCCAAGCCAAAAAATAAAAAATAAAAAACTAGAAATTAAAATATTTATTCATACTTTGTTATAAATTTATAAAATATAATTATTATACCATGTTTATTTAATAATTAATTGATGAATTGATCTAAATATAGATTTAATTGAGTGATGTCATATATATTGGTCTTTCATAATTAAATAATCCCTTATATTTTTACTTTGTTGTGACCTTAGTTCGTCCTCTGGTGGAACCCAGTTCAACCCCTTAACACCTAACCCCCTAGCTTGTTTGGGTCAAACCCCGGTCTGGTTCTGACAACATTGCTCCCAACAAGTGTAAATCAATGTAGTGTGTATCTATTTTATTAGCATGACGCTAAGCAAGAATCGGTGTGGGATTATTTCAGTCATTGTTGAGTCGTATGGAGTAGAACTAATCGGCATGGACTTACAAGGGACTAACACGGTTGGGCATTTGATTTGATATATGATTATAAGATATTTTACTTGCTCGACCTGTTGAAAATTATATAAGATTTTTGAATGAGTTCATAAATTTTTTCGACCCAATATGGTTTAATATCGGATCACAAGTCATAGTAATGGAATTGATGAAAAACCCAACCTTAAAATATAATAAAATCCAAAATAAAATAATCAAATGAAAATGAAATTCAATTTGAAGAAAACCTAGAATTTCTATTACCAAAAACACAATAACATATCAACTTAAAAAATCTATATTAGAGTCTAGGGTAAATGTAAAAAATGTTACCTGAATTTTCACAAAATATTCAATCACGTATTTGAAGCTTGGTTTTATATAATTTGATACTTGAACTTTTGCAAAAAGCTCAATCAAGTATCTTAAGTTTGGTTTTGAAAAATTTGATACCTAGAGCAAGCTTTTGTGTACATATTTCTTGTTTAATCTAGGCACTATTTTTGATATTATCCCTTAGAGTCCATCAAATATATGTTGAAATATTTTCTCCCTAATTTGTAAGATTGTAAAATATTTAGGTTCCTAATATAGAATCAAATATTGTAAAATATATAGTTTCCTAATATAGAGTCAATTATATCTCTGACTCATTGCTAGAAATTAAGTGTTTTTTTTTTTAGTTTCCTTTCCTATTTACCTAATTATGAAGTATAAATTTATATGTTCTTATTACAAATCAATGTATAGAAAATATTGAATTTCTCATATCTTTCATGTTGGTATCAAAGCCAACAAAAAAAATTCTTGAATTCCTAAAATAAAAACACAATGAGTGAAAAAAATGTTGAATTGTCTGAATAAAAAACAATCCCTATTGTTGTTCAATCCAAAGGAGTCTTCAATGTAGGAGTTACTCTTACAGAATCAAATCATGATGTTTGGTTACCACTAATGGAGATGCATATTGTCAAAAGTGAGAAGCTTTCATATATACGTGGAAAAACAAAACAATCTGCAGAATCAGATGATGGGTATGAAAAGTGGTATGTTGAAAATCAAAAGGTGAAAAAAGTGGTTATTGATGTCTATGAGTCCATAAATTATGAAGTGATACTTGCACTTACCCATGGCTCGAGAAATTTAAAGGACTTTATCCAAGGCTTTTTATGATGGAAGTGACGAGTTGCAAGTCTTTACCTTAAACCAAAAAGCATTCACTGTCAAACAAAATGGAAATTTTCTCTCTAAATATTATGGAGAGTTAATTGAAATTTTCCAAGAATTGGACCATTGAGATTAAATGGCCATGACGGATCCTGATGATGTTGAAGCATACCGAAAATCTATTAAAAGACTACGGGTGCTGAACTTGATAATTGTTTTGAACAAGTTCGTGGAGATATCTGATGTAAGGAATCAATCCTTGACCTAGAAGAATGCTACACTTTGATTTGATGAGAGGCCAATTGTCGTGCAACATTCAACGGTGATTTTGAAATTTTTAAAGCTACAATAATGGTAACTTGAAACAAATAAAAAACAATTGGTGGTGCAGAAAAACCTACTTATAAATGTATTCTTTGCAATCAATCTAGCCATACCAAAGATTGTTGCTATGAACTCGTCGCATATCCAGATTGGTAGGATCATAATCGAGCATATCAAAGGAAAAACATGAAAAGAACCCAACCAACTGCTACTATTACTAAAATGAATGCAAAGAATGATGCTACTGAGACAACTTGTTAAGGGTAAAATAGTAAAACCGAGGTTCAGTTTACCCTAAGTATTTAAACTCTTTTTCTTATCTCTCTCTTCAGATGGTAACTTTCGAAACCCTAACTCTTTTGATTTTTCTCTCTATCGTTTATCACTTTCTTCTCTGTTTCTGTTTCTCTACTAATATTGTTTTACTCTATGTATGTAGATTGATCCTATTCTAGCTGGATCAGGCTCCTGTACTCGAGGCACTACTCTGTTGGACAAAAGATGAGGATACCCCCTCTGTGTATCTCGCTTTGTTATTTATATTGTTTGATCTGTTACATGCCTGTCGTTATCTATTCTGTTACACATTTAATGACTGTAACTATATGCTACTGAGAACTACATGATGCATGCATAGCTGTTAAGATCTACTTGTACTTCTATGTTCGAGATCTAAACTGTATCTGTTACATCCTACTCGGATCCAGCTGTAACTATAACTAAAAGTATTTATGTGTAGTAGTCTTCCATCCAAACTGGTTTGGATCGGTTCCTATGCTGTCTGTCCATAGCATCTTCTATCCAAACTGGGTTGGATTGGTTCCTATGCTGTTTGTCCGTAACAAGTTTCCTCTGTTCTGGAAAAATGACCTTGTCCTCAAGGTCAAAGTGGGTATAAGTCTGTCGAAATTTGTCTTAATCCTCCCAAGTAGAATCCTCAGTGGCTAATCCCTTCCATTGTACCAATACTTGGGGAATAGAGTCACCCTGTTGAACCACATAGCGGGAACTTAAGATAGCCAAAGGTTGAATGAGCGGACCTGAGTTATAAGACTCTGTAGGGAGCTCAAGAGGTTGTAAATCAGTACCATGTGCTGGTTTCAATAAGGAAACATGAAAAACTCGATCAATTTTAGAGTAAGGAGGAAGATCCAATTCATAAGCACACTGACCAATCTTCTTGAGTACAGTAAAAGGCCCATAAAAACGTTTAGACAACTTATGGCTCTTATGAGAAGCCAATGATAGTTGTCTATAAGGTTGGAGCCTGACATACACCTGATCCCCCTCATTATAAATGACATCAGATCGATGCTTATCAACTAAACTCTTCATTTTAGTTTGAGCATGCTGTAAATTAGCATGTAAAACCTTAAGAGCTTGATCTCGAGAAACCAAATCTTGATCCACTGCTGCTACTAGTGAAGAGCCCCCTAAATAAGAAGGTAAAACAGGGGGTTCTCTGCCATACACAATTTGGAATGGAGTCATTCCAGCACCCTCATGATATGAAGTATTATAGGCATACTCAGCCCAAGGCAAATACAAAGTCTACCTCTCAGGATAATCCATAACAAAACATCGAAGGTATTGTTGAATAGTCCTATTCAACACTTCAGTTTGACCATCCGATTGAGGATGGTAGGCTAAACTCATATGTAATTTCGTCCCACTCAAACGAAATAATTCTTTCCAAAATTGACTAAAAAAAATAGAATCTCGGTCAGAAACAATGGATTTAGGGAAACCATGCAATTTAACAATCATGTTTAAAAATAAGTTGGCAACCTTAGTAGCTGTAAAATGACTATCTAGAGCTCCCAAATGGCAATATTTGGATAGTCTATCCACAACTACTAATATCACTGAACAGCCCTTAGAAGAGGGAAGATGTGTGATGAAATCCATAGCAATGTCTTCCCAAATTCTGATAGGAATTGGCAAAGGGGCTAATAACCAGCCGGTGCAGTAGTCACATACTTAATTTGTTGACAGATGTGACACTTTCTAACATATTCTTCAATCTGTGTCCTCATCTTGGGCCAATAAAATTGACTGGCAATTCTTTTAAATGTCTTGGTCACTCCAAAATGGCCAGCCATTGGTGAACCATGAAATTCCTCCAAAATTCGAGGAATTAATAAAGACTCAGGCACCAAAAATAAACGAGTCCCATAATATAGTAATCCATGTTTCCATTCAATCTTCTGCTTGGAAACCAGACCTGCTTGTAATTGAGCAATGATAGTTTGAAAAGCAGGTAAAGTCTGATACTCCTGTTTAAGATCATCAATACAATTGAAAATGGGCATAGAAAAAGCCAACAAAGAGGCATCATTGTATTGCCGTGATAAACCATCGGCTAACACATTGTCTACTCCTTTCTTGTAGACAATCTCATAGTCATAGCCCAACAACTTGGTCACATAACGTTGCTGTTCAGGTGTCTGAATAACCTGTGAGAGAAGTTCTTTCAAACTTCTATGATCAGTCCGAATTTGAAAATGATTACCCAACAAATAATGTCTCCATTTTCTGACTGATTCTACAACAGCATACAATTCCCGAACATAAACCGATGCTTTCCTTAAATGATTAGGAAGCTTTTTACTAAAATAGGCAATTGGGTGTGACTGTTGTAACAATACTGCACCAATGCCTACTCCAGATGCATCTGTCTCAACTACAAAAGGTTGTTTAAAATCAGGCAAGGCCAGAATAGGTGCATTAATCAAAGCCTTCTTTAATTGTGAAAAAGCTTGCTCAGCCTCTGTTGACCAATGAAATCCATCAGTTTTCAATAAATCTGTTAAGGGTCCAGCAATAGTAGCATAGCCCTTAATGAACTTTCTATAATACCCTGAGAGACCCAAAAATGCTCTTAATTGTTTAACATTTCTTGGAGTTTCCCAATTAGCTACTGCATCCACCTTCGAAGGATCTGGCTTAAGAGCATTGAAAGAAACCACATGTCCCAAATATTCAATAGTAGATTGGGCAAAAGAACACTTGCTCTCTTTCAAAAAAAACTTGTTATCCAATAAAGTTTGCAAAACCAAAGTCAAGTGTTGCAAATGATCTTCCATGTTACTGCTATATATCAAAATATCATCAAAGAAAATGATGACAAATTTCCTCAGATAAGACTGAAACATTGTATTCATAATAGATTGAAAAGTGAGGGTGCATTACTTAACCCAAAAGGCATTACAAGAAATTCGTAATGACCTTGGTGAGTTCTAAAAGCAGTCTTGTCCACATCCTGAGGAGCCATTCGAATCTGATGGTATCCTGCTCTAAGATCAAGTTTAGAAAATAAACATGCATCCCGAAGTTCATCAATCAATTCATCAACTGTGGGAATGGGAAAATTATCCCGCACAGTAACTTGATTTAGAGCCTATAATCCACACAAAAACGCCAGCTCCCATCTTTCTTTTTACTAATAAAACTGGAGAAGAAAAGGCACTAGTGCTGCGTTGAATGACTCCTTGAGCCAACATTTCCTCCACCTGTCTTTCAATCTCAGTTTTCTGAAAGTGGGGATAGCGATAAGGTTTGACATTGACTGGAGAAGTGTTGGGAAGTAAATGAATTTGATGTTGGATATTGCGAAGAGGTGGCAGTGATGAAGGTGCCTCAAAGACACGAGAAAATCTGCCCAACAAGGCTTGAATAGCATTGTTGTTGGTGGTATTCGATGATGTCATAGTATCCACTTTCTGAGCCACCAAATGATAATAAGTAGCGATGGCATCAGTAGAAACCAATCGTCGTAATTGGTGATGTGAAATTTCTTCAGTCATAGCAAACCTATCGCCAATCAACATAACAGATTTCCCTTGAGAAAAGAATTCCAGTGTGAGTTTGGAGTAATCCATAGTCACTGGTCCCAATCTAGTCAGCCATTGAATTCCTAGCACCACTTCAGCCCCTTGTATGGGAAGGACATAAAACGAATCATGGAAATCCCAAGATTGAATAGAAAAATGAACATCAGAACAAATCCCATCACACTGCATAGTAGAACCATTACCAATCATGACTGAAAATTTGGATGCAGGTTGTACAACCAATCCCAAATGATGGACTAATCGGGCTTGCACAAAATTGTGCGTACTGCCTGTATCAACTAAAATCAAAACCTCATGGCCATTGATATAACCCTTGAATTTGAGAGTACAAGGTTTTAAAGTGCCTGATAAAGCATGATAGCTAATAGAACCTGTCTCTACATCAGTCTGATCAGCCATATCAGATAGTCCCTCAGAGTCATCCTCAATATCATGCAATAATAAAAGGAATTTAGATTTGCATTTATGATTGCGATGATACTTTTCATCACAATTGTAACAAAGGCCCTGTTCTCTTCTTGCTAACATTTCGGCTGGTGACAGTCTTTTAATGGGAATAGCTGTTTTGTGTTTTATTATCAGAAAGGTTGATATTAGAAGGAGAATGAACATGGGTAGTAGATGAAGAAGGATAGTGTATGGTTTAGAAAACTGTAAAGGAGAAAAAGGTTTAGAAGGTGGTTGAACTGTGTATGGTTTATTAAAAAGAAATTGATCATTATGTTTACTCTCATGCATTTTAGCAAGCCATATAGCATGCATAAGTGTAAGAGGTCGTGCAATCTGACTTCACGTTTGATATAGGGTTTAAGACCCGATATGAAACAGCTGAGAATAAAAGATTCAGGTAAACCCACAACACGATTTGATAAAGATTCAAATTGTGTTTGATATTCATCAACAGAGCGAACTTGTGTCATTTAGAAAGAGTACCTTGAATGTCTTCATATTCTGAGGGACCAAAACGAACTTCAATGGACTTCTTGAAATTAGTCCATGAACTGAGTTGTTTATTGTTGTACATCCATTTGTACCAATCTAGAGCACGTTCTTCCATTGCAAAAGAGGCAATGGTAATCCTTTGTTCATCAGGAATGGCATGAATTCAAAGAACTGGTCTGCTTTGAAAATCCATCCTAAAGGATCAAGGCCGGTAAATTTCGGAATTTCTAATTTGATGCCTTTCAACAAGTTGTCAGCCATACTGCCCCCATTATTGGAAAATGATGAACTCGAATTGTGATCTATATGATGAGGCACCGTGTTCTGATTCTGACTTAAATTCTTAGAGAATTCTTCGAATTTCTTGTCCATTTCAAGGCGTAAAGCCTGTAACAATGTGTTTTGCAAATTGTTTGCCAATTCGGCAAAGTTATCCTCCATTGATCCTGCTCGTGTAGAAGGAGCCATGGACGAGAGCACCAATTTGTTAAGGGTAAAATAGTAAAACCGAGTTCACTTTACCCTAAGTATTTAAACTCTTTTTCTTATCTCTCTCTTCAGATGGTAACTTTCGAAACCCTAACTCTTTTGATTTTTCTCTCTATTTTATCACTTCTTCTCTGTTTATGTTTCTCTACTAATATTGTTTTACTCTGTGTATGTAGATTGATCCTATTCTAGCTGGATCAGGCTCCTGTACTCGAGGCACTACTCTGTTGGACAAAAGATGAGGATACCCCTCTGTGTATCTCGCTTTGTTATTTATATTGTTTGATCTGTTACATGCCTGTCGTTATCTATTCTGTTACACATTTACATGACTGTAACTATATGCTACTGAGAACTACATGATGCATGCATAGCTGTTAAGATCTACTTGTACTTCTATGTTCGAGATCTAAACTGTATCTGTTACATCCTACTCAGATCCAGCTGTAACTATAACTAAAAGTATTTATGTGTAGTAGTCTTCCATCCAAACTGGTTTGGATCGGTTCCTATGCTGTCTGTCCGTAGCATCTTCTATCCAAACTGGGTTGGATTGGTTCCTATGCTGTTTGTCCGTAACACAACTTTAGCATGGGTAACTACTACAGATCATGGTAGTAAGAGTTTTTATATTTCTACATCTATTAGTAATAACATATGGATAATTGATTATGGTGCTACAAATCATATGACATTTGATTCTAGACAAGTTACTAATGTTAAATCATCCATACAAAAATTTGTATAAATTGCAAATGGTAATAAGGCCCTAATTATTGAAGAAGGGTCTTTAACTTTCACTGATACTTTGAATTTGGATTCTGTCTTGGTTATCCCTTCCTTAAACTACAATCTTTCATCTATTTCTCAAATAACAATAGCCTTGTCTTGTATTGTAATTTTTTTGCCTAAATTTTGTCTTTTTAAGGACATCAAAATAAAGTAGACGATTAGTTGTTGTATTAGCGAGGGAATCTGTATTACTTGGACATAAATTCAAAAACTAGACAAGTTACATCAAGTCTTGGCAGTAGATGACTCTATAGTAGAAAAGAGTAAAGTAGAAATATGGTTGCAACATCGACAGTTGAGGCATGCATCCTTTGGCTATCTGAAAAAGTTATTTCCTAGTTTGTTTGAAAATATTGATGTTTTTGTTTTCCATTGTGATGTTTGTGAACTTGCAAAAAGTCACCGAACTTGATTTCCATTAATTTTAAGTAAAAGTCCTTTGCCTTTTATGGTTGTTCATTTTGATGTATAGGGTTCATCCAAAATTCCAACTTTAGGTGGATCTCCTTAGTTTGTTACATTTATCGATGATTGTAGTGGGATGACTTGGTTATGGTTAATGAAATCCAAAAGTGAAGTGAATTTGCTATTTAAAAAATTTCACAAAATCATTAAGTCTCAATACAACGCACATATCCGAATTCTTTGTAGTGATAATGGTGGAGAATATTAGAATTTTGAACTGAAGAATTATTTGGAAGCCCAAGGAATTATTAACCAAACTACATGTGTTCAAACACCTTAGCAAAGTGGGGCAGCTGAGAGGAAAATTGGCATTTACTTGAAGTGTTTTGTGCATTACTAATTTAAGCTCATATGCTAATGTCTTGTTGGGGAGAAGCACTTTCCTCTGCAATATATTTAATCAATCAAACTCCCTCAAGCACTATTGACTTTCAAAAACTACTCCAAGCTCTTGCAAAGGCTTTAGCTTCTCCACTAGCACCAAATTTACCCCCTTCATGTATCTGGATGTGTAGTCTTTGTACATATTGTTGGTCCCAAATAATAATCAAGAAGGGGGGTTGAATTGATTATTAAAAAAAATTTTCGCCTTTAAAAATAATCCCTGTTGGTTTTAAAAATGAGAACCAAATATGCAATTAAACACATGTGAACATAAATTGCAAAAATTAAAAAGATAGAGTATAGAAAATCAGGCAGCGATTTATAGTAGTTCAATCTTGTGCGTCGGTTCACTCTTCTAGCTTCGAGCCTAGGAACCCTGTTATCCTACGGGTTTTGTTCCACTATATCTAACAAAAACAAATTACAAGCTTATGCAATTCTCTCTGCTCGATTCTCACAGCTATCCTCTAGCTACAATCGATCTATAGAGTTTAAACATGTAATTAAGCTATCAACTAAGAAGGCAACAACACGTTCCTTCAATTACAAAAAGAAAAGAAATTTTCAAGATCAAAAAACAAAAAGAAAGATTGCAAAGAGATCAGCTCGCTTGTTGAACCGTAAGAAGAAATTATGAATATTCTAGGCAAAATGAAACTTCTGGGTTTTGTTCTGTATATACTTGGTAAGAAAAAAGAGCTTCTTCTTTTTTGTGTGCATGAATAGTATCAACTTCTTCTTTTTTCTTTTTCCTTCAACCTACTTGTTTTTCTCTCTCTCTTATGTATAATATATTCCTTCTTCTTCTTAATGTTCCAAAAGCTGTTTGGAAGATGGATAAGCTTTCCCAAAAAATCTCGGTTAAAAATCTTTTGTTCCTTATCTCTTTTTCAAATTTGAATTCTTCCATGTCTTCAATCGGGTAGAAGATAAGATGAGATATGTTTTCTTCCAGATATTATGGTGACATTTATCTTGATTTGAAATTTGAAAACCGAAACTGATTCATCAAAATCTGATCTTCTTCTTCTTTATCTAAACCAAAAATAGAAAATGTTCTTTTTTTTTTTGAACTCACACATGAATCCCATAAAAATAGGTAAGTGAGAGACTTATTCTTATCTTGAAACATTGTAGATATCGATATTTCACTTGTCTTGAAGTTGAAAAACGTGCAGTAGCTGTTCAAAGAAGTTCTGGTAGTGTTCATGTAGATTTTTCTTCCGTTTGTAGAGAGAAACGTTTGTAGAGAGAGAAACTTGAGATAATCTTTAAATCTCCTTGAATATTAACCAACTTAGGTGGAACAAATGAATATATTACCCAAATAAACTCATTTACTCGGAGCTAGGTCTTTAAGATTCATTTTTGTACCGAACTGGAATTATTTGCATCAAGTTGGAGAAGATGAATAGTGAAATCACATGATATAGAGCTGCTGTTAAAAGTGCAATGAAAGGTTTTGTGAAAGGTTCTGGATTTCTGAAAAAATTATTTATCCTTAAAGCAACATTTTAGAAAACATTATGGATTCCGAATACTTTTCATCATTTTTGTTCTTTTTCTTTAACTTGATACTACACACTTAATAAACTTATTAGTTATCATTTTTACTCTTTTGTTATCATCAAAACCTATTTTGAGAGAATCTAACATTCTCCCCCTTTTTGATGATAACAAAACTTTTGTTAAACAAAATAATTCTCTCCCCTTTTTTGTTATCAACAAAAAATACATTCATAGAATATAACCAAATATGAACTCCTTTAATTTAAAAGACAAGCACACATTTCAAATATGTATGATGGTTTAAACAATAACTTTTTTTATGCACAAATCTTTTAGAATAACATAAATTTTTACAAGTAAAAGTGCAGAATTTTGTTCTTTTAACATACTCATAACAAAAATTGCAAGGTAAAATAACTTCAACACATTTGTTCTAGTTATTTATCTTTATTTCAAACATTTCTCCCTCTTTTTATTTCAAAAAACATAACTAATAATCTTTCTAAAGAATTTTCTTTATCCTTTATCTTCTTCCCCCTTTATAAATTTCTTTTAAAAACTATGCTCCCCCTTAATATGATACCAATTAATTTTATTTAAAAAAATAACATATTTCAAGAATTTGTTTAGAATCATAAAGAGCAAAACATTTGAGGGAATTTGAACATTAATACCATACAAATAGTTGTTCCCTTTTCTTAATGAGAGTCATATTTTTCTTTCTTTACCATTTGAGACACTTACTCATCAAGTTCATATCCTTCTGCTCATTGCCTCAATCCCTGAAATCACTAATAAACAAATTATACCTTTTTACGAACCCAGACTAACTTGGGTCCTGTGAAAGACAAACTTGTGTTATCAATATGATTAGTTTGATGATTACTAAGCTTGTTTCTCTTATAATAGCAATATTTCTCAATATGATCAGGTTTATTACAAAAGAAACATTTATATGATATGTTATTCCAATACCTGTTGTTTACCTATTTCAAGTTGTTCTATCATGGATAACTTTTGGAATACCTTCTGATATTGTATTCATAAGAAGGATAACTTCTGGAGTATCTTCTAGTATTGCGCGTATAACTCTTTTTCACGTGATTTGACTTTAAATCTTGCTTTTTAACACTTGATTCATTAATTGTGTTTGGTTTAGCTTTTACAAACACGGTTTTCTTAGATGTATTTGAACTAGATCCATGCTCATATCCTAGACCATGCTTTTCACAAGATAATCTTTGAGATGAAATCAACATTATCAACTTTGTATCACTTTCATTAAACTTGTTAAAGGTATTCTTTATTGAACTAGATAAGTCGTCTATTTTTACTTTTAAAACACCGATTTCTTCCTTAAGCATATTATTGTCTTTTCTTATTTTCTCAATATCAACATACAATTTTTCATTATCATGCTTTAAGATGTCATTTTCATCAACAAGCAATTTGTTTATTTGTTTCAAAACATCTTTTTCATTTTTCAAAGCTTTATTTTCAACATCTAATTTAGAAATTTTCAAATAAGCCTTTTTGAGAGCTTTTAATAACTTTTTCATTTCAACAAGCATGCCATCTTCAGTTACTTCATTATTAGATTCAGAATGTACCTCAGAAGTAGCCATAAGACATAGATTTGCTTGTTCCTCTTCTCCATCATAAACATCTAGATTACTTTCTGTATAATCTAGATCACTCCATGTATCCATCAATGATTTATTTTTC
Source organism: Combretum micranthum (assembly GCA_024138025.1). Classification (NCBI taxonomy): domain Eukaryota; kingdom Viridiplantae; phylum Streptophyta; class Magnoliopsida; order Myrtales; family Combretaceae; genus Combretum; species Combretum micranthum. The sequence goes on from JAMXBD010000057.1 coordinate 925,387, forward strand.
TTCTTAAATTTCTCCATTTTCTTAATGAGAATTAGGCATTCATACTTAATGTGACCCGGTTTCTTACATTCATAACATTGGATCTCCTCTTCTCCTTTTCTTTGTAAGCTTTTCTTGCATCAAAATCTTTGTAACCAAACTTTTTATTGGTAATAAACTTCTTACCTTTCTTCTTTAGAAAGTGGTTTAGCTTTCTGGCCAAAATAGTTAAGTCTTCTTCTTCATCATTCTCACTTTCATCGAATTCAACTTGATTAGCCACAACTTCTTTTGCTTCGAGAGCTATTCCTTTAGTACTACTTTCTGCTTCTTGAGTGGACTTTTTGTGAGATTCATAAGCCATTAGCTTTTCTCTTAGTTGGCTAAGAGAAAGTATGTTGAGATCTTGAGCTTCTTCTATGGCGGTTTTCTTTGCATCCTAAGATGGTGGTAGAATCCTCAACATTTTTCTCACTAAATCAGGATCACCAATCACTTTGCCAAGTGATGCTAGCTTGTTTGTTATTGCAGTGAACCTATTAAAAACATCTTTGATAGATTCATCAGTTTTAAATTTAAACAGTTCATATTGTTAAAGTAAAGCATTTATTTTGGTTTCTCTAATTGTATTGGTTCCTTCATATGTCTCACACAATCTATCCTAGATTTCTTTAGCACTTCCATATGATGATATTAGATAAAATTTTGATGGAGCAATAGTGGTCAACAATAGATTTTTTGCTTTGTTGTTTTTCTCAATGAACTTCTTCTCAAGGTCTAACAAGCCTGGATTTCCATTCAAAGTAATTACATTGTCTCCCATGGAAATAGCCTACCATGAATCATAATCGTTAGCTTTGATGTAATTTTGCATTCGCATTTTCCAATAAGAAAAATTTGAACCATCAAAGAAAGGACCACAATTAATTGCAACATTGTTCTCAACCATTTTGTTTGGATCACTCAATTTTGATAAAGAGCCCGATTTGATACCAATTGTAGGTATCAGGATTTTAAAACAAATACTCTTTTGAAAATTGAGCTTGGCTCTGATACCAATTGTTGGTCCCAAATAATAATCAAGAAAGGGCGTTGAATTGATTATTAATAAAAATTTTCGCCTTTAAAAATAATCCCTGTCGATTTTAAAAATGAGAACCAAATATACAATTAAACAAATATGAACATAAATTGCGAAAATTAAAAAGATAAAGCATAGAAAATCAGGCAGCGATTTATAATGGTTCAGCCTTGTGCGTCAGTCCACTCTTTTAGCTTCGAGCCTAGGAAACCTGTTATCCTACGAGTTTTGTTCCACTATATCCAACAAAAACAAATTACAAGCTTATGCAATTCTCTCTGCTCGATTCTCACAGCTATCCTCTAGCTACAATCGATCTATAGAGTTTAAACATGTAATTAAGCTATCAACTAAGAAGGCAACAACACGTTCCTTCAATTACAAAAAGAAAAGAAATTTTCAAGATCAAAAAACAAAAAGAAAGATTGCAAAGAGATCAGCTCGCTTGTTGAACCGTAAGAATAAATTATGAATATTCTAGGCAAAATGAAACTTCTAGGTTTTGTTTTGTATATACTTGGTAAGAAAAAAGAGCTTTTTTTTGTGTCTGTGAATAGTATCAGCTTCTTCTTTTTTCTTTTTCCTTCAACCTACTTGTTTTTCTCTTTGCCTTATGTATAATATATTCCTTCTTCTCCTTAACGTTCCAAAAACTATTTGGAAGATGGATAAGCTTTCCCAAAAAATCTCGGTTAAAAATCTTTTATTCCTTATCTCTTTTTCAAATTTGAATTCTTCCATTTCTTCAATCAGGTAGAAGATAAGATGAGATATGTTTTCTTCCAGATATTGTGGTGACATTTATCTTGATTTGAAATTTGAAAATCGAAACTGATTCATCATAATCTGATCTTCTTCTTCTTTATCTAAACTAAAAATAGATAACATTCCTTTTTTTTTTTGAACTCACACATGAATCCCATAAAAATAGGTAAGTGAGAGACTTATCCTTATCTTGAAACATTGTAGATACTGATATTTCACTTGTCTTGAAGTTGAAAAACGTGCAGCAGCTGTTCAAAGAAGTTCTGGTACTATTTATGCAGATTTTTCTTCCGTTTGTAGAGAGAGAAACTTGAGATAATCTTTAAATCCCCTTGAATATTAACCAACTTAGGTAGAACAAATGAATATATTACCCAAATAAACTTATTTACTCAGAGCTAGGTCTTTAGGATTCATTTTTGTACCGAGCTGGAATGATTTGCATCAAGTTGGAGAAGATGAACAGTGAAATCACGTGATATAGAGCTGCTGTCAAAAGTGCAATAAAAGGTCTTGTGAAAGGTTCTGGATTTCTGAAAAAATTCTTTATCCTTAAAGCAATATTCTAGAAAACATTCTGGATTCCGATACTTGATACTACACACTTAATAAACTCATTAGTTATCATTTTTACTCTTTTGTTATCATCAAAACCTATTTTAAGAGAATCTAACACATATCCATGAACAAAATGGCATAAGTTAGCTCCACAAGCCTTGTGTTATGTTTTGCTTAGGTATGCTACAAGTCAAAAGGGATACAAATGTTATCATCCTCCAACTAAGCATATGTTTATAACAGTAGATTTAGTGTTCTAGGAACTCTCAATGTATTTTTCCTCTGAATTTAAACTTTAAGGGGAGAACCAGAAGGAAGTTTAAACTCTAGACTATGAATTTCAAGGGGAGTATCAACTTCTCGATGATAATGATGTTAGTGATCTGAATATTAGTATTAAGACTTTAGAACATGATGATCATAATCACTTGGAGTACGAAGGAATGGCTAAATCGAAACATGAAGATTTGAGTACAAAAATTGAAAATGAAGAGGTGTTTGAAGAGTTTGAGTCCCTTACTTATATACCACACGAATCGTTTACTGAGGATGTTCTTACTTTGCAATCTGAGCCACTTAAAAAAGTAGTTAGCAAAGCGTCTCACTAGAGGTATTCCTAAACTTACCTATGAACCTAAAATTTTGTGTAAAGTTAGGTATCCCATGAACCATTATGTATCAAATTACAATATGTCAGAATCAAATAAGTTATTCGTAAATCAATTATCTATTGTGGTTATTCCTAACAGTGTTTAGGAAGCTTTAGCTAATTCGAAGTGGAGAGCTACGTTGAATGAGGAAATGAACTCCTTGCAAAAGAATGAAACATGGGAATTTGTTGATTTGGTGAAATATAAAATAGATGGCACGATTGAATGACATAAAGCAAGATTGGTGGCAATAGGATACACCCAGACCTATGAGATTGATTATACAGAGACGTTTTCATCTATAGCTAAAATCAATACTGTTAGAGTATTACTATCATTAGCTATTAACTTGGATTGGTCATTGCAGCAACTTAATGTTAAAAATGCTTTTTTACATGGTGAATTATTTGAAGAAGTTTATATGGAGCTTCCATCAGGATATATGGCATTGGAAAGGTAGAGTACAAAGGTATGCAAACTAAAGAAATCTTTGTATGGGTTGAAATAGTCTCCAAGAGCTTAGATTGGAATATTTATAAAGTCTATATAGCTTTTGGATACCACCAAAGTAACTCAGATCACACTTTATTTTTGAAAAGGGGATAGGATAAGATCACTACTCTCATTGTTAATATAGATGACATGATAGTTACAAGTAATGATCCAGGAGAAATGAAGGCTTTGCAGGAGTACTTGTCCAAAGAGTTTGAAATGAAAGATATGGGTCACTTGAAATATTTTCTTGGGATCAAAGTTTCAAGATTAAAGAAAGGAATTTTTCTATCCAAAGAAAATATGCATTAGACTTATTACAAGAAACCGGTATGTTAGGATGTTAACCTATTGACACACTAATTGAGGAAAGCTTGAAGTTGTGTGTAGAAGCAAACCAAATACTAGTTAATAAAGGAAGATATCAAAGACTCATAGGGAGGCTAATGTACTTGACTTACACAAGACCTGATCTTACTTATGCATTGAGTGTTGTTAGTCAATTCATAATCTTAGACAACAACATATGAATGCAGTTATGTAAACCTTAAGAAACTTGAAACCTACCTCTGGAAAGGGAATTCTACTTACTAAAAATACAATTTGGCAAGATATTGATGTTTATACAGATACTGATTATGCTAGAGCAATTAATGATATACATTAACTTCTATTTACTTCACATTTGTCGGTGGTAATCTTGTTACTTAGAGAAATAAGAAACAAAACGTTGTTGCTTAATCAAGTGTTGAAGCTGAAATAAGAGGTTTGGCACTTGGACTTTGTGAAGCTTTATGGTTACGACTACTTTTGTAAGATTTAGGTTATCCACCACAGCAACCGATCCAATTGTACTGTGATAGTAAGGCTACGTGTAATATAACGCATAATCTTGTTCAACATGATCGTATAAAAGCATGTTGAGATTGATAGATTTTTCATTGTGGAGAAATTAGATGACAAGATTGTGGAGTTGCCCAAGATTTAGTTTGAAGATCACGTGGCATATATCCTAACCAAAGCAGTCTCAAATCATATATTCTCAAAATGTCTTGATAAGTTGGGCATATATGATATCTATGCACCAACTTGAGGAGGAGTGATAAGTTAATTTTACTATATTCTTTTCATAGGAATGCGGGCTTATTTTGATGAGTTTTTAATTAAATTCCTACGAATCTAGTGCTTTTAACATTAAATTGTTGTTTTTCAGCTTCTTGAATTAAAAGAAGAAGAATCAAAATATTTTTAATCAGAGTCAGAGCAAAAACAACAGCAAAAGTGAAGAATAGAATTGTCACGCCCTGAATAATACTGGTTGAGGCCAAAATATAAGGCAAAACAAGCAAAAATTGATATGTCGCGCCTAATTTAGCCCTTAATGTGACCTTTGACACTTGTTTTGAGAAGATTGTGCCCAAACATGAAGAAAGCTTTTGTTGTGCCCCAATGTCGAGCCCTAAACCTGACACGCAATAGTTGCTAAAGTGAAGTACAAACCCTTGCTTGACTTGTGTCATGCCTCGAATCATCAAATCATCAAGCCCTCGAAGCATTTGATTTAGCCCTCGATGGAAGAATGGACAGAAACAACAACATTTTATTTGCTCAAGTCGAGCCTTATCTTTAATGCAACACTTGAGCACTCGACTTACCTCTCCATGAGTGATTGTTTGAGCATGCGATTCAAATACACGCGTGGATGAAGAATTCGCATTCCGTTATAAAGAATCTGCTACGTCAGCAATGAATCATCATTTCTTTATGTGCCCTAATCCTATAAATAAGTATGCATAGTGTTGTAATAAGCATGATGTACAATGTGTATACAATAGAATAGTACTAACGTAGTGTAGTGAGAGAATTTCTAAAGCGAAAGAATTTTGTTTCTTCTTGCTTTAGAAAATCTCAAAGTTTTTTTAGGTAAAATCATTTTAACCCATTGTTTGTAATTTCTGCAAGACCTTGTACTTAATTGTAATATTCTCCAATTAATTTCATATTACTATTTCTTCATATAATTTCGTAATTTCTAAATCCATGGAGAAATAATCTCCTATAGCTTAGTATTTGTGAATCCAAAATCCTGATTTATGTGATTTAAAATGTGCTTTCAATTCAATATTGATTGGATGTTTATAATCAGTAGCTTGATTTTAATTTTGTGGGTCTAACTGCATAGTGCACGAGGTAGAATCATGTTTGATTTCAACTGAATAAGTTGATAGGTCATTCTTTTGAATAGATTTATGGCTACTAATGGAGTCGATCCTAAATATCTTGAGAGAAGGTGGGTGAAGACTTTTCTATCACTTGTTTTGAAATTCATTGAGTTGGTTTTAAAAACAAAGGACTCTTAAACTTTATGCGGATCGATGCCGATGATAGCTTGAGAAGAGATTCCGACAGTTTAGTTTAGATATAAAGCTACTGACCTTGAGAGAGGCTTTAGTTTATCTCAGTGAATTTGGCGATGCAAATACTCTAACAAACAACTCTCTCTCTAAGTTTTTTCTTAAGAAATCACATGGTCAGGAGTTAATGAAGCAAATCCTAGACTGTTGTCTTGCATTGTTGCAAATCGATATCTAATTTTTCTCAGAGAACATTTGTGAATATTATTAACATTAGCGTAACCTCTGTTTTTATTATGATTTGCTAAATTTTTCTTTGGCTAGATAATGAATGAAATGTGAGTATAATAGATACCACCTATTTCCCTTGGGATTCAACCTAATTCTTTTTATATTACTTCGGAGGATGCACTTGCCTTATTGTTGGTAATTGCTAATCGAAGTTAGATAGAACCAATTAGTTTTATAAATTTCAAAAGCTTCCACTTCGAGTTGTTCTTTTAAAATAGATTTTTATAACCATACGTAGCTCAACCAAACACCATAAGAGTGTTAAAGTATTTTCTCCCTAATTAGTGAGATTTTAAAATATTTAGATTCCTAATATACAGTCAAAGATTGTAAGACATCTATTTTCCTAGTATAGATGCAATTAGATCTCTAACATATGGTTAGGAATTAAGTGTTTTTTAGTTTACATTTTTACTCACCTAATTATATAATATAAATTTGTACGTTTATATGGAAAATATTGGATTTCTCATATCTTTCATGTATATATCTCATTGATAAAGGATAAGAGCCACCCACTTCATGCATAGCAATAGTTTTAAAACTATAGAAATAAATTTCTAAAGGGAGGCTTCCAAAAAATGGAGACATGAAAGGGATTTTATGGTGCACCAGTTTCTGCATGTAGAAATTGATATACTAATACAAGTGAAGAATGACGATATATAATAACGTTTTAGTGTTTACTTTATGTTCGTAAAATGAAATGTTAATAGTCTACATGATATTTTATTATTCAAATCAAATGTCTTAAAATTTTTAATGTTTATTTTAGTGGGCCTTCTTTCTTTTACATCGATTGCTTTATGATTTAGAAATAAATAGTTGATTTACATTGATTCCTAAATAATATGTAATATTCAAATCAAATTGTCTTAAATTTTTTAATGTTTATTTTAATGGCCTTCTTTCTTTTACATGGATTCGTTCGTGATTTAGAAATAAATAGTTGATTTTTTTTCCCAAAAACATTAACATAGAGGTTTACATAAAAACTTAAATATCATTACATCAAAGTATAATTAAATAAAAATATTAACAAGTAAAATGAGATAGATGAGTTGACTTGATACCTTATTATGATGGGTATAGGTTAAAATCTTATAAGATTTTGGATTAAATTTGGAAGACCTTATAGATAAGCGAGATGAGTTTGAGTCTCATATAACCAGTCCCTAACCTGCCATGGTCGCATAACTTGCCATGGTCGCATCCTTAGACTCGATATTAATTTTGTCATAAGATGTATTTTTAATCTAATTTCAATTTCTTTTCAATTTTAACAACAACAACGACACATTTGATAATTTCATAGGCCATAAAGCTCACAAAAGTTGAATATTGTTTTGAAAAATATATGCGAATAAAATTTCAATATCTACACATATTTTTAATTAATATTTTTATTATATTATTGTTATTTTGTTGATTTTTAGAATATTTTTCTTAAAGTTGTCTTATTGTTCTATAAAAAGTTGAAACTCTAAATTAACATATGTTAAAGTTTAAGCATTAAAATAGAATGAACATGAAAATTGAGTATTATTGATGGCCAGCTTTAGACCATGGGATTCTTAGGCCTAATTAAACCCATTTAAGGCTTGGGGGACTAGTTGGGCTTCAGTTTGACTCTATTTGACTCACCATATGCTCTTGAAGGCAATAACAACCTGTTTAATTCAATGAGCTAACCCTCAAAAGTAGAAACTCGATAAAGCCAATATAGGAAACTTGGTATCTACCCTTCATAACTTTCACTATCCTCAATAAGAAGTGGTTAAAACGTGTCTTTGTTGCTTAATGTTCTTGAAAACTAGGATTACAAACGAGCCAAGCCAAACCAAGTTAGACTTTTGAATACTCAAACTCAACTTGTTTAACAAATTAATGAGTGAGTTGAGCTAGGCTTTGAACCTGAAAAGTAAAAAGCTTGAAACTGAGCTCATTAAAGATTTGTGATCCCAAGCTTGGCTCATTTAACTTAATGAGCATAAAAGAATTTGAGCCCTAGCTCAAGTTGGGGATTGTTAAGTTAAACAAGCTGGAGTTTAAGCTTATTTACATAAATAATTATATATATAATTATATTCATAATATTATATTTGTATAAATAATTACATATTAATATATGATTATATATAATTGTCTTTATAATATAATATTAATATAAATAATTATATATCATAAATTGATAGTAAAAAAATTGTTTATGAGCCCGTTTGTGAGCCTTTAATCAACCTGTTTAAGAGTTGACTTGCGAGCTTTAATTAAAACTCAAGTTTAACTCATTTAACTAAACAAACTTCATTTTAATACCATGTTTGGCAAATTTTTTATATATGGAAATCAATAGAAATGGATGGAAAGAAACGAGTGGAAATGAAAATAGAAATAAGTTGAATATTTATTTTATATTTGGTAAGTTATAAATGAAGTGGAAGGAAAAAAAGAGAAATAGAATTAGTGATTGACAAAATTACCCTTGTATTATTTTTATAAAAATATTAATAAAGTAATTTTACAAGGGTGTTTTTGTATTTGCATACAACTTCTTTCCATTTCCTCCCAACTTTGGACATAAAGAAGATGGCTACTATTTTTTTTTCTAGTTCTCCTCATTTCATCATATTTCTCCTCTAAAACAACATGCCAAACACGGACATTTCATCCCATTTCACTTATTTTCTTTCTCTTGCATGCAACTTCTCACAATCCAAACATAGTGTTAGCTCGAACTTGGCTTGTTCATTAAATGAGCTTGAGCTTGAGCTTGAGCTAAGCTAGGTTTATAACAAGTCAAACTTGAGTAGGTTGTGAGGAACTCGTTTGCAATCTTATCGGTAACTACTGCCAACTCTCCACTACTTCATAATGCTCATAATTGCAAAAAGTACAACCTCTCTCCACATTCTTTAGGAAACAACTATGTCACACTAGTAACTTTCATACTTTATATTCCCATTCACCTTCTACATTGGTTTGTTTTGCAGGTCTTATTTAAGCTTAATTATCTAAAAGTCTACTACTGGTTCTAAACTATCATCAAGTAGTAGTATTATTGTTATATAATAAAAATTGTTCATACCATTTACAATATAGTTTAGGACAATTATTTGGTGAATGACCGCATGGTCCTGCCAAAATTCTTCCTTTGGGCTGGGTTGGGCTTGTTACCGGAAACAGGAACCAATCGTTAGAACCCGATCTCTCTTTTTGTCCGTAACAGAAAAACAACCTTCGTCACGAGCAAAAACATCCTAGAATTTGAACTTCTGGAGTGTAAAAGTGACAAAGCACTAGATCTATCCATGAACAAAATAGAAAATGGTGAACACGACCAGACTTTTCTCTTCCCGTTTGAGGAAACCTAAATCCCACCAGAGGAAACCCTATACTTCATCTTTCACTCTATACATCGTCATCACTCTTCTAGTACTAGCTCTTTCCTTACTCCTACTGATCTATCTCTCCTTCTCAAAAAAGGGTCTTGAATTTGAAAATGAATTGGACGATGCTCATCACAACCAACCAAAGCTTTCGTTTTCCCCAGAAAACGCATCTCAAGCTCAAAGAGTACGTCTTTCTGTTCATCTTTCTTCAATGTAATCATAAAGTTTTGATCTTGTATTACTTTTTGATGTTGGGTTGGTTTCATTTATTACTATGGATAATTTCACTGCTGAATTGACATGTATAGGGCTAGGAATTTAATCCTAGGACCAAATTGCAAGGTGAAAGATTGATAGGAAGGAGAAGGACGAAAATAGATTTAAATAAACTTTTAGGATTAATTTTATAAAACTTTGAAAGCTTGATGCGGCTTTGCAGCAACTGAAATTCCCTGGTTCTGCCACTGTCCCTGGCTATGTGTACATTGATCTCACTTAGCTTTTATAAGTTAGGAAAATTGATGGATTGGTATGAAGATTGCTATGAAGATTGGTTTTTCTAGCTCATTGGGAATAGCTTAACTTACAAGAGAAAATTTGGATAGGTCTTGTTGTTTGGGTTAACTTCCTTGAGTCTGCAAAAGGCTGACCTAAAGTTTCGAGCCTTTCGTTTATGTTAATTAACAGGCTTAGGCTTTGGCTGTTACCCTGAGCAGTCTGCCAATTTTGAAATTTTAGATGTCCATGTGAAAGGCCCAAGAGGTGTTATGATGAAAGATTGGGTGAAGATAAGTATTTTTCTGGTTGGCTTCTTCTATTAGTATATATTGTTTATACAGCATTCAAATAAGCAATCTGAAATGTGCTGGTATTTACAGATAGGTTTAGTAAAGCTTTGCCACTTGGTTGATCGTTTGGTCATATATATGTAAAATGAAATCTCAGGGAATCATAAAGTTAACTGCGCTAAAGACGTGGAGACCAGTTCAATTGCTCACATGCAATTTCCACACGGTGAGTTTATGAGGCAATTTTGAAGATAAAAATGCTAAGATCAACATAAGAAAGATACTTTCTCCGTCATGTGTCATTGTGTAGGGTTAGTTACGAGTGCTAATGTACATCATACCCATTGTTGTAGTGATCAAACCTTTTATGACGTCCTTCAGACATATAAAGGCATATCATGTTATTTTTTTGGGTAATGTCGGTATATTTACTTTTTAAATATAAAATAGGCATAAGCCTATTACAAGAGAGCATAAAGGAAAAATGACATAGATTATTATTTCTTATTCATGTTCAGCAGTTTTGAAAATTACTGGTGCTGAGGGTCATTCTGTAAACGAAGTAGCTTATGCATCTTACACATAAGGTGACTAGATCTTGGAGTTGTGACAATTACTTCCAGCTGCATCCTTTTAATCAATCTGTTATATAAAAAAAATCATCAAGAATGTGCACAAAGTAGCATTGAGGTAGTCTGGGCATGTATAAATTCCAAAGTAACTTCAATTTGAAAGCCGTGATAACTGGATGAGCTTTGAATGTAAAACTAATGCCTTCATGTCCTATTTATATTATTTCTTACCACAGTAATGTTAATCATTCTGTTTTTGTTTTGCTATGACCCGACCTTTTATTGTGGGTGTGAAGCTATCTTTGCATGTGGTTCATGCTGTGCATAGTTTGGTATTGTAGTTTATATCTTGCAGCTCATGTTGTGATGTTTTTAATATGTAGTGGTGGAGAATTTTGTAATGATATTACGACCAAAAGCTGAAGACCTTAATTGTTAGTATCTCCTCTAAAACGGTAAAAAAGATTTGAAGCAGTTGTTGACCTCATCGCATTAGGAAATCTTTGGGTGGGGATTGAAGCAATAAATTTAGCATGCTTGAGATATCTGTTTCAATCTCCGAGCCAACTCTATAAATTTAAGCTGGTATTAGAATGGATAAGTTCTTAAGCCTTGAGTTCTCTCTAGCTTGAGTTCACCCTTGTTTGCTGTTTCTCTTTGTTCACTTATAATTTCCATTCACCAATTAATATATTCTTAACTATACAAATATATCATTCTGACTTACTAAATATGTTAAATATATATAACTTTCATTTGCTTTTTCTTTGTTGCTCTGTCTATATCTGCCTTTGTTTGGGTAATGAAGCAGTTCTGTGCAGGTCTCACAGATTGCAGATGAACAACTTTGGGATGCTCCACTGAGCTTTGGTTTGCGGCCTTGCATCAAGCCCTCCAGTAAATATAAGGGTCGTTGTAAGTTCTCTCTCTCTCTCTCTCTCTCTTCCCCTTCCCTCCTCTTCATTTTTTAAGAAATCTTACTGCTTATTCTAAGTATCATTTTCATAACTCATTGTAATTTTATATATTGTAAAGGGTATTGATGGATGATTTAAAGATTACTCTGATTTATTGTCTGATGTATGACCAGAAGAGGCCCTCCCCCGATTGATGTCCCTCCAAATTTACTTGCGCCAGTCACACCTTCGTAATGTAAAGGGTTAAACCTAATGGAATTTCTAAATATATGTTTGATGTGTCAGCTTCTGAAGAATCAGATCACTATTTAACTGTCAGGAGTAATGGAGGATTGAATCAGATGCGAACTGGGGTAAGTGTTAAATCTTATGTATCTTTCTTGCTAGTCATGTACCTTATATTGATGATGTACTGGTTAACTAAGATTCTGCTCGTGTGTATTATAACTTCAACTCTTCTCATTAGATAGCTGACATGGTGGCTGTTGCACACATAATGAATGCAACTTTAGTAATTCCTCAATTGGATAGACGCTCATTTTGGAAAGACTCAAGGTTTTTCTTGGTTCTTTTTCTTTTGCTCATGATGCAATGTATTCTGTTGCACTAATACTGTTATTGTCACCAGTACCTTTTCAGATATTTTTGATGCTGGTCATTTTATCAAAACCTTGGAAGGAGATGTGAGAGTTGTTGAGGAGCTCCCAAAGAAGTTAGTGTCTGTTCCTCATGCTAGGAAGCACTTCACTTCCTGGTCCAGTGTGGGTTACTATTTGGAAATGACTCAGTTATGGAATGAGTTTCAGGTATTATTATAACTTTTCTGTTCTTGAAGCTTGTCAGGCTGTACTCTACTGTTAAAACCTTTTACACTTGCCGTTGAAGCATCAAAGAATATTTTCTCTAAGAAAGGAGCCAATTTGTGTTTTTCTGTTATTCTAGCATGATTGTTTGCATATCTGGCTTCTGCTACATGAAAACTGATGTCAGTTTTAAGCTTTGCGATTCCCCTCTTACTTAGTTCTTCAAAAGAAAACCAACTACTATTTTTTTTTTTCTCTCATGGCACTGGAATTGTTAACATGGAAGGGCTTTGCTGCAACTTACACACTCGATTTCTAGAGATGGATGGCCAATGTATTTTTTACAACCCTTTATTCTGCTGCAATAGGGCCAGATTATTCTGAATTAATTGTGAGTTAACTTCAAGCAGGTGATTCACGTTGCAAAATCAGATTCTCGGCTTGCAAACAATGACCTTCCTCTTGACATCCAGAGACTGAGATGCCGTGCTTTATACCACGCTCTACATTTTTCAGCCCCAATTGAAAGCTTAGGAAAGGTCAGATAATGCTTTTTATCTTGAGCAATCTTGAGTCTGTATTAGATTTATTTTCTACTAAATTTAAAACAGTATCAAACTCAAACAAATCTACCAAGTTCTCAGCAAGTAAAATGCCACAAATGATGCCAAAAGTGCTACATTTTTCTTTCCACTTAGAATTGATGCATTTAAGAGGTCTCCTATGGGGCTTCCTGTAAATTAGGTACTGAGCATGCATGATGGTGAAAACACAGAAGCTGGTGGAGCGGCTGAGATCTCGTGCAGAAAAGTATATTGCTCTTCACCTTAGATACGAGAAAGACATGCTTTCTTTTACTGGATGTACATATGGTCTGACTGAATCGGAATCTGAAGAGCTTCGGGTAATGAGGTGAGAAAATTTGCTGTTTTGCACTTAAGAAAATTGGCTTAGTGGATCACTTTAGGAAAAGGAAGAAGAGGTGAGGAAAAGCAACCAACTGCACATGTTCTGATATATCATGCTGTTTGGTCAGTCTTACCTGAATAACCCTAGAGAAAATGAGAAATCTGGTTCCCCATGATGCTTAGCATGTACATGCACTCAAGTAACTCATTTTTTCATGGCTAGTTTTCGTCCATGTCTCATCAGAAGCTTATTTATATAGGGAAAACACAAACCATTGGAAAGTCAAAAAGATAAATTCTACAGAACAAAGATCTGGAGGATTCTGTCCGTTGACACCCAAGGAAGTAGGAATATTTCTTCGAGCTCTTGGTTATCCTTCATCAACGTTAATTTATGTTGCTGCTGGAGAGATTTATGGTGGCAGTACTCGGCTTTTAGAGCTCAGATCCCGCTTTCCAAATCTTGTCTTCAAGGTATATCCATATGGGTTTCCAGTTGAGTACCTATAACACAATATTTACTTCTAAGAGGTAAGAGGCATAATGCTTTTTCTTCAACAAAACAGGAAACGATTGCAACTGAGGAAGAATTCGGAGCATTCCTTAACCACGCGTCTCAGACTGCTGCACTTGATTACATTATCTCTGTGGAAAGTGATGTTTTTGTCCCATCACATTCTGGTAACATGGCAAGAGCTGTTGAGGGGCATCGCAGATTTTTAGGTCATCGGAGGACTATTACTCCGGACAGGTATTTGTTGTGGTCTAGCCAAACCCATCATTATGATCACTTCACTTTAGATTTTCACTTATCTCCTTTCTGTAGTGTAGTGTCCCACTTCAGATAATACCAATCACACTTCTCTTTCTTGCCTGGGATTATTGTGATTGCCTTGAAATTGAGTTTTGCATTATCTTTCTTTAATCTTCATACAGGTTATAATGAAGAAGAAGATGAAACAACTGTATATTATTGTCTTGTGGGTAGGATGCATTTCCAAAAAGATTTTGCTTTTTGGTTTTAACGTGTCTACGTATATATCATTTGTAGGAAAGGACTTGTTGAAGTATTTGATAAATTGGAGAGTGGTCTGCTGACAGAAGATTTACTCTCTAGTATAGTTCGAAAGATGCATAAAAACAGGTAACTTGGAAAAACTAATATCCTTTCAGTCTTGCTATGGATTGCAAGACAAACGAACTTAATGGTCTTGGAAAAATTGTAGGCAAGGAGCTCCAAGAAAACGAAGAGGTCCATTGCTGGGGATCAAGGGACGAGCTCGGTTCAGAACTGAAGAATCCTTTTATGAAAATCCTTATCCTGAATGTATCTGCGGTTCAAAGAAGCACTTTGGTTCGTCATAGATAGGTTGTATCATATGCATTTTGGAAGATAAAATTCTCATTCCGGGCGCTACGCTTGGGCAACAACATGACTCAAATGTGAACAGTGCTTTACCACATGACTAGAGCATCTTGCTATTGACAGTGCCATCATCTTCGGTGTTGGAAGATTTTGCCTATTCTGCAAGATCTTGAGTATCTCTTAATACTTCTTTTTCGCGGATGTTATGACATTCATTCAATTTTTCTTTGTATGGTAACATCGTTTATGTTCTTTTTATCTTTCTAGATGCAACAATAATGTGTATGATAATTTTTTAAGAATGTACTTTAATATGTACTTTCACTGGAGGGACAGCTAGTGTTTTATGGTCTATGGTGTTCCTCCAGAATGTAAGAACATTGTGCATGTATTAGGCGTTTAAGTCGGATGATCCTATGAATGTAAAATTGCCATTTATCTGAATTTAAATTTTTATTGCAAAATTCATCGTTATTAATTATATTTATATATTTATAACTTCTCTTATCATGTCGGTAATCCGCGTGCTATTCCAATTCTACTAATTTATAACTATTTATAGTAGGAGATAAGTGCATTTATGTATATATATATATGTGTATATCTATATATAATATGAGATAATCTCTTTTCCCACGTTACATTTTAGTCTGTATCTACTCTGTACAAATTTTACCTACTTCAGTCAGATAAAAATTTCCCAACTCCTCATTCCATCAATCATAACCGACCATTTACGAATCAAAAATCAAAAGGTAGAGTCGCATAAACTGTTTATAATATATTATAATATATTATAATTTATGAAAACACAATTGAAACACTAAACAAACAAGAAATTTTGTGATATTTATTTATAGGAACTCCTTTTACATCCATTAGTTAGTGATATTAATTAAGACAATGCTATTGATTATTTTTTTTTAATATTTAAATTATATACTTGAAGTTTTATATTATTAATTTATATACCAAATTAGATATTTAGTCGTTATCGTTTTTACTCTTTCTCTTTCTATTTTATATTGATGATGTAGATTTTTGGGTTATGTGGCACAATGACTAGATATCGGTATATAATATAAAATAAAATATTATAGGTTTTGCATAGTGATTAGCTACCCCAGATGATAGAGATAACAATAATTAACAAAAATGGACGAAGTATAAATAGTAACAATTAAACATATAATTAGGTATACAAATTGAAAAGCTCTAGGTGTATATTTGTTAAAAAACATAAAATTAAGGTGTAAATATTAAGTTAGCCATAATAATGTTGTCATTAAAGCTTGGCTTCGTTTCTCGTAGACGGTGTCCAAGTTTTTGAAATTTGTTGAGGCTGGAATTGGAAAGTTATGTTACGAGTCTATATTAGATTGGGGATGGGTCAGCCATTACCAAAGAAGAACACGGGAATCAAGTGGTAGATGAACTAATCAAGAATATTGTCATTTTTTTAAACCATTGTGATGACAAATTCATCAAAATAATTATGTAAAAAATCAAGCAAGGAAGTTTGTAATCATTTTCAAGAGGTGTTGTATGTGTTTGGTTGATGAAATAGGTCTAATAATGATGTCCGAAGATCAAGTTTGATGTTCATAAAGTTGAATATCTACAAAGTGAGAGAGTTTCTACGTTCCATCGACGAGACTACCTAGTCAGTGATCCAACCATTAAAATAAATATAATAATTAAAATATTAATTATATTAGTTGTTTGATCATGATTAGTAAATCATTGGATAATTGACTGGACCGGTCCTATTAAAATTAATGACCTGACCATAAAATTTTCTAGAAAATGATTATTTGCAAAAGATATATAATAACTACAGTTTGCCTACATGTTATTACCATGTAGCTTTAGCAAAATTCACGCATGCAGTTAAAAATCAATTTTTAGAAAAAATTTTCTATGATGTATTTATTTTTTATTTTTTATGCGATATATGCATTTAGGCATGATTTTTCAAAAACTATTTGCAAGATATTGTAAAATTTTCTTATGTTTCTCTATAAAAAAATTTCTATGCTCTTCTTTTTGACGAATGCTTAACAAATAACTTCACATAAGAAGTTATGTTGTAAAGAAAGCATAAAAGCAATATTTGTACGAATTTTTATAATCGAAAGGATTTTTTTTTTTTCCTTTTTCCCAATGGAAGGTGATGGCGGCAAAAGTGATAATGAAAATGATGAAGGAGGTGGTGGTGATAGTGGTAGCAGTAGTACTGGTGACGATGAAGGTGGTGACAATAATAGTTAGATGAGGTAGTAGTAGTAAACATATTGAGTTTTGTTTTGCACCATTTGTAGAGTTTCGTTTAGGGTTAATTATAAAAATCTTATCTATGTTTCCGTTGACTTGTAAACACGTGATTTATGTTAATTTTTTTTATAAATAATGGGCTTAAATTTCATGTAAAAGTGCCAATATTATTAAATACTATTAGAAATATACATGTTAATATCTTATTGGTTCAAAAAATTAATTTAATAAAAAAATAATTAATAAAAATAAACAAAATATTAAAATTATTTAAAAAAACTAAAAAAGTTGAGAAAAAATGTAATTTGATTTTTTATAACTAGTAAAATATTGACATATGTCATTCTAAAATTATTAAATAATATTAAAAATTTTGAATTAGACTCATGTTTGTTAAAAAAAATTAACACAGATAATATATTTGCAAATGTGTGTAGGTAGGGGTTTTATAATTAACCGTTTGATTAATATCAATTTTATTTTATAAACTAATTGCACAACTAATTATTAATTTGAAAATAAGGTGAAAAATGAAAGAAAGAGGACATCTAGATCTAGCAATACCATCTTCATGGATGAAGCAAAACGAAACGAAGGTTGAAGAAGAAGATGGAAAGTCATATAGAGAAATGCATCTAGATCAATATAGAGAGATAAGAGAGACGGAGAGATTATGCATTAATGAATTGTCAAACGAGATTCTTCTTTGACAAATGATGGTTAACGAATTGAACTAAATTCTGGCGTGATAGCGAACGTCGAACCGGCATACACATAAGATCTCAAACCACATTCGTAACACATGCATATCTCCTTGTTTCTTTACCATAACTTCACTCTTCAGCTTAGAATAGGAATGCAACTGAAATGGATTAGATATGTGTTTAGAATAGGCAACTGAGATGGGTTTAAGTTGTGTTTGGAATAGGCCATTTAAAACCTGAAGGGCTGAACCTACCCTAGTACCTTATGGAAGTTTTTAAAACCTAGTAAAATTGCTATTGGCGATTTTTTTTTCCCATTATACCCATGCCCCGTCCTTAGGAACTTTGCAAACCCAAAACCCAATCCAATTAGCTTTATCTCTTTCTCTTTTTCTTTATTTTTTATTTAAGAGAGAATCAAACATATTGAAAATAATCTAATATCAACAAAGGAGCTCCATCTCAGTTTGGCTTTTAATGAGAAAAGATATATCAATTGTCAATGTTATGATATAACAAGATGCTACATATGTTATACCATTTGTAACCATGACAATATAAATTCCAGCAACACGGTGTTTATAGAATATGGTGCATTGACACATTATTAATGATAGCAATAGGTTAAAGAATGAGGATATCACCATGAAAATACTACACTGTGGTACATATAAACCACGATTCCAAGGAATGATATTTTACTTTTCCCACCTTAGTTTCAACTGCTAAATTTCAAAAATCTTGAAACATTTAGCTAATCCATGTTTACAAGAACTTCTCACAAATATGAAATTCGATACCCAACTAGTAAACAAGAATTCATAAATATAAGATTAGATGAAACCTTGATAATAACAACAAAGCAAAGGTACTAAGAAATTATAAAACCAAACACATGAATTTAATGGGCAGTAAACGACAGGAAAGAAGACTAGAAGAGAAGAGAGAGAGACGGAGAGCTGGAGATTGACTAGGATAAGAGAGTTGCATGGAATATGGAATTTGGTAGTAAAGTTACTGAGTGATATGGAAGATGGTTGATGATTATGATTATTATTATTTTAAAATTTTATTACATTATTTTGCTTGGTCAGGTTTTCTCTTCTTCTTCTCTTTTTTTTTTTTTTTTTTTTTTGTAAAATCCGAAATCCAATATAAAACGATATAGGTTTCTATAACAATATCCAATCTCATTTAAATACCAATAGAATTTTTAACAGATCGAGCGAGATAAGTACTCTATAATAACCTTACCCACTGTATCTCTAGAAAAAATGAGATGGTTGTGGTCCTTTCTTTGATTATGTTATTCCAATCAAGTAGGTTGATTCTAATACCTTTTTGTTATTTTTAAGCCTAAGGTTAGATTTTTGGTGGTAGTTAGGAAATAACTATTTTTAATTTTTTTTTCAAAATTTAAAATTATTCAGATATATTATTTAATTAAATTTATTTGTTAATTTTATTTATTAAAATAATTAATTTGGACCAATAATGTGTTGACTATGTGTTTAATTACTAAGGACACTTAAGTTTAAAATGCATGTCCCCTTTAAAGTAAAGGATACTTGCTTGTTTATTTCGCCGGATAAATAAGACGATAATGGAATTATTATTCCTAAGGAATAGAATATAGTTTAATTGGATTTCATATATAATTTTCCATATATATACATGTCACAATTAATATATGGGAATGAGTGTGATAGTATTCGGACACTATTTTAGGTAAGGAAAATTGAAGATAAAAACTTAATACCTGTGATTTGCCTTGTCTTTATCCATATTACCAAACTATGGACAACAAAGTTCTTCTGTTTTAAACTGTTATCATCCTAGCCTTGCGCAATTTTGCTTATTGTCTATCCATCCTTCTACTATATATAAGCCAAGTTGAATCCCATTAATCTTCCATACACACCCTACGAAGCAGAGGAAATAAAAAGGAACACAGCAAAAAAAATTATCTTTTTCAACTGAGAAAGAAGAAACGAAAAACCCAAGAAGATATTCAGATATGACAATGGCAAGTGGCACCGTTGGTGAGGTCATTCACTGCAAAGGTATTTCCATGCCATCCATAATTAAACCTACTGGTTTTTCGATGTTTCTTTTAGCATGCTTAACCATAAAAATATGTTGTCTAGTCTGTTGAATAATGTATATTTATTCCACTCGATAAGATCCAATCTTGATCTTGTTCATTCATCGGAACAACACAATTATAAGAGATAATTAACACGAGTGAAGGGAAATAGCGAGTTTGGCACAAAAATTTAACATGGGGAAATCTTAAATCCTCTCGATTGCAAGAATTTCTAGTTGTTAATGTTTTATAGTCTGATAGCATCATCTTAAGCCTTCAAAGTAACATGTACCAAATTTTAATCCTCCTTTTCTTGTTGTAATAACTGAAAAAAAATCAATGTTTATAATTAATATACTAAGCAACTCTTGACAAGCAGGTTTTAACATTTATACATCACAACATTAACATATTCCTAGACATTTGATAGAAAACATATATATATATAAAATTTTGAGGTATATGTGTGGTCGACTATGATTTCTGTTGAGCCACTAGTCGGCATCAGCTAGCCTTGGTCACGACTCCACGTAATGTTTCTCTTTTGTCCATATTTTTGCCTACGCACTCCAATTCAAGCCTCGTAAAATTACAAGATACATCTGTCCCACAGTAAATTTTATTTTCCCCTCTCCAAACTTGTTAAATATAAAGCAGACAGTGTGCAGAAAATTAATAAAAGAATGTAAAATCTAACAAATATAGAAAAACTGAGGGAAAAATATATATTTCTCGTCATCGTAATGGTAGGATTAGCTGGAATTATATATATATATATATATATATATATTTCCCTTTCATTTTTCTATTTTAGTGAATCCCTCTCTCTCTCTCTACAATTTCATGTTGTTTTTATTGTTGACAAGATATCTTTGCAATATCATAAAAATTAAGGTAAAATACCCTTAAAAAACTACTAGTTTTTAAAACTATTATATATATTAGAATTTCCAAAAATACAATTAAATAATTGTTTAATGAAGGATCTTAAAAGTTCATGCAATATTATAACATACCATATATGTTTGCAGCTTTCTAGAGTTTTATAAACTATTCTTGAAAATCTTAATTTCATTCAACAAACACAATTTTTTTTTTCATGTTCGTTAATCAGTTTAGTAAACTTTAAAATATAAGAAATTTATCTTGAAGACTCATCAAATTATTTAAAAAAAGTGTAAATCCACTCTAGATTTTAAAGATTTTTTCCAAAAAAAACTCTCTCTCTCTCTCTACAATTTCATGTTGTTTTTATTATTAACAAGATATCTTTGCAATATTTCCCTTTCATTTTTCTATTTTAGTGAATCCCTCTCTCTCTCTCTCTCTCTCTCTCTCTCTCTCTCTCTCTAATAATTTCGTGTTGTTTTTATTGTTAACAAGATATCTTTGCAATATCATAAAAATTAAGGTAAAATACCTTTGAAAAACTACTAGTTTTTAAAACTATTATATATATTAGAATTTCCAAAAATACAATCAATTAATTGTTTAATGAAGGATCTTAAAAGTTCATGCAATATTATAACATACCATATATGTTTGCAGCTTTCTAGAGTTTTATAAACTATTCTTGAAAATCTTAATTTCATTCAACAAAACACAATTTTTTTTTCATGTTCGTTAATCAGTTTAATAAACTCTTAAAATATAAGAAATTTATCTTGAAGACTCATCAAATTATTTAAAAAAAAGTGTAAATCCACTCTAAATTTTAAAGATTTTTTCCAATAAAAACTCTCTCTCTCTCTCTCTCTCTACAATTTCATGTTGTTTTTATTATTAACAAGATATCTTCGCAATATTTCCCTTTCATTTTTCTATTTTAGTGAATCCCTCCTCTCTCTACAATTTCGTGTTGTTTTTATTGTTAACAAGATATCTTTGCAATATCATAAAAATTAAGGTAAAATACCTTTAAAAAACTACTAGTTTTTAAAACTATTATATATATTAGAATTTCCAAAAATACAATTAAATAATTGTTTAATGAAGGATCTTAAAAGTTCATGCAATATTATAACATACCATATATGTTTGCAGCTTTCTAGAGTTTTATAAACTATTCTTGAAAATCTTAATTTCATTCAACAAAACACAATTTTTTTTTTTTTATGTTCGTTAATCAGTTTAATAAACTCTTAAAATATAAGAAATTTATCTTGAAGACTCATCAAATTATTTTAAAAAAGTGTAAATCCACTCTAGATTTTAAAGATTTTTTCCAAAAAAAACTCTCTCTCTCTCTACAATTTCGTGTTGTTTTTATTATTAACAAGATATCTTTGCAATCTTTCCCTTTCATTTTTCTATTTTAGTAAATCCCTCTCTCTCTCTCTCTCTCTACAATTTCGTGTTGTTTTTATTGTTAACAAGATATCTTTGCAATATCATAAAAATTAAGGTAAAATATCTTTGAAAAACTACTAGTTTTTAAAACTATTATATATATTAGAATTTCCAAAAATACAATCAATTAATTGTTTAATGAAGGATCTTAAAAGTTCATGCAATATTATAACATACCATATATGTTTGCAGCTTTCTAGAGTTTTATAAACTATTCTTGAAAATCTTAATTTCATTCAACAAAACACAATTTTTTTTTTCATGTTCGTTAATCAGTTTAATAAACTCTTAAAATATAAAAATTTATCTTGAAGACTCATCAAATTATTTAAAAATAAGTGTAAATCCACTCTAGATTTTAAAGATTTTTTCCACAAAAAAACTCCCTTTGTATTCCCCAATACAAATCTGATAAATAGAATTAGTAGAAGGGCTCAACATTCGCAATCTTATTTTATTATAGTTCGTAACTCCAGAGACCATTGATCTATTTTATATATTCTTAGAATTATTTTATATTTCTCAATTTACATAAAAATTTTGTAATTTATCACACTTCGTACATTCACTATAAAATTTTTTTCTCGAAAAGTGGGTTATCACTCAAGTGTGCAAATATATTTCCATCATTCACGAAAATTTGAACTAAAAGTTCATAGAATCTTATCCATACCTGAAAAAAAGATTTATTAGTACTATCACATCATATATCTAGATAGATGATATAGAAGTAAAAGCCACACACAAACTTGAGCTGCAAACTGCCTGACTTTCATGATCTTTTTAACCCTTTATTTTCAATGACGGGGACTTCAGCTGCTGTTGCATGGGAAGCTAACAAGCCACTTGTGATTGAAGAAGTAGAGGTGGCGCCGCCACAGGCAATGGAGGTCCGTGTGAAGATTCTTTTCACCTCTCTTTGCCACACCGATGTTATGTTTTGGGAAGCTAAGGTCAGAAAACATTTATCTTCCTAGTTGGTACTATATTGTTAAAACTTTGTGTTAACCATATTACATGCTTAATGTTTATATCCTACTTTGTTTTGCTGAATCTCTTGGTTTATCAACTTGCAGGGAATGCCCCCTCTTTTCCCCGGATCCTGGGCCATGAGTCAGCTGGGTATGAATATTTCCTAGAAGGAAATTATTATCTACATTTAATTCCACAAAAAATCTATTTTAAAGCCATCTTTACCCATAAAAATCTTCATCACATTGTTAGATGTACCACATAAGCAACTTAAAGAATCCTTTTCTTTAAGGATCTTTCCACTTTATCATAAGGCTTTTAAAGATAATGCTTAGTATAAATGTTTTCCCTGACTTGATTTTATATTATAAATACTTTAACTAAATTTGATATACTCGCTAAATTTTGTCAAGTGACTCAAGTCCAATAAAATTATGGGTAATTATCAAATTTGGAACTAGAATATCTATTTTTATAATTAATTATCTTAACTTTGAAAGTGCCAAATTGGTACTTGGACGTTACCCATTTTCAATTAACTATATGAATTTTATCAAATTTTATAATTAGCTACTTGAACTTTACTTGTTTTGCAATTAATTACTTCATATTGATAGTTTAAAATTTTAGGTATTCAACTATAAACTTTATTAGTTTTAAACTTTCGGTACAAGAAGGTAGGCTAAGAGTATGAGGATCTAGTGTTTGTTAAGAGTCTCTATAGATGGTTTGTTATTTATTTATATTTTATCTGTATTTGATTTATATTTATATTTATTTATTTTTAATCTGCATCTGTATATGATATCATCTATATTATTTGATAAATAATCTGATTAAAACAGATGTCAAATTGATGGCAAATTAACAAACCAAATGCACCCAAAAGCTAATGAAAAAAAAAAAAAAAAAAAAAGGTGTAATGTTAACCTGGGTTTTAGGATTGATAGATTATTTGTTTCCGATGATTTAGGATTGTGGAAAGTGTCGGCGAAGGGGTGACGGACCTTGCCCCGGGTGATCATGTGCTTCCTGTATTCACTGGGGAATGTAAGAAATGCAGGCATTGTACATTAGAGGATAGCAACATGTGTGAACTCCTAAGGGCAGACCCTGTCACCGGCGTCATGATCCACGATGGCCAGACAAGGTTCTCAATCAATGGGCAGCCGGTTTACCATACTATGGGCACTTCAACATTCACTGAATATACCGTGGTTCATGCCGGCCGTGTTGTTAAGGTTAATCCAGAAGCCCCATTGGACAAACTTTGCGTTCTTAGTTGTGGCATATCCACAGGTTTGCTGGCAACAAGTTTTCACTCAAACTTCTCTTCTTTTTTCCTCATTTTGTAAAAACCACTTTCTCGGGATAAACTGCATGGCCAGTGGCATATGAATAATCATGGGTACGAGTATTCATGTCCTCAAAGACTTTTATAAAGTTCTTCAAATGTTGTATTAGTATTTTAAGAATTTTTTTTAATAATCCTATAAATTTATCCTTAAGGTTCTTTAAATTTTTTTATTTTATTTTTTGTTGATTATTTATATTTTTATACAATACACTTAATAAATAAAATAAAAAAAGTGAAAGACTTGTCTTTGACGTTAGGACTCCAAAAGAAAAGTTGATTCATATGCCATTCGTCAAACTTTTTGTGTCCGATGTTTATGAAACTAGTTTACACGTGAATTTTGCTGTGCTTCTTTTAATGATAATTTCGATGAAAGGTCTTGGGGCAAGCTTGAATGTTGCAAAACCAAAGAAGGGATCAACAGTAGCCATTTTTGGATTAGGGGCAGTTGGTCTCGCTGTAAGTGTCTTTCAGCAAATGTTTCGAATTTAATGTGCTTGACATCTTAGAAAATTTTAAGTTCCCTTTAACTTCATTGGATTAGGCTGCGGAAGGAGCTAGGATTGCCGGTGCTTCAAGGATTATCGGAATTGATTTGAACCCTAGTAAATTCGCCGAAGGTAATTGACTGATATTATAATACAAAGATGTATATACATACATATTCTCAGCAAGCATTTTATTTTATTTTTGGGTAAACTTCATATTTGCTAAATATTTTGGTAGTGGCCAGTGGTCATATAAAGTGAAGGTTCTCTTGGCTGAGCAAGCAAAGATGACATTGGTGATGGTTAGAAAAAGGAATAAAACAAAAAAATAAATATAAATTGAGAAAAATGATTTCCATTTTTTTTAATGCTATATTTGGTATGAAAAATTTAAAATCAAGTTTAGGTTATGCCCTATTGATATGTCTAATGTGGCTTTAAGAAAGTGGGATTGTGATTCCCCTAAAATGGATGATTCCAAATCACCATCTGTATATGTGAGTGGAATTGTGATTCTCGCACTTAGAAAAAGAAGTCATAATTCCATTCAACTTTTAAAAAGAAAATTATACTTTTAACAATATTCTTAAGTAAAAATCTATAACACATACACGTACGTAAACATATATATACATACACAGATATGCACATTTTATTAACAAATATATGTTATTGATATAATAGATTATATATATAGACATACACTATATCATGCATTTTACAAGAATACCATTGGGAGTATTATATGTTATATATTACAAGGCATCTATATATTATACGATATATAAACATTATAATCACATAAAATATTTTAGTCAAAAGAATCAAATATAATATATATATATATATATTATGTTGACATATACAATACATCATTAATTTAAGTATTTGTTTAAATAATTGTAGAGTATATACCTATTAAGTATTATTTTTAATATGTGTGTATTAACATGTATTAACATTAACGATAATATATCATATAGTACACATATATGTACAGATGGATACTATTGTATAATTACAATATGTTATATGTATTATCTGTTGTCTGTCATACAGAATACATTTATGATCTAAACAATATGTACAAAAACCTAGAGCATAGATCTAATAATTTTTACGCTTGTAATGCTTGTTTTTATTCTGTATCTGTTATGCGTAATGAACATTAAATATGATTTACCCTTCCACTATCATATATGGCGGAAGGTCATTGGTATCAAGAAATCTCATGATTTTTTCTTAATAATAATGTTTGACAATACTACAATTGTTAATAACAAATGTGAAACTCAATAAATAAATACATAAAATTACGTAGCTTATAGACTAGGCTTATCTATTGAAAAAATATTTAATAAGTGGTACCATCAAGTGTATGTATATCTATTGAATAATTATTAATCATAATTTAACACGTGAAATTGATGGTTCTTATTTTCTAAAATAACTATCACCATTAATTTATCAATATGTTACATGTAAAAAAAAATGGTACTTTTCCTTTAAAATAAAAAATTGCATGGTCTTTTGAATTATGCATTAACCTGTTAAAATTAATACATCTAAAGCGGGCTTCAATTTTCTTCCTTAACAGCTAAGAAATTCGGAGTAACTGATTTTGTGAACCCTAAGGACCACGACAAGCCCGTTCAAGAGGTAAAATTTTAAGGCTTTTTTTGTCTCTTATTATAGAAATCAGCCATGAATACTAATTTCAATGTTTGCTCACTTTCCTATTTGTGCTCCTTGTGAAGGTGCTTGCCGAGATGACCAATGGGGGTGTCGATCGCAGTATAGAGTGTACCGGAAACATACACGCCATGGTTTCAGCTTTTGAATCGGTCCATGATGTAATTAACAAGAAAAACTTCTCATGATTGTTTATAATATTGGAAAAAAATAAACTAAAATTTAGTAGAATTCAACGTGTCCGAATAAGTGGTAGATAAGAACTAATATATCTTACCACTATTTATATGTAAATAATCATTTCACTTTGTGTATCATGCTCGATGAATACTTTTTTAATTTAATTTTTGATACATAGAGAGATGAGATCTACGTATGATCTTTTTTATATGTATTTATTTCAGCAGTTTTATTTTATTTTCAGGGATGGGGCATGGCTGTTCTTGTTGGTATCCCAAGTTCAGACGCATTCAAGACCCACCCTCTCAATTTCGTTAACGGTCGAACTTTAAAAGGAACCAGTTTTGGCAATTACAAACCAAAGAGCGACCTTCCCTCAGTTGTCGAAATGTACCTAAGCAAGGTAATTAAAGCTTTTCCATGAATTTTTATATTTCCAAATGTACCAATAAGAGCCCACTTTCTAGAAATGCTAAAAAAATTGCATCTTGGGTTGCTGCCTATATTAGGAAGCAGATGTGTCAATCAAATTAATGAGATGACATCCCATCAATAATTTAACTACTTAGATTCATACAGAACTGTTATCGAATTCTTAAAATACTTAATATATCACTTACTATATTTATTTTAATGATTAGATAATTGATAAGACGGATCCATCGACGGGATCGTAGAAGTTCTTGGACCATCCAACCATTCACAATAGTAATATATTAACAATTTTAATAGTATAATTGTGATTGCATATAAATCTAAATATTATACAACCAACCGAATAGATATCGTTTAAAAAAAAAAAAACATAATGATACCATATTAGACATGCACAGATTTGCAGCACATACTTTCTTTTAGGAAAAAAAAACAATATTTAAGAGAAGTGATGTACGGTTTTAGGTGTATAATACTTATAATTAAGCAATAGCAAATAAAATTAGATATTCATACCACCATAGTAAATAGTTATAAAATCTTCATGCATCAATCCACGTGGGACTCTACTATGAATCCTAAAAGCCTTCTTTTGAGCTTGAATCATGGGGTAAGCTGATTCTTGTTTATTCATCTATTTATTATGCACAGGAGCTAGAGTTAGAGAAATTCATCACCCACGAAGTTCCTTTCTCGGAGATCAACAAGGCCTTTGACTACATGCTTCAAGGAAGTGGGCTCCGTTGTCTCATCCGTATGGATGTATGAATCTCTTCAAATGCACCACCCAGAGAGTTGGATTTTGCTTGTCTTAGCCAACTCTAAAATAAAAGTTTTTTATGGAAACTTATAAAAAAAAATAATAATACTAATCTATTTTTGATTTTTGATTTTCTATCAATATCGCAAGATTCGGCTAAGGCTGATTAGTGAATAAGATGGGATTAAGGATTGTAAGGACATGAAAATATAATTCAATTGTAATTATAAAATACTAAAATCATTTATCTTCTTAATTCTTAAAACTTGAAAATATTTCGACTTAATGGTGTGAAACCTTTGCAAAAAGGGCAAAAAAGCCAAAAGAGGAAAAAAAAAAAAGGATACATTTTAGGGTGGATCCTATAAGAATTGATTAGATTGGCTTCGATATTAGTTATCAAGGCAAATCAAAATGATTTGAACCAGTTTTATTGTCAGGTCAGATTGATCCAAGTTCAAGCAATTGGGCCAGATTAGGTTTAGTAACTCTACTTTCTACACTATTCTAGACGTGTTTCATGTATGGGTTATTTGCCAATGATCAAGCTGTACTATTTTATGCTAGTATCATTTTATTTTTAACGGAAAATATAATTCATAGCTAAATTTAGCAAATTTTTTTTAGTAATTTCCCCTCGAACAAAAAGAAAATGGTTTAAATCAATTTATTGAGAAAAGCGTAATCTATTCAATGAATTTATCAATTCAACTTCCATGAAATGCTATAAAATAAGGGTCAATTAGAAAGGATTTCAATAACATCATATTGAAAGAAGTGTATCGTATATTGGCTAAAAACTTTTCAATCAAGTGATTAATAAGATCAATTATATTTTAATAGCAAAATCCCCATAGGTAGAGGTGAGGATGTCAGCCCTAATTTTTATTATTATACATGAATTGAGTGCACCGATACTTCTTGAACACTCAATGCAACTATCTAATAAAATTCGTTGTTTTTGTATTCTTGCATACAAGGTTTGTAAGATATTAATTATATTATTTTGTTTATCATTAAATATGATTTTTATTATATTATTACTATTATATAGTTATAATTGTTTAATATATTAATATATGTATTTAATTGTGTTTGCGTTTATGTGTCTAATTTATTTTATTTAGATGTTAATATTTACTATGTGACATGTATAGTTAAATAATTATTCATGAAGTCATGTGAGTTATAGATTGTCATGACATATATAAAGCTACAAAAATTTGTTAAATAAAAAAGTATAAATTAACATGTAATAGATTAATACATATTAATATAGGATACTGGAATTTACTTGGCAAAAGACGTGTGATTTAACATCACTAGAATAGAGAAATGGGTCAAAAAATTTTACAAGTTATGGTAAACCATAGTAGGGCGGATGAATTGATAAGATGTCCAAATAGAGACTATCTTAACTTAGAATGACACTCTATTCAAATTATTGAGTTCCATTTGATGACGAGGTGAATGGCATGGACATACTTGAAATTGACTTTTTATGATGAGGATGTATATGATGAAGATGAGGTGACTGATGTGAATAAAAGCATTCTAGATTGAAGAGAAGCCTTCGAAGACCAAGTTGATTATCGAATGTTAGCTGCTAATATGAGTGACCTTGAGGAAGAAGAAACAAATAGCGGAGAGGAAACCTCTGAAAACAATGCAAATTAGTGGATAAGAATATTCAAAAGTGCGAAAAGTTCCATGTGTCTAGGTCATATGAAGTTTTCAATGTTGTCTGTAGTGCTTCAAATGTTGAGTCTAAAAGTAGATAGAAAACAATCTGTAAAATCCTTCAACAATTGGCGTGGTTTCATAAAGAGTTTATTACCAGAAAACAACATGTTACCATCATCATACTATGATGCTAGGAAGATGCTGAGACAGTTGGGAATGGATTCTAACACTATACATGCTTGTAAGAATGACCGTGTGCTTTTTCAGAAAGAATATAAAGATCTTGACCACTGTTCAGTGTATGGTGAGGGAAGTTGGAAACTTCATTCAAAGGAGCAAAAGACTATGCTTGTTAAGGTATTGCATCATTTCTCAATAATTCCATGATTGCAATGGTTGTTCATGTGTAGGAAGTGGCTCCTAAGATGAGATGGCATAAGGAAAATTATGTTATTGAAAAGGGTGTGTTAAGGCATCTCGTGGACTCTGAGCATAGAATGGTCTAGATGTGAAATACCCTTAGTTCACTTCAAACCCTTGGAATGTAAGATTAGGACTTGCTACTGATGGCTTCAATCCATATGCATACGTAAATTCAACATATAGTGTATGGCTAATAATTCTGTTTGTTTATAATGTCCCACAATGGAGATGCATGAATGAGCCATACTTAATGATATCACTTTTAATACCCGTACCTAGATCTCTGGGTAAAGGCAATGATGTGTATCTACAGCCCTTAGTCGAAGAGTTGGAAGAGTTATGGTCAAAAGGTGTAAGGATGCTGGATATGGTCGAAGGTTGGTTTTTTCTCATGCATGGGGCGTTATCAATGATTTTCCGTCTTATGGTGACGTTTTCGGTTGGACAACCAAGGGATATAAGGCTTATCCTATATGTAATGTAGACTGCACAAGTGATCATGCAAACAGTAAGTTTCATTATATGGGTCATAGATGGTTTTTTCCACTAAGACACCGGTAGCTCCATGATAAAGGAAGTTTTGATGTCACAGTTGAAAGACGGCCATAACCAAGGGTGTTAAGTAGTGAGGATATATTGGCTCAATTGAGTTGGTATGAATATGTGTATTGGAGAAGATGCAATAGAGATTTCATTGGCGGACTAACGAAGATGGTATAAATTGGTCTAAAAAAGCGTGCTTTTTCAAATTACCGTATTGGTAGCAACTGCATATTTGCTACAACATTAGTGTGATGCACATTGTGAAGAGTATATATGATAATTTAGTTGGGACTATTTTTTATTTGAAGGATGAGTCAAAGGACACATAAAAGACGAGACTTACCCGTCAACAAATGGGTATTCAACTAGAGCTGCGTCTGCAAAATCATGGTGATAAGACTTTTAAGCTACCTACTGCGTATACATTATTGTCTAGAAAAGTTAAAGAGGTGTGTCACTTAATTAGAGACGTGAAACTTTCGAATGGATATGCTTCCAACATAAGCTTATGTGTGGGGCCAGATGAAGTAGTTAGAGGGGCTTAAGAAGCCACAATTATCATGTCCTACACCAACGGGTTCTCCCAATTATCATGTCCTACACCAACAGATTCTCCTAGTGGTCATTTGTGGTTTTCTTAATAAACAAATTTATGATGTGGTCCGTGATGTATCCCGTTTCTTCTGAGAGTTGACCACAAAATAGCTTCGTATAAATCTATTGGAGTCTTATGAGAAAGCTATAATCATGACATTGTGTAAAATGGAGATGATATCTCCCCTAGCCTTTTTCAACATGATGGTGCATTTAGCTATCCATTTGTGGGCAAAGTGCGACTATGCGGTCTCATCTTGTATTTTTGGATGTATTCCATTGAACGATACTTAGGAATACTTAAGGGTGATATGAGGAGCCGAGCTAGATCAAATAGTTCTATTACTGAATCAGATGTTGTATGAGAAAGTATTCAACTTTGTTCATTGTACTTTATTAACATGGACATTAGAATAAATTGTCCTCATCGATTGTGGAATGATCTAATAGATTGCAGCGGACCATCTATTGGTGGGTTTCGAGCACTGGTTGTAGGAGTGGAGGGATTTTCTATTGAATTGCTTCTGCTGACCTAATCCATCGGTTACATATGTTTTCTGTACATGTTAGTTTACGTGAAATATCGTAACTATTTAATAGAATTTTTTAGGATTCTATTACTTTAGACAATTGTCGTTCCTTAGAATAACTAATGCCCTTAGAATATGATAGATTCTAAAACTTTTAAAACTCCAAATACTCAACTTTCCTAAATGTTTGAACACTTAGGACTCTTCATGTTCCTAGATATTTTGTATCATACTACATTCTCTTAAAAACTTTAAAACCTAAGACAATAAAGGGCTCTTAATTTTCATCTTTGTCTTTTCTTATTATTTTACTTTTTAGGATATTTGACACTTCATTAATTTTGAAAATCTTTTGAAAAAAAAATCAAAAGGGTCAGAATGGAGGATGCTTTTTTAAAATTTTGAAGGAAAACACTTGAAAAACTCATTACAAGCTTGGTTTCCCAATAGGAATGATAAAAATATAATTGCAATTCTTATGGAATAAAATAAAGAAGTGATGAATCTTATTTTGTTTAGTTAAACTTATGTAACATTAAATAGATTATCAATAAAATTAAAAATATCACATACTGCTATCTTGTTTCATGGCTTAACTATTTAGTGGGGGCTTTATGGGTAAACCTATCATATGGAATATCACAAAACCATTATCCATAAGGTACCTTTTGTGTAATAGCTCACATTACACTAAATATCTATTTTTGTAGTTGTTAGAAGCAATTTTACCTATCAATAGGGTATCTTATGTAATACAAAATATGTTTAGTTGTTAATCAAGTGAATTATTCTTTTGTGGACATTGTTATTGAGATACTTTTCTTAAAGTACATTTATTTCTTATCAATTTAGTTTCCAGGTGGCAAACGACTATGCATATCAATCTTTAGAATTGATGCATACTTTAAACCTAATCAATTATAAGAAATCTTGAGTTATGTCAATTTTTGTATTTTAATCATCTACCTAATTGTTTTAAGTGTTGTGTATCATTTGCTAGAGCCAATCAAAACCCTAATTTGTTCCTTACAATCGATGTTATTATCCCTATTTCCAATCTATTTCAACTTACTCTTTTGGCGCCAATAATCCTCCTCATCTCTCATAGTAATCTGTAATTGATTATGAATCATGCTTTCTTCTTTGAAATACACATCATTTGCATCTAACTATTGTAGAGTTGTCAACTGATTGTGCAAGTTCTTCATTGTCTTGTCAATATTATGGATGTTTTGTTTACTCCACCTAGTAAATGCCTATCAACAAGCATGCAATTTAGTTATTAGGCTTTTTAAATTTGGTATTATGACAACACCATTCCAAGGTTCACTAATGACCTTACATGTTTTGTTATTGAGCCATTCTTGTTCCAATATAAAAGAGTTTGTTGCCCCTTTATAATTTGTATCAAATAAATTACAGTCTATGTAATTACATTGAAATTGTACATTTGTCTCAGTGGCTTATTTCTTCATCTACTTTTATTCTATAGAGAATATTTCATTCAAATCTCCAATCAACAATAACTTTTTCTACCTATAGTGTAAGATATGAGACAAAGTCAATCCTAAAAGAGTAGTACACTTACAGAATCAAGAAAGGCATAGCACCAAGAAATCTTAACTACTTTGTCACTTTCAATATCTTTAGTCCATGTGTTAATAATTGTATAGATAAACATTTCCAGTTTCCACTTCCAAACTATCACATAACCATAAAACCAATCTTCTAGCAAAACCATTAAGATTAATGCACTTCTTAATATCAAAACACAAATTCCTTCACACACAATGAACATATTGTTTCATTTTTCTTGTTGCCATCAGAAAAAACAATTTGGGATTCCATTTTTGGATTATTGTTAGAGCTCATCACTCATCAAAGGCTTCCTTAAGTGTTGATAGTTTGAACTTAAGCTTATCATGCTAGTAACTAGGTAGTTGAATCAAGTTAGCTGCCATTGCCTTTCTTGATAGGCTGTAGTAGTTCAATCACCTTCATTTCAGCTTATCCGCTCTTAGATCCTAGCTTTTCCTTACGTTTTCTTTGTCTTTCGATATTATACTACCCCTCAACATTGATCTAACATATAGCTTCTTAACCTCCTTGACACAATATTCTTTGCCTTTCTTTATATTGGTACTTCCAACTCCTCTTTCCTCTCGAGTTCTTAATCGTTTATAGATTAAGCTTGAAGAATTTTATTTGTTCATGAAAAAATAGACTTCAATCATGTTCTTCCTAAATAGCCCCTTTGAAAGAGACAACAAAACAACTTTAAGAAGGAAGTTTTTTGAGTTAAGAAGCTACTTTCCACAATATGAAGACTTATCAACCAGGGTTAGATAAGTAGACGAGTTTCATATTTTTGTAAGAGCTAAACAAAGGGATAATGACATGCTAAATCTTGTACTTTCTATTTTTGACAATTTAGTGTCTATCTTTAAATTTTGTTAAATTATACGTGTACATAGAGATGCAATTGGACAGGTCAATATAGGGTACACGACCTATCTGACCCACTAAAAATCTTATAGGGTCCAACCTTATAGGGTCATGGTCATGTTTGGACGTTAATACTTTGACTCTATAGGATCACAGATCAAGTTACGGGTCATAGTTGTGACTCGTGAGGAAACCTGACCTACTGAAAATTAGAAAAAGAAAATACAATTCAAAATTTGAAATTTAAAATTGAAAAGTAAGCTGAATTCTTTATTCTTTAACTTATCCTACCAAATTGAAATTTAGAAAACCTAATCAATAAACCACTCCCACACAACACTAGCCACTCCTCTTCAGACTTGTTCCATCTTCCTCCCACCGTCCGATCCGTAAGTATAGCTTCACAAATGCTGGCTCTGCCATAAAGTTTGCTTTATTTTAATTTTTTTAGCTTTGTGGTTTAAGTGATTATTTCTTTTCATTGTTTGTATAATTGTATAGACAAATATCTTAATAAGCTCAAAAACTTCGTGGACTAAATGCCAATCCAACTAGCATAAAAGGCATGCATCATATAATATATCACTTATAGTTAACAACTTTTAGTTTGTTTTAATAAATCCAACTACCATTAGGGCACGGATATTTTAAGAAATGCTTTGGCATGCTCTTTAGTAGTAGTAGTAGTGAATATCATGCTTCTCCCGCATTCCATGTCGGTTAAAAAAAAAAAAAACAGATTGGTGAAGTGACGAAGCTCCAGCAAGTCTCATTTGTCCAAATTACATTGTCTACGTTAATTTCATCTAGCACTTTAGAGATCATAAGAATTAAGACTTCAGTTTAAAATGGTCGAAATGAAAAAAAAGAAAAAAAAGAAAAATTTATGTTCCTTTCTGATAGCTGAAGAAATCAAATTGATAGGACGCGGGTTAGGACCATGAACTTATAGGAGCGGGTTCACGTATTACATAAAAAACCCTATAAGGTCGCGAGTTGGATTTAAAAATTTTACAAGGTCACAGATTGAGTTTGAGTCTTATATGACCCATTTTAAATGCGCCTTGTTCTCTCTCTCTCTCTCTCCTCTCCCCCCCCCCCACCTCCGCCTCCAACCCCTCAAACCCCCCCTCCCTTTGTAATTGCATTCCTACTTGTACTTTCAAATTATGTACAATTTGGTATCTTTATCAAATAATATTTGACTGACATTTATTTTGATGGTAAGATAACGACAAAAGAAGTGTCTGTACTCTCTTTTTTTGTAATTTCTTGGTAGCTTAGTATAGTATCTTTAGATTTTGGCAATTTTTAACTAAGTTCTGCTATTATCCTATAATTAAAATAAAGAAAAAGTGCCTAATTTGGTATTCCATCTTTAATGAAGAGGTCAATTAGGCACTTGAACTTTAAAAAGTTTGATTTGCATACATAATTGAACATTTTGCCCTCTTAAACACTGCGCCACTCAATCATTGCCTAGCACATGTCCATTACTTAAAGAGATAATGAAAGAGTTAGGGTAGTGTTTGGAGGCATAAAAGTTCAATTGAGTATAAAGTTGAACTTTTTAAAATTCAGGTACCTAATTAGATTTTTTGTCAAATATCAGGTACCAAATTGGGCATTATCCCTAAAATAAATGTTCGTCAAATATCATTTAATGGAGATATTGTATTGCATATACTTTGAAAATACAAGCATCGATTTACCAAAATCTAAAAGTAAGGCACTAAATTGCAAAAAAAAAAAAAAAATATAAGTACTTGGCCTGCCTTTATCTCGGTAAACAAAGGTTAATCTTAGGGACAATGCCAAGTCAAGTGCCCATACTATCAATATTTCAAGCAATTAACAAAAGGAAAGAATGTTTGAAGATTAATCATTTATAGTACCAGCGTTTTAAGTGGTTAAAAAGAGTGTCAACGTTTTGCAAAGTAAGTAAAATAAGGTATTAATATTTGACCATTAATAAAAACTAAGGAAACTTAATTGAAAATTAATTCAAATGTTGATACCTTAAATAAATTTTACAAAATGCTAATACCTTATTTGATTATTCCTTTTTTTAATCACTTGAAATGTTGATACCTTAAATGAATTCGCCCCAAATCTTGATACCTTCTAGCATAATTTACCCAAATTATAAGTGATTTAGTATCTCGATTAAAATATATTTTATAACACCTATATTTTAATGATGGGATATTAACAAACATATGGTTAAAAATTGCCAAAATTTAAATATGCAACACTAAATTACTAAAAATTATCAAAAAGAACATACAGAAACTTGGTTTATTATTATCTTGTTATTAAAATAAACATTTGTCAAATATTGTTTATTAGAGATACTGAATTGCATACATTTCAAAAAGTACAAGCACTGGTTTACCAAGATTTAAAGATGAGATACTAAATTGCCAAAAGTTGAAAGTAAATGACCTTCTAAACATCTCCTGTGTCTTGAATAAATCATGGACTTCCATCTTTGATACTAGGTATGTTTAAATATATTAAAATTATATTTTATCTATTGTGCAAACCCAAACAAAATATAAAATTACAAATGATTTTTAGAATCAACCTATTTCAAGGACCCGCAGGCCCTATTTAATATATAAATCATAATAATTCACACATCGTACATAAAATCATAAGCCCACGATCATGCAACGTGTAAAATAATTCCATAAAATATCAACCAATCAATTCAAAAGAATTATTATAATCTTGATATAAACTTGGATTAATTTAATATTGTGTTATAGATTTGTAATGCTAAGAAACACTACTCCTTTAAGTTTATTCAACAAATTGCTCCCTGCCTTTTTCAATATTTAAAAGATTTAGTGAAGGCTATCATCATGTGTAAAAAGAAAAAAGGAAAAAAGAACAAAACAACATTATAATTTCATGAAGAGTCACCATCATCTTTTCTTGTAAAATCTTGCCATCTTAATTCAAAATCATTGAAAAGATAATGTCACAATGAACAAAAACATATAGAATATGTTTCTTTTAAAACATATTTGTTTCCGATTCTAAAAGTTGTTCATACTTTAAAATATATCCCTAAATTAAAACATGCCTAAAATTAATCCCACAAGTAGGGATGTAAGCGGGCGGGTATTTATAGGGCACCCGACCTGCCCAACCCGATAAATACCCTGTAGGATATTATCCTATAGGATTTAGGATGGGTTTTGGGATCAATAATAAAACTTTATAGGGTTTTGGGATGGGTTTTGGGATAAGCATTAAACCTGTTGGGAAACCTGAACCCGTTTAAATATATAAATATATATATTATGTTTAGTCTCAGTCTCTGAAATTAACCAATTGTGATCTATTAATTGTAAAGCTATTTTTTTTCTTTTTTATTAAATCATTTAGAAAAAAATAAAAAAACCCTAGGACAGTAGACTAATACTCTATGGTCTCCACTTTCAGTCTTAGTCTTGGTCTTGGCTCACTCTCTTCAAATTCAAGCCTCTCACTTCCGTTGTCACAATGTTTCATTTAATGATTTTTTTCCCATGAAAATGGTTGTGATTTTATAAAGAGGATTGCATGAGTAATGCTGAGAGTTTTTTTCTTGGCCTATAAAGTGGAAACGGATCGGAAATAGAAAAAGATTAAAAAAACATTTATAATGATGTCTTTAAATATTCTATTATGTAATATTCTAATTTTATATCGGGTTTCGAGTTCGGGTTTGGGTACCCTATAGGGTTTGTCTAACTGGTTTACTTGTTTCGACCCCATCCTGGTTGCATTCCTACCCACAAGATATCAAGATTATGGATAATCATTCTTTGAATCAATTCTAGGCTAATATTTTACATCTACACAAGTTGGTCTGATATCATTGTTGGGTTTTGTAATTCCAAAAAACATAGCAATTTTTTTTTTACAAAACTTATCTCGTAGGATCCATGTGTAACATGTAAAATAATACATATAATAACAAAATTAATTGTTGATACAGTTTACAGGAATTATACCTTTTCTTGCAAAATCTATACTTTCTCCTCTTGGGGATGGAGTTCATGTGAGATATAAAATTCATAGAGCTTATTACAAAATCTCCATTCTGTTTACCACAAGGACACCAAGTGTTGTCTCTCTAGCTGTATCCACACAACGTAATAAGAACCAATTCTAATTGATTTATTACAAGAAAACTTGGATTAAAATTTCTATATTATTTTCAATGAAGATAATTATTTTTTTAGTAGCCTTTCTCTTTCCTCTTCTCTCATATTTATACCAACACATATATATCTATATATGAATAAGAGAGAATCTTTTCTTTATAGGAAAAATAGATATAAAATCAAATCTTTCAAAATATTAAGTAATATCTTCATAAAATTTATTATTTAGGTTACATAATATCCACTTGATGATAAAAATACTCTTCATATTATTTAACTTATTTCAAAATAGATAAATGATCCAATTTATTCTAATTCTGAAGTAAATGCTGTTCATATTAATCATGTTATTGTGTGCGATCCTCTAAGTTTCTATACACATAGGTAATATATTTTATACATAAACTAAGGTAACCATCTAGCAATAGTTATTGGTCATCCTATGTGGTAAAATGGCTGTGAACGTTAACCACTATGAACCGATTACTGCATAATTAAATCTATTCATCTTTTTTTCCTAAAAATAATAAATATTTAATTATTTAACCAGTAATGTAATTAATGTTTAATCATTTTACTTGGTTCCTAAGATAAATTAGACTAGATAAAACTTTTCATGGCCAACAACTGTGAGTTACTTTTATTTCAACCAAGCGACCAATGGATATTATCTCCTTAATCCAAGAGAGTGATAAATTCTATATTGACTCGTTATTATCCTCTCAATATTTCATATTGCACCTAATAATCGTATTATTTTCTATTTATATTAAGATTGTGTTTAACAATATCAAAGTGCAACATTTATATATATGTATATACATAGGATATATAAATGTCTCAAGTTTGGAGATTATTTATGCCCGTTTATATAGAGGAGGGGCCAATAACATTAAATATTGGAATCCTTTAATAACGGGTCGTGTCTAGTGTACCCATTTAACTTTTGGGTAGCCACTTGTATAACTTAGATATCTTTCCCCCGGTCCAGTGAAAATAACCTTTAACCATATAATATGTTGGTCTAAATATCCATGTCCCCTTCAGCTATTTATCTGAACAATGACAAATTTTAGAAAATAACATGTCTTGGAATTCCCACAAATAATACACCTCATTACTATTCTAGACATTTTTTTTAATTATCTATGGAACTTTATTGTAAAATATATATGAGCAAAAAAGTATACAAATACAATAAATACTTGTCTTTTATTAATAATATTCATATACATTAAAAGTTGTCTTGGCACATTATGCAAAATTACAACAGTTACGTATGCATAACATGTGTCTTATGCTACATATAGCATCAGAGGAATGACATGGAAGCACCTACAAGAAATGAGTAAGAGTAAGAATGTAAGGGGAATTAGTAGACAATCTTAGAGAGCTGAAATGCACTAGTGACAAATAGTGTTATATAGTGTTAACTCCATTGTTTTAGAGGAAAGGCAATATGTTTTCACTTTAAGCTCTACTTGATATTTTGCGAGAATATTTTGGCAGCAAAACAATGTTTCTTTCAATTTATCTCCTTTTCTAAATGAGGAGGAGTTATGGGTATTTATAGAGCTTGACTTTTGATGACGTCCATTAGATCATATTAACCATCAATGGTCAAGATGAGTCCTCCAATTAATGAGTTTTTGTATTGGCTCTTTGGCTCATGGATGACCTATTTAAGTGCACAGGCTCCTTGAGAAATGTTAAGAGCGGATAGGATGCTCCGGTCTAATGTCCATGCTCCAAACCCACAGTATGAAATCTCTCTTAGTTATCACAATTTCAAGAACTTGGCTCTCTTGGCTCTCTTACTTAGCTTAGAGAGTCAAGTTCAAGTCATTACTGAGCATTAAACCCATAATTAGTCTCTATGATATTTTAAATTTAGCTCTTGGTTTAGGTGAGAAATCAAACATTTGTCCATATTTGAAATAGATCAAGAGAGGTTTAGCATGGTGGTTTGTTATAGGGATTCTTTGATTAATTTGTCCACTCTCACTCTATCATAATGAAGCACATGAAAAGTTAAAAGAATAACTACATTGACTCCAAAAAATGCATTGGAAGATCATGAGCAAAATACTTAACTCAGCTAATGATAATTTATATGATCTAATGAACATCGTCTATATCCAAACTCTATAAATACTCACAAATTCTCCTCATTTGAGACAATTGAGGGATTTAAAAATAGAGTTGTAGTGTTAGATTGTAGTCTTAGAAAATTAAATGAGGTTTAGAATGAAGAATGCCTTACTTCTCTTGATTGATAACGTGTAACTCATTTACCTATTACATGTGTTTAAGCTGTCTAAGATTTGTTGAACAAATTATTTAAATCACTTTTTTAAAATCATACTATACTGATTGTTATGATACCCCCCATCAATTTAATATCCCAAATTCATTTAAGTCTTTATCACATTAAGGTTTAAGCATGCCTAGAATGAAATTCAATGTATATAGTTGTATTTATGAAAGATGCACATATGTATATGATGTAAATGGGAAGGAAAAGTGAAAAGATTGATAAATTCTTGTTTTATCTTTATAATATACTAGCATATGCTGCACCTGCGCTGCATATGCCAAATTAATAATATCCATGATAAATCTTAATTTTTTTTATCACAAAGTATTAATTTTCAACGGTAAAATTTTTCTTAGATTTTAAATTTAATGTTATTAATTTTCTTATTTTACAATAAAATGTAATTTTTTAAAAGTGAAAAGATAAGGAAAGTAGTTATGGTTCGAAAAAGGATTAGTAGGGAGTAGTTTATATTTTGAAAAAGAAATTATAAAACCATGATAACTAAATTATATATAAATAATAAAAAAAAAATTGAATAAAGGATTGGGAGGAGTCTTTTATATTTTGAAAAAAAAAAGTTATAAAACCATAACTAAATTATATATAAATAA
Source organism: Combretum micranthum (assembly GCA_024138025.1). Classification (NCBI taxonomy): domain Eukaryota; kingdom Viridiplantae; phylum Streptophyta; class Magnoliopsida; order Myrtales; family Combretaceae; genus Combretum; species Combretum micranthum. Next base: position 966,906 of record JAMXBD010000057.1, read on the forward strand.
TAAAAAAATTAAAAGTCAAAGACACCAAAGTAATGCTTTTACTTTAATAATATATATATTTAATTTTTTTCAATAAATTGTAATATTTATAACGACAATTTCAATGATAAAAACGACTATTATTTGCATGTATGATATAGGAAAAAAGAAAAAAAAAAACACTTCTATGTTTTCTTTAAAAAAGATTGAGCAAGTAATACATACTATATCATATGGTATAACTGATGGATAATATCTATGAGTAGATGATGCACTCGTACTGCATATACAAAAATAAAAGGAGAAAAAAAGAACAGGATCATTTTTTCTTTTTATTACAGAGAGGAAAAATGAAGAAGAGAGGAAGGAGTTAAAAAAAAAGAAAAAAGAAAAACCACCTCCCCTTTATAATATAATTTTGGGGTAAATGGCGTTCATACCCCTTGAAAATTTTATAATCACATAGCTCTCTTACTTTTTAAAAATTCAGCACCTATGCCCCATAAATTATTTATGGGTCCCACTTTTAATGTGTTAACAGTTGACATGTGTGATTTTTAACATGGAATAAAAAATGATAACATTAAATAATGTGTCATATTTAATTGCTGATGTAACAAATTTAACCCATTTTTTATGGGAAAAAAACCATTTTTTAGTCAATATACTATATTCAAATAAAATATCCACTTGGATCCATTGAAAAAGAAGTAGCTTTGTATTTCTTTTTCACTCTTAAAAGAATCTAAACCCTAATCCACAAAAATTATAATTTCAATCCCTTGAAAAATCTCATAAATTGAATACTTAAATTGTCACAAGTAGAAAAGAAATATCATGTCAATAGATTATGGATCATAACACCTTCTCTTATCTTTTGTTTATTACATGCTGTAACAAGGGAAAGTGAAGAGGAACTAAGGGCACAAGAGCAGAATGACAAGTGATAGTTGGATTAATTTTTTTCCAGAAATCCTACAAAAACAACAAACGGCTTTAGAGCAATAATCCAAGATAATTGAAGTAATCAAAATCCAGCTTAAGGGTAAGGTTATGGAGGCTGATGCATCACCTAGTTCCCTTAAGATTTCCAATGGATCGAGCATGTTGAAGAAGGTGGATGGTAGTGCCTTGTCTAGTAATACCATGGTCAGTAGCTACCAGTTAACCATGCGTAGTACCAGGATTGAATTTCCCATTTTTAATGGTGACAATATCAAGAATTGGGTAGTGAAGGCAAAGTAATTTTTTATGTTAGATGATACCTTAAATCATCTTAAAGCAAAGGTAGCTATCATGCATTTGGATGAGACAACCTATGATTGGTATGTTTCCTACTCTAAATTGAGAACATATACCAACCCCATTACTTGAGAGGAGCTTACCAAGGCATTGCGGGCCAGCTTCAACAAGCGAGTCTATGAAGATCCTATGGCTGAGCTCAAGGAATTACAGCAAATAGATTCCTTATAAGACTACCTAAACCAATTCATACACTTATCCGCCCAAAACCAACTCACCAAAACCAAGTTGATAAGCTGCTTCCTTAGTGGCTTGAAACCAGAAATACAATAGCCCATGTGCATGTTCTAACCTAGCACCATGTCCTAAGCTTATACACTAGCTAAACTTCAAAAGCTACTAACACTACCGCCAAAACCATCATGAAAACACAAAAACCCACATCATTCCCCAACTACCCCAAATACTCCACCACCGTACCAAACACTTCTCCTACATACACTAACCGAACCACTGCATAGAATACCCAGACCCTAAACACTAGTGACTTAAACTGAACCCTTGTCCAAAAATATAAACATTATCGAGAACATTCCCAGATTCTCTCTAGAGGAATTGGAGGAGAAAAGGAGGAAGAAGCAATGCTTCTGGTGTGATGAAGCCTTGGATTAGGTCATAGGTGTAAAAATAGAAGATTGAACCTCTTGATTGTGGGTAAGGATAAAGTGGAAGAGAAGGAAGTTTTAGTAGTAGAGGAGCTTGTGAAGTTGGAGGAAGACTTAACTTCCTTAGCTCTATGTGCAATGGGTGAGGACAGTAACAATGTGGAGCATAACATGGGTGTCAAAGGGTATTTTAAGAAGAAAAGAATGAGCATACTAATTGATACAGGGAGTTCATCTAATTTTATAGATGAGGAGTTAGCTAAGAGTTTGAATTGTAGAATGACACCTATTGAACCAGTCACCGTCAATCTAGCTAATGGAGTTAAGATTTACAGTAACTACATGGCCCAACAATTTTGTTGGAGAATAGATAAGGCAGAGTTTAGCTCTAATTTCTATGCATTGCCACTGATGGTTTATGATCTAATTTTAGGCATGCCCTGGCTAGTTTCATTAGGAACGGTGCAATGGAATTTCAACCTATTAGAGATGGAGTTTCAATGGAGAGTTCTAACTTGTACACTCTATGCACACAATAAGGTAATCACCCCTATTATTGATAAGGTACTGTCCACTATGTTGTCCACTTATAGTCCTACACTTAAGGTACAATGCTCGGTAGTGAGTAATTCTTTATTTGTTAATGATCCTATGGTTGAACAATGTATGCATCCTGATACGATTGAGCTATTGGAAGAATTTTGTGACTTGTTTGAGGAACCAAATTCTTTGCCCCCAAATAGGTCATGTGACCGTAGGGTTCATTTACAAGACAAAACAGTGCCTGTTAACTTAAGGTCCCATCGCTATTCTTCTATATAGAAGACAGTGTTAAAGGACATGATTAAAGAAATGCTCTTAAGTGGTATCATATGCCTCAGCCATAGTCCTTTTGCTTCTCCCATTATGCCTGTAAAGAAAAAGGACAATACATGGCATATGTGTGTGGATTATAAGGATCTTAACAAGTTAACTGTAAAAGATAGATTCCTATTCCTATTATTGAAGACTTATTTGATGAATTGCATGAGGCAAGCTGTTTTAGGAAATTAGACCTATGGTCGGGGTATCAACAGATTCTAATGCACCTGAATGGCATCTATAAGACGACATTTAGGACTCATGATGGGCACTATGAGTTCCTAGTCATGGCCTTTGGGTTAACCAACCCCCCCTCTACATTTCAAGGTCTTACGAATGACTTGTTTAGACCCTATTTGAGGAAGTTTGTTTTGGTCTTTTTTTATGATATATTAATGTACAGTTTTGACTTGGATCGGCATAAGGTCCATTTAAGGCTGGTGTTTGAAGTCTTGAGGGTAGAGAAGTTGTATCTTAAGAGAAGTATGTGTGTCTTTGAGGTAAACCAGATTGACTACCTTGGTCACATTATTTCCAACATGGGGTAGCAACCAATCCTGAGAAGATAGAAGCAATGGTGAGTTAGCTAACTCCTACTAATGTTAAACAGCTAAGAGGATTCCTTGGGTTAGCAAGGTACTACAGGAGGTTTATACATGGTTTTGGGATCATGGCCAAACCACTCATGAATTTGCTTCATAAGGATCAATTTTGCTGGAATTCGGAAGCTCAGGGTGCATTCACTAAGTTAAAGGACACATTGGTTAAATCACCTGTTTTATGTTTACCTGATTATACACGAAAAATCACCATTGAAACTAATGCATGTGGTGATGGGATTGGAGCAGTGTTAATGCAAGAGAATCACCCGATTACTTATATTAGCAAGTCTTGCACCCAATTATAAAGTCACGTCAGTTTATGATAAGGAGTTATTAACCTTGGTGTATGCCATTGATAACTGACGGCTCTAATTGTAAGGAAGGCAGTTTGTCATAAGAACAGACCACCAATCTCTCAAGTATTTATTGGAACAATGATTGTGACGCCTATTCAACAGAAAATGACTCACTAAGTTATTGGGTTTGGACTACTCAATTGAGTTTAAGAGTGAGAAATCCAACAATGCAGCAGATGCCTTATCCAGACGTGGAGGAACTCAGTTGAATCAGCTTTCTATCCAAGCTACCACTCCTAAGTTAATGGAAGAGATTAAAGAAAGTTGAATTTACTTCATAGGTATAGTAAGGTTATTGTGTAGCTTAAGAGTGGTCAGGAGGTCAAACATTTTAGCTTTAACCAGAAAGTATTGAGAAGAAAGGGGAAGGTGGTAGTGGGTCCATCTGAGGAGCTAAGGAAGAAGTTACTAAATTTTTATCATGGTGGGGCCTTGGGTGGTCACTCTAGATCACAAGCGACATATAAAAGGACTACTACAGTTTGTCACTAGCCTAAGTTGGAAAGGATGGTTTGACAATTTGTGAGGTGTTGTGATACCTGTCCGAAATTTAAGTTTGAAAATGTGGCCTATCCTGGGTTGTCACAATCATCGCTAGTGCCTAATGAGTGTTAGCAAGATATCACCATGGACTTTATAGAAGGGCTTCCTAAATCAAATGAAAAGGAAGTGATTCTGGTAGTGGTAGATAGATTGAGTAAATATGCACTTTTTTTTACTTTATCTCACCCTTACATAGCTTTGCAGGTGCCACATTTATATTTGGAGTAGGTATATAAGTTACATGGCATGCTTTAGACCATCACTAGTGACAAGGATCCAATTTTTGTGAGTTCTTTTTAGAAGGAGTTTTTGAGTTTGCAAGGAGTATCACTCAACTTGTCCACTTCCTACCATCTCTAAACTGATGGACAGACGAAAGTGGTCAATAAGTGCTTGGAGACCTATCATAGATGCATGACAAGGGAATTTCCTAGCCGATGGAGTCATTTCATACCCTTGGTAGAGTGGTGATACAACACCAACTATCATACTAGCTCTAAATACACTCCTTTTTAGATAATCTATGGGTACCTACCCCCATTAGATTTACTTAATGTTACTAGAGATTCGCAAAATGCTACCATAGACAGTATGCTTACACATAGGGAGGACATGCTAAGGATGCTAAAGTTCCATCTCAGATGAGCTCAGCATAGGATGAAACAAATGTGTGACAAGAAAAGTAGTGAACGTGAGTTCAAAATCGGAGATTGGGTTTAGCTTAAACTACAACCCTATAGGCAAGGATCAATCAGACACAAGAAGGAACAAAAATTAACTTAAAAGTACTACGGGCTATATAAAGTAATAGATCGAGTAGGTTAAGTAGCTTACAAGCTAGATCTTCCCCTTGAAGCAGCTGTGCACCATACTTTTCACGTCTCACAGCTAAAGCTCTACCATGGATCTTGACCGAAAAAGGCACCTCCTTTACCTACGGAACATGAAGATCAAGTGTTAAAACCATTAACCATCTTAGATCGATGGATGGTAAAGCGAAAAAATAAAGCTGAAACAATGTTACTCATCTCTTAGAAGAATCTCTCTCCTTCGGAGGCTACGTGGGAGTTTTTCAGCTATTTGAAACTATGGTTTCCTAATTGTCCCTTGTGGACAAGGGATTTTGAAGAGAAATGGATTGTATCAAGGGAAAGTGACGAGGAGCTAAGGGCACAATAGTATGAAGGGTAATTAGGGTTTTTGAAGTTTAGAGATGAAACTGATAAGAACGATGCTGAAATTGAAGTACATAAGTTACTATCGGAGGGTGAAGTAATATCTAACTTGACTTATGAGGATAAATGGACTAGGCCGCATGAGATCCATGTTACTACCAAAGGAGTTGGGTTGCGAGAAGAATTAGCTAGAAATCCGGTTGGGGATGAGGCCTTATACATAGGCCTTACCTAGATCAGGTCCCCATCCATTATTAGTTAATTACAAAATGTTAATCATTTAAGTTGTTATAGTTGTTACAAAAAATTTGACATTGCTATCGTTGCACATGCCACTGATTCCATTTCTGTTATTTCTAGATAGAGGAGCTAATTACATCTATATAAATGTATTATAGTGCAACAAAAAATATATGAAAAATACAAAAAGACTATTGCTCCAAATACTCGTATCAGAGTACTTGTTTGCTTGAATATGAGTAAACATTTGAATTAATCTACATTCAGGTTAAATTTTATCTTATTATCACGTTTCCATATTACACATGCTTTCAAGCTTTATTTTTATTTTCCGTAATTATTTTATGTTCCATTTGTTTAGAAGATTGTATCTAAAAGGGATTATAAATTAAAATATTGTTTGTTAAGGAATGGAAGGTTAAATATGTACAGAAATAAAATCCTATGATATGATTTCTTTATCTAAAACTTCTTTTGCAATTTTTCTTCATTATATTTATTATAACCAAAATTAAATATACGTATGATAGCAATTTGTAATGGTTTAAACACTCTTTCTTCCATCATTTATCTCATTTGCTTCTAAATTAATTCACTTAACACTCAAACTAGTTCTTTCATCACACGCACATCACTATGTGTCCCAATACTGCTCATCATCATAACTGGAAACAATAAAGAAAATTCTTTTGAAATTTAAATTAATTGATTCTAGAATTTCTTAACTCTGTTTCCAATGACATTCTAAATAAAAGATAATGCATCTTTTTTTTTTCCCCATTGTTTTCCTATGTCCATGTTTTTTGTTATGTTTTTGTCTGCACCTCATGCCTTGCTGCCTCTCAATTGTGGAAACGGGCAAGGAGTAATTCAAGATATAAGTCAATGTTGTCAGAACCGGACCAAGGTTTGACCCGGACAAGTTAGGGGGTCAGGGGTCGAAGGGTCGGACCGGGTTCAACAGGGGGTTGAATCGGGGTCACGAAAAAATAAAAATATAAGGAATAATTTAATTATAAAAGATCAATATATGTGTAATCACTCAATTAAATCTATATTTGGATCAAATTCATCAATTAATTATTAAATAAATATGATTTAATGATTATATTTTACAAATTTATAATGAAGTATGAATAAATATTTAAATTTCTATTTTTTTTTTATTTTTTTGAATTCGGGTCAACCCGTCCGAGTTGACCGGTTCAACCCGGTTCGATCTGGGTCAATCCGAATCTCGCCGGTTCCTTCTAAAAATGAGTTTTAGGCGAGACCCGGCCCGGCATTAGTACCAGTTCCGATCGAACCCGGTTGAACCGGCCGGTCCGGGCCAGTTTTGACAACCATGATATAAGTTGACGTATCCGGATATTTGCAGATTTTTTTTTTTTGCTTCATTACATGTCTGATTTGATTGAAGACATAGTAGAACAATGCACTTATAAGGCGTTTCCTATTCTGCTTGTGAGAAAAATTGAGGATTCAATTTGTGAGATTTCATAGAGGATTAGAATTACAATTTTTGAAGGTTAGGAAAAGTGTTTTCCAAGATTGAAAAAGAAAAATAAAGCTACTTCTTTTTTAAAGGATCCTGATGGGTATTTTATTTGTATCGGGTACATTGATTAAAAAATTAGTTCAATTTGCTACATTACCAATTGAGTATGATGCGATATTTAATATAATTATTTTTTATTTAATGTTAGTGAGTTCAGATCCAACAACTACCAATATATTAAATAGTGAATCTATAAATAATTTTAGAGGAGATTTAAGGGCTAATTTTTTAAAAAATGGAAGGCCCATATAATTATAAATTTTTTAAAGGTATTCATACAATTTATCCATAATTTTTTTATATAAATAATAAAAAAATTCAATTAATAATAACAAATAAAAAATTACATGCTAAAATATCACTGGTATTATTTTTATTAGTTTTGAAACATTCTTATTTCCTTGGCGTAATCAGATGGATAGTACCGACAAGGCAGAAACTACGTGGCAGAATTTAGTCATTGCCATGAAAAACCAGAAACTGGAAGAGGCGCCGTGGGTTGTTTCAAATAGCAAAACGGACGTCCAAAGTTAACAAAATTCTTGAAAATCCATAAACCGTTGTGCTTTTATCATTTCAGTCCAATACTATGGTTGAAAACTGTGGTCCCAAAATCAAATATTTCCTTTTTCACTGAATTTTATTCCCATTTTTATTTTCATTCTTCGGTCTTCTCGTACTATAAATAAATACACATCAAGTCAGAACAGAACCCAACTGTCCACACACACATCTACCAAGCAAATAAAAGACAGCGATTCTAAGTTTAAGAAGAGATCAAGAAGAAAGAAACAGAAGAACAACGTGGTCGAGCTAGTATGGCAAGTGGTACTGTTGGTCAGGTCATTCGCTGCAAAGGTAAAGCTTATCTATATTATTAAAAAAAAAAAAAAGAAATTTCCACCTCCTTTGATGATATTTTAATAAAATATTTTACGGGTATGGAATTTCTCTTGCAATGCATATCCTTTTTCTCTTTTAACTCAATTCGACTTCTTTAGTTTCGTTTTGATGATCTTGTTAGTTTTAGTTTTTGATTTTTTTTTTTAATTATATGAGAATGATATTGATGGGTCCAACACTTTATGACACAACGTTTCAGCTTTCCAAGATTTTCTGTGGGTTTTTTTTTTTTTTTTTTTTTCTATTGAGATAATAATGATCGTAAAATTTCTAAAGTTGTTAGCCAAGATATGGGTAAAGTAAAATATAAAAAATAAGAAATGTATGATCTTTCGCTTGATTTCTGATCGATAATGGCTCCATCCCGGCTGAATATGCATTGCAGCTGCTGTTGCATGGGAAGCTGGTAAGCCACTTGTGATTGAGGAAGTGGAGGTAGCTCCGCCACAGAAAATGGAGGTCCGTCTGAAGGTTCTTTTCACTTCCCTTTGCCACACGGATGTCTACTTCTGGGAAGCTAAGGTTAGAACATTTTTCTTATTGTTCTAAGATGTTGTCTAGTACGATATTGGTTTCATAAATCTGGTTTGTGCTAACACATTTGGTTTTGTCAAATTTCAGGGACACCCCACTTTTCCCTCGGATATTTGGTCATGAAGCAGCAGGGTATGAAACATTTTTCGAAAATTCGATAGTGATTTAATAACCTGGTCATGCGATAAGAATTGGTTCTTAGAGTTCATATGTTCTTCTTTTGATCATTTAGGATTGTGGAAAGTGTTGGTGAAGGGGTCACAGAACTTGCACCAGGTGATCATGTGCTTCCTGTATTCACAGGAGAATGCAAGGAATGTCCGCATTGTAAGTCGGATGAGAGCAATATGTGTGACCTTCTTAGGATAAATACCGACCGGGGCGTTATGCTCCATGATGGCCAAACGAGGTTCTCTATTAATGGGAAACCTATTTACCATTTCGTTGGCACTTCGACATTTAGTGAATATACTGTCGTTCATGTGGGTTGTGTTGCAAAGATTAATCCCGAAGCTCCTATGGACAAAGTTTGTGTTCTCAGCTGTGGCATATCGACAGGTTTGTCGCTAGATTTTCCCCTGAGATGTTCTGTTCCGTGATGCTATTGCTTTGCTGTCTTTTATGCTAATGAAGATTCGTATTGAAGGTCTTGGAGCCACATTGAATGTTGCAAAACCAAAGAAAGGCTCATCAGTAGCTATTTTTGGATTAGGAGCAGTAGGCCTTGCTGTAAGTGACTCTCTCTAGGCAATTGCTTTATGCTTGTTCTGCATCTGTTAAGTCGATAATTAATTGCCAATTTATATGGACAGGCTGCAGAAGGGGCAAGAATTGCTGGTGCTTCAAGGATCATTGGAGTTGATTTGAACCCTAAGAGATTTGCTGAAGGTAATCAACTCTCATTGAAGTTATATTTCTATATTCCAACACAAATATGACATGCCCTTACAATAATACCTGAATTCCTTTGTTATTGGATGCACCAAGATGGCCTAAAAAAGGTGAAAAAGAAAAGCCAAAATGACTAGCATTTTTTCAAATCACAAGGACATTGTCATTGCAAAACCTTTGGATATCCTCCTTAAGTGTATGCTATTGAGATTGCACCATCTTTTTAGTATCACTTTCTTTGACAACTTTCTTTCCTTTGACCAGCCAAGAAATTTGGAGTGACTGAATTTGTGAACCCTAAGGACTACGACAAGCCTGTTCAGGAGGTTAGTTTTGCTTCCTCTTTGCTATGGAAATAGACTTTACAGTTTGTTCATGCTGATTTTTCCTCTCCTATGTAGGTAATTGCTGAAATGACAAATGGGGGTGTTGATCGGAGTGTTGAGTGTACAGGAAACATAAATGCTATGATTTCAGCATTTGAATGCGTTCATGATGTAATTACCTATAAGAAGTTCTGCTGATTTTATAAAGTGTTATCTCAACGTTTCCCCTTGTATTAAGCAGCTTGAATTTATTTCCAGGGATGGGGAGTGGCTGTTCTTGTTGGAGTCCCGAGCAAAGACGATGCATTCAAGACCCATCCTATGAATGTTTTGAATGAGCGAACTCTAAAGGGAACCTTCTTTGGCAATTACAAACCTAGGACTGATCTTCCCTCGGTCGTTGAGAAGTACATGAAAAAGGTAACCTTTAGCATTTTGCTTCACATACAGTTAGACATAACTTTGTGAAGGCATGTATTAAACATACTGCAAAAACAGAATTTACCTCGAAGTTGTTTGTTGGTGAGTTAAAGCATTGTTGTGAAGGGATAGTAGCATATAGTGCTTCCGACCTGAAAGTTACTGAGCTTCATCAATAATAGATGAAGCTTTCTTCTTCTTCTTCATTTTCACCTTCTAGCAATTACTGATGGTGGATGACTTTGCTTGTGGTCGGCGAAGTTTCTGCATGAGTTGAGATACACTTTGTTGCTTGAACTGTTTGCATGAGTTGATTGCCTTTATGCATAATTTGAACCGTCTTTCCAAGCCAGAATTTAGGCCCCTACTCATCCAAGCTTTGTCTTATGTTGGCAGGAGCTTGAGCTAGAGAAGTTCATCACACATGAGGTTCCTTTCTCAGATATCAACAAGGCCTTTGATTACATGCTTCAAGGGGATGGGCTGCGATGTATCATTCGCATGGGTGCATAAAGAAAAAGTGAACTTGTTGAGGTTGGGAGATCAAAGAGGGGTTATAGACTTGTCTTGTGGCTGTTGCTGCAGCGACTATCACTTAGTAGTCGACTGTGGACTTCTTTTCCTTGTCATATTCTGTCTCTTTTGACACATGAGAAAGTTGTATCAGCTGTGGCTGCGTACTCAAAATAATTTGGTATTTGCTTATCGATTTTGGTTTCTTACTCCTTTTTTGAAGTCTCTTAACAGTTGTAACAAATATGCACCTTTTCTCTGGCCGCATGAAGTTGAAGATTTCCAGCTGAATCTACTTGTATTGAAGCAATCATATGCCCGATATACTTGAATACAAGAAAATGTGTAATCACATGAAAACACCATTGGAGAAATGGTCCTTTATAACTGGAACATAGATATTATAGTATCAAATCACAATCTTAATCCAACCAAAACAACCCCATCCCCCCTCCCTTATCACCATGGAACTTGAAAAGACACAGCTGCATAATCAGATCTGGCAACATCCAACATGTACATGGTCCTGCTAAAAATCCATTTTAACATTGTAGCATAGACAATCATGAAATCGATATGGTATAAAAAAACAATACATTTAATTATTTCCCTGCATATTTGGCTGGAAAGCAGCTACATGAGATCTTGCTCCTGTATTTCCTGGACTTTTGTAGTGTAGGAGGTGGCGGTGCTGCAGATAATGAAGCCCAATGCCAGCATGTTCATGCTGGATTTAGACTGGGACACAAGTACAGATTCTCAGCTAAATGAAACTCTGACTATATAACAGAGCTTCAGCAATGAGAAACTATAGTGAATGGTGGTGTTTGGCAAAGCCGGTGCTGCTTCACCAGGCAAATTTTGAAAATGTATGGCACTCCCTTTTAACAACTTTTGGGTGCATCCATTAAAAGGACCCTAATCAATATTTGCCATCTTGTTCTAGAACGAGGAGACTATGAAAGCAAATGGTTAATAAATATCCTTCAAGAAGCCCAACAGGAAACAAAAAAAGGTCCAAGAATTAACCCATTTATGGGAATATCACTATATCATTTATTCCTTTTTAATTATCCCGGTACTCATTCATATTTTTCATAATAAAATTAGCTCAGAAACCATTATAATTATCTAGCAATATGTAAGTTGATTTGAGCCAACTCTTTAACATTTGAAGAAGGTGTCAACTGGTTGGTGCATGCAACTCGGGTATTGCCCAATTGATTGATTTACAACTAGGAAAATCAAGATTGAGTGGGCGGGTAGTGTAATTGAGACGGAGTATTGCAATACTTGTATGTACAATAAAGACAACATGCTGAGTGGATTACATGTACTAGTAATGTTTAGACATTCAACTATTCTCATAAAATATGAATGGGTCATTTATTGATATGTCGAAGCATTATATAAGTATAAAAAGTTTTCAAAGTTAGTCACTTAGACCTTTCAAATCATAGATGCAAACATTCGGGGATACTCTTAAAAAAAAAAAAAGGAACGGAAGAGGGTGGTATTATTGTTGACCATAGAGGTGCAACACCTAAATGTTAGATACTCCATTGGACTGCCTCAACACTCCATTACAATGCCACATACGAATTTGAGGACCCTCTGAAACCCCGAAGAGCATTTAAATGAAGTATGTCGGAATGGCTTGAGGCCCCACATAAACGAAAAGCCACAACAAAAAGTAATTCTTAAAGGACTTCTCAAATGATGCTCTTATTGCATACTACTTTGACTTCAAATTTGACTACATTTGAATATAAACTTTTTAGGTGTCCAATAATCGATCCATCTGTTCATTACCCATCACCCCAATCAATTTTCTTTTTGTACAACTACATTGTTTACTAATTTTAACATGCCAAATCTATGTACTGGTTTTAGACACAATGAAGAGCAGACCAAACTAGTTAAAAATTTTATGGACTTTTAATTTAAGGGTAATGAACAACTTTAAGGGATGATATACACCGAAGAAATTGAGCTTTGGTGTTCATGATTTGATAAGACTCACAAATCAAGATTATTGGGTTGCTCACCACAATAAAAGATTTGTAAGAACAAATTAACTAAGGAAAATGTTCCATCAAAGTGTATTTAAAAGGTCTAAGATATTATAAATACATCAAAATAACCTTTTTAATATTTTCAAGGGTAATTATGGAAAAACTTGAATAAAATAAGTAATAAAATGTAATTGAAATTGCATAATATGGTAGGGAAAAGGAAATTAATATTTTTCTTTTTAAAAAAATTACAAAAATGTCATTGGATGAAAATAATTTTAAAATTAGACAAGTTAAACTCGTCTTGACCTCGTCTGTTGAAGAGATGAGGTTGGTATTTCATTTAACTTCATCTGTTCAATAGACGAGTTTGGCCAAAAGCAAAATAAGAAGAATTAAAAACAACGATGACACCAACTTGGGAAAATTTAAGGTACTCAATCTCTGTAGCGTTGAATTTTGGGATAAACCTTTTTCTCTCTCGGTCTGTAAACCTAAAAATGAACTTATATAGATAAAATCCAACATGTTATCACACTTAGTCATAGAAAAACTACTAGGATTCAAATGATCTTTATCTAGTCAACAAACTCCAAAAGCAATTCCTCATGGAATTTTAAGTTATGTTCAATTGTGGACAATAACAAAAGTGATGCCGACAACAACCAATTATATCTATGTAATACTTGAAATACCTATTGCAAAGTTTATCCCAAATCACTCATGGTAATTATCTGATTTTTCTTCTTTGTGCGGTTTTTCTAGTGGAAGTAGACCAATAAGAAGATGGTGATTGCATCCCGTGATATGGGATCCTTAAGAACTCGATGTTTGCAACCATGTGGATTGGCTTTGATGGGGGAGATGACTTGCACAGATGTAGCTTTGTTGTTTTGGGAGATGGATGTGGCTTTGAAGGACGTGATAAAGCTAAAGACTTTATTAACCTCGTCTCTTGAAAGACGAGATTACTGGAAAATACTAACATCGTCTTTTCAACAAACGAGGCCAACCACTTATGACCTTGTCTGTTCAAAAAGATGAGTTTAACGTATCTAATTTTAGGATTATTTTCCTCACAATAGTATTTTTGTAATTTTTTAAAAAAGAAGAATATTAATTTCCTTTTCCCTAATATGGTAGGTGTTCAAATGCCTTAAAGGGTCATTTAAGTGGATTGTAGCATAAAAAGCTTTAGGTTTAGATGAAGTTTGATGAAAATGATGGTGTTGCCTACAGTTTGATTCCATTTAAATGGAATGAAAAATCCATTTAAATGAAATTGAGAGGGTTGCTTTCTTGTTCACTCACTACTTTATTTGAACAACTTGACATGGCATTTGAACAAAGTGGTACAAGAATCCAATGCAACTCCTTTTGTTTAAGTCTATTCAAAAGCCAACATGAAGGCATACAAACGGAGTGATCCAATAACTCTTTATTAGCTACACTATCATTATTCCTTTGGTTTTAAGCACGTATTATCAAAAGTTGCTTTTTATGAAATTTTCATGAGACTCATATGCTCCACTGAAGCCTTAATCTTCCTCGATATTGAAATTAGATATGATTCCATAATTCAAATTATGAAGTCTTTTGGCTCAAGCTCTAATAGTAGGAATGATTGGGACTTCTAGTCATTTTCCTATTGTTTTGAAAAACCAATTATATTACTAGATTAAAACTCAAGAGAGGGATGGCTTGAATTATTTTTTCCACAAAATTTTATCTTGTTTACAAAATTGATGTCTAAAAGATACAATTCAACAAATTTAAACAATATAACGACAATAACAAGGTAAATTGCAATAATTAAAAGAGTAGGGAAAAAAAATGAAACCTAGACTTTTAACATGGAATTTGAATTCCCCTTAGTCTTTTCAAATGCTAATTGCCTTCAATGGGGGACTTTACAAATCACTTTATTTATTTTCATACAAATTCTTCTAAGGAGCTACATACAATCACCACAAAATATCTCACTCAATAACTCACTTAAGTTGTGCCTTATTACAATATATAGTATCACAACTAAGGCACAACATCCACCCATAAGATTGCACAACAATTACTTAAGTAGTGCATTAAAACAATATGCAAATGAAAAACTGAATGGCACTACTCACTTTCTCTCTTAAGTGGATATCCGATTCATATACAAGGCTCAATTTAATGATGATAAGAAATATAAATGTTAATTGCAAGTTGTTGTGCTCAACTAACTTTATAAAATTTGTCAAAGAACCCAAATTTATAGGTTGTTCAAGTGATTTGGTTATTTCCCATTTTCTCCCATTTTTGCCCTCAAATTGAGTACTCTAATGGCTAGTGATGTATTGAACTATTGTTTGGATGTCATCTTGAAATTTGACCTCTCCTCCTTTGTTCAACACATTGTCCACACCTTGCTTGCACAAAATCCAAATATTGTCATGATGCCTTGCCTTGGCATCCAAACTGTAATAACCCAAATTCATTAAATTTAGAAATAATAATCATTAAGAAAATAATGTAAATTTATTGAAAAAGTCTTAAGAAAAGTCATGGAAGATATTTCAATTTTCTCGCGTTTTAAATATATTGAAATTTAAATAATTTGATGATTGTTTACAAATTATGAATTATTATGTTTTGAGATAAAATTCTATAAAAATAACAAGACGAAATTAATATATATATTATATATATATATCCAAATACATGGAAATGAGATTCAAGCTAGTAATAATAATAACCAAAGTTATAAAGCAAAACATTGAGGATAATTAAAGAAATGAACAATTAATAAATAAATAATTGATTATTCGATAATTTAGAATTGCAATGAAAGTGGAAACAATATCAATTTTCAATCTAAATTAATTGGAATAAAACATGAAAAGTGAGTGGGAAAATAAAATCTTAAACGATCAAAAGCCTTTGAATCACAAAAGCTAAAGTTAATTTGTTATCAACTGCCAATGGATGATTAATCTTGAAGTTGATTAGGGTGTAATTAATAATTGAGTTTAGATAGTTTAATTAAAATAAGTAATGTGACTATAAGTTATAAATGGATAGATTTATATGATAAATTAGTAAATAGACTTATATGAAATTGAGATTTTGAATGCTCCTTTTCAATATTCTATTTACTTCAATTATCATTTCATGAACCAAATTTCTTAAATCTCTTTTAGTTAACAAATTTGAACTCTATTTCTTTCAACTGGTTTAATTACTTTGATTATATTTTTATCAAACCACATTAAACTATTTTATTAGCTAATTTTAATTTGGATATCAATTTCTCTTGATCTACAAATGATCTAAATTTTCTTAAGCTTGATATTTAGATTTCTAAAATACTTAAAGGTAGTCTCTATAATTTAAATACTATACTTTTAATTTTCATGAATTTTTAGATTACCTACTTATCTAAAAATATCAATTTCTAAGCTCAAACATAACTAAATATCAATTCTACAAAATTAAATTTCTAAACTTGGTTTGTAAGTCAAGTTAGTGATTTTGCTTATTTATATTCTAAAATCTTCTTATTTTTTTAATGCTCAAGATAATGATCTAACAAGTTTGAATCAAGGTCCTTAATCCTTAATTAGCTTTATTCTTATCCTATTTAATCTCTCTCTCTCTCTCCATTGGGTGCCACAATTTCTTCCTTTCTTTCTTTCACTCCTTCTATACGTTTCTTTTCTCTCCCTCTATTTCTCCTCTTCAATTCAAATTCCAATCCAAAATTTCAATTTCAAAGAAGAATTAAAGAGGAATGAGGATAGTAAGCAGATAGAAGAAGGAGACTAAGTAGGAAGAAGCTTCAACAATGAGGAGGAGTAGTAGTGATGAAGAAAAGAAATTAAAATGTATCAAACATGTGAGTATGATGTTATCTTTTGTTTTTAGTTGTTGTGATTGTTGTTATATGATGATGTAATGTTAATTATGAGTAAAGCTTGAGTATAAACTTGTAAATTTGTGATATATGAGTATATGCTAGAACTTAAGCTTGATTGAGTATGTGTGGATCAAAGGAATTGATGATATGAATTGATTAAATGAGAAGAAGAAATATGAGTAGAAGTGTCATAGGTTAATTGCTGAGTTAATATGGTGTTTGGAATGGTGTTTGATGATTAAATCATGTAGAAAAGTGGCTTGAAGAAGTAAAAGAACATGGGACGCATTTCTAGGCTGGCATGCCCCTCACCATAGGCTATGGTAGGGGGTGTGATAGCCACTGCGCCCCATTGCTGAGCCACCATGGGGTGGTAGCAAAGGGCGTGGTAGCCACCACAGGGTGGTGGCAAGGGGAGTGGTGGCTTCTGCCCCTTTCCAATTTTAACATGCTCCTTGATATGGGGCGTGGGGCGTATGATCACCACCACCCTTGGCACGGCCCGTATGGATCAAAAACTCCTTTGTTCTTCTTTCCTTTGGCAAGTTAACTTGATTTTATCATGATTTCATCTTTCGAACTTGGATTAAAGTGATTTTAAATGCTATGAAAAGCTTAGAAAGAGTCATATAAGTGCTATGTTGTAAGTTCTAGGAAACTTAGGAATAAAAAAAGCTTAAAATGGATTTGTTTCATTAGTTGTGTATAAGTAGTTAAGCTTAATACTATCATGATTTCTTCAAGACCACTAAAGTAAGGAGTTAATATAACAAGTATAAATTTCTTAGACATAAAATGAACTTAGTTAACAAATCTAAGTCTCACTTGGCTTAATCTAGTTTAGTAACTAAATGAGACTTAATATAGTCTATACATATCAAATGAATGAGTTTATGGACTTGAGTTAACATGATTCTTAGAAGTGAAATGAAATAGTAATATAACTAGAATTAGTTGATTCAATAAGCTCCACTAAGATTGTTAAGAAATGAGTGCCTTGTGTATGAATAGATGTTTGCTTTTGTGTTATATTCTTTTCATTAGCCTTTAGCCAACTTTCTATTCTTGTTTGGATTTTATATGAAGGATGATGATGATTTGGTGATGATGCTAATTTTGTTGATGATTGGATGGTTGTTAGAGGTGATGCCTTGGTCTTCCTAGAGATAGTTAAGACTTAGCTTGGATGTCAGGTGGGTAACAACAATCTCATCACCTTGCTTGTGTTTGTATTATAGTTGCACTTAAGTTAATATTAATATAACCAATATGCATGGGGTTGGGGATTTGTTTGCTGTTTGATGATTGAATTGAGTGATAACCTTTGTTTTATGTGAATTGTGCATTATGAATTGTTAAGTGTTTGAAATTCATATGGTCATTATCTAATATGATATAACTTTAGTTGACCCTAAACGAATTTGTCATGCATTGCATCACGTCACATTTGCATTGGTCGGGTTCACGTCATGTATTAATATTTCGATTCTGTAGTAGTGCATGTTGGGACCAGTGTGTCTGCTTGTTGGCTACTAGTAGGGTTATCGGCTTCGCGAGAACTAAGCAGGCATCGAAGGATGTTGCCCGTGTCAGAGTCAGCTTAAGGGATTAATACTTAAGGAAGGTTCTGTGGTTCTAAGGAAGTGGGTCATTCCCCAAAAGACTAATCGTGTCCTATGGGGTTCTAGTGTGGGCTATTCCCTAAGCGGGTTATGTGAGGAGACGGGGCTTAAAAATAAAATTGGTAGATGAAGCAAATGTTTTGGTTCTATGCACAAAATTATTTCAAGAAGAAGTCCTCACTCCTTAGTCTTGTCTAGGGAGTAGATAGAGGCTATGTTTCAATAAAATGAGTTTCAAAGAAAATCTCCATCTTTATCTAAGTCTAAGGAGAAGTTAGAGGTTAATTTTCAATAAAAAATATTTATAATGAAATCCTCCTCATTTGTGATATCTAAGGGGAAGTTGACAGTTATATCTACAGTATAAAGAAATGATTTTTGTGCTAAGAAAGATATGAGTTAAAAGCTCAAGTTGAGTATGCACCCCTTCCTTAGTTCACAGTTCTTGGGTGTGAAATGGCCTGTATTCAGTCCTTCAACCCCCAAAGAGGGAGTAAATCTCTATTGGTTTGGATTCCGATAATCTAAATTATGCATATCATATGGTTGAGTGAGCATTACATATGTTTGTTAAATAAAACTTGTTTGACAACTAATTGTATTGTGATTTGATTTTGGTATCTACTGAGCTATGTTTGAGCTCACACCTCTACAATGTTATTGCAGGAATAGCAGAGGCTTTGGTTTGGGGATAGATCGGTGTGGAGAAGAACCCTTGATGATAGAAGATAGTTTTGTTAATAGAAATAGATAGATGATATGTTTGTTAAGATTCTATCTTTTGGATATTATAAGCTTTGTTAATGGATTAGAAATGTAATGTTGTAGTTTCAAGTTTGTAAAATGTAGATGTTTTATTCTATTTTACTATTTGGTAGGGGATACCGATACTTGCGGTACTGGTGGACTGTAGGAAATCGGATTTCCTTTATTTATCACAGATATAATTTCATATTAGATGTTTAAATAGTAATTATCCAGATAGAGTCTTGCAAACTCTGATTTGCAAGATAATTATCATATTATGGTGCATAAGTGATATGATAATTTCAAGTTATCCGTCTAGGCCCGTTTTTAGGGTATGACACAAACTCTAAGCACTTCGCACATAGTTAGAAGAATTTTGATAATGTGAAACATAGCTACCATTCAAATGTTGGCCCCTAGTAGTTGGATGCTAGTTGTAGTCACATGATCAATTTTTCTAATCATGCTTGCATTTGGTTGTCATGTCTTAATGTTCAAATGATAGCTATAGTTTTTTAAGATCCTGGAAAACCTAAATAAATACAAATACAAACACCGGTACATTATAAACAAAAGCTCAACAATATAATCATATTTTGTCAATTAAGTGTAGCTTAACTATATCATTTAAGTAATTGTATAGTGTATTTCTTCATCAAAATCAATTTAAGCCTTTTGGTTCAACATATACTTGAATATTTTCTTCAATCCTAATGCAGCTTGTCCTTCGAGAAAATATGTTGACATGTTAGAAATATTAAAGGTCACTAATACACCACAATCTCTCAATACCTCAATTTTGTAGTTATCGTTGTTGATTTGCTCTTGAAATTTAAGCGAATGATATTCTTTTGATGCTGGTGTTTGTGCCTTATGACTTGGAGAACACTTTATTAGGTGAAAACACATAAGCTCTCTATGTTTGAAAGACTAATGTACTTCCATCTTATTATCTTCGTATTAGTACTTTTTAGTTTGTTTTTGAAGGTGGTATGGATCTATTAGTGAATTTTTTACACTTATCTTATTTGTTTTACTTTATTATCTCTAGAATTAAGAGAAGGTGGTAAATCCTATTGTGGTTGCATTATACCCATTGATAAACTTCAAAAGTTGTTTTATTTGTTGAATTATGTACTATTTAGTTGTAGGAAAAGTCTACAACATGTAACTGTACTCATAAACTAATAACAAAAATGTAACATAAAGTAATGCTCCTAAGATTTTTCTAACAACCTATGTTTGACCATTTAATTACGGATCATAAGTGGTACTGAATAAGAGTCTAATACTTAAGTCTATCATAGAGTCTTCCTAAAGAAACTCAACCATTTGATGCCTATTGAATATGATACTACACGAAACTCTATGCAGTTTGCCAATGTGTTTTCTAGCGAGGTATAGACATTTTGTTGAATCCATTGATTGCAATTAAGATCGAGTCAATTCCTCATGAAGATTGGTACCAATGAATGTTTAAGAAAGTGTGATCAATTCGAGAATATAAGCTTAATATAGATGGATATCTTCTTATATGATGTACTCCTTGCGGTAATTTGGTTAGGGATTAGATGGGAAGATTAAAAATTGCATTTTGACAACTTATTTCTTCTGTTAATATCAATTTAATCAATAATGTGCTTAAAGTTGAAGTAGGGTACAATTTGTTTATTACAACAAAGTATTTAAATGTAAGCATAGAAGTGAATTCTTGACTAGTGGTTTTTAAATCGATGGATGTCATTATACGACATTGACATTTTTAATACCCATTCGAACTTCTTATTGCTATTTTTACAACCTTACTAATACTGTTTACTCTATTTGTTAACTTGAGAGAGAAGACATAATACTGAACTTTTACTACTTATCCTAAATCATCTAATGATTGATTGCTTCTTCCACGTTAGGAAAGGGATCAAATGATGTTAGTAAAATAGGAAAAATAGCCACAAGAAAATTTTGATTGGGTATTAGATTGATTAGTTGAAGCACAAAACTGAATTTTTATATGGAGTTTGGGTACTAAATTTGACATGTTCTTATATAATGATGGCATAATATATATTCTTATTTTTATTCAAATAATTATTTCATCTATTTTTATACTAATTAAACAAATTAATAGAAATATAATAGTATTAGAACTCTAATATATTTATATTAAATTGCAATTCAATTCTTCATACCATAAAGTAAATGGGTTAATTGTATCTAATAGCCCTAAAATTTATTATAACAAATATAAAGTGAATTGAGTATATTGAGAAATGAGAAAAAACAACCAATTTGTATATTTATTACGGTTTCATTTTTCTTTTAAATTAGAATATGACCATAAATAAATATGCAAAGCTTATAGTGAGGGAGATATTTCATCCATCATAAAATTATAATCATATTGAAATATAAATATATATTAGATTCAACAAAATAAGAATATGATGTCCTAGTATGAGACAATGTATAATTTTAGTTAACACACTATGAAGTATATAAATTAATAAGTAACTAAGTAATATAAGTGAATTAATTATTAAAATAAAGGAAAAAAAATGTTCAGAACACTAGAACTTAAAATCTAAAAATTATCTTATTTGTAGGCACACCACAATAATTGAAACATGATATGATCTTTCTAATTTTATTTTCATGAATAATACATATAAATAAAAATTTAAAAAATTATCAAATTTTCAATAATACAATTAAAAGAAAGAAAATAAGATGTTTGATTTTTATTTTTTAAATATGTCAAATAGTTAAATTTGGTTCGAATCATATGGCTCTGTTCAGGGTCTCAAATCGAACAATGAACCATTTACTCTTTATCGAATTAAACAATGAGTCCAATTGTTTTTGCAAAAGAACCAAAATTTCGATATGGTTTGGTTCAATTGATTTAATTTGATTAGTGGTTCAATCGATTTTAAGCTTTAACATTGCATGGAATGCTAAAAAGATTGCTTGTTTAAGGTTCAAATATGTATGAGATCCACATAAATTGAAGTCAACAATAATCCCGTGCAAAATTGACAGCACATACTCGTTTTAATATAAATACTAGAATACATTAGATATGGTAGAATGGGCAAGTGATTGACCTCCAAGGTCTAACACCGGTGAGAAGTCAAACATCATCGTCTTTCTTTCATCACAAATAAGTGTGATAGGGTTTCCTAAGAATAGTGAAGTATAAAAGAAAGAAAGAAGTAAAAGTCAAGTGAAGAGTGTGAAGGAAGCTGTGTCAAATATTCTAGAGGTTTGTCAAGGTTGTGTTCTTATGCGTGAAGGAGTAGAGAAACGTGGAGTGTGTGGATGTGGGCCTATGAATGTGGACTTAAAACATAAAAGTGGGTGGACCGGTGCTTAACAAGGGCTGTGCATAACTTAGCCCATCAATAATCAATTACAGATTGTAGTATAAGCTTATAATAGTAATAGTGCAGAATCCATTTTGTTATGATTTGTCTAACCGTATTGTTGATGTGGCATTATCACATAAGTCACACGTTTATTACAATATTACAATTTTAGGGAGCTCATATTAATATGGAGGGAGTGTAATACAAAAAATATATGAAAAAGAAATACAAAAATATTCATTGCATTCAAGCATCTAATTGTGTGTGTGTGTAGCTTGTATTCAAGCTTGTGTTGTGAGTTTTAAATTCTTTCGTAATTTCCTAGCTTCTTGCTGCATTTGGTATCAGAGCCAAAATTTATGGCGAAAGGGACTTGAGAGTTTAAGAGGATAGAGGAGATGTTTAAGTTGCTGAAGAAGGAGCAAAATGAACAACAAGACGGCTGGATTAAAATTTTCTTGAATACCTGCAAAACACAGCAACAGGCATTAGATCAACAATGTCAAAGCTTGGATGAGCTACATCAGCAACTAAAAGGTAAGGAGGTAATCGATAATTCCCAATTAATGCATAGCTTGCCTCTGATAATAGTACATTTGCTAGTACTCAGTCTGAAAAGGGTACTTCCATGGGTAATGATAAGTTTGAATCAGGATATCAATTACCTATTAGAAGTACTAAGATTGATTTTCATTCTTTTAATGGAGAAGGGTTAAGTACTTAGTTAGTGAAGGTCGAACAGTTTTCCTATTGGATAAAACTCCTGAACATTTAAAAGCTAGAGTAGCTATTATGCATTTATATGAGAGGCCTTATAAGTGGTATGCTTCATATTCTAAACTAAGAAGTGATGCAACTCCAGTTACATGGGAAGAATTGACTAAGATGTTACAAGCACGATTCAATGAACGTACTTATGAGGATCCTATAGCCGAGCTAAAGGAATTGCATCAAACGGAAGCACTGCAAGGATAAATTAACCAATTTATGCATCTATCCTCTCAAGTCCATTTGATTGAATCTCAATTAATTAGCTGTTTTTTTAGTAGGTTAAGACCAGAGATTCAATATCCTATTAGGATGTTTCAACCTAATTCTTTAGCACAAGCCCTTAACTTAGCCAAATTACAAGAAACCCTTGGATTCTTCCAATATCACTCTTAAATCCAACAAACACACTGTTAACCCCCACCCAAACACTAAGCCCTTTCCAAAATACTCAATCACTACTACTACGCCACAAGATCAGTCTTCTTAGTTACTTTTGGCTAATCACCCACACCCTCAAACATTACCCAAAATACTCCAAGTCTAAACCGATACACTAAACGAATGAACCTTGAGGAACTAGATGAAAAAAGAAGGAAAAAGCTATGCTTCTAGTGTGATGAACCTTTTAGTCCGGTGCATAGGTGTAAAAACAAGAAGTTAAATATGCTAATGATAACTCCTGAAGAGAGTGAAGATGTCCAGGGAATTGATGACGTAACAATAGAGGATTTAGGGCTTACTCTAGCAAATCTTACTTTATGTGCATTGGGGGATAATGAACAATGTAAAACAAGCATGAAGCTTAGTGGGTTTTCCAACTAAGGAGATTTAGTGTACTTGCGGATATGGGAAGTCCATTTAATTTTGTGGATGAGCGGTTGGTGAAAGGGTTAAACTGTGCAATGACTCAGATTAAGGCAATGCAGGTTGTGTTTGTTGGGTTTCCATAGGGTTTTAAACTTATACAGATCAAATCTTTTGCAGCGGATTTCAAAAAAAAACCCTAACCCAGTATCCATGTGTATTGATTAGATTAAAACAAAAAACAAATAGTTTGATTTCGTACCTCTAAAAGCTTGAAACTTGAAATCAATTTGCAGATCGGATCTGTAGGTACCGCAAAATCACAATACCCTCTACGGTATCCACACGAACGAGCACTCTTCAAAAGGATCCTTCACGTGCTAGCGTGATCTAGAACATTTCTAGATGATATTGGGATTTTCACACACGACTCTTCGTGCTTCACTCTTTAGGGTTTGCAGATTTTCTCTGCCGGTCTAATGTCGACAGACAAGTCGTTAACCCTAAAGAGATCTCTTTATGTGCCTTTTATACTAATGTCATTCTCACATGAGTAATGACAGTAGTGCCCCTTAATTAATAAGGGATAATATTTCCTAAAATATAATTCTTGCACATAACAAATAATAATTTATTATTACTCTCAATAATAATAAATTATTATTCCTACAAGACATCAAATTTAGTCTTTGATCCATTAATTTATTATTATTCTTAATAATAATAAATTATTATTCCCACGAGACATTAAATTTAGTCTATGATCCTTTTGACTCGTTCTTTTGTGTGTGACCCTGTAGGTTCACTTAATGTTGGCAATTGACTTAAAACAATTTTAGTCAACAAAACAAAAGTGGCCTCTAGCAAGACATTATGTTTACCCAAATTAAATGAAGATCGGTGATCCGATTTTTACCTAATCCATAACTTATGTCATTATCCTTTTGTCACATGATATCTAGATTGAACATAAGGCATGGATAGTGTCATCCTTATATCGTTCAATCTTATCATTTCTCGATTTCTAAGTAAACTGATAAAAACAAATGAAATTGATTACGCTATCAATTCATTTGAGCACGGCCATGCATTTCTCAGTCTCACTCATCGAGGGGCCCAGAGATATCTCTCTCACAACGAGAGGGACAAATCCCATCTTAATCACTCAACTTCCTCTACATGATTTACATTATGCCCAATCTCAACCTTTATAATTATCTGGTTAAAGACAACGTTTGATTGAGTTGAAACATAATATTCCTCATGTTGGAATCCATGGTGATTTCAGGTCTGAGGATACGATGACATTTTATTTTGAGAATCACTTATGACACTAATCCATGTAGTGATCTCAAAGCGGGTCAGTCCAGTACATAGTTCTCCAACATGTACCTATGAGTTTGATTTATATCTCCATATAAATAAACATCCCATGATTATCAGTCAAACCTCATACTAGATTTAATTCATTATTGTTCCCACAATAATGAGCATCTAGGGACATTTAGAATAATTAAATTATTCACGGATCCTATTATAAAGTAAACATGCAAACAATATAATAGAAATGTTTATGAATGACAATATCCAGTAATTGGCCTAGGGCACAATCACCAACAATCTCCCACTTGCACTAGGCCAAATCATACATGTATCTAATACCCATTGACCTAGTATGATGATCATGCTTTTGCCTGTGCAAGAAGCTTGATAAGTGGATTAGTAATATTGTCATTTAGTTGATACTTTGCATATCTTCACAGCATCTGATGCTGTTATACACTCGGTTTTTCTTATAGAATCTGCTACGGTATTCTGCTTTGAACTTTTCAAGCTTACTTACCTCCATTGAAAAGAAAAATATGTCCAGATTGTGATAAAATCATCCTTGTCATATTGGAAACTAGCATCCGTGTAACTATTTACAACTAGCTCGTCTTCCAATCCTCCATCTATCAAGAATGCATCTTTAGTTCTTCTTAAGTACCTAAGAATATTCTTGACTGCTGTTCAATGAGGTTAACTACGATCTAGCTGGCATTTACTGGTTATGCTTAATGCATATGACACATCTGGTCGAGTGCATAACATGGCATACATGATTGATCCAATAGTCGAATCATAAAGAGTCTTACTCATGTGATCTTGCTCAGATTTATATCATGTGACATTGGCAAGAATCCCCTTTTGGAAACTTGCATACTGAACCTATTCAGTACTTTGTCTATATATGCACTCTGACTTAGGCCAATAAGCTTTTTAGATCTATCCCTGTAGATCTTGATGCCTACGATATAGGCAGTCTTACCTAAGTCTTTCATTGAAAAACACTTTCCTAACCAAGACTTGACCTTCTGCATGGTAGGAATGTCGTTTCCAATGAGTAATATGTCATCTACATATAGCACTAGAAAGACAATTGTACTCCCATAATTTTCTTGTAAACACAAGGTTCATCTTCGTTTTTAATGAATGCAAACTCTTTGACTGCTTCATCAAAATGAAGATTCCAACTCCAGATGCTTGCTTCAATCCACAAATGGATCTTTGAAGCTTGCAAACCTTTCAGGATTTTCAGGATGAACAAAACCCTCAGGTTGTGTCATATACACATCTTCAAGTAGGTTTCCATTAAGAAACGTTGTTTTGACATCCATCTGCCATATCTCGTAATCATGATACGCAGCAATGGCAATGAGAATTCTGATGGATTTGAGCATAGCAACTGGTGAAAAGGTTTCATCATAGTCTATACCATGAGTTTGCTTGAAGCCCTTTGTCACTAGTCGTGCTTTAAAGGTATGCATTTTGCCATCCATATCAGTCTTCTTTTTGAAAACCCACTTACACCCAATGGTCTTAGTACCTTCGGTGGATCAATCAAAGTCCATACTTGATTGTCGTGCATGGATTGCAATTTAGATTTCATGGCATCCAACCATTTCTCGGAATCTGAACCTATTATGGCGTCTTGATAGGTAGTGGGCTCATCTTGATCTATGAGCAACACATAACGACTATCTGTTATGAGAAATCCATATCTCTCAAGTTGATGTCGCATTCTATCAAACCTACATGGGCCTTGTATTACCTGTGGAGCATCAACAACTAACTATATATCTTGTTGACTTTCAACTGGCGGTGTAAGACTATTTTATGGATCTCGAACCACTTCGAGATATATTTTACTCCCACTGGTTCTTTTAGAGATAAACTCTTTTTCTTTAAAAGATACCATTCCAAGCAACAAAAACACTTTGTTCTCAGAGGGTTTACAAAACAATAACTTTTGGTTTCTTTTAGGTACCCCATAAAAAGTATTTACTTGACTTAGGTCCTAATGTGTCTAAGGCTTGACGTCTCACATAAGCCTCACAACCCCTAAATCTTGAGGAAAGACAGACTAGGCCTTTTTTTTTAGTCCATATCTCATATGGTGTCTTTTCAACCGCCTTAGAAGGAACATGATTTAACATGAATGCAATTGTCTCTAGGGCATAGCCCCAAAAGGATGGTGGAAGATCTGTTTGACTCATCATAGATTGAACCATATCTAATAAGGTTCTACTCCTCCTTTCAGATACACCATTCCATTGTGGTGTTTCAGGTGGAGTTAATTGTGAAATTATTCCACAATTTCTAAGATGGTCCTTAAATTCTTGGCTTACATATTCACTACATCGATCTGATCGAAGTATTTTGATTATTTTGCCAAGCTGTTTTTGTACTTCATTATGAAAAGCTTTGAACATTTCAAATGACTCAGATTTATGTCTCATTAAAAAGACATATCCATATCTACTGAAATCATTAGTAAATATGATGAAGTACTGATAACCTCCTCTAATAGCAACGGTTAATGGACCTCATACATCAATATGTGTTAGGCTCAATAAATCAATTGCCCTTTCACTATGCCTAGTAAAAGGATCTTTGGTCATCTTGCCTAATAAACAAGACTTGCATATTTCAAATGATTCAAAATCAAATGAATCTAAAAATCCATCTTTATAGAGTTTTTGATATGCGTTTCTCGTTTATATGACCAAGATGATAATGCCATAAGTAGGTCATATTTAAATCATTGGATCTAATTATATTAGTATTTATGTTATAGATTGATCCATTATCATGTTTCAGATTTAGAACATAAAGACCATCATGTAAATCAGCATTTGCATAATACATGTCTCTATTTATAAATGAAACATTTATTATTCTTAATAATAAATGTGAAACCTTCATTGTCTAAACATGAAATAGAAATAATATTCCTACTCAAAATAGGAACATAAAAGCAATTGTTCAACACTAACAAAAGCCCATTGGGCAAAATCAATTCATAAGTCCCAACAGTTAGAGCAGCAACTTTTGCTCCATTTCCAACTCGTAGGTCGACTTCGCCCTTCTTCAGATCTCTACTCCTACTGAGACCCTGAAGCAGTAGTCTTACTACTCTTCTTCTTCTTTAAATCTTCCAAATAGAGTTTGCAGTTTCTCTTCCAATGACCTGGTTCATTGTAGTGAAAGCAAACTCCTTCCTTGGCTTTGCATTTGGTTTAGGCTTGGGCTTAGGCTTTGAACTCTTCTTAGCCTTAGCATTGCCTTTACCTTTCTGAACCATCAAGACATTGCTGGGTTTCTTCTTTTTGATATTGACCTCAGCAGTCTTGAGCATCGAATGCAATTCAGAGATTGTTTTGTCCTTATTATTCATTGTATAGTTCATGACAAACTGGTCATAACTATCTGTCAGTGAATTTAGGATCAAATCAGTAGCAAATTCCTGACTTATTGGAAAACCAAGCCTATCAAGATGATCAATATAGCCTTTCATCTTTAGGACATGGGCACTCACTGAACCTCCCTCCACCATCTTACAAGAATGTAAGGCTTGGGTAGTCTCATACCTCTTTGCCTAGCTTGCTGCTGGAACATTTCCTTAAGATGGAGGATCATCTCATAAGCCTCCATGTTTTCCAGACCCTTCTGAAGTTCTGGACTCATGGTTGCAAGCATTAGGCATCCTACTTCCAAAGAGTGATCAGAATGCTTCCTATAAGCATCCTTTTCAGCTCTTGGAGCATTAGCGGAGGTTCCTCAGAATGGGCTCATCAAGGACATAAAGTTTCTTTTGTGCTTGAGAACAGTTCTCAAGTTTCTGAACCAGTCTAGAAATTGGTTCCAATCAATTTATCCTTCTCAAGGACAGATCGCAATGATAATTTGAAGTGTTTTTGTAGCCATTAATCTATAATTACTTATGCAAAGTTTATTTTAATAAATTAAAACTCCCACTAAATCAATAACCCTCATTATCAATGTTGTTTCATTTAATTATTGCAATCTAGTGGGCTAAGATCCATATTTCACCTAACTTTAAGTCAGCTTTGGCATGACGCTTAAAGTTAAGTTATTTAGGTAGGTAACTCTTTACCAATTACATCGCATGTAACTCTTAGATCTTTTATGGGATTTTTGACATCATATGTCCCGGCATGTTCAAATCCCATCTAACGCCTTAGGCCCAAAACCGTTTTGATAGCCTAATTAAGTTGAACCATATTAAACACATGAGTAGCACCATTACCCATCCTGCCTTACTAAGATAACCTAATGCACCCTGCTTTGGCAGAACCTACATTTTAGTGATCGAAGTATTGACAGGTGTTTAATCATGGTGGCATTTAACTTAAAATTTATTGAGGGATTTAATTATTGATATTCCATTTTTTTTATCACGTTTAATGGATATTCAAGCATACGTGGTGGTAAATATAGTATCACATACATATACATACATCATATCTCATGATATATCAACTTTATCGAATAAAGAAAAAGTGTCATAGCATGGCCCTTTATTCTACATTGATTTTCATAAGCCAATATGAAAATCAATGGTCCAATCCTAAGGTAAAAACCATCTTTATGGTCTTGAGTTGTAAATTTTCTTGTATCTTCTTCATGATCCTTGTTTCTCCATCACCATGGATTAGGGAGGATCTTCATGTCTTTATTGCAATAATAAAAAGATACAAAAGATCCTACGACCACTTGTATAAAATAAATTACAATAAAATAAAAACGACACATAGTGTATTTATAATATTACAACCCATTTAAAAAAAAGGAATAAAAACCTGCCAATCACATAGGTCTTAGGGCCATGCTATGCACCATACATATAATATAAACATATAGAGAAGACATACACATATGTCACAATACTTCAAAAGCCTGTTTTATATTAAGAATTATTAATTAGAGTTTATTGAACTAAATCATGCACCTTGCAAGGGTTAAGGGGACAGTCTCCTTTCAGAAAAATTGAATCTTTAAATCATACGAAAATTTTAAATTCGATTTTTTTTTATATTACTACAGTTCATAAACTGCAATAGGATTTATCCGTAATTGAATCGAATACAGTGCTTATTTGAAATAAACACATGCTCAGACATGTCGCAATTATCTACCGCAACTTGCGACCAAGTGCTCAATTTTTTTTTATTATATTAAAAGAAAATATCATACATCCAAAACATGATCGCAGTTCTAATCCACATAAACCGACGCACAAAAGATCCAATTTCATCTGAGGAGCGCGTATATGCTTTATGTGTCTTACAAACAGATCCGATCCGTTTGTCATCAACCAGCAATATTATTATTATTTTTACTATAAAAACAAAGGGCATAATAGATGTCCAGAAGCACTAAATCTGATTTCAAAAACAGATGTCCAATTCATTTTTTTTTATAATAAAAAAAATCCAAATCATGCGCTCAATTTAGACGCTAAAAAAAAATTTCATATTGGAAATAGATCGCAAAAATTGACGTAAATTCAGACCGTGTAACAGCAGATCTAATCTGCCTTATTTAACAACAGTTCATCACATACGAAAACTGCAAAATCACGCTATTAAGAAAAACCCTAAAGATTCGTTGTAATCAAATTACACAAGATCCATTCAATCCTTTAAAGCAAGGTGCTATAATAAAATTACAAATCCATATTTGTGTTTATTTAGTTCTTCATAAACTCAAATTGATTTCACAATTAATATGCATAAAAACGGATATCAGATATTCGAATTTCATGGCATCACATGCAAATCATAAACCAGATTTCAATCTAATCAAAAACACAAGCGGCTCTGATACCACTGTTGGGTTTCCATAGGGTTTTAAAATTATACAGATCAAATCTTTTGCAGCGGATTTCAAAAAGAAAACCCTAATCAATTTGCAGATCGGATCTGTAGGTACCGCAAAATCACAATACCCTCTACAGTATCCACACGAACGAGCACTCTACAAAAGGATCCTTCACGTGCTAGCGTGATCTAGAACATTTCTAGATGATATTGGGATTTTCACACACGACTCTTCGTGCTTCACTCTTTAGGGTCTGCAGATTTTCTCTGCTGGTCTAATGTCGACAGATAAGTCGTTAACCCTAAAGAGATCTCTTTATGTGCCTTTTATACTAATGTCATTCTCACGTGAGTAATGACAGTAGTACCCCTTAATTTAATAAGGGATAATATTTCCTAAAATATAATTCTTGCACATAACAAATAATAATTTATTATTACTCTCAATAATAATAAATTATAATAATAAATTATTATTCCTACAAGACATCAAATTTAGTCATTGATCCATTAATTTATTATTATTCTTAATAATAATAAATTATTATTCCCACGAGACATTAAATTTAGTCTATGATCCTTTTGACTCGTTCTTTGTGTGTGACCCTGTAGGTTCACTTAATGTTGGCAATTGACTTAAAACATTTTAGTCAACAAAACAAAAGTGGCCTCTAGCAAGACATTGTTTACCCAAATTAAATGAAGACCGGTGATCTGATTTTTACCTAATCCATAACTTATGTCATTATCCTTTTGTCACATGATATCTAGATTGAACATAAGGCATGGATAGTGTCATCCTTATATCGTTCAATCTTATCATTTCTCGATTTCTAAGTAAACTGATAAAAACAATGAAATTGATTACGCCATCAATTCATTTGAGCACGGCCATGCATTTCTCAGTCTCACTCATCGAGGGGCCCAGAGATATCTCTCTCACAACGAGAGGGACAAATCCATCTTAATCACTCAACTTCCTCTACATGATTTACATTATGCCCAATCTCAACTTATAATTATCTGGTTAAAGATAACGTTTGATTGAGTTGAAACATAATATTCCTCATGTTGGAATCCATGATGATTTCAGGTCTGAGGATACGATGACATTTTATTTTGAGAATCACTTATGACACTAATCCATGTAGTGATCTCAAAGCGGGTCAGTCCAGTACATAGTTCTCCAACATGTACCTATGAGTTTGATTTATATCTCCATATAAATAAACATCCCATGATTATCAGTCAAACCTCATACTAGATTTAATTCATTATTGTTCCCACAATAATGAGCATCTAGGGACATTTAGAATAATTAAATTATTCACGGATCCTATTATAAAGTAAACATGCAAACAATATAATAGAAATGTTTATGAATGACAATATCCAGTAATTGGCCTAGGGCACAATCACTAACAATCTCCCACTTGCACTAGGCCAAATCATACATGTATCTAATACCCATTGACCTAGTATGATGATCATGCTTTTGCCTGTGCAAGAAGCTTGATAAGTGGATTAGTATATTGTCATTTAGTTGATACTTTGCATATCTTCACAGCATCTGATGCTGTTATACACTCGGTTTTTCTTATAGAATCTGCTACGGTATTTTGCTTTGAAGTTTTCAAGCTTACTTACCTCCATTGAAAAGAAAAATATGTCCAGATTGTGATATAAAATCATCCTTGTCATATTGGAAACTAGCATCCGTGTAACTATTTACAACTAGCTCGTCTTCCAATCCTCCATCTATCAAGAATGCATCTTTAGTTCTTCTTAAGTACCTAAGAATATTCTTGATTGCTGTTCAATGAGGTTAACTACGATCTAGCTGGCATTTACTGGTTGTGCTTAATGCATATGACACATCTGGTCGAATGCATAACATGGCATACATGATTGATCCAATAGTCAAATCATAAAGAGTCTTACTCATGTGATCTTGCTCAGATTTATATCATGTGACATTGGCAAGAATCCTCTTTTGGAAACTTGCATATTGAACCTATTCAGTACTTTGTTTATATATGCACTCTGACTTAGGCCAATAAGCTTTTTAGATCTATCCCTGTAGATCTTCAAAAAATTTGATTGTGGAGTTCCAATGGCAAGATCAATGGTGTGTCCTAAAGGATGAGAGGGAGGAATTGGAGTTGGTCACAAGTAAGGAACTCTCTAAACTACTTGTTACTTCTAACTCGTCTTTGGATGTGCAATGTTGGGTTGTGAGTTCCCATAATAGTAATGAAGATTCATCTGACAGAGAATTGCATGATAGTGTAGAAGACTTAATGATTGAATTCTCGGATTTGTTTGATGAACCTAAGTTTCTACCTCTTAGGAGAGCATGTGACCACAGGATCTTCTTGTACGAGCGAGTTGAGCTAGTGAATTTGCGCCCATATAAGTACTCAAATGTACACAAATCTGTGTTAGAAGAAATGATGCTGAGTGGAGTTATACATCATAGCCACAGTCCTTTTGCATCATCGGTGGTTTTGGTTAAAAAAAAGGACAATTCTTAGCACATGTGTGTGGACCATAGGGAGCTAAATAAATTTAACATCAAGGATTGGTTTCCTATACCGATAATTGAAGACCTTTTTGATGAGTTACATGGAGCCAAAGTTGTCAGTAAACTAGATTTGAGGTCTGGATACCATCAGATTTTGATGCATTCTAAAGATGTTTATAATACAGCTTTCCGGACTCATGAGGGGCGCTATGAGTTTTTAGTCATGCCTTTTGGCTTGACTAATGCTCCTTTCACCTTCCAAAGTGTTATGAATGATATTTTCAGGCCACTACTGAGGAAGTTTGTGTTAATTTTCTTTGACGACATTTTAGTCTATAGTACTAGCATCAATCAACACGTGCAGTACTTAAGACAAGTCTTTGAGATTTTGAAGAAGGAGAAATTCGGTTTGAAGAGGAGTAAATGTACATTTTGTACTAAGTAGATTGCCCATCTTGGTCATATCATTAGTGGTGAGGGAGTAGCTACAAATCCATCTAAGATTGAGGCAATAATTAACTGGTCAACACCTTAGAATATTCGATAGCTACGTGGATTTTTAGGTTTAGTTAGCTATTATCGCCGCTTCATACATGGGTTTGGATTGATTGCTTGCCCCCCTCACTCAGTCATTGAAGAAGGATAAATTTAATTAGAATGAGGAAGCACAAGTTTCTTTTGAAGCACTCAAGTAAGCTTTAAGCAATTCTCCTGTCTTAAGTCTACTATATTACTAAAAAAAGTTCATAGTGGAAATAGATGCTAGTGGTGAGGGTATTGGCGTAGTACTAATGCAGGATAAGCATCCAATTTCTTACATTAGTAAAGCTCTTGTCCTAAAGCATAAAGGTTTGTTGGTTTACGAAAAAGAGTTAATGGCATTGATTTATGCCATAGACAAGTGGAGACATTATTTATTGAGTTGCAAATTCCTCATTAGGACTAACCATCAAAGCCTAAAGTACTTGATGGAGCAGAGACTAGTCACACCCTATCAACAAAAGTAGCTCACGAAGCTTTTAGGATTAGACTACTTAATTGAATACAAGAGTGGTCACACTAATGTAGCAGCGGATGCTCTATCAAGGATTGATGGAAATCAACTGAATCAGTTGACTTTACAAGCTTCAACACCTAAAATTATGGATGAAGTGAAGTTGAGTTGCCGATTGCCAGGGGGTTATGATGCTATTTTGGAGAAATCAGAGCAAAAGGAACAAGTGAAGCATTTTAGATTCATTGATTCTATCTTAAAACGTAAGGGTAAGGTGGTTGTAGGGCCTTCTACTACTCTAAAAAAGAAGATTTTACAATTGTATCATGGTGGGCCTTTAGGGGGACATTTAGGTGCGTATGCTACTTACAGAAGGTTATCCATGGTATTTTATTGGGCTAAACTTGAAAAGACAGTGAGGGAATTTGTAAGGGAGTGTGATGTTAGTCAACGCAACAAATGTGAAAATGTTGTTACTCTTGGATTGCTACAACCCTTGAATATTCCCAATGGATTATAACAGGAAGTTAGTATGGATTTTGTAGAAGGATTACCAAGATCTTATGGGAAGGAAGTTATCATGGTGGTTGTGGATAGATTAAGTAAATATGGCCATTTTATGGCTTTGGCTCATCCTTTTACAGCCTCATTAGTAGCTTAAGTCTACTTGGATCATGTGTTTAAACTGCACGGGCTACCATATACCATAATTAGTGACCAAGACCCAATATTTGTGAGCAACGTTTGGCGTGAATTTTTCATTTGCAAGGTGTTACACTAAATATTTTTACAGCCTATCACCCCCAGACTGATTGTTAGACGAAGGTTGTTAATAAATGTTTAGAAAATTATTTACGATGTATGATTGGAGAATGTCCTACATGCTGGAGCTACTACTTACCACTAGTTGAATGGTGGTACACCACAAATTACCATACGAGTGCTAAAATGACCCCATTTCAAGTTTTGTATGGCTACCCTCCTCCTATACACTTCCCTATGTTCCTGGAGATTCAAGGAACGAGACTGTTGATTCAATTTTGTCTAAGTGAGAAGAAACCCTTAAGATGCTATGATTTTATTTGAAACGAGCTTAGACTCGTATAAAACAGTTGGCTGATAGGGACAGAAGTGACCGACACTTTAGGGTTGGAGACATGGTTCTATTGAAACTACAACCTTACAGACAAAACAAATTGCGATCATCCAGGGTTCACAAATTATCTCCCAAGCATTATAGGCCATATAAAGTAAAGGAGAAGATCGGTCAACTTGCTTACCGACTGGATTTGCTCGAGGAGGTTGGTATCCATCCGACCTTTCATGTATCCCAGTTGAAGCGCTATCATGGTCTAAGGATAGATCTGTCACCGAAGCTATGTGCAACATGCAACGACTCAGAGTTAGTCCTAACTGCTATCTTAGATCGAAAATTGTTAAAAAGGGGAACAAAGCTAAGACAATGGTACTTATCTCGTGATAAGATCTTTCTTTCACTAAAGCTACGTGGGAGTTTTACCATGAAATGGTTCTCAGGTTTCCAAACTCACCCTTGTAGACAAGGGTTTCATATGAAGAAGGGAATGTGATAGGGTTTCCTAAGAACAGTGAAGTAGAAAAGAAAGAAAGAAGTAAAACTCTAGTGGAGAGTGTGAAGGAAGCTGTGTCGGATGTTCTAGAGCTTTGTGAGGGTTATGTTCCTATGCATGAAGGAGTAGAGAAACATTGAGTGTGTGGATGTAGGCCGGTGAATGTGGACTTGAAACAGAAAAGTGGGCATACCGGTGCTTAATAGGGGCTGTGCATAACTTATCCCATCAATAAATAATTACAGATAGTAATATAAGCTTATAATAGTAATAGTGCAAAATCCATTTTGTTATGATTTATTTAACCGTATTGCTGATGTGGCATCATCACATAAGTCACATGGTTATTACAATGTTACAATTTTGGAGAGCTGATATTAATACGGAGGGAGTGTAATACAAAAAAATATATATGAAAAAAAAGTACAAAAATATTCATTGCTCCCAATCTCTGCTTGTATTCGAGCATCTAATCGTGTGTGTGTGTAGCTTGTATTTGAGCTTGTGTTGTGAGATTTAAATTCTTTCGTAATTCCCTAGCTTCTTGTTGCATAATGTTCGCTGAATATAATTTTTTCTATCAATATTTATTATATCAAAGTTCTAAGAATCTCAAGTAATGCTCCTACTAAGGCAAACTAGTGACTTAGCATAAAAGATAGTGAGGAACATAGGAAGTAAATAGGGTTGTAAATCAATCAAGACGAGTCGAGATCATACAATATCAAACTTAAACTCGACTTGAATGAAAGAATTTGAAACTCAAATTTAAACTCGATTAAGTTTTAAATTTTGAAGCTCAAACCTAACTCAAATTGATACATAGTTAAATTAAAAAATATGTTGCAATTTAGGAATAGAATAGGATTTTTTAGTTAATTTTGTCTTAAAAGATAATAAATGTGGATCATTAGATAGAAAGGAAAATAAAATGGAATGAAAATAGGCTTTATAAAGGGAAAAAATAAAAAAGTTATATAATTTTTTTCACATAAAATATAGAAAAGCTCGAGAGTTACTCGAGTCGAGTATTTTAAAATATGAACCCAAACTCAATAGCTACTCGAGTAGCTTGAACTTGAGCTCGATTCGATTGCAGTCAAGTCAAAGTTGAGATATCATCGAGTCCATTTTGACTAGCAAGAGAGTAGACTCGAGTCACTTACAATCCTACTAGCAAAGGACAACCAATGTAATGATACAATATTTTAAAGGTAAATATTAAATTTGGTATTGAAACTTTATATGAAAATTCAACTTGATATATAAACATTGAAGTGGTCAATTTGATACTTAGTCAAATTTTTCATGTTCATTTTTATTGCTTCTCTAATACCGTTGCACTATTTGTTGATATTGAAGAGGTAACACATAATTGAATTTTTATAATGTTCCTAACATTATCTATTATTTATATGTTGCGGCATTCACGTTAAAAAAACAGAGTAAACAATATTAAGAAGATAAAAAAAATGGATACAAAAGTTTAATGGAGCATTAAATTGATCACTTCAAAGGTGGAAAGAACCAAATTGAATTTTTCACAAAATTCTAAAATTAACAATTTCCCATTCTTAAAATGCCATCGGAAAAACAAAAAAGTGGTAGTTTTATTCCTTAAAAAATAAATAAATAAATAAAACTTCCTAATTATATGCGTACAGTTGTCAATGTTAACCATCTCTATAAGTGAACGGCTGCAATTCTCTACCACCACATAATATCCCTAAAATCAAGTAGAAAACGCAAATATTATTATGATAATATTTAATGTTATAAAAGTCAATAAAAAAAAATTAATTAGAAAACTCCTTGGAGGAGCAATAATTCAAAGTATAATCATACTGCTTAGCAATGCAAATAAAAAATTGAGGGGGCTGATCTGATACAAGATATGGGCATGAGCATCCAGTCTGGCCACATCTATGTAGACCCAGCAGTTCTTGGGTTTGGGAAAAGGGTGAACTAAGGACCCTTAACCCTAGCAGCTCCATGGCCCACCACCTCTATGAAAACCCAGCATGACTAGTCTGGTGTAATCCTGGCCTGTTCCTATTTCTACTTACTTGTATAGTTGTGTATACTGTTGCAGCATATTAAAGGCAAAAGTGGAACCAATGATTGTGGAACAAAGATCTATCATATGTGCTTGGAGGCACAGGTCCACATGTCTCTGGTTTCCATTTTGTTGCAATAATCCAATCAATCCAGAAAAAGTGTATCAGATCGAGCCTGTATTGTGATTCCATCCTCCGCTGAAGTTTGTGACCCGTGAACTAGATGTTTGGCTGCAGCCTAACAGCCAAATAAATTGCAGGGTGAACGGTCGGCTACTTTTGCTTGCCAAACAAAGCCTATATATTAAACAACTCATACACATATATTAATGATATCTTCAACATAAGGTCAAACCCATCTGGACCTTTGTCTTAAATCAATAACCCACCGATTAGATGAAAAATTATTCTGATAAACCACACATGTAAAATAATTGATATTAATTAATAAGATCATGTAGTGAATGTCAATTCAATACTAATTAAAAGTTTTTAAATAAATCAAATGGGGATTGCTCTGTTGGCTCATCATTAATATATATATATATATATATATATAAAATAATTGAAATATTAACTTTTTAGTGGTACGATTTCGATTGAGTATAGATCTCAGCAGTTAAATAGTTAATGAGACGATCCTGTCAAAATTAATGATTGGACCATAAATTTTTCCAATGTTACAAAAGGTGCTAAGTACTTGGGTATAGCCATTGATAGTTTGCTTTTTTTTTTTTTTTTTTGGTTAAATTTTTAATAAGTGTTTAAAATTTCCATTGATAGTGTCCAAATAATTTATAAGCACGAGGTGGAGGCAATTACTTTTCCCAAATATTGGACTTCAAAAGCCACTTATAAATAAACAAACTCATTCACATTTTCCTACATTTCACACTCACCACTAAATCCGAACTCCAATCATCCTCTCTCACTTTCTTTCCAAGTCTCTCAATGGGTCACAGAATTTTCTTCATGATCTTTCTCCTAATAGCTCCGTTTTCCCAACATTTTTCTCACAAGCCATTCACAATGGCTAAAGGAGACACTACCTTAATCCTCAAAACATGCAAAACCACCAAGTACTATGACCTGTGTGTCTCAGCTCTCAAATCTGACCCAACCAGCAAAACAGCAGACACTAAAGGCCTTGCAATGATAATGATTGGAGTTGCAATGATAAATGCAACTTCCACTTCCTCTTTCTTGTCATCACTTGGTTTTAGCAGCACCAGCAGTGACCCCATCATGGGAAAAGTACTAAAAGATTGTGCTGATAAATACAAACTAGCTGGTGATGCTCTTCAGTCTTCATCTCAGGATTTGGCCCTGGAGAACTATGACTATGCATCTATGCACATTATGGCTGCTGCTGATTATCCTAATGTGTGCCACAATGAGTTTAAGAGCCATCCCGGGCTGGCTTACCCGCCAGAGCTTTCACGTAAAGGAGATGGTTTGAAGCGCATTTGTGATGTTGTCCTAGACATTATTGATCTTCTTGGTCCTTTCTGATTTCCAAGCTGCAAATTTGCTCAAGATGCAGTAAAGTTTGATTGTATTATGAAGCATATTACATTAATCTTCATTATTTTATCCTTAAGTGTATGTTTATTGGAAAATGAGGCAATCCCACTACTAATAGTGTTTGTCCA
Organism: Combretum micranthum; assembly: GCA_024138025.1. Lineage (NCBI taxonomy): Eukaryota > Viridiplantae > Streptophyta > Magnoliopsida > Myrtales > Combretaceae > Combretum > Combretum micranthum. The sequence continues at coordinate 1,006,912 of JAMXBD010000057.1, forward strand.
CTTTAGTTTGTTCAATTTTCTTAATGTGATAATCATATATGTATCCATCTCAATAGGAAAAAGGAATAGCAGTTGAAAGTGGCTGCACTTAGTCCTTGGAACAAGGACTAAACTTGCTATTAGGACTTCTTTAAGTTCTATGAAAATCCAGAGTTTTACATGAAATTTTCCTCATGGATAGCTTTTTTGAATTGATTGGAAAAAAAAAAAAAAACAAAAATTCAATTTCATTACCAATTATTAAGGAAGTAGGATATGATGTGAGTTTATTGAATCAGAATGTATTTAAATATATAACAAGTCCTACATTGGCTACTTAAAAGTTTTATATAGTATTTATATACAAGTTTGGATTGTTTAACTTATGGCTAGCTTTTAAGTGGGTTTGGGCTTCGGATGTGGTATTAGAGTTAATGTTTATTGGACAAATTTAGCTCTGATACCATGTTTGAAATCCAAACTCATATGCCAGCTTTTTAATGGTATTTTTTTTTTGCCTTCCTAACAACTAAAGGGATCAACAATTCCATATTTGCCTATTATCTTATTATCATCACTTTGAGATGGACAGCTCATATGATGTTTCATTGTTGTGTTAATATCATTTCAATTTTTTCAACTCCATTTTTATAAATATGCATCTTTTGTCCATGACAATGATTGAAATCCCTGTTCAATCACAAATACTATGAATGCGACTCTTGGAGCTTAAGGTATGCATGAGGAATTTCATAGTACATGTGAATTATAGTTTATTAATTTTTTATTTACATGCAAATGTCATGAGCAATTCTGGAACTTGCTTGACAACTATGGAAATATATTTTAGAACTATTCACTTCTAATATGCTAACACCACATTTCTCCGCCAAACACACACCACTCAAGTGCTTAAATCAACCCAGTATTTAGTAATCAACGGTATCTTTTTTGTAGGAAAAAGTATAAAAAAAGCTAAAATAAATAAAAGACATAAATCAATAAATAAATAAAAATCACATGCATATGTGTATATATATATGTATACATAAGGACCATGCTTTTGTTTTCATAATATAATATACTAAAATCCTTTTCTTGATGTGTGAACATTTTCTTCTTTTCTAGTACCAAAAACCAGTGAGAAATTCGATAATCGTTGTTGTCTTCTTCTGAACAATTGTATTAAGTGAAAAAGTACCCACGCAATTGCTTAAACATCTGCTTATCCTATTTTGAAAATTTAAAAAAAAAAATTGTTGGAGAAAGAAGAAAGACCCCTAACATCTCCTTATTTTACATCATGGGTAATGGGTAAGGCATGCTCTTAAGAAGTATGAAATATTATAGTCGTATCTCACTAGATTTCATACCAGCATAAGTCATGCGACCATTAAGCCACATCTAATTAAGGCTTTTCTTTGCTTTTTAGTAAACAAATCTAGCTAGCTATACCTTAAATCATTACATCAGTTTTAGAAATTTCAATCATATATAAATGGAGGTAAATGCTAAAGTGGCTTGCACCAGGATGGATGCTAGATTGTTATGTTGGGAGGCCAGTCTTTCCATTTTTTAAAGTTGACGTTGAATTTATTTATAAATCGTTCATTTTTTCTTATAATTATAGTATATGTTATGAGATATTCATTTATCATAAATTCAACAAGGTACAACATGTAAAAACATATAATAATTATTTAAATTATTGATATATAAAATATAATTATTTAGTAAGCGGTTGGATACTTACTAAAGTACAATATAATTAAAAAAAATTATTTTAATTTATTTAACATTTCATGATGATCATCTATATCTATAAGATATCTCTTTTTATTGAAAAATGTAAAAGTATGGTGAGCACTATCATAAAATACTATGTATGAGTGAATTAAACTTCACCAAATGGGTTCAAAAGGGTTTATATATGTAATTATATTTGTGTTGATTGGTATTTGTATAAATAAATTTGTGGCGGATTGATAAATAAATAAATATCCCAGCTTAAAAATATGTACTTGTATATGCATATATATATATAAATAATATAACTACTCTCTTTACAAGTTATTTTGTGAAATTGCTTTTATATAAATAAAAGACATTTTATGATAAGTAAGTTAGAAGATCATATTTTTTTTATAATAAGTAAATCGAATATATTTATTAAAATACTAACGAATAAAATACTAAATGAATTTATCAAGGAGCAAGGTCTCTTTGCCTCAAATAAATCCATGATATTTAATATATATATATATATATATATATAGAGAGAGAGAGAGAGAGAGCAAGAGAGTGTGAATTACTAGTGATTAAATTTCCCTTCTTATCCAAAGAAATTACATGAATAAAAATAATTATTAATATAGAGAACAGGTAATAAGAATTCGATTGTACTATAATATCTCTTTCAATTCACCACTAGTCGTATAGTGTAATGACTAATATGATATCATTTAATAATCTTACTTTTTGAATCCAATGGCCAATGAGATTTTATAAAACCTTCTTATATATATATATATATATATATTATTAGTATCATATTTTTCAATTTTCAACATCCATATAAAATGGAACGAAATTAAACATCTCAATTCATTCCATATAATTTAAAAGTCTTTACCACTAATACGTTTAATTAACTAACATAAAATATATGTATAAATGATTTAGAATAGCCCTTTAAATTATTTTAAATTTTATTTATGGCATTTTCAACTTTTTTGAATATGAGATTTAAAGGATAGAAAATCTGAACAAAGCTTATATAGAAAAAAATTGCTAAATTACTAGAAAGGTTTTGATAGGTGAAAAAATCCACAAAGAAAGAAAGCTTTTAACAGATGAAAAATTCCATGAAGAAAGAAATTTTTATTCAGGAAAACAAAAGGCTAAAGTGTAAGCCAATATGAGTTCAAGAAACCAAAAAAAAAAAAAAAAAAAAAAGGAAAAGGTAAATGTAAGCCAAAATGAAAAGGATAGGGATCCGATTTCCACCTATAGAATATAACAAGGCTCCCCGAACCATTGTTTCACTGAGTTTCACATCTATTTATATTTATATTCTTCCGAATTTATAATATCATATAGCTCCCTTCATTATATACATTCCGCCCTGCCCGGTGCCATATTAAGATTCCAAGGGAAAGTTCCAAAAATACTCTTTTTTTTTTTTTTTTTCTTTTTAGGAATAGTCATTCATTAGGTAAATAGAATGAATGAGGATACTTTATTTATTTCTTATCACAGGAAATAGACATTTGTTTTATAGAGTTTTTTACAAACCAAATAAAATAATAGATTTTTCATGAGAATAAAATTGAAATACCGATTCCATTCCATTTCATTAAATCAAACATAGTGTAAGGGTTGGATTTAAACCGGCATCTAATTTGCATCAGCCATGTAAGGATATAATTCAATCATATGTATTGTGGACTTCATGCTTTTTAATTTCCATCTGGCATATATTTGAACTATATTTTTGCGTGGATCCTTTACTCCGATCGGACCAAATGTGTACTGTTAGACCCAGTTCTTAGTTTAATAATGTTTAATGTTACTCTTATATTTTCTATAATTTGTTACATATTATGTAAATATGTTATTTTGTGAAATTAAAAAAAAAAAAAGACACAATTAAGTTTATGACTATATACAAATATGCATTTTTGGAATACAATTTATAAGATAAATTAGACTAGCTGGCAAGTCTGGCCGCTTACATGACAATGATACCACAAGACTTGTTGGTTAATGCTCAAAACCTGGCATGATGTAATTAGAAAAGACTTGTAGTGAGTTGGCTTGTTGCTTAAGGTCTCCTTTGGTGAGTTTGAGACCTTAATAAACGATTATGGTCCATCGATGTGACTACTCTGCCATTAATCTAACTGTTAAAATAAATATCGTAAATGGAATATTAACTATTTTAATGATTTGATCATGATAAGCATGTGTGAGCCGATAGTTGGTGATGGGACTGATCCCATCAAAATTATTGGTGGACCATGGAATTTTTCGCGATTAAACTTGTTGATTAAGGAGATCTCTAACCAATGGATAAATATTCTATAAGATTTTAAATTGGGCACATGATTGGCACAACAGGTTATGAGATGTCCAGATTACCGATTAATAATAAATACTTGCTTTTAACCTCATAATAACGTTCCATCAAGACATATTTATCTTTATGCATGGATTATTGCAGAATCCTTTACATGAAAGGTATCTCATGCCTACACTCTATAAAAGCCAGAAGTTATCATCATGCGAGTGAGCTAATATTAATAAAACAAAGTTATATTTCTCGCACTTGCAAGTACATACATGTTAATTAATCAAATGAAGAAGTAAGCGTAAACCATGTCTTTCATTGGTTATACACCAAAATCAAGTTACATGTTAAAAAATTAATAATAAAATTCATATAATCCTAAGAGTTGCACATGACTTATGAAAAAAATCTACAAATTGGTTTTATGAGGAATATGTTATCATTCTAAGCATGGATGTTTACATTACAGTCACCACACTTTTAGATTAGTATCTTTGACAAAATTGTATGGGATGTCAATGCATTTGATCTAGGAGTGATACTTGTGATCCCTGGTATAGGTCATTTTTGAGTGTATGTAATTCCTAATTCATTTAAAATTTTCTTAATCATACACATTGTATTGCCCTTGAATATGCTAGGAATTCGGCTTCCATCAATAATAATGATGTTGATTTCTTGTTCCTTAATCATATAAGGCAACATTATTAAGGAAGGGAGAAGCCATATGTCAATTTGCATTGATCTAGTTTTTTACCATTTAGGATCCATATATATATATATATGTATGTATATATACTCCAGAATTCTCCAGTTAAATTGATATCTTTCCCAAGATTAACAAATTCTCCTACTAATTTGATTAACTGGAATCTCTTCCTATTTAAAACCCCTAAAATTGCATTGAGAATAATGAATTTCCTAATGAAATTAATTTAATGTAGAAGATTTTCATTATTCAATCTTTATAACTACAAGCAAACTTCTTCAATTACACAAATGTATTCATAAAAGCAATCTCTCAATCAACGAATATGAAATCTAACAAGAATCTATATACTAGCAATATAAAATCAAGACACAATTAAAAAGACATGATTAAATTCTAGAAAAATAATACTCATCAATAAAATCTTAATCCTGATTACATGGTAGAATTAGAGATCCTCAAGATCTAGATAAAAGTAAGACTATCTACTCTTCCATGGTCAAATCACAAAAAAAAAAAAAAAAGAAGTAACTCATGATGAAAACACCTTTTGAAAGTTCAATCATGCAATTTCTCGTTATCTCTAATGTTCTTGACTTGTTCTTGCCAATATCACTCTTTTGGATTTTCTCATGTTCGCCAAAAAATCATTTCTAATGAATCAAGTTTGCTATTTATAATAATCGTAAATTGGCTCGACATGGTCACCAACATGACCATGTTGGACCCTATTAGCTTTGATAAATCAAATCAAATCTTCACCATGTCTTTTGGATTGACATGTTAGTCAACACAAGCGTGTCCATGGAACATGTTAGACTCATAATTTTTCTGTAAATCAACATAACCTTTCAACATTGCCATATTAATCAATGTGTCCATAAGTGTACAAATCTTCAATTCAAAACTTCAACACATCCTTCCAAAATTGGAACATTGACACCCATGTTGATCTAGATCTCTTTAAAACTCATGTAGTTTTCTTAAAACTTCATCAAACTTGAACAAATTATCTTCTTCATCTTTAAAAATAAATAAAAAATAAATAAAATAAAATACTTGAAACTAAAATTTTAACTAATCAAGTATCATTTTCTTTAAACTGCTCATCAAAATAATTAACAATGAAGCTCAAAACAACTCTTCAAATAACGATCCTTATCATCTATGAGGTAATTATGGAAATGTGTTGGAATAATCATAAAATAGTTAGTCCTTCGATCCTTTTGAAAAATTGTAATTCCCTATTTATCTACAATAGTGATTATCTTAAAAATGTATTTTGGCTAATAAATGAAGGAGTACTTTGAGAGTGACAACAAGCTAAGATGAAGTGTAGCGCACATAGAGAACAAAGAGATTACTTTGAGAGTAATTATCGAAATGAAAATATGGTGAATGAATTGAAGACAATCCCTCTAATAATTTATTTAGATAAGTTTTGGATTAAGTAAATTAGTTTAGAGAGTTGATTAAGTAGATAAATTCAGCTTATATCAAGAAATAGTAGTGACTAAGCATTGAAAACACACCAGCTTGCATGTAAAATACTTATTTATAGATTGAGTCTATATAGATTTGATAATAAATTGCATATCAACCATGTTTGAATTGAGTATATTAAGTTTTTCCTTTTTTTAAAAAAAATTTTTCTATTTCTATTTCAAGATTATGAGAAACATGGTGATTAAGATGTGAAAATTAAAACGTGAAGATTTACACACTTTGAAAAAATATATAAAATATATATACACTTTATAAGAATTTTTTGCATAATTAAAGAAGATGTACAACTTGTTTATTCGTTTATTTGGTAACATTTTCATAACAAACAACATCCAATTGAAGTGCTTAATAGGACTATTCAACAATACTTAAGGAGTTACACTATGGAGTATCCGACCAAATGGCATCAATTTTTACCATGGGTAGTGAATTCATATAATACTTCATTCCATGATAATGCTCAATGTACCCCCATTCCAATTGGTTTATGGTAGGCTGTAAACCCCGATATTCTTAGTACTTCAGTAAACCTCGAGAGTTGAAAAGCGAAACCCTAATCCAGTTCAGTTTAAGTCTAGTGAGAGAAGCTTAGAAACTCTAAATCCGGCTTTCCTTCAGTTTCATAATAAAAGAAGTTTTATAAAGTAAATGAATATGGATTATTGTTTTAAAGTATATTTTAAACCTTAGAAAGTTTTAAATTCGGGAATTTTTCAATTCCGGGCTTTCCCGAGCTCAATTACGAAAAACGTGCCCTGGACCACAAACTCAGAAAAATGTTCTCGAATATTCATTAGAATCGAAATTTTATAAGGATTTCAAAAATATCAATTTTATAATTTTCCGGGCTATAAAAATTACAGTTATAGCCTTTTTCCCGTGTTTTCGTTACAACCGGTAAAGTAGATGTCTTGTCTACTATTCACAAGTACAACCTACACTACACACTACCCATACCCTATTCTTACATCCTTACAACTACTCATTACAATTTTTTTTCCAAGAAATTTTGTTTCCTAATTAATTAATACAATTATTACATTTTATTACATAAAATACAAATTTTATCAAATTTCAAATCCTCTCTCACACACCACCACCCCCACCCCCCCCCCCCCCCCCCCCCCCCAAATTCCCCTCCTTTTTGTTTTATTTTTACTATTTTTAATCAATTAAAACCCTAATCTATTCATTATATAAACTCCTTTTCTCTCTCTCTTCTCATTTTCACTCTTCCAAAATTTTTACAAAGGTTGAAACCCTCTCTCCCTCCTCTTGCTATTGCCGTGACACACACACACACATGCACACTTCCACAAGTTTGTTTCATCTTCTTTTCTTCTTCAAATCATCCTTTAGATGATGATTCTAAGCTTTGTTATTCCTAAACCTTGTAATGGCAAGACCATTCTTGAGTGTTTTCCACTTTTAATCCTAATGAGCATATGCTAGGAACATGAAAACACTAATACAAGAATATCAAGCCATCACAAGAAATGGATCTAGTGTTTAGAAGAGTTTTTGTTGGAATATCATCTTGTTCATGCATGTAAAGTAGAGATCTAGCATAGAAAGTTATGTTCATACCATGAAACTCATGATTCATGCACTATATATGGTAGATCTAGTGTTTAGACATTCATGCCTTCATCTACATTGATGTTCATATGGTTATTTTGAGCTTTCATGCATTAATGATCATAAAAGCTTAGACTTGGATGTATAGATGTGTTAGATGATAGATCTTTATGTATATGAAGCAAGAAACTTGAAAAAGAAAAGATTTTTTTAGAAATGTCTTATGAAAATTCGGATGATTTTGGAACCTTATTTTAAAAACCAATAGAACCACTTTGAAACTCATATTTTACATGAAAAATGAAGATATGTAATAGGTATCTCTAAGGAATAAATTTTACAAGTTTGAATGAGTTTAGGCATGAGTAATATGTAAGACAAGTAGTGGAGTTAGAAGGAAAAATCTTGAGATAGTGATTAGTTTGTTAAATTCGTAATTCGGAATAATGCCTACATAAACACTTAGTATCCAAGCTTAAATTGAATGTTTTATGAGTTAAATGAAGTCCTTAGACAATAGATATAATAAAGCTTTAAATTTCGGTGTATTAAACAAGTTTTCTCTATAAAAATGCAAGAAAAGAAAATTTCCGAAATTCGGATTTTTGTAAAAAGCTTGTTTGAAAACATATTTGCCAAGTGAAAAATGTGGATTTTTATGCATAAATGAAGGTCATGGATAGTATAGGTGTTAAGGACTAATTTTTATTTAGATAACAAGTAAATTCCAAGAATAGAATCCTAAAAACCCTAGGGAATGCGAAGTTGGAAAGAATAGATTTTTAGAAATGACCATCATGGGTTTTATAATAATTAGGAGTTCATAAGAGTTCATCATCAAAAATCATCAAGACCATGTATATATTGAGCTCATTATATGACATTCATACTAGGAATTCATTCATATACCATCTATACATGAATCATCAACTAGAAACATTTTTTACCAATTGCAAAACAATTTTTCGGAAAAAGGAAAGTTACAGAACAGATATGATCCCACTGTTCCGTGACCTTAATGTTTTCAAAAATTGAAAATAATATTAGAAATAGATAGATCTTTCGAAGTAGATAGAAATCGATATAAAATTTGCGAAATTCCGAGTTAAAATGACCAAGTTATGGCCGTTTTAAGTTGAAACTTCTGCAAATAGCGAGAATTCCGATTTTGTCTAGCTTAGATACATAGCTTGAATTAGTTAAGTGATGAGATTCTTATTAGGTTGTTCTTATTTGGTAGGTAATCCCGAGCATGACGATACCCTACCACCCGACGACTACTATTAAGAGACCGGCGTACCATGGCCGAGTGAGTATTACTTCCGCTCTCAATTATTGCTTGTGATTGTATTGATAGTGGCACTAGTTGTTTAGGCAAAGATAAAAATGATTATGCATGATGGGGTATATGGGAATTATATACTTGTCTGCTGTTGATATGTGAAGTTGAACTTAAGGAATATCGAAACCGGGTGTTAAGCTGCTGTTTGTTTAGCGAGAAGGTATATTTGATTGTCTGCGAATAATTGTTGGTCACCTAAAAGAATTGGATTAATCTATTATTAGACCTTAATTATAATTGAACTCATTCATATCACAATGGGGATGGAGCATTAGCATTTTTTGGTTTTTCGTGACCCATAAAACGAATATATTGGTTAATCGTGATACATAAAACGAATTATTGTCAGTTGACCGTGAGCTTAAACGGCGTCGTACCGCAGGATTTGTTAATCTGCTAACCCGGGATGAAGGGCGCAATTCCATCCACATATGATTTCCGGTTGGTCATATGTTTGTTGAACTCATTTGCTTGATGCATATCATCTGCTTGAAGTAACCACTTGCTTGAATGATTTGTCTTAATTGTGATATGAAGTTTTCACTCACTAAGCTAGTTAGCTTACGCTCCTATAGTTTTTACTTGTTGCAGCATGAATTCATTTGGCTTAGGCCAAGGCAGGCCACAACTCAGGTACCAGAGCTAGGAGTTTCCCTTACAAGTTTATTTCGATGTTGTTTAGACTTCCGTTGAAAACTAAAGGACTTTGGATGACTGTAATGGACTTAATATTATTTTGCGGGGGAATGCCGCAGAGACTTTGTAAATTATATATGTGTTTTGGTTTATTATCTATGGCTAATGAATGCCATATTAAACTTCTTAACTCCATTGATTGAGTATTCTATTGTCGTAAAGGGACGCTTTACATCTATACAAGACTCCCGAAGGGCTCGGATAGAATTCCGAGAGTCTTATATAGTATGTGGCGGGTTGTTACGTTTAGGATACCCTATGGGGCGTGACATAGGCAACCACCAAACATTGCATCATATGTGAGGGGCGATACTAAGTTGGAAGCTGTAGATTTTAAGTTGCAAAGTAGGGATGAACTATTAAAGATGCTGCGTTCTAACCTTTTAGAAGCACAAAAACGTATGAAGATGTTACATCATTTAGATGTTGAATTAGAGGTGGGTGATTTGGTGTTTATTCTATCATGACCCTAAAGAAGGGCCTAATAGGTTTACTCTAAAGTTGTCATATCACGTTGCACCTATAACATGAAGACCACCTTACAAGTCAGCGATTATAAGACTTAATTACTTATTCTCTCCATATGTTATACATATATAGATATTTAGGAAAATAGTTTTGGATACTAATATTTCTACAAATCATAAGGACAGTAGAGAATTGAATACCTTACCAAAAATGAAACAGGGTAAAGTAATTTAGGTTATCTATCATCCATATCCAAAGGAGATTACAAAAGAAATAAATCAAGTTTTAAGTCCTTTGTCTTAACTAAGTTTAATCCATTAACATTCTAATCCTTGACTTGATCTTTGATACACTCTACACTCAGTTCTTATCCTACCCGACTTTATAAATTTCCTGCAAAAATAACTATTGGGGGGTAAATACAACTAGCGTAATGAGATAATTCCTTACGCAAACATACCCATAACAAAACAATAAAGCAACTCCATTAGGAAACATATGAATTCAACATCCACACGATCAAACAAATATATACAATTATCCGAATACATATGCAGAATAGATTTGTACCCTCCTTTCGGGGGTTAGGGAATAATTTGAATGGGTCCAATGACTTTCTTAAAATTTTTAAATGGGTCCAATGAACTTCTTAAAGTTTGTGCATGTGTCTTGGGGTTTAATTAACCATACTACTAGTTCCCAAGCTTTTCTTACCCAAAGGGATCGATCCGACCCGGCTACACCATGAGGCCGTATTCCCCAAACATCAAATTCCTCAAGATATAGTTAGACAGCTTATCTTTCCGATCCCATGTAGAAGAGTAGTAGCAAAATCTGTATATGGTTCTCTAAATGATGTGCATAATCAATTTGTTATAAGAGGTTCCCAACTTAAGAATTAATTTCAATTAAGGTGATCAACCAATATTTCATCATAATAGAGAAGCAATTTACTTTATTCAACCAATCAAGTTTTGATATATTTAATGTTAATTGATCACACATAACAAATCATATACATAAATCCCATCATATCCCACATGCGTACCAATTTTATCTTTTCTTAAAATCTAGTGCTCTATTTTACAAGCACATGTATGGATACGTAAAACGTAAAGAAAAAGTACTCATCCTTAGTGTAATCCTTAGTTGAAGTGATCCTTGAGAAATGAGGGTCTCGTATTCCTTATCACCTAGACAAAAGAAATACCCAGAATGAGTATTTCATCCAAATTCTACTTAAATTTTCTAATTTGGATTATGTATTGGTTATTTTAACTCGGAATTTTGCATATTAGATGTCATTTTCTACCTATTTGAAAAGTTCTATTGGTTTCTAAGGTTATTTTTAACATTTAAAGCCATTTGGATTCCAAAACGAGTCGGCACAAAATTAATCCTAAAATTTTAGCCTTGAATTGAAATTTTCTAAGTTCTAAATCATCTAAAAATTCTATAGCAAGTACATAGATATTTATATCGTTGGAAAATCCTTTAATATAGATATATGTTCATATTATATGCATGATTCTAGTGATGTTGTCCCAATAATGATTTTTCATAAAATAATTTATTTTAGGAGTTTGAAAGATGAAGTTTATAAATCTTTTTTTAAGTTATTGGAAAGAAAATTAAAATCTTGGGTTTATTACAAAGAAGTGCCTATCCATTTTATCTATTATTTTTATATTTCTTAACTTCTTAAAAATAAATTTACTTCTTAAAACTTAGTTCTTTAAGTTGTATACCAATTTTATTTCCTAAGTGAATTTTTAACTTGTGAGTTGCTCATAAACTTGTTTAGAAAAATTATTTGGTTCTTAGTATTTTTCAAAATGTTGGTATAAATCCTATAAATAAGTTTTAAGAAAAGTTTTCACATCAAAGAATTATCAATATTAAAATTTACGAAAATTTACTTTAACAATTTGGAACTAATGTAGTCGAACCATTATCCTACGTTTTAGTAAAAATTTCTCCTAGGTGTCAAAAATAATTTTTTTAGAGGGTTTAGTTCTATTTTTAGAAAAAAAAAAACTCCTATTATCTCCTTGAAATTTTCATTAAGACAACAATATTGTGACCATGCATGAATATGAACTTGTAGTTATATTATATATATATTTATATATATATAACTCATATGGAAAATAAAAGATATAGAAAATTAAATAAGCATATGTATATATACATATATAAGAAAAAATTTTGGAAGCCTTAGTTTGTATAAGGTTTTTGGAACCTAGAACTGGACAAGTTCCATAAAAAGGAAAGAAAGCATAAGAAAGCTTAAGGAAAAGAAAAAGAAGAAATTTGTGGAAGTCTTAGATTTTTATTCAAGTCTCTTGGGACATAGAATGGATAAGTCCTATAAAGAAAAGCAAAATAATAAGAAAAACATGGGAGTCTTAGATTATGACAAGACTCTCCAGGACTTAGAAATGAACAAGTCTCCTTAGATAGCAAAATAATTAAGAGCAAAACAAATAAAATGGAAGCCTTAGAAATTTTTGGACAAGGCATTCCCGAGACTTAAATTAAGGACAAGTCCTATTTTTGTTTTGACTTGATTATGGATAAGTCTATGACTTAGATTATGTACAACTCTCAAAAAAACAAGTAAATAAATAAATGAATTGCAAGAGATAAAATAAGTGCATGAACATAAATGCTAGATTAGTGAGCTTATATATGCTCAAATAGATATATATATAGATATGTATATAACTATATTTATACATATAGATAGTCAGATTAGTTGACAAAAATATATTAACAAGAATATAGCTCCAATATGATCATAATGTAGATGAGATATGAGTTTCATTTTTGGCATTATCATCCCTAGCTTTTTGCATCATAGGGAGAGAATTTCTCCATGGATAATGCATGAAATAATACCTATACTAATTTTAGATGTATGGAAAGTGAATTTACTTTAAAAAGATGAATGAAATGAGTGTGTTTGAGTTGAAAAGAGGAATAGACAGCGACTTTTGTGCAGCCAAAGAGAGAGAGAGAAAGAAGAGAGAAAAGAGAGATATTTGAAGGAAGTTGTAAAGTGTTGAATGGGGAAGTGTAGTATGTATTTATAGAGATAAATGAGAAGATTTTAGTTGGAATAAATAATTTGAAATATAAATAAAAAGGTTGCTACAGCAAGGTACAGTAGGCATGAATAGTGGCTGTAAGAAAAAAAATCAAGTGAAAAATAACAAATTTGATATGTAATGAGATAACTTGTAAAAGTAGTAAATAGAGTATGGAGTGTAAGAAATAGCACAAATCATAAGGAAAAAAATTTTGCAGCAATAAATGGTAGAAAATAATGCAAATAGTAATGAATAGTAATAGTAAAATATCAGATAAGTTTCGGTAGCGATAAAATACACGTATATAGGCTATATTTAATGTTTTTATGAGTCGTAGAAATTGTATCTTATATTTTTATGAAATGAATCATTAAAAGATTTTTGAAAGATGAATTGATATTATTTTATTATTAATTGTTATCCATTTTTGTTATTTCGATTGGCATAGTAGCGATTGGCTGCATAAATTGTTTGGTTGATGAAATTTGATTTGAAAATTTAGATATCATATTATAGAAATAAATTTGCATTATTTTATTACTAAATATTAATTAAATTATATTGTCTTGATTTATGTATTCATGATCGGATACGGAACTGATCTATAATGGTCTGAAACGATCTAATTTTTGGACTATTTGATCTTTTTAAGGTTTATACTATATATATGATTAATAATTTGAGTTCATAATATTTTTCTAATTAATTTATTATTTTATGGTTTTTAGAAGTTGTCCGATCGAGTATGGTTTATAAGGTTTATGGTTGACTCAATTTGACTTTAGGATTCCGGTTTCGTTTTTGAGTCCAAGGTTTTACTTATAAGATTACCGTAAAATTTTGGGAGTTTATATTTATAGGAAATCATGTCTTATTATTTTACCAATAGATATTATTTGGATGCATTACCTCGCTTTGTATGTTAGAGATCAAATGGATGAATTATTGAGCGTAAGGTTTTGGATCAATTGAGTTGGATCGTTTTGTTGGTGATATGTTTTTACTATACGATTTACTTTTAGTGTTTTAGGTTTTATTTAATTCATCTGATAACTTAGCGTTATTGAATCTTTATCTGATCCCATTTATGGTTTCCAAGATTTCGAAATTTTTAGAAATCCAAGTTTAATTTAATTTATATGATATTATAAGGTTATAAAATTTATTTGATTCCGTCTAAGGTTTCTGATATTTTGATATGATGTGATGTGATTTTAGGATTTTGGTTATAATGCGGATTTTAGGATTCACTATGCGTTTTATTTATTTTATTAAAATCTAATTAATCTTTTGATATGATCTTGATCTACATTATTTAATTAATATCATACTATTTTCTTGATTTGTGTTTTCACTTCTTTATTATAATTATCTTGATATGGCATTTGTCATATCAAATGATTTGTCAAATACGTAGTTCGCGCCAATGATTGTAAGTTTTCTTAATTAGGTTTAGGGTCTTATTATGTTATAGGTTGTATTGATATTATGATTATGTATAAACTATTACTATAATTATTAAATAATAAAGGTACTTATCAAAATTACAATGTTGGATAAGAATCATATAGCATTGTTACAAGTTGATAAGTTATCAAGATTAATATATTATTGGTACTAAAATAATTATGGTCTTATATAATTAATATTGTTAACTTATCAAAATTATTTTAATATGGATCAAGTGTATTATTATTATTTATCATATGCCAAAATGATCTTGTTTATTTTTACTACAATACAAATATTGTTAGTTACAATATATTTTTGATATTATTAAAACTACTACTATAAATTGCAGTAATAGTTTGTCATATACTTACTATGTATTATGTGTCCAAGATAACCACATGATTAGTTTAGTAATGTAGAATAATTTATGGGTATTAATTTTAGAGCATTTGTATTTTATTATAATTACTTGTGTTATATTTTGAATATTTCCAAATGTAATAAATTATTTACATTATTTGAGTGACTTCTAAGAATTCTTTGACTTACAAAAGGAGGTGGTATTATTAATTTCTTTAAAGGAGTTATGATCATTTTTAATTGTAAATTCATAAGAAAATATTTATTTGCGGTTTTTTTGGAAATTTACTCATTAAATACTGTTTGATTCTATGTACTTGATGAATGTAGAGACATATTTATTTTTATTTGTTGAAGTTGAAGTTTTGCTGGTTGATTAATTATGTTATTTCTTATTAGAGAATTTTTAGGGTATAATTACTGTTTTTCGAATTATTTTTCAAAATTAATTGGTAGTTCTTTTAAATTTAGTGGAGTCTCTAATAATTAATTCTTGATTTATTATTACTCATGATTGTGAAGGCTTAAGGAAATTTTGTCAATGAAGATTGAAATTTCTTAAACTATATTTATACTATTTATACCTTTGTTATTCTTAAATCGTGAAAAATTGGAAGTGATTTTTGCAACTTTTCTCTCTTTTTTTTCAAGGTTTTATAACCTATTATTGTTAATTATCAAAATTAGGTTATGCAAAATTAGGAGGGTTACATATTCATTTGTAGCCATATAAGCAATTTTATCCCTCTCTAATGGCTACCATAATTTGTCTAAGAGATTTATGGTCCTTAGAAGATCAGTCGTAAGGTGAGTTCTCTAGCCTATGATGTGAAGTTGCTTGATACAACTAAGATACACGATGTTGTTCATATTTCTTCTTTGAAGAAAGTGCATTATGTCTCATTACCTACACTGGAGTTACCTTCTACAGTTGCATTAGATCATTCGTTATTATAACCATTATCTATTGTGGGTCAATGGATTGTTTCATGTCAAGGCTAAGAAAATCACATATTCTTGTTCAATGGTTAGGGTTATACCCTGAAGACACTACATGGGAAGACCTTAAGGAATTTCAGAATATATATCCTGATTTTAACCTCGCAAAAATGGTTTCCTTTCAAGAAGAAGAGGCTATGGGAATGAAGTACTAAAGAATAGAAGACAACATAAATGATTAAATGATTATGGGAGGTAATATCAAGATTGTTATACATTGTAGTTAAATTGAAAAGCTATAATAGAAGTACAACTAAATAATTGAATAGATCTAACATATTTAACAACACTGTTTGTAGAAGATATAAATAAAGAATAGTAAAGGGAAAAACCAGTTTTGGCCCTAGAAAATCAGGTGTCTTTGACTTTAGAGAGTAGTGATCTTGAATTCACCAATACTAGTAACATAAGCTCACTTGAGTGAGGTAGGAATCACATTCAAGAAAGTTAAGAAAGCATTAGGGTTTCAATTTACTTGAGAGATGAAAGGGAAGGATAGGGTTAGAGGAGAGTCTTTTATAGTAATGTGTGGGGCTGGGCCTTAGCGTAATTGGACTCTAATAGTTTTCTTCTTCCACAGGTGGCGTATGTTTGCGAGCATCATGAATATTATAGTTTGTGATTGGTGTTTTAAGATATGCCATTTGTTAAGTTATTAAGGATATGTTAATGTTTCTAGTGCTCTAATTTATGTCATGCCTTGAATTGGTTCAAGGCGCATCTAGTCTGCCATGCATAACACTTAGGCGTTATATGCTAAGGCTAACTTGGTCTACAGTTTTATCGTGATCTTTACTAAATAAATTTTAGATTCTAAAATCATTGAATTAGTTTGTGGAAACAACTTGAAATTTGCAATGGAAAATAAATTTCTCAAAACATTTTTTCCAAGTTAGGCTACTCCAGAAAGTAGACTAATATATATATTTATATATATATAACTCAGTACCATACCACCAAGTATTCCAAAATAAAGAGTTTCAAGTATTTCAAAATACAAACCATAGGCTCATAGATAGCCTTTGTTAAAACACAAGTTTGATAGTAAAGTTCTATATATAGAATGATGATAATAATCCAACAAACCCTAGTCACTCCACTCGTTGAAAACTCCTTGAAGTCCATGCCATACGCTTTGTAATCATAGGTATCATCATCATAATCGTCAACACCCGAAAAAGAAAAGAATGAGCTGAAGCCCAGTATGATAGTAACGCAAGCACACATGGGATGGGCACACATACCTATTCTAAATGTAATGCAAAAATAAAGAGCTCACACTCCGACAACATGCCAGAAACTTGGGAATCTTAAGTAGCGACAACTGCTTAGGGATTAGATATAGACAACCTGAATACCTATATCTTCTACCTCTATAAGTAATAGCTTCATCTAGGGTCACAATCATTATGCATCTCTAGCAAGGATAAACAGGTGAGTATATTCCAATGACCTTCATATCTGCTTGTGCTTGTAGGTTTAGAGTATGATATTTTGTTAATATAAATTAAATGATTCAAGTATGGGGTTGGGAAATTTACACTTGTGGTTGCTCGTGTTTGTTATTCGTGTTGAAAATACTATACATTATTCTGAACGTTAAGTATTGAGTGTTGTTTAATCATTTTGATCTTTGCGAGTGTCTGATAATTGTCTGGTCGCCAAATAAATGGACTTAATGACTATTGGCGTGATAATCATAATATTGATCATGCATTTTCGATTGCATGTAGAAGGCCATCACCACTACACTTTGACTCGGATGGGCACACTGTCCTGTGAGGACGGCGAACATGGAGGACCGAAGTGGTATATACCTAGTGTGTACCATGGGCCTTGTTCTAGGGGAATGGGAACTAAGTCGTCCTGGGGAGACGGCCCACCTCCTAGGATCGCGCCGGGTCATCGTTAAGGATATCGTATTTCAATGGGATGTTGTTATATGTATATTATTTTCTATATATGAAAAACTCCTTGAATAAATTTGATTCCCGAAGTAGTAGCGGTCCGGGTGCTAATGTGTGGATGTACCCCAACCCCGGATTCGGAGGGCGTAAATCCGAATATATATATGGTTACCGGTTGGCCATATATATTTTCTCATTTAATTGTCTGCATTGCATATGCTTGTTTAATAACTTGTTTGCTTTTGCTTGAACGGTATGGAGCGAGGGTATACTTCACTCAGCTAGTTGTAGCTGACTCCCCAACAGTTTGTTTTTGTAGGTAAGTTGAATACATGGATGGGATAGGATTTGAGTGCAGAGCGTGACAAAGATCAAGTTGTACGAGACTAATAGAAGGTTGAGAATTTGATAGGTTAAACCTAGTTGAGAGAATAAACATGAAAATGTAGTCTTTTTCTTAACTTAAACCTAGTTGATATTATGTGTTAAACCTAGGTTTATCTTATCTTGTCATTTGGTAGGATATCTGATTCTCTGCGGCCTTGTGATCTGTGGAAGTTTCGATATCCAATAAATTATTTTCATAATAACTTATATATGTATAATACAATGAGAGGATAATTAATTAGAGTCTTGTAAACTCTGACTTGCAAGGCGATCCTCATGTTGCGGGTGCACACGTGATATGACGATTTAGGGCAATCCTACTAGGCCCCACATAGGGTCGCGACATAATCACTTGCTTGAATTGTTACGACATGAATGTTATTGTGGGAGATTTCACTCACTAAGCTAGTTAGCTTACGTCCCTACAGTTTCTTCCTTTTGCAGCTACCGAACATATGGCTTAAACAACATCACCCGACCGCACAGGTACAAGAGCTAGGAGTTTCCCCTAGAAGTTGGAATTACTGTTTAGACTTCCATATGAAACTTTTAAGACTTTGGATGACTATATAAGGCCACTAAATATTCTTTTGCGGGGGAATGCCCCTTAGTAAATGTAATATTTATTTATGCATCATGAGTTATATCCTATTGCTAATGTATGCCAAGTTAAGCTTTTATCTCCATTTGGACTTGTATTCTATTGTCGTAAAGGTGCCTTACATCTATACGAGGCCCTCGAAGGACTAAGGTGGTAATTCGAGAGTCTTGTATGGCATGTGGCGGACTGTTACATTTAGAGTACCCTATAGGGCATGACAAAAACGCTTCTAGATTATTTGAGAAGAATCCTGTTTTCTTGTGTTTCTCTTTTAGGGTTATAGAATTTCTCTGTCGTCAAATGTAACAGTAAAAGTCTTAACCCTAATGAGACACAATCACACCTATTTATATTATGTTAGTATTTTGCACTGACAATAATGCCCCTAATCTTATTAGGGTTGTTAGTGATAGTAAATTATTATTTATAATAATAATTTATTTATTCTTCCCATTGGATTTTTAAAATTAAATCATTAACTGGTGATTGGCCTCAAGTACATGAAATAATAATACTTAGTAATTGGCCTAGGGCACAATCACTAATAGAGACCCTAGCTCATTCTCCATGAAATTTTGCAGCATTTCTCTCCCCAATTCATTCTAAAAAATCTCTCTCCAAAACACTCTAAAATTATACAACAAAGTGCTCTTCAACATCAACATATATAAGGTAAAGTATTACCTAAGTTTATGCTTGTTAATATCCTCTTTTATCCCATTAATCTAACCTCTAGTTCAATCAAATTCTTCGGTGAAATCAAAGACTAGAACACAAGGTTGAATTTAGGAAAAATAGGCTTGAAGAAGCTTCATCAACTCTTGAGTGGTAGAAGTAGTAGTAGAGATAATTACTTGGTTAATTTTCCTAATTCAAGTAAGTAATTTTAATCAGTGTATTTAATTATGTTAATGGCACATATATTCATGTAAAATAATAAAAATAAACTTAGATTTAATTATGGATTAATATAGGAATAAGTATGCATGAAAACCAAAATGCGCATGTATATACATATATATATATGTTATAATGCTTGTTGATCTAGTGAAATTGCTCTATGTTTATATATATGTGTGTGTGTATGCCAAAATATGTATATGTATGCTTATGATGGATTGGTATGTTTTATTAAAATGAAAATATCATATACATATGTTAAACATAAATTCTTGAAGTATATGCATGTATTTATGTTTTATAATAGAAGTTAGAATTTGATAAATTTGTGCTGTTGATGATGATTTAAGCTTTGATTTGTGATTTAATTTGTAAAATATAAATATAAATATGAACTAGATGAAATAACATAGAATAAACATGTTTTAGATGATAAAATAGGTTGGAAGTCAAATTTAACAAAGGAAATTCAAAAATTACAAAAATTGTCTTGAATTAGCTTTGGCATTATCACTATAGTGGTGCTATTTGTGATCGGATCCATAGTCAAATGGGCTCTGACGACGTCGGAACCTTGTTAAAACAGTAGGAATATGTGCCTACTTTACAATCGTGTGGTGAATCAGCCAATAAACAATTATATTGATGGTCAAAATCGACTGAACCGATCTGTCGATGATGTGAATCCCTTGTTTCCGAACAGTTTTGAATTAATGAAAATCAAAACCACAATTAGCCAATTAGCTTAGGAAAAAGGAACTTATAAACATATGCATATGCGTTAGGGAGTTTACATAAAAATTTAATCTTAAGAACCCGAGTTTAAGATAGTGAACCAATTAATTAAAAATAGGGTATACACTAGTTTTTTATAGAAATAAAAATATTGGAACTTAAGGTAAATTAATTCTAATCATATAAATATGAAATAAATGTAAATAATGTGTTCACATATTAATATGGATTTTAGGATAAATAATTAATTTTTAAAATTTTAGGAATTTATTTAAATGAAATAGGAATAAATATGGCATTATAAGATAATATAAACATAATAGTAAGCTAGTTTAGATTCCTTAGCGTATTTAAATGTAACATAGATTATAAATGATATAAATAAAATAATTATATTTTAAATGAGTTATTTTACTTAATAAAAATTTATTAGATTTTACATATGATATGTTATTTAAAATACTTAATTACCATAAAAAGAATTTGGTAGACTTAACTGATTAATTCTATCCAACTTGGCCAGATAAAGTTAGTATAGACTTATTAACTAATATTGGCTCAGTGAATTCTTCACAAACTAACAATTTACACTAAACTATGACTCAAACTAGTGAACTCCTATAAGACCATATTAATTTGTAATTGGCTTAAGATAAACTGTGAATAATAAGGTGAAAATATTGTTTTAAATGAATATTCACCAAAAACATGACTATTTTATGTGAGTTTAATATAAATTAAAAATCGATTTAAATGCTTATATGAATTAATGTTTTGATCAGATATCTGTTAAGAGTCTACACCTTGATTTAACTTCTGGTCTGTCATCTATCTGCTTAGGATACAGATTTTTGTATTAGGTATGCAGTGCCTTGTGTGTTTCTTGCTAGGATAAGTGTAAACCCCCAAAGTTTTACAATCGATTAAGCTTAAACCATAATCGAAAGGTCAACCGGAAACCCTAAAGTCCACAAAACCCTAGTTAAATGTAACAAGTTCAAGTTCGGCAATCTCGTGTTCGCAACCTTAAGTGAGTAAATAAGAGATTAATATGTAGAATAGTTCATAATAATATAAGAAAACTTAAAAATATCATATTAGAAAAACCACAATTCGTTGTGAACCTAAACAGGTACAGTTTTCGAAAAACGTGTCATGATGCTTGGAATAGTAAAAATAATCTGGATATGCCGTTAGACTCTAAAAATATAAGGTTTTAAAAATATCAGTTTTATAATTTTTCGATAAGTAAAAATATCATATATCACATTTATATGCGTATTTTCTTACTACCGATACCTTATTAGTCACATCTCCTTTACGTTACAATATTCATTATTATTCTATACTATTCACTTATCTCTACTTTTTCTAACACCTACTCTTATACTCTATACATCTATTATCTTTACTTTTTATCATTCACATAACTTTATATCACAGCCACCTTACATATTATTACATTTAATTAACAAAAATACAAAAAATATCATCTCTCCCCCTCTCTCTTCAATATGGCCGACCCCCCCTTCCCTTATTTCACTCATATTATTTTCAATTTTTATTTATTTTAATCACACAAAACTCACTCCTCATTTTCTATAAATACCTCCCTCCTCTTTCATTTCTTTCACACTTCATCTACCCACAAATTCACTACCAAATCTCTCCAAATTTCTCCTCTCAAAACTCTCTCCATATACACTCTCAAAACTCTCCAAAATACTCTCAAACCCCCTTCTACATACACAAAACTCATTCACACATATTACTCCAAATCTTCTATAGGTAAAATTTTCTTTCTATGTTTCTTCCTACCATGTCATGTAATTTTACATGACCATGGTGTGAGTTTTCTAAACTTATTGTTATGGAAGCTGCTCTATGTTCATGTATTGTTCTTGTTCATGAAAATTTATTTCTCTAATTTTTATGTTGTTATTATGTTTTGTACATATTATGTTGATATTATGTTAACTTCTATGTATAGTTAACTAAATATAATTATGTATCTACATATATATATATATATATATATACTCTTTAAAGCATATAAGCTTATTTGCAATTTATTTACTTTCATGCAAAGCAATTTATTTACTTCTTTCTTTGCAATTCATTTATTTCATGTTGTTTTAAGACCAGTCTCTAGTCTTAGACTTGTCATCATTAAGTCAAAACAATTTTTTTCTTTTTGGTAGTAGACTGTTTCTGTAAACCCCGAAATTTTTCACAATAGTATAGTAATAAATAGAAAATGTAAATTAGATAGTGAATATAAAACCCGATAAAAATCTAGAATAGACCTATGAGTTGTAATAAACTTATTCCTAGTTTGAAAAACCCGAATAAAAATTTTCTCGACCTCAATAGATACCAAAAATGAGATTTCGTATCTTGAACTAATAATATAACTAGAAATAGCTTTAAAATTTCAAAATCGATAAAATACAATTTTTTTAATAGAGCTTATCGGTATAAAACAATAATTTAAAAAGGAAATACTAGATTATAAATATATAATAGACACTAATACTGAACAATAATTATGTCACGCCCGAAGGTACCCTAAACGTGGTAGCCCGCCACATATAATATCAAGGCTTAAGAATGGCTACCTTAGTCATGTAAAAGCCTTAGTATTATATGTAAGGCGTCTAGCATGGTAATAGGAGACGCTTTTGGGAAGCATAGTTTAAGCAAGTAAAAATGAACATACAAGAATCCAGAAATAGAACATAATAATATCATTAATAACTAAAGGTCTATTACATGATTCCTTAGGGGTATACCCCCGCTAATCCCAAGGATCGTGATACTCTTTACAACATCCAAAATACTACATTAAATATTTCAAAGGAATTCTAATATAAGTCTTCGAGTAGATTTTCTCCAAAAGCTTCAATATATAAAACTTACCCGGATACGGGGAGGCTTCGGCACAAAAATAGGTGTCTTGAGAATACAAATACCTATAGGGGTGTAAGCTTATGGCTTAGTGAGTAAATCCCAAAATTCATACTCAAAGTAAATTATCAACCAAGTTTATTATTCAAATATATGGAATGCAACAACCACGTGAGCATACAAGACATATGACTTTCCGGGAATCATATGTTGAATGAATTACGCCCTTCATTCGAGGTTGGGTATTCAGGTCAATTACAGCCACAACTTTTAAAAACACTTTTATAGATCTTACCGGCTCCTATATGCCATCAAAAACTTATAGTTATTACAGGCTCCTACTAGCTACCAATTTGTAGTTTTTACCGCTCCTACTCGCCACTTACATGATATACCGTTCTGCTACCACCACTATTATACACTTGTCCCACCAATTGTATAGTAGTGAATGAAATGTGACTCAACATATGAAGTGCATGAATAATGTCTTAATTAAAGTCTAGTAGTTACATTTAACTTCTTTCAAGTGATCAACCAATTTCAAACACTTCAAGATATTAATGCATATACAACTTTATTACAAACAAATCGAGTTTCGATATACTTAGTATTCTTTCAACATATTATCATACACTTCCTTTTGATTTTTCCTAAATTCTAGTGCAACTAATTTTACAAGCACAATCAAGAGTATGAGAAAAATAACTGGAAGTAAACTCACTCAGCCATGATGATACCTTTCTTGAAATGATGAGTCGTTCGGGATTTCCACTAATCGTAGTAATCTTCGGGATATGAACAATCCTCCTCGAGATTATCTAAAAGAAAGAAGAATACCTAAGATGAGTATTTCATGAACTTCTATTCTTGAAGATTCTAATCTTTTCTTAAAATCGCGGTAAAATCGTATAAGGGAAATTCCAACTTAAAATGGTCATAACTTGCTCATTTTAACTCAGAATTTCGTTTAATATATCGTTTTCTACCTACTCGAAAAGATCTATGCATTTCTAAGCTTAATTTCATAAAAATAAGTCGTTTGGGTCCGAAAAGGCAGCGACCAGATTTGCCACGAGTTTGCAAAAACTTGTTTTCCTTCTTGTACACAAAGCTCATTAGAAGAGATGAATATTTCAAGTATTTTGTAAACTTTTTGAAGG
Organism: Combretum micranthum; assembly: GCA_024138025.1. Lineage (NCBI taxonomy): Eukaryota > Viridiplantae > Streptophyta > Magnoliopsida > Myrtales > Combretaceae > Combretum > Combretum micranthum. Next base: position 1,031,759 of record JAMXBD010000057.1, read on the forward strand.
GTATATACATATATGTAATGATTCATAACAAATGTATGAAGTAAATGGAGTTGTCTCAATTTATGAAAAAGGTAAAGTTTTGAAAGATTTGAACTTGAGAAAATTTTGAAATAATTATTTTACTCTAAAAAGATCTTAAGCTACTTTGAAATGAGTATTTAATTTCTTGTAAGTGTTTTAAAAAAATGATTTTTATTTTTCTAAGCTTAGTTTCCAACAATTCGTAAAATAATAATAATTTTCCCAAAAGAATATTTTAGTTCCTTGGTTTCTTGGGATCATTTTAGTTTAATGAAAAGGGGTTCTTTTATTTAAAGAAAAAGATGAAGTTATTGTAAAACTCTTGTTTACTTCATAAATCCTTTGTATGTTTATAGAATTTCTTGTAAGTTCCTCTAAGCTTGTTTAGAATGACTTCTTAGTTTCTTAGGGAAAACATTAACTCCATACTTTTATTTCTAGGGGAAACTTTTTATCTTAAGAAAGCATTTCCTTCATTTATCTTGTTGAGACAAGACCATTATGTTCATGCATGAATATGAATCATAAGCTATGAAAATATGAAAAGAACATAATAACTTAAAAGGATAAGCATATAAAGAAATAAATCAAGTATTGGGACCTTAGCTTCATCAAGGTATCCCGGACTAAGAAAAGACTATTCAGAAAAGAAAAAGAAAATGTTTTGACTTGATGAGGACAAGTCTAAGACTAGAATGACTAATCTTAAAAACAACTTGAAATAAATAAATTGCATGAAAGGTAAATAAATTGCAAAACATTGAGCTTATATGCTCTAAATAATACATATAGCTATATAGATATTTAGATAGTAATGAACATAAAAGAACACAAAGGAGTTGGAGATTTTGAACAAAAACAAAGTATGAACCTATTGTTGCTTTCTTAACCTTAATGGTTTTAGAAAACACACACTAAGTTCATACTAAGTAGATGAACATAGGAATTTCTTGAAAGCATATTACCTAAAAGAAAGGAGAAGAAGAAGACTTCTTGTAAAAGACTTCTTGGAGAGAATTCTTGAGAGATTTTGAGAGAGTAACTTTAGTAAAGAAGTAGTGTGAAAGAAGTGAAGGTATGAGGGGGTATTTATAGGAAAATGTGGGAGATAATTTGTGTTAATTAAATAAGTGAAAAATAAAACAAATTGAGGCATCATGGGGGGGGGGGGGCGGCGCTACTTGTGGGGAAAGAGGGAGGAAAATTTATTTTTTTGTTATTTTGTTAATTAAAAGTAAGAAATGAAAGATGTGAAATTGTATTGGAAATGAAAATGTGTAAGAAATACTGTATGGGTTATAAGAATAGGTTGTAAGAAAAAGTAGAGATAGATGAATAGTGTAGAATAGTAAAAAATAGTGTAATATAAAAGTAGACATGACAATTAAATACCGGTAGTAAGAAAATACGTATAAAAGCGATATCTGATATTTTTAGCTACCGAAAAATTATGAATTGATATTTTTGAAAATCTCATATTTTTACGAGTCTAACGGTATATTCGAAATATTTTTCCTATTCCGAGCTTTCGGACATTTTTTTCGAGAACTGTGTCCGATCGGGTCCTAAGGACACTTGAATTTTGTAAATATGACATTTTTACGTAACCTATAGCTATTACGAACCATAATAACTAATTATTCCACTTCGTTTTCTAGGGCTAGAGAAAACGGCAATGCCGAACTTAAGCGGTTACGGTAAACTAGGGTTTTGTTGCTCTAAAAAAAATCCGGTTGACTTCTGATTAGGGTTTAAACTATAATTCGAATCCAAAATTTTCAGGGATTTACAAATTATTAATCTAGATCTAAAAAGAAAATTTCAAACCTGCTGTTATAATTGTTAGGAAATTCTAAATTTATTAGGACTTGGTTCCTAACTTAATTCATCGAACTTGAAAATTTAATCACATAAGTTAAAAAAATACTAAAAATAATTAATAGCGTGAAGTTTTAAATAAAAATTTGCAAATATAAATAATTTAGTGTTTTGTAGTAACTTAGGTAATTTTAGCTCGATAAAACATAAATATAACGAGTGTAGATATACGCGAATAATTTAATATTAGCAAAAATATTTTAGTTAATAACTATTAAATAATAATTAAAAAAAGAGAAAACCGACATTTTACTTGCTGCACGAATTGGACGTTCGGACGTGGAGCAGCAGTGGAATCGCTACATTTCTTCACGCACACTGCAGCTGGAATCACAGAGCAGGAAGAACTCCTCTCCACGTGCAGCACAATGCACAGCAGCAGCCCCACACGTCCAGCAAGCAGCACTTCATGTGCATACCCTCCACACACACGCACAGCAAAGCTTGGGTGAAACAGAGCAGTGGAGAAATTAAGCAGCAGCCTTTGGTCCTCCTCGGTTGCAGTAAGTCTAAGTTGTTACCCAACTTTGCTACGATTTTTATACTCAAATTCAACTTGAAAAAAGATACCCCAACCAACCCAAAAGCTACACCCATTACCCACATTTAATTTACAAGAATTACAGACCAAATGGAAGAGGAAAACAGTTGCAAATTAAGGTGGAAATTCGTGATGCAGCAGCAAAAGACTCCCCTACTTCACAGTTCCATATTTTCTTGTGCAACTTTGATCGAATTTGAGTTCTAAACTCCAAATGAAATTGACCTATAATCCAACCACAACACTCACATGTAATCAACAATAAATGAGGAGAATTTCAGCTCAAATAAATAACCACAACCACTCTAAATATCCTTGCAAAAATCGGATCACAACAGCTGCAACAGAGGAAAAATTCAACAAGAAACAATAACTCACATACCTAAATTGAGCTCTGATTTTTGTAGGATTCCTAGGCCTACTTGAGCTGATATTTTTAACTAATTAAACACCAATATAGGGTCTTTAAATGGACACTTCACACACCAACAATTAATTGAAAATCATATCTAAAATTTGTCCAAAAATCAAGAGAAAATGTTCTAGAAATTTTAACTTTTCAAACTTTAGACTTCAATAGATTTTGACTCGATTTTTACAGAAGTTGAGCTCCTAATTTTACAGGCATAAATATTAATTAGCTACCAAACAAACACAATTAAAGCCCTCAAAGATAGCCATAAATCTGTCAAAACAAAGTCCAAATTCGCAAACCAAAAATGCCAAATTCGTATGGAAATTCCAGCTGCTATTTTGGGTCTTTTTCAAGCCCAAAACCCTTTCCTTAGTCTCCAAAACTTAGCCTAGCCTTAGTACATGTATATAAGCTTAATTTACTTGCAAATTAAGCTCATAACTCCCAAAAATCACCCATAAACACAACTACAAAAGAAAGTGCGTCCAGCCATTTCCTTTTTCTTTTCCATTCTAACCTTCCACTTAGAAAACTTAGAAACCTTTGTAAGACCAACCATAAACCCATAGCTTATTTCTCATATCCTATCTATATAGCAAGAACACCAAGAATATCAATTCCCCTCTCCAACAACATCCAAAACCAAATAAAAAAGTCTTGGTTATCCTAAGATCCAAGAGGGGAAAACTAGCTTAACAAAGTAAGAATATTGGATTGAATTAGTAAGCTCCAATTATACTTAATGTTGTTAACTTATAATTTAGTTAGGAACTCATCATCTAACCTTTGATATAGGTTTGATTCTTGCTTAAAAAGAGAGTTGAAAATCCTTTTTTTCCATTCTAAGCCAAGGTAAGTTCTAAACTACAACCTATCCTTGTTATACTTGTGTATAGACTTTAGGATGAATTGTTGAGCATTGAAAGAAAGTTATGTGGTTAAAAGAAGTTGTCAATTCATTGATGAATCTAAGTAGATGAATTGTTGATGTATTAAATGATTAGATATTGTTGACAAAGAAAGACAACAACTATAAAGATGGTAATAGTAAATTTGGATTTAGGAATGAAGTGGATAAACAAGACTCAAATTTCATCTAATCTAGTCTAAATGCATGAATAATACTTCTAAGATCTTATATGAACATAAAACTGGATAAAACAAGCTTTAGAAGCATGATTAGGAGTTCTACATTACAAGAAAAGTAATATGAACAAATTCAAAGAAATTACACATATTAATACCTCTATAAATTATGAATGAGCTTAAGATATAAATGAAGATTTAAATGGGATCCTCTAAAATGATATAGAATCAAAAGAAACTTAAAAGAATTAAACAATAAAAATTTCTTTTCTATAAGAATAAATACTTTAAGAAATTGTTATAAACCGTAGAAAATAATACCAAATACCGACATAAGACACTTAGACACTCATAGGAATTTGATATTCTATTTATAAATATTATTGATAAATATTTCACCTCAATAGGTAATTTCAATACTGTCAAGGATTTCTCAGTCGATTACTACGACTGATCAATATGAGCAGATGAGTAACTTAGACTTATTACATTGTTTGTGATTGTAGTTTAGTTGCACTATAATACAAGGATAATAATGATGAACTCCTGTGTATATCAATTATGGGTTTTGTTTGCTGTTTGAAATTACTTGTTTGACAAATACTACTAACTAAAAGTGATAATGAATGACTTGTGAAATTACTGTATGTGAAGCATGTTGAGTGTCTGAATGAAGTTTGAACACTTATAATCTGACTAAAAAATTATCGAAATCATAAGTGAAATGATACATGCATATCATAATATGCACATACTGCATTATGTTTATGTGATAGCCTACTACGTGTTACAATTTTGGTTCTCTGGTAATACTTGATTTTTCTAGGCAAGAGGCTAGTAGTTCTACTCAAGTTTACCTTTGTTCTGTCTGTTCCATAAGAACTAACTGGTAATGAAGGACGCTGCCCATGGTATCACTGTAAAATGTCTAACACTTAGTGGAGTTTCTAAGGCTTAAAATAGAAAATGAGTGTTTAAAACATCATTAACATAAAGAGATAATAATTGTGAGGATTGTGGTTTTCCTGTGTATTTAGTTTCTCCTGGGTAGGTGGTTCATAGATCGGTTTTCCTTCAACCCCGATGAGAGGGTATAAATCTCCATCCTGTTTGGATTCTGGTTTGTCCAAGCTTGTAATTATTCATGGTTGATTGATGCATTACATATGATTGATAATAATTTGCTTGTTGTGATAAGTTCTGGTTATTCAATGAGCCCATGGTTTATGCTCACACTCCCACAGTCTTTACAGGATGACACTTAAGCCTTGGTTGGTGGCTTTTAGGAGCTTAGAGCCGGTATGTTTCTAAAGCTGGAAGAGTCTTCGAAACAGGGAAAAATAGTTTCATTATTTATATGTATTAATTGGTGTTAATACATCAATTTTATTATCTAAAAACTTAGAAAGTTTTATGGATTGTAATAGTTATTATTCAGACAGTAAAACTTAATTATGGTATTGTGATTTTATTTACTTTCATCATTTCTTATCACGCAACCAAAAAGATCCTATTTTGTTAAACTCATGTCATTTTCCAAAGTAGTTCTAGTAATAATATGTGTATTTGATATTCTTGGATTATCAGGTTGTATCATATTATATATATTACTACTAGGATACTATTAGGGCGTGACAATTTCTTAGTCCTGGGAGCCTTGAGAAGCTAAAACTCCAAATACTCAATCTTATTTATTATTCATTATGTTACATTTGCTTGCTATTATTCTCATGGTCATGCACATAAAGATTATTGTCTAAACTTTAAAGCTTCAAATATACTTTTTGCAAAAAGAAGATTTTATTACCTAAAAATGGTTCTATATGAGATTTAGAATTTATGATTTAATAAAAGTAAATCTATTCTTTCAAAACTTTAGAAAGAACTCACTATAATTTTGAAGCTACCTTTGTTAAATTGTTTTCCAAGAGAAGATAGCTTTTGATACTAAAATGTTTTCCATAAAAAATAATATAAAGGAAACCCATAAAAAGGAAATGGGAGTTTTCAAACCAAGATTTTTTAGTAATGGTCAAAGAAAAATTGTGTAGAAAACTAATAGGAAAAGTGACACTAATATTTAAAATTTCAAAAAGAAAAAGTAGAGAAATTTATAAAAAAATAAAATATTCTTTAAAAACAAAAGAATCAAAATATTCATTTTTAAGGATTTACAAAAAGGATTTCTTGTAAGCTATGGTTTTCTAAATTTTTAACTAGCATTGTTTTACTAAAGAAAATTGGTTGGACAACAAACAATTGAGCATGGATGAAACATGAGCTATATATCTATAAAAAGGAATTTCTCAACTATATAGATAACTAAGTATTTATCAAAGCAATTTTTGGATGATTTGAGGTTTGAAACAAATGCTTTTGGGATGGGAAAATTCGTGGTGAATCTGATCGCCATTGTTTCAGAGCTCAAATGACCTAGTTTGATGAAAATAGTTTTAGAAATGAACAGATCTTTTCGAATAGGTAGAAATTGGTATATTATATGCACAATTCCAAATTAAAATGACCAATTTATGACCATTTTAAGTTGGAATCATCTTCTATACGAACTTTGACGTTCTTATGACATAGTTTTGCCAAATTTCAAGAAAGTTATAAAGAAATACTCATTTCGGGTATTTTTCTTGACTAGGTGATTCTGAGGAAAAATACCCGTATCTCGAGGATTATTTCGACTAAGTGGATTGTTTGATTGACTCATCCATTTAGAAGAAGTATCACCATGATAACGTAAGTTTATTTCCTTAAATACTTTACTTGGTTGTGCTTATAGTTTAGTTGCACTAGAATTAAGAAAAGACAAATTGATATGTATGTAAAAATTGTTGAAAGAATTCTAAGAATATCAAGGTGGAATTGATTATAAGTAATCGTTTGCTTTAGTATAAAACTTGATATGTATGAGATTCTATTATCACCTTAAAATTAATAATAATGATATTATGATATCTTAAACAAATTGATTCATGCATACCACGAAGTGAGTCACATTGCATGGGGTTATTATCCTCAGGTGAAAAGGATAGTAGCACGGTTGAAAGCAACACTTGGCGGTTATGATCGAAAGCGATTGCTTGGCGACATGGAATTGAACCAATGCTTGGCGGTAAACCGAAAGCATGGCTCAACCTGTAAACCCTTGAATTTTTTTAGAATGGTTTTGGAATATGGAATCAAAACCCTAAAGTCTGACCCAAGTTGAAACCAAACCTTAAACAATTTCGATCACGGGATTTCATAAGAGAATCTTCAAAAACAAAAATAGAAAATTCAATAATCGTTTGATTCAAAATTCCGAGTATGAGACAATCCATCTATCTGATCCCTAATATAAACCCCTCAATTTCTATGGTAAAGTTGGATTAAACCCTAACCCTAGTCAAATCGAAGTTTCAAAAGTCAACAAAAAGTAAGACAATCTAATAGTTTCAACTCTGGCAAACCCGCTCTCTCCCTAGAAAATGAAATTAATTTAATGGCTTATAAGAGTTCATAATAATATAGGGAAGTATAAAAATATCAGAATCGTAATTTTTTAGTGTCTTTCGGATCCAAACGAGATCAATTTTCAAAAACTGTGCCCTAGTGCACCGGATAGTGAAAATATTCTGACAATACCGTTAGACTCGTAAAAATGTACGGATTTCAAAAATGTCAGTTTTAGAATTTTTCGGTAACTAAAAATATCAGATATAGCTCGTTTACGCTTATTTTTATTACTATCGATATTTTATTTGCCTAGTTTACTATTCATATTACTATTCCAACTATTCATTACTATATCACTATCTCTACTTTTTCTTATTACCTATATACCTATTTTTTTACTTTTTACCTTTCCAATACATCTTATATCAAATCATATTTTACATATTAATTATTTTTTTTACAAAATACAAATAAAAATCAACTCATTCTCTCTTCTCTCTCTCTTATGGTCGGCGCAATTCTTCTCTCTCTCCCTCTCATTTATTTTTTTTTTCAATTATTTTATTACATATAATTTCCACTCCCAAAAATTCTATAAATATCCCCTCACTCCTTCATTCTTTCGGACATTCATTTTACATAACAAAACTCTACCAAAACTCTCTCTCAGAACCTCTCTCCAACAATCTCCTCTCAAAACAATCTCTACCATCTACTACTCTTCAAGGAAAATAACAAAAACACTACCCATTCATCTCTTTTCAAATCCTCCATTAAACCTTAGGTAAAATCCTACCTGTATCTCTTTATCATATTCATACAACTTAGCATGAGCTTAGTGTATGTTTCTTAGACTCATGAGAGTTAAAGAAGCAATAATATGTTTATGTTTTGTTTTTGTTCATGTTCATATTTTACATTATGTTATTGTTATTATTATTATTTTTCTCTAATCTAACTTCTATATAGTATTATGTATATTATGTATATATATTTCTTTAGAGCATATAAGCTTACTTGTTATTTATTTATTTTCATGCTTTGCAATTTATTTATTTAATTCATGCAATTTATTAAGACTAGTCTTTCTAGTCTTAGACTTGTCCATATCAAGTCAAAACGATTTTTCTTTCTTTTCTTTTCCTTTCTTTTGGGACTAGTCTATTCTTAGTCTCGGGTTGCTTGATGAAGCTAAGGCTCCCAATACATGATCGAGATACCTTAATGAAGCTAAGGTTCCCAATACTTGATCATATTATTATGTTTATTTACTTATGAGTATTTCCTTCTATTTTATTATGTATTATCCTTACTTTTTCATTGCTACATAATCATATTCATGCATGATTAGAATGTTGTTGTCTTAAATAAAAATAAAGATGGGTTCTTTCTTAAACAAAGAGAAGTAGACTAGATTTCTTAACAAAAAGGAATTTTCAACAAAAAGATCTAAGTTTTGTTTTTAATAAACTCTTTCCAAAATAAGCTAATCATAAATTCTAGAAGAAGTAGTAATGAAGAATTCTTCAAAATAATAAAAGGAACTCATTTCTTTTAAGAAATCAAAACTAAATACTCCTAAAGATAGAAATTTTTAGCATTGAACTTAAGATTTTAACTCAACCATATCTTTTATAAAACTTAAATAAGTTCACCATAGACTTTGAAAATCACATACTAAGAAAGTTTCTTCAGAACTTAATTTTTATATGTTGTTATTCTCTTTTCAAAATTAAGATGAAATTTTTGCCAAGTTCTAATATTGATAATTTTTTTTATTAAGAAAGCTTTTCTTATAAATTATTCCACCACTTGATAAATATTAAGAATAAAACAAGTTTTTCCAATCAAGGTAAAAATCAACTAACTATTTTAGAAAACAACTTAGAAAAATAAAATTTGCTAAGAAAGTAAAGATTTAAAGGTACACTTATTTTCTAAAAAGAGAAAAAGAATATGAAAATGAGAGGAAAACATACATTTAACACAACTCCAAATATTTGACCACACCAAAAACTTAAGAAATATTTTGAAAAACTTATTTTTCAATCACTAGAAATAAAGTTGGTAAAAAACTTAAAGAACCAAATTTTTGAGAATTAATTTATTTTTGAAAAGTGAGAAAATGAAGTTATAATAGGAAAAAACTTACTCATAACAACCTAAGTATATTTTAGTTTTCTTCTAGCAATTCAAAAATGAGAAATTTTCAAAGTTTCATATTTTAAAACTCTTAAAACAAGTTATTTGTGAAATATCAATATTGAGACAACACTACAAAAATCATGCATACAATATGAGTGTGTATATATATATATATATGTTCAAAGAATTTTCAACTATATAATTACCCATATATTTTGCTTGAGGATTTTTGAGTAAAGAGAAGTTTAGAAAAATCATATTTTGTGGACTATAAATTCGTAAATATTATGTACCATAGTATTTTGCAACCCAAAATGGCTTTTATATAAAAAAAAAACTTTAGAAATGGATAATCTTTTCGAATAAGTAGAAAACGGCATATTATATGCGCAATTCTGAGTTAAAATGACCAAGTTATGGCCATTTTAAGTTGGAATTACCCTCTATACGAATTTTAACGATTAATAACATAGTTTTTGATAAGTACCATCGAATCAACTAGAAATACTCATTATGGGTATTCTTCTTGATTAAGTGATCCCGACGAGAAGTGTTCATACTTGAAGGATTATTTCAATTAGTGGAATTACCGATCGACTCATCCATAAGAAAGAATTGTCCTCATGGCCGAGTGATTTTATTTTCTACCTTTTACGTACTTGTTTATGCTTGTAGCTAGAGACACTAGAAGTAGGAAAAGATGAAAATGAATTATGCATGATAATATTAGTTGAAAGAATACTAAGCATATCGATACATGAATCGTTGTTAATTTAATTGTGTTTTTTTATTATTATGCTGGAGTGTGTGCAAATTATGTGATCATCTTCAAATTACTCTAATCATATACTATAAGTTATATTAATTGATCATGCATATCACGTAGTTAGTTTCATTTCATGAGTTATTATACTCGATGGAACAAGAGTATAGTATCGGGTTTGTAGGAGCCATAAATCTGCAAGATGGGCAAATAGGAGCCAGAAAGAACTATTTTAGGATGAGCGAGTAGGAGCCAGAAATAAACTACATAAGTTGGATTTCAAGGATGGATTTTAAAGAGCCTGAAACACCTAACCTCTGAATGGAAGGGTAAATCCATTCAAAACATATGATTTTCGGTAGATCATATGTATTACTTTTCATTTGTTTGATGCATTCATATGCTTGATTAATAACTTGTTTCAAATTACGAGTACTTTGATTCAGGAATATTCTCACTAAGCTAGTTATGCTCATACTCTGATAGACTTTTGTTATAACATGACCAATATCTTTTATGCCCGAGGACTTTACATACTCAAGTGGGATTATGTTTTGAGGACTTCTGGAAATCTTTTGAAGATCTTAGACTAGATATCCTTTAATATCTTTTGATGTTAGTAGTGTTTCCTTGTGTGAAAGACTAAGCTAATATTATGATTGTTTGGAGATTTATAGGGGAAAGCCCCTAAGATGATGTAAGGATCATATTCTCTTAATATTAAATTAGATGGTTATCTAGATTTCTTGCATGCTGTATTTACTATTTCGAACTACACATCCTACTAGTGTCTCCTATTGTTGTGATAGACGCCTTCCATATGATATTGAAGCTTTCACATGACTTTGGGAATTCATTCTTAAGTTTTAATATTGTATGTGGCGGACTGCCACGTCTAGGGTACCCTTTGGGGCGTGACACAACCCGAGTAAACTTAATATGCTTGGCGGTAATGACCAAAAGCATAACTTAATTAAAACTACTCATTTTGAGATTACCTATCACCAAAACCCAAATGGAGGGCGTAAATCTATTCAACATATAGTTTTTGGAAAACTATATGTCTTGCTTGCTCAGTGTATTTTGCATTTCACTTGAATGCTTAAATAACTTGTTTGAATTTTGCTACACAAGAATTTGCTTATGGAAATAATTCTCACTAAGCTTATTAGCTTATACCCTTATAGATATATTTTGCAGTTTAGCTATTTGTGGTTAAGGCACGTGGACCCTGCAGCCAGGTATTTATTTTTGGTTAAGGAATTTTTAGATGAAGTTTAGCATTAGTTTAGATGTATACTTCATAGAAAATTTCTTGTAATAGATTATAGTTATTTTAGCAGGGAAATGCCCCTTAGACTTGTAAGACAATTATTATAAATGAATGTTTATTATGAATTCTCTATTCTTAATTTTTTATTGTATCTTTTTAAGCTTCATAATTCAAAGTATGGTCTTCTAAATTTTTGAGAGCACGCCTTACATTTAATATCGAAGCTTCTGGGAATGATTAATTGTCATACTTAAGCTTTAATATTGAGTGTGGCAGACTGTTACGTTAGGGTATTCTTTGGGGTGTAACAATAAGCATCCTAAATGAATTAATATTTAAAGATTACTTTAATAATTGCTTGTTACTTTTGCGTGACCATTTTTGAGTCCTGATCCAAGGGGCGGCAACCTTACTAGGTGGTGCTAGCATGATAGTTAGGCGTTTAAACTACCATTAGTGACTCGATGGGGTAGCTGATAGGGGAAATGTTCGTGAGATAACGTCTACCTGGATCAAAAAGAAGTAGTATGGTGTGGTTCAAGAGTGTGGGCGTCGATTGAGCTGCACTATATTATGACCATGAAAGGTAGAGATACATAATGGCTATGACCTCTAGATGAAGCTATTACTTATAGAGATAGGAGATATAAGTATTCAAACTGTCTATATCAACGTCCTGAGCAGTTGCTGCTACTAGGACCTCCGGGTTCCCAGTATGTTTTCGGAGTGTGAGTGTTCTACTGCTATTTCCTATACTTAATTTAAAGATATAAGCTGTTATTTGTTGCGTTACATTTAGAACAGGTGGGTGTGCCCATCTCGTATGTGCTTGTGTTACTGTCGTACTGGGCTTTAGCTCATTCTATTCTTTTTTAGGTGATGATGATACCTATGACTACATGTGTTATGACATAGACTTCGAGGAATTTCTCGAGAGTGGAGTGACTAGGTCCGCTAGATCATTATCTTATTTCTATTTTATAAATTTCAATATCAAACTTATGTTTTAATGAGGGCCTATCTGTGAGCCCATGGTTTGTATTTTGAGATGCTTAAAACTCTTTATTTTGAAGTACTTGATAGTATGCTACTGGGTTTTATATATATATATATATATATATATATGCAAGCAGATGACGTACCTGTGATGCATGTGTAAATAAAATAACCCAACATATATAAATTAAATAGATATATTATTTTGACAGGTTGGAAGAGGACAACGTTAATTATCCTAGAAATTAGGAAATTAATTACAAATCATAATTACAACTGTATTTTCCACAGGTAACTTCTCTATATTGGGCAAATGCCATGCATAAATGTGGTATCAAAGGTTTAAATAGGTATACAAAGATACATGTTTAGGCTAAAAAAGAAAAGACTATGTCTGTTCAACCCCTATTTAATTCTATTCAAACCTTATTTAATTTCATGATTTTAAGGATACCAAAAATATTTTATGCCCATATGCTAAAAAGAGAAAAGAATATGTTTATTCAACCCCTATTTAATTCTATCCAAACCTATTTAATTTTATTATTTCACGGATACGAAAAATGTTTTACGTGGAAAAGACTATGTTTATTAAACCCCTATCTAATTCTATTCAAACCCTATTTAATTTCATGATTTTATGGATACCAAAAATATTTTACGCCCATGTGCTAAAAAAAGGAAAAGACTCTGTCAAGTCAATCCTTATTTAATTATATCCAAATCCTATTTAATTTTCATGATTTCAGGAATATGAAATATATTTTATGCCCATATGCTAAAACATTTACAGTAAAAATATTTACACTAAAGACATCAAAGGATGTGGTTTTGCTTTAATAGTATAAATAGATAAAAATATTACATTAAAAACATTTACACTAAAAATATTTACATTAAAGACACCAAAGCAAGTGCTTTTACTTTAATAGTATAAAGACATTATATTAAACACATTTACACTAAAAATACCAAAGCAGGTGCTTTTGCTTTAATAGTATAGATAAAATATTATATTAAAAACATTTACTCTAAAGACACAAAAATAGGTGCTTTTGCTTTAATAGCATATATATATATATATATATATATATTGGTCTATTCTCTAGTGTAGCTTATTTGGAAAATGCTTTTGAGAAATTTATTTTCTACTGCAAATTTTTAATTGTTTCCACAAACTAATTCAACGATTTGAGAACCTAAAAATTGTTTAGTAATGATGATGATAAACTATAGATTATGTTAGCCTTAGTATATAGTGCTTAAGCGTTATATATGGCGGACTAGATGCACCTTGAAACAATTCAAGTCGTGACAATTTAAGATGGTATCAAAGCAAACGTTCATCCTGATCATTTTCTAAAACATAATATTTTAGGATACGTATTAGAATTGGTGAGTTAAGTGTGGGGCAAAATTTGAGTTTTCATTTTGGATTTTGTGCTTTATTTTGTTGCCTAGCTTTAATCAAAACTAAGCAAAATTGATTGATAAAACTAAATTATTCGACTTAGCTTAAATTTACTTTTTTGTTGATATTAAAAAAGGATTAAACTAGAATATTGTATGATTTTGTATATTATATGTCTTGTAATATGTTTTTCCTTATGATTTATCATTCCTTATGATCTTTTTTTTTCATGTGATATATTTTCTTGCGATCTATTTCATTTTGTGATATATTTTGAACTATGAATGTTATAACTTGTCATTTATTTGATCATGGACATGGTATGTTTATCTGCGCATTTTCCTATATATAAACAGATAGGATGGAATGGCGAATCTACATCCTTCTCTTGTTGAAGTTGTCATGTTTTGTTTGTCAGGTTTCATGTTGTAGTATGTCGTCTAAAGTTGAGACAATAAGAGTCATTACTTTTCTGTGTTGAGTTATGTCTTGTTGAGTTCAATTCATATTAAGCCTAAGGCATTTTCGAGTCATGTTGAATCTAAGTCATGTTGAGTTGCATTTGTCAAGTCAAGTAAGACGAAGTTCTGGAATTGCAAATCTAGTTCCTGTTGTTTTATGTATGTAACATTGAATGGTTTGTGATGTTATGTTATGTCATGTGACTGTGTTATATCAATGTTTGCTATAAAATTTAACTTAATTCAAGTTTAGCTAAGTTAGGTAATGCACAAATATTTTACGAAAGTACTAAGATTAGCCCCTATTATTTTAAATAAGAAATTACTTGACTGCTTTGTAATGAATGTTACATGTTTGTAGATGGATAGGACTCATGGACAGAGTAGGCGATAGATAGGTAGAAAGAACACACCACCTCCACCTCCTCCACCATCTAGTCCAACTTTAGCTCCTACCCCAACTCCTGTTCCTACCCCTAATCCGACATTAGCTTCTACATCTGAGATGCCACAGTTTCCAACAATGCCTCAGTTCCCTCCTATGCCATAAGTTCTGATAGGGGACTCGACTAATATGTATACTATGTTTAGGGACATGTTTGCTATGATATAGCAATACCAATAGATGATGTATCAGTAGCAAAAGCAATTCATGCAACAACATGCTCCACAAGCTACTAGATAGGGAGATGATGTGCAGGCTGGTGGTCAAAATGGTCAAGTGAAATTACATGATTTCATAAGAGTAGCACTGAATTTGATGGATCTAATACCGACTCGACTAATGCTAAAAGTTAGATTGAGGAATTGGAGAAAGCCTTTACTAGTTGTGATGTTTTAGATGAGAGGAAAATGAGTTTAGTAGCTTATATGCTGAAGTGTGATGCTTATAATTGGTGGAGATTGGTTAGCAGAACTATGGAGAGTCCTATCCTATGGACGAGATTTAAGGATGCTTTCTTTGTACAATATTTTCCTATGACTGTTAAGGACCAAATGATTACCGACTAGCTAAGTCTACGATAGGCCAACAAGACCGTTGATGACTATCATGCAGAGTTTTACAAATTATTAAGATTTGCTGGTGAGGGTTACAATGATGAACGTATGAAAGTGCAGAAATTTCAGAATGGCTTGAATGTGGAGATTAAGAGTGAGGTTAAGTTATTTCAACTTAGCACATTGGCTAACGTGGTTGCTAAGGTGAAACTTGTTGAGAAAACTTAGAATGAATGTAGGATGCAAAAAGCTAAGAGATCCATAATTTTAGGAGAGAAACAGGCATCTTCCACTACTTTTGGAGGATTTAAGGGTGTTGGTAAAAGTACACGTTTCTAAAAGAAAGGTAAGAAGCCATTTCTAGGCAAGAAGATTAGGTAAGGGTCACCAGTGAAGACTCATACTCTATCCTCTACTTTTGAGAGGAAGTGTACCATTGCTTTAGACCTAATGATTTGGTTGAGTGTAAGTGGAACCAGGGCTTGTTTTGCATGTGAACAAGAAGGACATAAAGTTTATGAGTGCAAGAATCCCACTTTGATGCCTATCTTTTGTTACATATGTAAACAATGTGGACATCAAGCATCGGACTATAAAGAGAAAAAGGGGAGTGGACATGGTGCTAATACTAAGAAACGAAATGGGAATAATGCAACTAGAATATTTGCACTTTAGCAATATGAGGAAGCTCCTTCTGTGGATACCCTTCTAGGTATGCTATTAGTTTCAAAACAACTTGCATATGCATTGATTGGTACTATTGCTACTCATGCCTGCATATCTGAGGAGTTTATGAGTAATTGTAATCTCATTCCTAATGTGATGTATGATCGTACCTTGCGTGTTAGCATTCCTCTAGGTGCTGGATCTAAATCGGTTCGCATTTGTAGGAATGTTGATGTATCAACTTCAGTGTAAACATGCCTATTGATATGATTATCTTCACCATATTTGATTTTGACGTAATATTGGGAATGAATTAGCTAAATTTGTACTGAGTCACTATAGATTGTAATAGATTGGTGTTAAGTTTTGACTTGAAGGATGAAAAACTCATATACAGTCTTGAGAGGCAAAGACCTAAAAGTATGTATTCTATGGAGTTATGGGATAAACCACTAGTAGCAGCCATTAGTACTGAAGAGTTGAATATTGATAAGGTACAAGGGTGAAAGAATTTGTGGATGTGTTGCCTGATGATCTACTTGGTTTACCACCTAACTAAGAGATAGAATTTGGTATTGATGTGATTCCAGGAACAATGCCTATTTTAGAACCACCATATAAAATGGCCCCTGTTGAGTTAAAAGAATTGAAAAAGTAGTTACAAGACTTATAGAACTAAGGTTCTCTACAGCCTAGTATATCACCTTGGGATGCTCTAGTGTAGTTTGTGAAGAAGAAAGACAGCAGCACGAGGATGTGTATTGATTACCGTGACCTGAATCAAGTGATTATAAAGACTAGATACCTTTTACGAGGATTGATGGTTTATCTGATCAATTAAAAGATGTTGTTGTGTTTTCCAATATCGATTTGTGATCTAGATATTATCAGCTAACGATTAAGCCACAAGATGTGCCTAAGACTGTCTTTCATACAAGGTAAGGACATTGTGAATTTTTTGTTATGCCTTTCGAATTGAGAGAGAAGAATTTATATGAAAAGTTTAGCAAATGTAAGTTTTGGCTTAAGGAAGTAGTTTTACTAGGTCATGTGATTTTAGAAGAAGGTATATCAGTAGATTTAGAGAAAATAAAAGCTATAATGGAATAGAAGAGACCTACTACTATTATTGAAGTTTGAAGCTTTCCTGAAATGGCTGGGTATTATAGGAGGTATGTTGAAGGTTTTTCAAGGATTGCAACTCCTATGATAAGGTTGACTCAAAAGAATGCAAAGTTTATATGGACTAATAAATGTGAAGAAAGTTTTCAGGAATTGAAGAAACGGTTAGTATCAGCTCCTATTTTGGCAATACCTACCATTGGTAAGGAGTTTGTGATTTACAGTTATGCTTCTATCCAAGGACTTAGATGTGTATTAATACAGGATGGTAAAGCAATTGCTTATATCTCTAGACAGTTGAAACCACATGAAAGAAATTATCTAGTTCATGACTTAGAATTTGCAGCAGTGGTTTTGGCTTTGAAATTATGGAGACACTATCTTTTTGGTGAAAAATATAATATATATACTAATCATTAGAACTTGAAATATAATTTCACATAAAAAAGAACTCAATATGAGACAAAGATGGTGGCTTGAGTTAATTAAAGATTATGATGTTGAGATCTTATACCATCCGGGCAAAGCAATTGTGGTAGTAGATGCCTTAACTAGGAAAAGACAGATGAATGTGGCAGCTATGATTACTACTTAAAAGGAGATATTCAAGGACCTTAGAAGAATGGATGTTGAGGTAGCATTGAAGGAAGTGGATGTTATGCTTTCGAGCTTAAACTTACAGCATATGCTACTTGATTAAGTTAAGTGAAGCCAGATGGAGGATACTGATAGACAAAAATTAATTAATGGTATCAAAATAGGAAGTAGAAAAGAGTTAAGACTGGATGATGATTGAATTGTTAGGTATGGTAGCCGAATATGGGTGCCTACGATTGGTGATTTAAAAAAGAAGGTGATGAAGGAAGCCCATGCATCTGCATGTTCAATACTTCCATGTATCACTAAAATGTTTAAGGATTTGAAAAAGCATTATTGGTAGGACAACATAAAACAAGATGTGGTTGAATATGTATCAAAGTGTTTAACGTACTAGCATATTAGAATAGAACATCAAAGGCCTGAAGGTGAATTAAAGCCATTAACAATATCCGAATGGAAGTGAGAAAGTGTGACGATGGATTTTGTGACTGCACTACCAAAGACATCAGCTATGCATGAGGTAGTATGGATGATTGTGGATAGGTTTACAGAATCAACACACTTTATTCCTTTGAAAGTTGGTTGTTCACTTAAGAAGATGGCACAAATTTACATTCATGAAATTGTGAAGTTACATGGTGTCCTGGTATCTATCGTATTTGGAGATCTAAGATTTGTTAGTCGCTTTTAGAAGAGCTTACATGAGGCATTAGCTACACAATTGCAGTTTAGTTCAAGTTTTCACGCTCAAACGGATGGATAGTCAGAAAGGAAAATATAGATCTTAGAAGATATGTTGAGAGCTTTGCATTGGATTTTGGTGGTCAATGGGATGATCATTTGCCATTAATAGAGTTCACGTATAATAATAGGTATCAAGCTATGGTACAAATGGCTCCATATGAAGCATTATATGGAAGAAAATATAGATCACCTTTGCATTAGGATGAGATTGGCAGAGATCTTTACCTGGTCCAGATCTTATGCAACAAGCTATAAACAAGGTATAGATTGTGAACCAAAGACTGAAAGCAGCCCAGGATCATTATAAAAGCTATGCTGATATGACACAATGATCGCTTGAGTTTGAGGTTGACGATCATGTATTCCTCAAAGTATCCCCCTACTAAGGGAGTATTTAGATTTGGAGTTAAAGGGAAGCTAAACTCTAGGTACCTTAGACCTTTCGAGATACTTGAAAGAATTGTAGCATTAGCTTATAGGTTGGCTCAACCATCGAATTTATCAAGAGTGCATGATGTGTTCCACATATAACAGTTAAGGAAGTGCGTATCTGACCCAGATGCTATCATTAATATTTTAGGTCGAATAGAGAAAACTTTGAGGAGAAAAATGATCCCTTTTATCAAGGTTCAGAGGGAGGTTGGGCCCGGGGGGGTGGTAGGGGGGGGGTGTGGGTGGTGGTGGTGTGTGGTAGTGGGGAAGGAGGATGAAATACCCTAAATTTCTATTTAAGTTAATTAGACATTGTTAGATGATTAGTATAAAAATATGGGTAATTTTGAACTTTAATTTAAATTTAATTTAGAAATTGATATTGAATGATTTAGCTAGTGAAATTTTACAACTATAGAATATAATTAGATCGTTCAGCCTTATCCAGTTAGTAAATAAATTTAATTGAAAATAGAGATTCTAATACTATAAATACTCAATTGAAATATATATATATATATATATACACACACACCTTTTACTTACAAATAAGTTTGTTTGTGAAATATATATATATATATATATAAATATACATATATACAGTTGTGAGTTATAACTTAATTGACTTGGTCTAATGCTCCTAGATGATAACTTAATGTATTACTTACATGGTGCACCATACAGTATAACTTACATTTTAGGGATTGTTAATTGCGTTTTACTTACATTTTAGGGATAACTTGATGTATTACTTACATTTTACTTACAAATATATAATATTTCTATATGATATATATATATATATATACACATTTTACTTACAAATTATATATACAACTTATATATTTTATCAATGCACACTATTTTTTTCACATATAATTCTATAATTCATATGTATAACATATATAACCCACATATATTACTTATAAGTTTTATATACAAATAATAACTTATATAGGTATTATAAAAACATAAATTATGTGCTATATGTATATATGATATACAATTTGCATTTTAGATTTGTACATGATTTGCTAAATCTTAACAATAAAATAAATAAAGAATGACATAATTATATCTAAAAAGGAGGGTTTTGTGGTTAGTGACTAAATTTACTATGGGTAACATAGTAACATCCTTTGAATTGTGATTATCACTGGAGGGGAATAGAGAGATCATAATAATAAAAAAAAAACCACCTATCATATGGTTTTTTTTTTCCCTTCTACATTGGGGATAAAAAGAGCACCGATAATAAATATGCTAAGTTCATTTGTACAAGTAAATAAGACAATAAATTGATTCCTAGGAATGATTATCTATTCTCCCTCTGTTACCTCCAAGTAAACGAGGGAATTGTCATGGTAGTTTGGGATTAAAAAAAAAAAAGCTATTATTTTTTAGTAATTAAAATGTAGTTTTAAGGGAAAAGTAATAGGTTAGTTTATAATACGAAAATACATAGAATAGATATGTGACAAATAATTAATAGTTATGTATTACTTTTGATGAAAGGCATATACTTAAGTAATTATATAATTTTAATTTATAGATCATATAAGATTTGTTTGTAATCTGTTAACACCTGCATAATCCATTAGTGTTTGTTAATATATACGAAAATGGAGCGTAAATTTCATTCATGGTACTTGAACTTTTTTTATTGTAACAAAATTGTACCTAAAGAAATTTTCTTACAAAAAAAGTACCTGAACTTTTTAAAAGTTTCGCTATGACTCATTTACTTAGAGGAATGGAATAGAGAGAAAATAGAAAAGTTATAATTTGTGAATAATATTATCAATAATATACTAGGAATCATTTATTACCTTGTTTACTTTATCTAGAGTTTTATTACTAAAAATATATATTCCAACATTTACTTTAATTTATTGATTACAGTGTTGAACTATGAATACAATTAAAATTACCAGTATACCTTTATTTGGATCAAAATTTAAAGAAGCTATATAAATAATGTTACAACTCAGGAAATACATAACAGAAGACAGAGATTCTTTCAAGTGTTAACCAATGTACTCATATACTAATACCTATACTCACACACATACACACATATGTGCAATTCATAACAAACACTAAAATAACCTCAATTCATCAAACTTAGATAACATATATATACATATGAATTACATGATTAGTGTGTGAATGTGTTGTGTATATTTAAGTTGCTTAAATTGTATTTAGTATATACGTATTGATTTATGGATATGTGAAATAATTGTGAATGCATTTAGTTAATGAATTGAATGTGTTAGTGTCATTTGATATTTATATTGTATTGTTTGTTTTGTGTAAGTTGAGCACAAGATTTCCAACAAAAACTAAACTAAACTTTAAATTCAAGCCTCAAAACCTAAGTCTAAAACTTAAATCTAAGCCTAAAGCCTTTTTATTTTCGTCCTATTTTGTTTCCCCAAAAGTTAAAAGCAAGGTAAGATAATTACAAAGCAACGTTTAGCAAAAATCACAGCCCAAAACAGACCCTATAGACAAACCAAAATCGATAATTCCAACAACAACAATAAATCCTAGTTTTCTTCTTTAATTTTCACAAACAATCCACCCAAATCTTATATCAAGACCTATTATCCAGGTTAAAGCTATATAAGGTAATGGGTTACATGTTTATGTGGTTATTCATTCATTTATTTCTTTCATGAAAATGAAATCTCTGTTTTAATGAATTCTATATGAGTTGTTGGTAGTGTTGATGATTTAAGTTAGTTCATAGAGTTATTTAGATCCTTAAAGTGGTGATAGATAACTTGATGTATGTGTTGAAGTTGTTTGAGTTGTTGAGTGAGTTGGTGATGCTTATAAAGTGTTCTAATGGTGATTAGGAAGTTGTTTGAAATTAGAAATGTAGAATTCACACATATTTGAAGTTGATAAGTATATGTATTAAGTGTATGTAAGCTTGTAAAGTGAAAAGTTTGACGTTAAGTTTCAAAAAATGCATGCTCTGTTTTCGAATGGGAAACACGTAAGAAACATGGGGTAGTGCTTAAGTCGTGTAGCTTACTGATTTTGAAAATAATGTTTTTGCAGAAAAACACGGGTAGAATACAGGTAAGTGTTTCTAACCGTGCTTCCCACTGTGATTGGAACGAAGAGGAAATTGTGACAGCACAGGTGAAACATGGTTCTGTGCACCACGCCATGCTTTTCACTGTTTGTGAAATGTATTTGATTAAATTGAAACACGACAAGAACATGGCATAAGATAATCTACCGTGCTTCTCACTGATCGTTGGAGGGTTTTTGTATATGTTTTTGGGCGTGTTTATTGTTTAAAAGGAAAGTACGGGTGAAACATAACTTGACTTATTTAGCCATGTTTCTCTGGGATTAAATTTACAAACACAAAGCTTAAGAATTGTTTTCACTATGTTTCTCTTGTAAAGGAAACTCATGGTTGTACACGGCCGCATATCTGGCCGTGCACCCTTAAAAAAATAATAAATATATAAATAAATGATTTTATCATATTTTCAAATTTTAAAATAAAGGAATGTATTATATTTATGTGTGTATGAATATTAAATTATAATTTAATATGAGTTTTCTTTAAGTTTTCTAGTACGTAAAGAACTTGAGTTTGATGGTTTGATATTGAAAGTTATATGAATGGAATTTATTTGTTTTATAATTCTCCTATGGATTTGAATTTGTCTATTGATCATTTGCCTAGTATAACGTCTGGTATAGGCACGCATTAGCTTGATTGATGATTGTTAGGTTAGGCATAGTGAATCAACTAATATCAAAGATGACCTAAATGTGTTTGAATTAGTTATGCGTGTGCCGTTGAATCTGGTCCGAGGAGCGGCAACCTTGTTGATGAGGTTAACATGGTAGTTAGATGCTTAGGCCACCCTAATCATAATGTAATGATGGTTATATGTGGCTCAACGGGTAGTTGATAAAGCTAATAGTATATGCATAACGTTTGCATATTCTTAAGAGGAAACAATATGATTTAGTTTATGTTTATGAGACTGATTGAACTAAGTGACATTATGGATTAAGTTAAGTAAAGATGAGAAGAAATTGTAAACCCTAAAGGACGTTACTTCACTTTTTAGTTAGATATAAGAGATATAGGTATTCTAACTACTTATATCAACCCCCTGAGCAGTTGCTGTTACTCAGGATCCCTGATTCCCCAAGAGTGCAATTAGAGTTTGAATACTTCAATGTTGATTTTTTTTAATTAATAAAAGATAATCAAACTTTTGGGTGTTGCATTGCATCAGTTTAAGTGTGCTTGTCATTTTGCATTTGTTTATGTTATTGTGCATTGGCTTTTAGCTCAGTTGTTGCTTTGCAGTTGTTGTTGATGATGAATACTATGATGATTTGGGGTAAGAGATTGATTAGGAAGCTTTTGTGGATGAATGGGATGGCTAGGAACCCATGTGCAGGTAAGGATGTCTTAAATCAAGTTTTCTAAAAGACAAATGATGATGAAATGTAATTCTAATATAGGCTTGTTGGTTAAGCCTTTGTTTGTAATAAAAGATTTTAAGGTTTTGTTTTCAAGTTTTATTTGGAGCAAGTTGTATAAAGATGATCTACTCATGTTGTAATGCCTTAAACCTAAAGGCATTATAACCCACCACGTGTTCTCTCTTTTATATAACACGCAAAGTATATAAAATACTAAACCACAAATATAACATATATAAATCTCCAAAGGAAAAAAAAAAGAAAACTCACAAAGGCTTACTGAAAAATCCATCAAATATATTTATAAAATCCTCATGTCAGACTATTAGCATAAAAATCCAAAGGCCAACAAATTAAACATCCTAAAACTGATAATATCTTTAGAGCTTACATCTTGAATATGAAATCTACAAAATCTGATAAAAAGGTAAAATAATATAATTCAATATTCTAATTGCTCCTTTTATTCATATAATCTAAAAACTAAAAGTCTGCAGGATAGTCTGTTGTTTATCGTCTTTCCCATAGTCCATGTCAATATCATATCTAGAAAGATCAAATACCACGGGCTCATCTCTAGATCCTGAAAAATAAAAGGGTGAGCGAAAACGCCCAGTTTACCATACCACACACACATGTGCATGAACAAACATCAAATAGGATCACATGCATCACATGCATAAATGCAACAACCAAGGGTTTATTATCTTTGATTAGCCTGTAAACAACACAATTTAGGACCATTTGAAACTACTCCTAAACCTGAAGTGACTCAGACCTCGATAAAAATAATAGTACTTATTAATATATATATAAACGATCTCGGGATTGTCACGTTGTCACGCCCCATAGGGGTACCCTAAACGTAACAGTCCGCCACATGCTATATAAGACTCACAAATCACTACCCAAGTCCTTCGGAAGTCTTGTATAGATGTAAGGCGTCCCTTTACGACAATAGAATACTCGACCCAATGGAGTTAAAGAGTTTAATTCGGTATTCAATAGCATTAGAAAATAAATCAAAACACATAAGTAATTAGTTACAATTCTAAGGGCATTCCTCGTAAAAAATATTAATTAGAGATTTATTACAATCATCTAGAGTCTCTCGATTTACTACGAAAGTCTAAACAAATCTGAATACAACTTCTAGAGGAAACGCCTAGCTCCTGTACCTAAGCTGTAGCTTGTCTCGGCCTAAGCCATATGAATTCGTGCTGCAATAAATAAAAACTGTAGGGATGTAAGCTACACTAGCTTAGTGAGTGAGAACTTCCAAGATCATATTTATAGCACATCAATCAAACAAGTGATTAATCAGACAAGTGATATGCATCAAACACGTAAAATCAACAAACATATGACTAGCCGGAAATCATATGTGGATGGACTTGTGCCCTCCATCTCGGGTTAGCAGATTAATGAATCCTGTGGTATAATGCCGTTTAGGCTCACGGTCAACCAACTTATAAATTCGTTTTATGGATCACGATTAACCAACTCATTAATTCGTTTCATGAATCACGATTAAGCAACTTTTACACCGTTTAGGATCACGAAAACCAACAAATGCTAATGCTCCATCCCCATTATGATATGAATGAGTCTATATTTATTTTCAATGTCAAATAGTCAATTATATCAATTCTTTAAGTCACCAATCAATATTCGCAGACAATCAATCCTAATTCACCAATACAAGCAATGGTTAATCACCCAGCTTCGATATTCTTAATTTCAATTTCTCATATATACAACAATCATATATAATTCCCCTTCATCCCCATCATGCATATCAATTTTATCTTTGCCAAGTATCTAGTACAACTACCATTACAATCACAAACAATAATTAAAATCGGAAGTAATACTCACTCGGCCATGGATCATCGGTCTTTTAGTAATAATAGCCCGGTGGTAGAGAATCGTCGAATTCGGGGTCACCTAAAAAGAAGAAATACCCTAATAAGTATTTCATCACTTAACTAATCCAAACTACATATGGAAACTTCGTAATTCTCGCTATTTGCGGAAGTTCCAACTTAAAACTCCATAACTTGGTCATTTTAACTCGGAATATCGCAAATTATATATTGATTTCCATCTACTTCGAAAGATCTATCTAATTCAAATATTATTTTCAAGTTTTGAAAATGTTTGGACCAAGAAACAGTAGGATCAGTTATGATCAATAAAAATTCCTAATTCCGAAAAATGGTTTCGTAAATGTTTGAAATGTTCCTACTTGATAAATCAATTATACATGCAATATTAATGATTTCCTATCATGAATGATATGTTATGAGTTTAAAGTATGCATGATCTTGATGATATTAACTAAAAGGAAAATTTAGGAACTTTTTATTTTGCAAGACTTCAAGAATAACTACTTTTAAGAAAACCAGTTTCCTAACTTTGAAAACTCACTTGTGTTTTGGGATTAATTCTTAAAAATTTCTAGTTATCTTTGTTAGAATTGAGTCTTCATAATATTTGTTACTTAAGACCTTCATTTCTACATAAAAATTCCCATTTCATACTTTGCAAACATGTTTTCAATTAAGATCTATTTCAAAATCCGAATTTTTAAAAATTTAATTTTTGAATGATTCCTTTGGGAAAAACTTATTTAATGCATTAAAATTTAAGGCTTTATTATTCCTATCCCTTAAGGACGTCATTTATTACATAAAACTTTCATTTTGAGCTTGGATAATAGGTGTTTTTATAGCCATAATCCAAAATTACGAATTTCATAAGTTGACTAGTAACTCAAAATTTCCTATCTTATTTTACTCTTTGTTTTACATTAATCTCATCAAATCTCATTTCAACTTATAAAAATCATCACTTAATGATATATTACCTATACCCTTCATTTTTCATGTAAAACATAAGTTTTAAAGTTGATAAAAGAGTTTTTAAAACATGGTCTTGAAGTCATACGAATTTTTCATGTGAACATTTCAACAAAAGTTTTTCTTTTTTAAGTTTCTTGTCTTATCTACTTAAAGACTTACTAACTACAACATTTATATACACAAGACAAAGATTTTATGAGCATTAATGCATGAAAACACAAAATATTCATGAGATCATGAATGTCAAGTATAATATGAGTATCTAAATGCTAGATCTACTACTTATGATGCATGAAATGAAGTTTAAAAGCATGAACATGGATTTTTATGCAATATTTCTACTTTAATCTACTATTACATGCATGAACATGAAGATATTCCAACAAAAACTCATTTAAACACAAGATCTACTCTTGTGATGGCTTGATATTCATGTAGTAGCATTTTCTTGTCCCTAGCAAGTGCTCATGGGGACTTTAACATGAAAACACTCATGAATAATCTTGCCATTATAAGATTTAGTGTAGGAAAGGGTTTAGATTCATCACCTAAGGCTTGAATCAAGTGGAAAATAAAGAAGAAATGAGCTTGTGTGTGTATGTGTGGAGTGTGGAGGAGCTCACGACACAAGGAGAGAAATGGAGAGGATTTTTACTTTGAGTGAAAATTGAAAGAGTAGAAATGAGGAAAGAGAGTATAAATGAGTATATATATGGAGTAAATTAAGGTTAATTTGTATTATAAAAAGAAAAAAATAAAACAATTTGAGGTTAAATTTGGGGGGGGGGTTGGGTTGGGGGGTGTGTCGACCATACATGGAGGGAGAGAGAGAGAGAGTTGAAATTGTTTTAATTTGCAATTTATGTAATAAAAAGTATTAAATGTAATAATTTGTTAAGAGAAAAAAATTTGTTGGAAAAGAAAATATAATTGAGTGTTTATAAGGATGTAAGACTAGGGTATGGCTTGTGTGCGTAGTAGGTTGTACTTGTGAATAGTAATGAATAGTAGACAAGACAATTACTTTAGCGGGAGTAAAGAAAATATGAGAAAAATGCTAATCTGTAATTTTTATAATCCGAAAAAATTATAAAATTTATATTTTTGAAATTCTTATTAAATTCCGATTCTAATGAGCATTTCGAAATATTTTTCTGAATTTCTAGTTCTGGGGCTCGCTTTTCAGAATAAAATTTTTTTCGAAATCAGAACTTTTTATGGTTTGAAATATACTTTAAAACAATATTTCATATTAAATTATTTTATGAAAGTTCTTTTAATTTGAAAACGAAGGAAAGCCGGATTCAGGGTTCCTAAGGTTCTCTCATAAGGCTTATACTAATCTGGTTGAGGGTTTTGGTTTCCGGTTTCCGAAGTTTACTTCATTACTAGGAAAACCAGGGTTTACACATGCCCCAAAGGGTACTCAAAACGCGACAGTCCACCACACTTGATATTTAAACTCAAGTATGACAATCTTAGTCATCCCATAAGTTTACATACCGGGTGTAAGGTGTACTTGCACAATTTTTAGGATCACACTTCGAATCGAATAGTCTTAAGAAGGCATACAATAGCATTAAGAATGGAAATCACAACAAGATAAATAAGTTAAGTCTTTAGAAAAGTTAAGGGGGCATACCCCCGCCAAAATAATAGAAGTCTATCCAGTCTATATCCATCTTACAAACATTAAAGTTTATGTTAACGAGATTTTCCTAGAAGTCCACACCTATAGCTAGGTCCTGACATCTTCAAAAGCTCCTTAATCCAAAAAGATAAACCTGTGAAAAGTGTTCTCTCGGAACAATCCAAAAATGGGAACACTGCAACAGAAACTATAGGGGTATAAGCTACAGGCTTAGTGAGATTCATTTCCAAATATTTAATACTCAACAACAGTTTATAACAGGTAAGTTATTAACAACCATATGAAATGCACAAGCATGTGAGCATATAAGCATATGACTTTCCGGGAGCCATATGTGAATGGATTTATGCTCTCCATTCGGGATTGGGGTGGTCCATAAGTCATGTAACCATAACCCCGATATCTTTCTCTTAGTTATACAACCTTTGTTGTTTCATTGTGGTAGTTTTAAGTGCCTACCCCACTTTCGTTAACTTAAGCGATATCGCATCCTTAATGTCAACACAGGCCTCCACGCCTTCCACTAATATACTTTTGTCCCACCAAAGCTATATCAGCCAATGCAATGTGACTCACTACGTGATATGTATGTACAGTTTATTCATATAATCGTAGCATGTTAATTATGTAGGTTAAGAGCGATCATAGAGAATTTCAGACAATTCAAGTCTATACTAGCTCATACAACATTTTTACAACAAGTCTCCCCTCGATATACTTAACATTCATTCAACCAAGATTAGATCACAACTCATCTCAATTTCATCTTTCCCTAATTCTAATGCCACTACGATTACAAGCACATACATGAGCATAACTATTTAAGAAATGAACTTACTTCGCCATGGAGAGAAATCCACTAGTTGTAGTAGTCCTCAGGGAGTGGAAATCCGTCCTCCAAATTACCTAAGTACAAGGAATACCCGAAATGAGTATTTCTTATAAAGTTCTAATAAACTTAACAATTCTATTTACTAAGTTCGTCAAGTTTCGCCTAAGTTAAAGTCCTAATTTAAAATGGTCATATCTAACTCATTTTAACTCGGAATTGAACATATTATATACCGATTTCTATCTACTTTGAAAGATCTATCTATTCCTAATATTATTTTTAAGTTTTGAAAATGTTTGGGTCAAGAAATATTCTGATCAGTTCTGAACCATAGTAATTTTCAATTCCGAAAAATAGTTTTGTGAATGTTTGTAATGTTTCTAGAATATAGATCAACTATATATGCAATATTGATGATTTTCCTATCATGAATGGCATGTTTTGAATTTGATGTATGAATGCTCTTGACAATATTTACTAAAGGAAATTTAGGAAACTTTTTATTTGTAAGGCTCCATGACTATTTACTTTCAAGAAAACTAGTTTCCTAACTTTGATCATTCCATTTGTTTTGGATTTATTTCTTAAGAAAATCTAATTATCCTTGTTCAAATTGAGCCTTCATTATATCTATTACTTAGGGCTTTCATTTCTACATAAAAATTTCTATTTTATGCTTTAGAAACATGTTTTCAAATAGGGATTATTCCAAAATCCGAATTTTGAAAAATTAGTCTTTGAATGATTTCTTTGAGAAAAACTTGTTTAATACATTAAAATTTAAGGTTCTATTATACCTATCCCTTAAGACTTCATTTCTTAAATAAAAATTTTCATTTTGAGTTGAGAAATAGGTGTTTTCTTGATTTTCCTTTCCAAAATAGTAAACATCTCCTTGTTCTGCTTTCTTTTCAAATCTTACTTCTTACATTTCTCCTAAAATTCCTTTTTCTTCTAGTCATATTTCATTAGGAATGGGATCTTCTTCATGCTTTTATTAAAAAACCATCTTTCCAATACTGAATTGGCCTTAATGGTTCTTCATCGTTTGTATTATCATCTTCCTTTTTAAGACTCCATTGGTTGGCCTTTATTTCCTGTGCATGGGAATTGTATCTAGCATTATGATACCTCTCCATTTCCTTTATCTTCCTAATTGTGTCATCAACACAACTAGAAGTTGACATCCTATCTCCTTTCCATCCTGAAATGTCAATTTGTTCTAACACATTTATCATTCAAATGTTTCTCTTTCTTCCAAGGCTTAATTAAAATTATCTGACTCATCATCCTCATCTCCTGTGGATCTTGGTCTATCATCATATGACCTAAATCTTATTGAGTATGTGCCATCTGGGTTTGGATACATCAAACTCCCTGCAGGAACTCTTTGTGTCTCACTTGCCATGTCCTATTTACATTCTATTCTTCTCCTTCCAAAGTAGAAGAATCTATTTCCATAGATTCTATTATCTTTATTCCTTTTGTTGCCATAGCATCTATGATTCCTTTTATGTCAAGCTTATAAGATATTTTACTATTATTTGTTGTTTTACAAATAAAGCCAATATCTTTAAGCAAGTTCTCACCTATGTGATCTTCATATCCTTTACTTTGAAGTCCTATCTCAATGTTGCTGAGATTGTTTACTGAGACCATGAAATTAGGTGCACAGTAGAACAGTCCCTTTCTACTGTTTACATCTATCTCTATGGTTGCAAATATGGCTTTTCTTACATCGCCTTTCCATGATTTATCCAATAGCATTACTAGGACCTTTCCTTCTACCTTTTCTCTTGTTAATCCTCTAACTCCTATAATAGTTAGCCTAAGATGGACTAAAGTTTTGCCCGACCTTTTCAGCTTCCTTAAAGATTCTTTTGTAACTAACCTTATGTTTAATGGCCCTATTGTGACTGAGATCCTTTCTTTTCTATTTGACCTAAACAACCCTGTTTTCTAACTTAAGATTCCTGCTTAGTACAATCTCCTAGTATTTAATAGAGTAATGGCATGGTTCGAATATATTTCAACATATTTATTTATGTCTACTGCTTCTTCCAAATGTATCATATGGTCTCCTTGTTTTCTTCTTCCGATGTTTAATCTATCTAAAATTCTTACTCTGGAGGTGGTTTCTACAGAACTTGTACTAGGTTTAGGGATTGTAAAACATGGGATTCTCCTGTGAATGGTCTAAGTCTATCTAAGAACCTTGCAATGTCTTGCATGTTATACCTTTCACCTTGCCTATTATTCCTTTTCTCACTTTCTTCTTCCACTACCTTAGTTTCTTGTTATTCTTATAATTCTTGAAACATGTTTACTTTGAAAGAGGCTTCCACTCTCTTTTCATAAAACAATCCTTTGGTTTGTTTCCTTGTTTCCTTATTTCCTTTCAACTAGTAACCTTTCTAGCCTTCCTATTATTTCTTTTAATTTCTTTTGATGATCATAACTATATTCTCCTATACTCTTTCTTTTCAAGACTTCTTCTAGGCTACGACTTAACTTGTTGACCTTTTAGTGAAGCCTAACTAGTAATGCTATAATTGTGTTATTTTGCCTAATTGTGGCCCTTATGACATCATTTACTGGTTCTATATTTCTACAAAATCCCTTGGGTGGTTGTACAAATTCCTTTGTATCTTCTAAGGCAAATA
This sequence comes from Combretum micranthum, assembly GCA_024138025.1. Classification (NCBI taxonomy): domain Eukaryota; kingdom Viridiplantae; phylum Streptophyta; class Magnoliopsida; order Myrtales; family Combretaceae; genus Combretum; species Combretum micranthum. The sequence continues at coordinate 1,063,242 of JAMXBD010000057.1, forward strand.
TGTAATCTTCATCTGCACCTAAGCCACCATGACTTATCATCCTAAGAATGTCTTCTCTATTTCTTGTACCATTTTTTCTGTTCCTTTTCCTAAATTAGCTAACCTTGTTGCTTCTTTCCATAATTCCTTTATTACTAGATCTTTATTTCTTTTTATTGCTTCCTTCTATGCTTGTCTTATAGCATTTATATGTACTAACTCCTTTAACTTTCTTTCTATATCAACCTGTGTTTGCTTCATATAATCAACCTTATCTATTATCTCCTTAACCTATTTATCTTTTACTTTCATCCAATTTCCTAAAAAGTTGTGAGCTTTGTAAAGATTATCTAAATCCTTATGAATAGTTGTACTAAAAGAAATAATTAAGTCTACTATGCTATTCAATTGTTCGTGATCTGAATGGAGCAAATGGGGTGAATGCTTAAAATAACAAAGATGAGAAAAACTACTATTTCCTACTTATATCCTATTATGCTCCTTGATTTCTAAATTTAACCAATCAAAATTCCTACTCATGACGTTTTGTACTAGGTAATATGCAAGGGTCTACCAACCTAATATGACTTAATTGTTTTCCTAATCTATTTATGCCTTCCTTGTCCTTTAAATTGTAAGGTACTTTTCAAAATCTTCCTTTAAATATATATATATATATATAGCCCATCATTTACTAAAAACTGGTGGATGTGCATGAACTATTCTCCTACTTCTTTAATTTTTTTCATTCAAGTCGGTGAGATTAACCTCTATTTCTAAACCTAAATGTCTAATATAACTCTCTATTTTTTCTAATTTAAAATTTCTAAATTATCTGTTGATTGCAAGAAATCATAAAGCTTCCTATCATAATTACTACTTCCTATAATCCTATAAAAACTTGCACTCATCTTGTCATGCTTATGACCAAGCCTTCATAATAATTTATCCTTTACGTTATCCTTATATCCTTTTCAATTCGGTCTATGATCCAAAGAGTCATTTTATGATGCTTTAAAAGTTCTATTTCTTCAGATTTTGTCTGATATTTTCCCTTTTACAATGCCTTTTCAATTCTTTTGATATCTTTTTTCCAGAATTCTAATCACCCTTGTTCTATCTTTATGTGATCCTTTAACCTTTTTATCCTTTGGCTTTATATTTTATATATTCAACAAAATTATGCATCACACCATCAAGCTACTTATCAATCCTTCATAATATCTTATCACTTCATTATACCTTATTATTTCTTTTTCTCTTGTGTAAATTACATCCAAAATAAATCTAAATTGGGAACATGTATTTGGTTTTATTATATTTCCTTTTAACCTTCGTTCTAATTTTATCCTTTTCCTGTTAACACTTTCTAAATCATTTTCTATATCTTTTACAAAATTTTTATACATTTTTATTGTGTCCTTATACCTTTTAATATACTCTATATATCTATCTATCATAATCTTCAAACATCAAATGTTTTCTAGAATTTATTAACAAATCTATTATATCGCATATTACCTGTACTATATCAGAAATTACAGCTATTATATAAAGATACCAAATAAACATAAAATTTAAAACCATATCATCCTATGAACCTTATTATATTGTTTTCGCAAATCTTTATTCTGCGCTTTATTTCTTTAATAAAATTATAATTACTATGTAAATTACTATATATCCTTATTCTTTGTAGGGTGCTTATAAAGTTCATGTTCCTTGGAGTTAGGTCGTCAAAGTGTAACTCCAAAAGACTTTCAAGCTGTTCTATGTATCCATTTGTTCTCCTTATAATATCCCTTAACCTTTTAATTTCCTTTCCTTGGTCATTGATGTATTCCTTGATAAACAACATTCACTACAACCATTCATAATCAAACATATTATTTAAAATTTCTTCAACAGAATATGTTTCTTCTATAATATAAACATAAGTATAAGAGTCATAAAATATAAGCTGGACAATAATTAAAATTAAACAGTATGTAAGACAGTAATTAAACAACTAAATATAAACAGATAAAGCTAAATAAAAATAGTAAAGAAAATAAACAACATATATTGAACAATAAAATCAAACAAGACGGAGATTTAAATCTAAACAAAATATTAAACAGCAAAATATAAGAACAGAATATAATAATAAAGCGGGATAGTGATAATATTAAAGTAGTAACAAAACTGAAAATCATATAACATAAGACTGGATAACTTAAACGAATTTGTTAAAAAAAATTTTAAGATATAAAGATAACATGACTCTAATACCAAAATAAGGATCTTTGTGCTATGAGAAAAAACTTCATGGCAAGGGTAAATAATTAAAGCGAAGATAGTTGATCAATGAAGTAATGTTTTCTTTAGAAAATAAACCTCATGTCCATGCCATAACCTACAAGGCCAAATCATGGCAAACTCTGCCTCCTCTGTTTGACCTGAACAACCCTTAGCCTTTTAATTCCCTTTGTTATATATGTGTGAATATATGTATCATACACAGCAAATAAATAAATCTTATATTAATATATACATTATATATATATACATTTCTTTTTGCTAAATATGGTATATATTTTATATATGCCATATATAAGTATGCATATTCTATATGTAATTTATAATATGTTATACACATATAACATATACAATATATATGCATATATTTGTATATAACATATATTTGAATGAATAATTATTTTCTACAATTTTTTTTCAATTATTACTTAACAGGTTCACGGGTTAGACTTGGAACTACTAACCTGGATCTATTTATGGAGCATGTCTCGCTCACCAATTTAAAACCTAAACCCAAACCTGGACATGTTTAAATTCGTGTCGTTTCTGGGTTTAACTCATTTATTAATCGTGTCGATTTTGCTTACTCATACTCTTTTATAATCGTGTTATGTCGTGTCCGGGTTTACGGGTTGGGTTTCAAATTGCCAACACTAGATCGGTATATAAAGATACATATTTAGGCTACAAAAGGTAAAGACTATGTCTATTCAACCTTATTTAATTCTATTCAAACTCTATTTAATTTTATGATCTTATGAATATTAAAAATATTTTTTACCCATATACTAAAAAAGGAAAAAACTATGCCTATTCAACCCCTATTTAATTCTATTCAAATCCTATTTAATTTCATGATTCAGAGATACCAAAAATTTTTTAGATCCATATGCTAAAAATATTATATTAAAAACACTTACATCGATATATAAAGATACATGCGTAGGCTAAAAAAAGGAAAAAACTATGACTATTTAACTCTTATTTAATTCTACTCAAACCCTATTTAATTTCATGATTTTAGAAAAACCAAAAATACATCGGTATATAAAGATACATGCTTAGACTAAAAAAGGAAAAGACTATGACTATTTAACCCCTATTTAATTCTATTCAAACCCTATTTAATTTCATAGTTTTAGGGATACTAAAAACATTTTATGCCCATACGCTAAAAAAGAAAAAGAAAATGTCTATTCTATCTCCATTTTATTTTATTCAAACCTTATTTAATTTAATGATTTCGGAATACAAAAAATATTTTATGCCCATATGCTAAAAATATTATATTAAAAACAATAATACTAAAAATATTTACACTAAAGATACCAAATGAGATGGTTTTGCTTTAATAGTATAGATAACCTATGTGTATAACTCATAACTTATATATACAATTTATATATTTTATCAATGCGCTTTATTTTTCATATATATATATGTATAATTCATATCTTCTATATTTATAATCTTTAGATCATGTATCTATATATATATATATATTATGTAACTCATACATATAACTAATATATTATATAAATACATTATATACATGTTCATATAAATTATATATATATATAATATTACTTATAACTTGTCTATATGTAATATAGCTTAGTATATATAACTTTTATAAATTATATATACAAGTTATGAATTATAATTTATATCTGTTATTTAGCTTATAAAATATAACATATATGTATAACTCATAACTTATATATATAATTTAAATATTTTATCAATGCACTTTATTATATATATATATATATATAACGTGTATAATTCATTTTTTTTTTTATGTATAATCTTTAGATCATGTATTTGTATTTATTAACATGAGAAAGGGAATAAACTTAGTAAAGGTAAAATAGTAACATCGTTTAAATATTTATTACCATAATAGAGGGAATAGAGGTAACAAAAAAAAAAACCTTATGGCAAGGGATATTTTCTATTCCCTCTATAGGGGCAATAGAATGATTCTTGGTAATAGTATTGTCTTGTTTATTTATGCAAGTAAATGAGATAATAGGCTGATTACTAGGAACAACCATTGTATTCCCTCTCTATTACCTTTAAAAGGGCCAAAAAGTATCTATGGATGAAAACCGTCCATTTTTCTATCCACTTACTGATGTGGAAATAAAAAAATTATTGAAATAATTTTTTTCAGTCCACATTTGCAATTTTAACTATTTTTTATTTTCTTTTCACTTTCCTTTTGCTCCTCTCTCTCACTCTTTCCTTCTTTCTCTCTCCTCGTCCTACTTCTTCTTCTTTAGAAGAACATATTCCATTAATGGAGCTTGAAAGCTCAAACTAACACATCAAAAGACTTGCAGAATCCATAACCTATTAAAAAAAGTTTTTTTTTTTACTTCATCTTCTCTCTCTCTCTCTCTCTCCCCTCTTTCTCTTCTTCCTCTTTTTTCCTTATCACCATCTTCTTCTTCTTCTATATTCTTCTAATAACCCTACCCCCAAATAAAAAAAAAAAAAAAAAACATAAGGCACCCACCAATGACAATAGCAAGTACAAAAGATTTGCTTATAAAACCATCTCCTTTAGAAAGCATTCTCTCTCTAGTTTCTCTTTAGAAATCATATCTCCTCTAGTGAATCAACTTGTGACTCACCAATTAACAACTGTATCCAAACCACCATAGATGACCTTCATCTTCAACCTCCATCACCTATTAACACCATAGCCATAACCCCATTTAACTCCCGAAGTCTTTATCTTATCCAACCAAATCCATAATCCACTCCATAACCAAAGATGCAACCCACCATTAGAACTGAGGAGCTTCATCTTTTTCCTTGTAAAAGTGCTCTCTCTCTTTGTGTGTAAACTTTCTCTCACTAGCCTCTACTCTATGAAAAACTAAGATTAATGAAGACCCATTTAAAGTTAAAAGTAAAACAAACATACCCACAATTCCAAGCCAATCAAAATCACCTTAAAACAAGCCTCAAGATCAAAACTTGAAAATATTAAAGTGATGAAAACTAGGATCAATGAAGACTCATTTAAAGTGCAAATTTACAACATGGTATCGCATGTGAATGGTGCACAAAATTCACTTCTTTTATTGTTATTTTTCATTTTTTTTTAGGGGTTAGATTAGTGATGGAGGGTTTTCTGATTTCTATTAGCTAGTGAAGAAAGCTTGGAACTTTGTTTATAAGATGACACCATATCAATATTAGAACATTTTCTTAACACTTTAAACTTGGTCTGAAACCCAAATTTTGTTTGGAGGCTAATCAAACATGTTGGGTAAAACACGAATTTTTAATTTGGTTTCATGCAAATCATAGTGAAACGGGCGTTTCAATTTGATTTTTATTTTTAATTTTATTAATATTTATGTGTTATTATCATATGTTGGTATGATGATACCTTCAATTACGATGAGATTTTTTGAGGTTTTTTTTTATATGAGGGTTAGGGTTAGAAGAAGAGGAGGAGAAGGAGCAGGAAGGAGGGGAGGAGAGAAGGAGAGAGAGATGGAAATTTGAAAGAAAAAAATAAATAAATAAATTAGCCAACATGACAAAATTAATTTTTAAATCATTTTTTATTGCTATGTCAGCAAATGAACAGAAAAATTGACGGTTTCTATCATATGTACTTTTATGGCTCGTTCACTTCGCTGAATGAATAAGGCTGTAATGAAATTCCTATTACGGAGAAATGGAATAGAACTAATAGGATTTTTCTTTATTAAATTTCTATTTAAATTATGGTATTTTGAAAAAAAGACAATCTCAGTATGGAATTGGTATTCATAGGTTTGAATAAAGAATGGCTATTCAATGTTTTGTATAATAGAAATTCATTGTGGAATCACTATTCATTGAGCTAAACAACGTAATAGTTATTCGTAAGGAATAAGGCTATAACGGAATTGCAATTACAGTGAAATGAACAAACAGTTAGTACTTTTGGTGACACTTTTAAAATTATAATAAAAAAAATTCAAGTACTATGAATAAAAGTTAGAATCGATTAAATTTAGATAGGTTAATCAAAGAAACGACCATTTTAATTTTTTCCCGAGAGATTTTTCTTTGAGCTCTGAGCTGCAAGGGCTTGGAATTGGCCCACAAATAACTTTGGCTCCTAAAATCAAATTCAGCCATCAATGTATTTTAGTGTTCCCAAGACCACAAAAATAAAATATTGTGTAATATTTTTTATTTTTAGGATTTTCACCGCCATGCAGGAATCTTTTCCAAGAGCCTAATAGATGCAGCATAGCTCCGACACCGAATATAATGTCACTAGAATGGTACAATGATGGAACGTGATATATTTGTATTGAGGTTACGAGTTTTACAACTATTTTTTATAGGAAAATTAAAAAAAATATTCAAATAAACTTAAATTTTATGTAACTCAATTTTCTAAAAATTTAAAAGGGCTATAGGGAGATTAAAAAATTATTTGATGAACTTTAAGTTGTGGTCTTAATTATCAGTGAAGAAAAATAATCCACTTTTGAAGAAATGAGAATTTCATTTATCTTTCTACCAATTACTAGGCCAATAATTTTTATGGATCCAAAAATGAATTGTGACTCTATATGATTGGATGTATTTTTAGAAACTTAAATGGTGACTCATTGGAAATGACAATGTTGATTTGAAAGAAAATTCAATTTTACCGTGTAAACGTGGAATCTGGATTCTATTTTACCTTCATTAATTATATCTAATTTAATTATTATTTTTATATCCAATTAAAATTTTGCATTTATATTATTAGGGATATTTGTAATAAATATATTTTATATCTATTTCATTTCATGTACATTTCTAAATAAAATTCATTTCATTCTAATCCATTCATTCAATATGATTCTTACATACCATATATGACATGAGGGATAAATGTATATATGGAATTTTGGTCAATGGCATGAGAAAACTACTATTCCTGTCATTTGATTATAAAGTTCCTAATAATTTGTATTGAATTTAAAAAGTCAAATTTTTACAAACTTTTATGCCAAGCATATATTTTTCCCCCCATAAAAATTATTCCACACCCCTCAAAATTTCTTGCTCTACTCTGCATATAAAAATAACCACGAACACACCCAAAAAAATTTACAAATTCACAAATAAAATTCCACAATGCATTCTAGTTCTGCAACCTAGAGCTTCCCTTATAGCTTCAGCAATTACCGATCCAAGAAGTGGAGCAAAACCATAAAAAAATATAGTAATCTTGATTCTTGAACGCATTCATGGAAACATGCCATGATTTTCCAATTGGCAAAAGACCACCCAAACGGCCGCCGAAACCTCCACCACAACAGGCCGAACTCTCCAATGCTGCCTGGACCCTGCGATATCAGCCTAGGGGCAGAGACCAAAAGCCCACCAGATTTTTCACAGTCGACGCAGCTGACTTTGCAGGCATCGTCCAGCGCCTCACTGGCCAAGCACCCCCCTCTACGACCATCAAAACAACCACAACAAACGTAGAACCGCCTTATCACGGCACCAGGAAGGCACCCACCATGCAGAACATACCCAGGGCAAGATACTGTTTCCTTGATGAAGTCATCGGGAAAGTTCATCAGGCGCAAAAAGAACCTCCTCCTCCTCCTCCTCGTCCACACGTTCAAGAAGCTTTGTACCCACCGGGGGGACAACAAGTGGACTTAGAACCACCTTATCGTACCACTTTTGGAGAAGTTTTAAGCCCACCACCAGGACAAGCGGAGTTTAGTCAAGAATTTCCCTATGTATTGCCTCATTTTCCATTAAATCTTCCTGAGGCAGGAATGGAGACATTCCCATTTCCGGTGGATATGCAGAAATTTGAGTTCTTGCAGCAAGGTTTTGCCGGTCCCGATACCAGTAGGTTTTTACAGCCAAATACAAATACTCCACCTGCTAGGTTATCCACTCCCGCACCACCAGCATCTGTACCTCCTTTGCCTCCATATGCACAAGATGATCTGAACTTGTTCATACCAACCTTCTCCTCCGGTACAGGATCAAGGTTCTCCTCGGGGTCGGAAATGACGGATCGTCGTGGTGGAAAGAGGAGTAGAAAACATATTGAACGAAATAATGTCCAAAATGCTGATATTGTTGTGGAGAAATCATTTGTGCAGAGGAACAAATGATGCACATATTAGAAAAAAGTTTTTGGATTTCCGAATAACTCTGGACTTAATAAGTTTCTGAAAGCTTTTGTTTTCAAACAGTCTTCCTTTTCGTGCTTTTGACATGCATGCATCCATGCAAATGTTGTCGTCGTTATTATTTATTATTATTATTATTATTATTATTATTATTATTATTTGACGTCGTCATACACTTTTCTGTTTTGGAAATTCAATTTTGTGACATATTTTTAAGGAGTTTGACTGTGCTAAAACGGCATTTAAACCCCTCATCCATAAATGGATTAAAATTTCATTTATACAATGTAGTTTATGATTCTTATCGATTGCGTTACGTTGTCGTTGTTTCCATGGTCACCATTGGATTTTCAATGTTATTAGAAAATATCGAATGAGAAAGGCTTAATATTATCTAAGAACTTTTCTAGTGTTGTATTACTTAAAATTTTGGCCGAATGCAGGGATGAAGTTGGATCCAATCCGGGTTTTCAGCTACACGTTAGCAAAATTCCTAGATCACGTTGATTCATTTGGCTGACTGATGACTTAGACTGTAATAGAATTGCTATTCTAAAAAAATGAAATATATAGAACTTTAATATATTTTTATTTGTTAAATTTTCATTTAATTGAGAACACTTTTGAAAAAAAATTCATTTTTCATATTGAATTGTTATTTATAACTTTGAATAATTACAGATAGCTAAACATTATAATAATTATTATTATTATAATGAAGTATGAATGAGCACAAAAATAAGAGAGTACAAGTTGATAGTTTACCTTTTGTTCCTCTCTTCTTTTCATTATCGCTACATTAGTTCCTAAACTTGGTGCCTTGTAATGTATGATTGTGTGTGTATAGGTAAAATTTTTCGAGTGAAGAAGGAATTTTGAGTTTGATTTGTCCTTTAAAATTTTTTATTGACACATTCGGACCTAAATTAATTATACACACTTGGAATAGGGTTATTAAATTGGTAGGGTTCAATTTCGATTTGTATGTTTAAATGAGTTTAGTTTATTTGGGTTTGTTTTGCAAGTTTACAATTATTCATTCAAAATTTTATTGGGGAGTATTCCATCATTCATACTATTTATGTTGACGTTGACGATATTAGGGTTATCTATTTCTTCTTTAGGGTATAGCATTCTATGGTTAAATCGAGAAGTCTGAATTCACAACTTTAGGGTTATGAGGTTTTCTAAGGTTACATTTAGGTCTTCAAGTGCCCAAACCAAAATCTTTTATTTAAGGCTTATAAAGATTGTCTAGGATTTGAATGCTGAACTAGTTTACACCCTAACCGGTTCTCAAAGTACAATCCAAGTCTGTACAAATAATTAAATGATCCAAAACATAACTAACTAGTTTGTAATTTTCCCTTCTATTTAAAATGTGGCCTTTATGGAAAAATTAAAAGGTTAGTTTATGATAACATTTCTATAACGTTAAAGGTGTAATGCCGTTTCGACGTCACAACCCCAATAACTAATTATGACGATACATGGAATATGAAAATCCAATGTCTGTTATAGTCTTATTTACAATTTAACCCATGTATTTCAGTACCGTTCTTAGTTTCAAACACTTAATGAAAACACGTATGAATGGGTGGAAGTTGTGGTGCATCCGGTGGTTAAATTATTTTTTCTTGGGGAAAAGCAATCAGTTAATTGGTTTGAACCATTAAACATGGAGCCAACAAGCAACTTCTTTTTCTTTTTTTCCTCAACATTTCTTCTTTATTTTTTTGGTTGTAAGGCTAGGGCTTGGACAACTGATAATTAAATAAAATATTTATTTTGGCTCCTTATATCAATTTAAGTCAATAACAAAAAAACAAGTATTCTCTAATCCTTTTCATCTATAAAATTTCACTAAATTCAACACTTAATATTTTGGTTAATTTTGATTTGATTAATGAGCAACATTTAAAGATTTACAATTCTAAGTAGTCTCTTCAATGCAATTTAATTTAGTTCCATCTAGTTCAAATCGATTTAAAAACACTTTGTTTTCATTTTTATTATTATTATCCTTTTTTTTTTGTCGGTGGAAACTAGAACTCCATTTAAAAAAAGGGAAACAAAAAACAACATAACCACTGGGGGAAAGGAAAAACCAAATTTAGCCCAGCTCCCTCCAAGAGTTTGCCGGCCTTACATCTTCCCCCGATACAAAAATATCATTGTTCCTGAAATTACAGTCATGACAAAAAGAGGAAAAATCTAAATCAACTAGAAGAGCAAGATGAGAAGGAGAATCTCTTCCAGTGCTTTCTTCGCAATATTGTCTGCAAGATCACTAGGAGTACAACTGATCATGCAATCCTTGATCTTCAGAAGCCTATTCCTGCATAAATTGACAATGTTAAGATAAGGATAGTCGGGGGAAGGGTTATCCGACTTTAACAGATTTACAGCAGTAAGGGAATCAGATTAGAAAATGATAAAATTTAATCATGCATTAATGCCAATATTTATAGCTCCAACAAGGCTTGGAAGTTCTCCTTCAAGGGAGGAAGAGCATGCTATTTTTCTTGCAGAACCCCAAGATAATCTTTGACAGATAGTTCCTACAGACACCTCCTATTGCTGCTTCTCTTGACAATCTCGCAACAGCGGGATCACAATTAAACTTCAACCAGGGATGCTGTATCAAGGTCATCGAAGCCGTTCCTCTTTCTCTTCATGTACAATGCCCACCATTCTTTTGCTTTTGCTCTAGCGATAGCTCTCCAGTCATAAATTGGTGAGGAGAACAATCTTCTATTGCGTTCAAACCAAATACCCCAGATGTAGAAGACAAATAAACATTGCCATGGAGTTTCAGTACTTTTATATTTCCTCCATCAAATAGCTGTGTTTTCCTTCATCCAATCCTTAAAATCTAGATTGAAAGAAGAAGGAAAAGCAGGGGAACTATTAAGGGCATTCCACCATTGCCTTGAAATTGGGCATTTCATGAATATGTGATCTGCAGTTTCAACAGCCTCATTGCAAAAAGGGCACGTTGTGACAACGTTCATGCCTCTTTTAATCAGGTTGTCTCTGGTGGGTAAAGCGTCCTGAAGGGCCCTCCAGATAAAGATTTGAATTTTTGTGTATGCCAATGTTTTCCAAGTCCGCCTCCAATCCCGGTGCCTTCATTCAATCCCTTTATCAGCTCCTGATTAATATCTCCCAAAACTCCATGTTAGTTCCCGTGGATCATTAGTCTTATCATCAAGGGCAATGTTTCCCAGATGGTTAAAGATCTCCTAATCTAGAGGGTATTGGATAACCTCTTCATTCCAGATCCCAACTCCTTCCCAGGCTTTCCTTAGGGTGGCATCTTCCATATTGCTATTTCAGGTTCCACATAGCCATGATTTAACTGGGCTATGACAATTCCATTTATCTCCCCAGAACAGAACATGCTTGCCATGTTTTGATCTTATGATGGTTGTTTGGTTGAGGAAGTCATCCGGCTTCCTTAGTGCCTTTATGAGGGCCGAGCCACGTTTTTTCGTTCTCCGTTCATGCCTTTTCCTCAAGCTTTTGAATAGTATAGGTGCCCACCTGAAGTGGTTTTTCTTTACTTTCCAAGCTAACCTAATCATGTTAAACTTATATGTACTCACGTATATATTAATAATTATATTTCGTGGGCTATTATAAGATTTGGCCTTAAATTAAAAGTAACTAAATAAAGTTAGGGTTAATGGACCTAAATCATCTTATATTTTAAGGGATATAATATGTATAAAAATCTTAGTATTGTATTTCTAATTTATGATGGGCAAATTAGGAGAAGGCACACAAATATATAATGGTTTATGATTTCTAAAAGAACATATAATTTTCTTTTCTCACTCTTCATAGTAAAAAAGACTAACATGCTATACGTATCTCTTGGAAGATACAAAACTAAAGAATAATGAAAATCAATAATATATGCACCAATGGTTTCAGGTATGCTTCCGCGATCAAGTTAATTTTATTATGTCTTAATTTCATATATGGAATCTGGATGTAAAATCTAATTATTATTTCTAACAAATAGTATCAGAGTAATCATGTATGGAATCAGAGCCTTAATAGGTATGAAACCTTTTGGTACATGTGCTATTGGTTATTAAAATTATGAGATTTATGGACGATGGATTTAGTTTGTATAAGGTATTAATTTTTCCCTAATTTTAAGGGTCAGGGCTTCAAAAGGAAAATATAAAGGGGTTAAACTTGTGGTTTAGGATTCATCAAATTCGTTGAAACATTGATCTTCGTGATCTAAATCTTTTATTATTATTATTATTATTATTATTATTATTATTATTATTATTATTATATATGGATTGTCATAGGAATTTAGCATTTCATGATCAGACAAGCCATTCCTTTGATTCATGATATTGATCTCCTTGGGCTCTTATGGACTATTGGTGAATCCATATACTGTACCATCAACAGAATACTGATTTCCTGCAGTTTTGATCTCAACTTGTGAGATTATCAATTGAAAAGGAAAGATTTTTTCTTTTATATGCCTCTCTCTGATTACGTGAGTTTTTTGTTTGCTTGTAAAATCGTCGTGTCCGCATTCTATTGGGGGTTCTTTGATTTTTACGACACGAATCGTACTTTTTTTTCTTTTCGGATTCTGGACAACCATGAGTGAAAATTGCATTGAAATAATATATTGCCGAACTGGCTTTGAATATAATCTTTCTTATCGACAAATAAAAGAAATAGGGAATCCCTGTCAAGCGAATACTAATCAGCCCAAACAAAGATTATTATTTGATCGGATGATTGACGTATGATTTTAGCAATTGGTATTTTAAATTAATCGATTGAAACAATATGTTGCCAAAGTGACCTCTTTTGTGTAGATTAATTTTTATTTAAAACATCACAATGGTTTTATGTGATTGAATTTCATGCAGATAATAATCAGCCTAAAGGAGGATTATTATTTGGCCGAAATTCAAATACACCTGTAGTGATAAATATGTGGTATTCATATAGTTACTTTTCCATGTGAATCATGAGTCTTTCCGAAGAAAGACTTAGTATTTGATAGGATTTATTGCCAATATTTGATCATTACAACAAGAGTACCGCTTACAAATTGATATTTTTGTCCAAAGACAAAATTTCAATGTTGTGTTAGGTATCTTGTAATGGGATCACTATTATTTGCATTTGCTAAATATATTTCATTCAATTTTTAATTGCGGGTGTGTTATTTTGTTATTTTTGTTCTCTATTCAGTGAATAATGCTATTTCAATATCTGCCAACATCAATTCTAAACTTGTGGTGAATGGAACAAACTTCAAGATTTGAAAAGAGGATGTTATGATCATTCTTGGCTGCATGGATCTAAACCTTGCTCTTCGGGTTGAGCACCCTCCTACTCTTACAGCTGCAAGTTCCTTTAATGAAAAGAGAGATTATGAGAAGTGGGAACACTCAAATTGCATGAGTCTTATAATCATGAAACATGCAATTCCAAAAACATTTAGGAGCACATTGTCTGAAGAAAGGAATGCCAAATTGTTCCTCCAAAAATCTGAACAACATTTTGCTAAAAACAAAAGGACAAAATCAAGTATTCTTCTAGGGAATTTTATTTCCATGTATAAGGGTAATGGGAACATTAGGGAGTACATTTTAGAGATGTCTCATCTTGCTTCAAACTAAAGGCAGTAAAGTTAGGGCTATCTAAAGACTTGCTTTTGCATTTAGTTTTGATCTCTCTTCCAACACAATTGAGTCAATTTAAAATCAGTTATAATTGGCAAAAGGAGAAATAGACTCTTAATGAGCTCATTTCACATTTTGTGCAAGAAGATGAAAGATTAAAGTAAGAGAAGGTTGAAAATTTCACTTAAGAGCCACTTCTAAATAATAAGAAAAGAAAGAAGGATAAAGCGGTTATGGGTATTGGACCACAAAAGAAGCAACAAAAGGAACAAAAATAACAAACTGAGAAATTTGCTTGCTACTTTTGTAGAAATACTTCTCATAGGAAAAAGGAATGCACCAACTATCGTGCTTGGCATGCAAAGAAAAGTACACCTTTTTTCTTTAGTTTGCTTTGATGTTAATTTGATTTCAGTAGATAGACACACTTGGTGGTCAGATTATTGTGCTACTACTCATATAAGCGTGTCCATGCAGGGTTGCCTAAGCTATAGAAAACCTAGTAATGGTGAAAGATACATCTATGTAGGTGATGGAAAACTGGTCGAAGTAGAGGCAATAGTGAATTTTTTGTTATTTTTTGGAACTGGAAATTATTTGGATTTGATAGAGACTTATATTGTACTGTCTTTTAGGCAGAATTTGGTTTCTATTTCAGTATTGGACAAATCAGGTTATCTTTGTTCTTTTGGAAATGGACAATTTAGTCTTTTTCATGATTCAAAACTTATTGTTTTCGGTTCTTTATCAAGACATGATAACCTATATTTACGTAACACTATTGTCCCGTCTAATGAATCCTTGCATGTTGATTCATGAGTTACTAAAAGAAAATTGACTATTGAACTTTGCTTCATTATGGCATAAGCGTTTAGGGCACATCTCTAAACAAAGAATTGAAAGACTTATGTCAGATGGAATTCTTGATTCACTTGATTTATCAAACTTTGAAGTTTGTACTAAGTGTGTTAAGGGGAAGCAAAAAACAAAAGGAGATTAAGCACCGAAAGATCTTCAGATGTCTTAGAACTAATCCATATAGATATTTGTGGGCCATTACCTACACTTCTTGAATGGTAAAAAATATTGTATTACGTTCATAGATGATTTTTCATGTTATGGGTACCTTTATCTCATTCATGAAAAGTCACAAACACTGGACATGTTCAAGGTTTTTAAAGTTGAAGTTGAGAATCAACTTGGCAAAAGAAATAAAAGTGTTAGATTTGACCGTGGTGGTGAATACTATGGTAGATATGATTGTATAGGTAAACAACGTCCAAGTCCATTTGCCAAATTCCTAGAACAATGCGGGATCATCCCATAATACACCATACCAGGGAACCCTAACATAGTAAGAAGTATGATTGCTCATACTAACTTGCTAGATATGCTCTAGGGTGAGGCATTAAAGACTACAACTTATATCCTTAATAGAGTCCTAACTAAGGCAATAGCAAAACCACTTATGAATTATGGATAGGCAAAAAGCCTAATATAAAGCATTTTAGAATTTGGGGATGTTTAGCTAAGGCAATACCTTATAGGCCAAATGAGAGAAATTTGGACTCAAGAATAGTTAGCAGTTACTTTGTTAGGTACTCTGAGCAATCATCGGGGTATAAATTTTATGATCCCACAAATAAAAATATTTTTGAGACAGAAAATGCCGGATTTCTTGAGGGAGTTGAGTTTGAAGGAGGACATATAGTTAGAGACTTTGTCTTTAAAGAGGAAGAAAAATTTAGTTCTCTTCCTACGTTTACTATAAATCATGATCAGGTCATTCTTTATATTGTTCCAGAAGCAAGTCATGAACAACAAGACAATGTTGAAAATCTCCCTAATCAAAGTCAAATGAATATTCCTAATGAACAAACTCAATAACCTCAAGAACAAATGCCATTAAGAAGATCCACTAGAGAGAGTCTAGATGATTATATTATCTTTCTTCAAGAACATGATATGGACATTAGCATGGTAGAAGATGATCCAATTAACGCCTATGAGGCCATTGAGAGTTATAATTCTCAAAAGCGGATTGATGCTATGAATGAGGAAATTAAGTCCATAGCAGATAATGATGTTTGGGATCTTGTCCCATTGCTTGAAGGTGTAAAAACCATTGGTTGCAAATGGATATTTAAGACCAAAGGGGATTCAAGAGGCAATGTGGAAACATATAAGGCTAGTCTTGTCGCTAAAGGCTTTACTAAAATGAAGGCATCAACTATAGAGAGTCCTTCTCTCCGATTTCCTCTAAAGACTCATTTAGGATTATAATGGCACTTATGGCACACTTTGATCTTAAGTTACATTAGATGGATATTAAGACAGCGTTTCTTAGTAGTGACGTTGATGAACAATTTATATAGAGCAACCTGAAAACTTTGTTTCTAAAACTCAAGGCAGTTGGTTTGCAAATTAAAAAATCCATATATGGACTTAAGAAAGCTTCTTGTCGATGGTATTACAAGTTTCATCGGGTTATAATTTCTTTTTGTTTTGAGATGAATTTGGCTGATGATTGTTGCTTGTGTCGTTTTTTCTTTTATGTATTGGAGTTGTATAAAATATAACTTTTAAAACACAACTCGAAGTGGAAGCTTTTCAAAATTTATAAAACTAATTGGTCTTGTCCAACTTTGGTTAGCAACCACCAACAGTAATCACAAGTGCACCTACCAAAGTAGTATAGAAAGAACTATATCAGATCTCAAGGAAATGGTGGCATCTATCATACTTACATTTCCTCTATTATCTCCACCAAGAAAAATTTAGCAAAACATAATGGAAACAAAAGTTACACTAATGTTAATTATATTCATAATTGTTTTCTAAGCAAAATTAGGGAATCGGTTTGCAACTGTGTAAGATGACAGCTCAAGATTTGCTTTACCAACTCCTTATCATGTGATTTCTTAAAACCAAACTCAGAGAGAGAGTTGTTTGTTAGGGTATTTGCACTGCCGAATTCACTGAGTTAAATTTAAGCTTCTCCTAAGGTCATAAACTCTAGACTTAGACCAGACTATCGGAATCTCTTCACAAGCTATCATTGGCCTAGATCTACTTAAAGAAAAAGAATCCTTTTTTTTTTTATAACCAACTTATCAATGAATTTCAAAACAAGCGATAGAAAGTCTTCACCTGCCCTCTCTCTCGATATTTAGGATTGCTCTATTAGCAGCCATAGATCTATTCAAAAGAATGACCTTCCATCCTATTTAGTTGAAATCAAACATAAATCTAATTCATACACCATGTAATTAGACTCATGAAAAAAATCAAGCTACTAATTACAAATACCCAGTCAATATTCAATTGAAAGAGCATTTGAAATAATATGAAATTAATAGAAAGATATTAATATTTCGCATAAGGTCTTGCAAAAATTACAAACAATGACTTAAAATGGTTTTTACCTGGAAAAATTTGAGACTCTCTAAAGCAAGAAGAAACAAGATTCTTTTACTCTTGAAATTCTCTCACTAAGCTACATTAATTCTATACACTGTACCAAAATCTTTATGGGTACAACATACTTATTACAAATATGTGCACGCTTATTTATAAGACAAGGGCATAGAAAGAAATGATGATTTATTGTAGACGTGGTAGATTCTATATAACAGAATGTAGATTCTTCATCCACGTGCGTGTCTGGATCAAGCGCTAAAACCATCACTTTGTTGAAGGGAGAGTCGAGGGTTCGAGTGTTGCATTAAGGATAGGGCTTGACTTGAGTTAATTAAATGCTATCATTTCTATCCATTCTTCAATCAAGGGCTAACTTAAGTGCTATCGAGGGCTTGATTACTCTGATGATTTGAAGCGCGACACAAGTACGATAAAGGTTTTTACATCACTTCAGCAACTGTCATGGGTCAGATTTAGGTTATGACATTGAGGCACGACAAAAGCTTTTCTTCAAGTTGAGGCTCGATCTCCTTAGAATAATTGTCGAGGGTCATGTCGAGGGCTAAATTTGAGGTGTGATAGACCAATTTATGCTTATTTTACCTTATATTTTGGCCTCGATCGATAATTATTAAGGGTGCGACATATCTGCTCTTTACTTTTGTTGCTGTTTTGCACCAAATTTGATGACAAACACTTTAATTCTTCTTCTTTTGATTTGAGGAGATAAAAAAGAAACAATTTATCATTAAAAACACCAAATTCATAGGAATTTATTCAGAAACTCATCAAAATAAGCTCGAATTCCTATAAAAATAATAAACTTAAATTAACTTATTAATTGTATATACCACAAGTACAGTAAAAGTAAGTATATTTTTTTGGTTTTATATGTTGATGATATACTGCTTGCCAACAATGATAAAAGCTTGTTCCATAAAACCAAGAAATTTCTATTAAAGACCTTTGAGATGAAAGATCTTCGTGAAGCATCTTTTGTGTTAGGAATAGAAATTCATCCGGATCACTCTCGGTATACTCTTGGCATATCAAACAAGAGCTATATTGAGAAAATTCTTAAGAGGTTTGGCATGCAGGATTGTAAACTAGGTGATACCCCTATTGCTAAAGTAAACAAATTCAGTATCGGTCAATGCCTCAAGAATGATTATGAAACTAAGCAAATGCAAAATATTCCTTATGCTTCAGCCATAAGAAGTCTAATGTATGCTTAAGTGTGTACACGACTAGACATTACATACATAGCTGGTATGTTGGCCAGATATCTAAGCAATCCAGGAATGGGTCATTAGAAGGCAGCTAAAAGGGTTATGCAGTATCTTAAAAGAACAAAAGACCACATGCTCATGTACAGGAGATTGGATCAATTGGAGGTTATTGGGTATTTTGATTTTGATTTTGGAGGATGCCAAGATAGTCATAGATCCACTTTAAGCTATATCTACCTCTTGCTAGAGGAGTTATTTCTTGGAAGAATTCTAAACAGGCACACATAACTTCTTTCACCATGGTAGCTTAGTTCGTAGTGTGCTATGAGGCATATAATCATGGGATATGGCTACAAAAATTTATCACGAGGCTGCGTGTTATTGATAATATAAAAAGACCACTAAAGATATATTATGACAATAATTCGATAGTGCTATATTCCAACAACAATATGAGCTCATCAAATTGAAAACACCTTAACATCAAGTTCCTAGTTATTAAAGAAAGAATTAGAAGTGGTCAGATGTTTATAGAACATATTGGGATAAACTCTATGGTTGTGGATCTGCTGACTAAAGGTTTACCACCCAAGGTCTTTCATGATCACACTACTCATATGGGTGTTATGTTATTCGATGACATGTTGGTTTAGTAAGAGTTTGTAAATATGGATATTTATGGCTATAGACATGTTGTATGATTGAATACTGTAGTATAAAGAACTTTGTGGTTTTACACTTAATTATTATTGTTTGATCTCACTAAGGACTTAGCAGGACTAGTTGGAAATCGACATGTTAAGATCATATTGCATGAAATTTCCATGCTACACATCTATACTCATCCATGTCGTTAATTATATTAATGTATGTGAGGATTGATGGGTTTAGTTATGCTAAATGTTACAAAGATCCCTTTAATCTTATATTGATATGATTAACGGACCAGATTAGTTAAAGATGATTTTTTGTTTCAGCAATATTGAGCTCATAAGGTTTATCGTGAGATATGATTATATATTATATGTATATATGTAGTCTAAGTGGAAGATTGTTAGAATTTTATGGACTATTATAAAGCTTGGCCTTAAATTAAAAGTGATCAAATAAAGTTACAGTTAACGGGCCTAAATCATCTTACATTGTATGGGCTATTATATGTGTAGAAATCTTAGCATTGTATTCCTAATATATGATGGGAAAAATGAGACACATATATATAATGGGTTATGGCCCCAAGAGAACATATAGTTGTCTTTTCTCACTCCCAACCGTAGAAAAAAATAACAAGTTATATGCATCTCTTGGAAGACACAAAATCAAAGCATCAATAACATCTGTACCAATGGCTTTAGGTACATGGAATCTCAATGTAAAATCTAATTATTATTTCTAACAAATCATCCATGCTTTCTTCTAGCCTGGAGATCGAGGATGCCTAGACTACTACTGTCTTTGCTTTTCTAGAGCTTGTTCCAGTCATCTAGTGAATTCTTCTTCTGTCTTCAATTGACCCTTAGAGAAAATCCCTAGTCGTTTTCTCCATAGCATTTGTCATCCATTTTTAGGAGAGGGACCTTATGATGGTTGTTTGGTTGAGGAAGTCATTTTCCTTCCTAACTAAATGGAGAATGTTTAGATGCTTTCTAAATAGAATTGCAGATGGCCATTGGCTTTGATGAAAATATTTCTCAAAAGAAATTGTTTTTTCACATTTTCCAATGTTTACAAAAAAAAATTGAGACAATTATTGTAAAACATTTTTCTTTGATTTTTAAAATAGAAACTCAATGATAGTTTATTTTTTGGAAAACAATTTTATGAATTATAAAAGTATAAGTCATTTTTCCATCAGTTTAAGAGTTATATCTACTACCAATGATATTTATTATTAACTTTTTAATTTTTTATTTAGTTTATTTGTTTCTCATTATTCAATATATTTTATTATTAATTATCTAGGTATTTTCATTATCCAAGTATTTAGGAAAAAAAATAAAGGAAAACTATTTTCATTAAATTAATTAAATACTAGAAAACATGCTATTTTTTAAGAAAAAATTTATATGACAAACATATTTCCTCTAAACAAATAATATCCAAACTAACATTTGAACAACCTTGTTTTATAACTAGTTTTATTTTGAGTGTAATTTGTATTCCGACATTAGAGAGAGGTAGCTCATATTTAATCAACTTTAAATTATAAATTAGAGAATTTGTATAAAAATTTAAAATAAAAAATATTTAATTAACTTCAAATTGTTGCCATAGTTGTTACTGAAAGAAAAACAATCCAATTTTATATTATATATCTAGAAATTAGTTAGTTTTTCAACCTATATACTTTTTACTCCATGAAATTTACTCTCTAAACTCATCCAAATTGCATTCTCAAGTTGCGATAAATACCAAGAACACATAATAGATTATGTACAAAATTCACAAAAAAAAAGAAGGAAAAATTGTAGAGTAAATTGTCAACTACTTCTTCTTACCAATCAAAGCCATTGTTTTAGTAACTTAAAAAAAGTAGAACAACTAGGATTGTAAGTGAGTCGATACAGCTTACGACCTACTCGAGTTCGACTCGATGAAAGTACAAATTCAACTCGTTTACAATCGAGTCGAGCTCGAGTTTTAGCTACTGAATAGTTCTTAAAATGCACTAGGATACTCAAGAGAGGGGTGAATTGAGTATTTTTGCTAATAACCACAAGTAAATGTTTTTCATGCAAGGAAACAGATGAAGCAACATTAATAACAAACTAGACAATAATATGAAATATAAAAAAAATAGGGATAGAGAAGATTATGCAAAATTTAACGTGGAGTTTAGTCCACTTCCTACTCTCCACGATCCACAAATGCCTCCAATAAGGACTTTACACCACTTTAATTAAGCTCTACAAAAACAATGCTCAAGATGAGCAATTACACAATTTACTTCACTTTAGAAATAGAATATTTCCTTACTTTACTAGATGCTTTTCTAAAGATTTATAAATACAGGTACAAAGCACTAGAACGTTTTCTCTCTTACTCAAGATTTACAAATTGATGAGCAAGAGAACAGAAAAATAAAAAGGAAGACTAGTTTATTTGTTTGCAAATGAAAGCTTTTTAATGAAAGTTAAAAAAAAAAAAAAGTAACTTGAATCTCCAAGCCAAAGGGTATTATATCTTTCAAAAAATTAAATATCCATTCGAGATAACATTTGTCAGACGGTTGTAATAAATGCACGCGACAGTTAGATTTTAGCACCATCGGCTTGCCGGTCTATAGTCTTCAAGTGTTGTGCCTCAAAACTCCATTGTCACGCCCTTGTTGCGTCTTAATTTTAGGTCTCAATAATTTTAAGCTTTGGGAGTCATTGGACCAGCTCACTGATCCTATGTATATCGACTTACTAGTATGTATTTTTCTTGTGTAGCACCCTACTATGTTTTCTTCATGTCTTGTGTCATGCCTCAAATTTTGAGCTCAATGCATGAAAATACTTGACCAGCTCGCCAGCTTCACTTACATTGGTTCATGGGTGTGATCCTACAACACACAAACACATACAGGGTAGATTTTCTATACTTTGATGTTTCTTCATAATATCCATCATAAAAATCATAACTTTTGCACTCATCAAATTGTATTTGATATAGTTTATTTTAAAATCTCCCTTATTTTAATGAGGGTAAAACAAGTATGCAAAATTTTAAAATTGCTTTCACATAAATAAAAGTTCCCTTATATTTTTGCAATTAGAGCATCAAATTGAGAAGTAAGATTAAGCATACAAATTCCCAACCTCCCTCCTCCCCCCTTAATATCCAAGGCTTGTACATATTATCCCATTTTTCAAAATATTTTATATATACTTTTCTCCCCCATTAACCTCATAAAAAAGATTTAGTGTAATAGAAAAGCAGGTAGATCTAATATATAAAAGTTCACATATTCAATTCAATAGAGAGAGTTATACATAAAAATATCAATAAACAAGATCAAGAATGAGGAAAAGGACGAAGATGAATGGAGTAAAAAAGATCCATGAAAGTCTGAAAATTTGAGCGAAGATATGAAAGCTGGGTCTCAATGGTCTCAAGTCAGGAGTCGATGGTATTCTACCATGATGAAGAACTAAGAGTAGTTAAACTAGGATGTAGAGTTGAAGGCTAATCCTCATCATCAGAATCTGTGTCCATGCCAGGACCAAGAAGTAAAGCGCCTCCACAAACCAAAGACTCTAATGGCTTCCTCCTTACCCAGCATCCATCTTGCCTTTTCCATGTCTCTAAGATGATAGTGTTAAAAGAAAACATAGGAACCTAAATAGCTCGAGTCTCTATGGGAAACTCCATACCCTTGTTCTTGAGCAACTGGGTAATCAGCCTTCTACCTCTGAATACAACCTAAGTTGGCTTGTTTTTCACATTCTCGAAGATTCTAAACATTAAGTCATACAAGTGAATTTGATCACCTTTGAGAATGTGGACCATAAGCAACAGATCCTGCTGAGTAACTATAGTTTGCTGTCCCTTGCATAGCACATACTTATCTGTCAGAAATTGATGTAACACCCAACACCTAAGGGACAGTCTGAAAGAATATAAATTGCACGGTTTGCACCAATCTAGACTTATCTCAGCTACAATAAAGAGCTCCTCATAGTACTGTGCTCTATCAAAAGTACTAAGCATTCTAAATCCACCATCGTCAAACCCAATCAAGTTGCAAATATCAAAGTGAGAGATCTTCAACGATAAGTATGTAGCATGGGGTGTACGAAACTAGAATTGTTGAACCCATATTCCATGCCAATACCTAGACTCCCATCATCCTCCAGAAAGTCAATTAAGTTACAATAAAAAAGTATGACAGATTCCTCATTCACTTCAGCAGGAAATTCATCGTATCAAAAATATTATTTGACATAATTCTAGACATTTGAGAAACTTTAAAAGAGCCTAGAACATCAGCATTTCAATTTCATCCCAAGTCAATTGGAAGATTGCGAAAGAGATATACCTATCAGAGTGCTTTCGTGATAGGAATAGAAACCCATAAAATGCTAGAGGAGTGGGTAGGGCGCGACCATGTGCTATTCTTGGTAGCATGTTGTAGGCGAAGAATAGGAACCAAGAAAAAGATAGCAAGTTCTATCCGAACTGGAGAAACCAAGAGAGAGAGAAAATAAAGCAACCCAAAGAGAGAGAAGAGAGGAAAGAAAGAGAGAGAGAGGTAGTGGTGGGAGAGAAATTTTTAGAGAGAGAGAAACAAAGAGAGAAAGAAAAGCGTGATAGAGAGAGAGGAGAGGGGAGAGAATGACATAAGAGAGAGAAAGAGAGAGAAGGATATATATATATATATATATATATGCATTCAAAAAGAGAACAGTCGGTGAGCTAGTTACGATATTTTGATCAAAACATCCTTTTGTCGAAAGCTCGATAAACATACCGGCGAACCGGTCTATGTCAAACATATAGCAAATAATCAAAACAAATTTCTCATGATAGATAAGATTGTATAGTAGATCATCATAGAAATAAATTAAATCAAGCCCAAATCAAATATTTTGACATTTATTATATGTAACAACTTATTAAAATTAAAAACATGTTATAGATTAACTTGATTCAATAATATTTAGCACTCATCTTACTTGATCATTCTCAATTATTTTCTTAAAGTGCAAAAGCGATCTTTACTTAAGGTTTTGTAAAAATATTAGCGATCTGATTGTTTGTATCAATAAATTCCAAGTTAATATCTTTATTTAGAACATAATCTCGAATGAAATGATGTCTAATCTCAATATGTTTTGTCCTTGAGTGTTGGATCAGATTTTTAGTCAAATTTACAACACTTGAATTATTATAAAAAATTGGAACATTTTCAAACTTTAAATCATAGTCAAGCAAGATTTGTTTCATCCATAAAATTTATGCACAACAACTACCAGCTGCTATATACTCAACTTCAGTAGCTATAAGTGCAATTGAGTTTTTTTTTAGTGCCAAGATACTAAAGAATTTCCAAGAAAATGGCATGTGCAAATTGTGTTTTTTGTATCTACTTTTCACCCAGTAAAGTCAAGATCAAAGTATCCTATTAGATCAAAAGAGGTAAACTTGGGATACCACAAGCCAATTTCAATCGTGCCTATAAGATACTTAAAAATGCGTTTTACCATACCCAAGAGGGATTCTTTTGGGCAATATTAAAATCGTGTACATACATATACTGAAAACATGATGTCAGGTCTATAAGCTGTTAGATATAACAAATTACTTATCATGCCTCTATAAAGCTTTTCACACACATTTTTGTCATTTTTATCCTTATTAGGTCTTGAACTCATTGGTGTTGGTTTTGATTAGCAATTATCCATTTTGAATCTTTTCAACAAATCTCTTGTATATTTTGATAGATTGATAAAGGTTTCATTTTTAGATTGATTAATTTGAAGACCAAGAAAATAATTGAGTTCTCCCATCATACTCATTTCAAATTCATTTTTCATGGACTTAACAAATTCTTTTATAAGACTTGTACTTGTAGCTCCAAACACAATGACATCTACATAGATTTATGCAATTAATCAATCAGACTTGTAATTCTTACTAAAAAAAGTTGTATAAACTTTTCCTCTTGAAAATCCATTGATTAACAGGAAGCTATTAAGTCTTTCATACCAAGCTTTAGGAGCTTGCTTTAGTCCATAATGAGCTTTGTTCAATTTAAAAACATGATTAGGAAATTCATTATTTTCAAAACTCGGTGATTACTTTACATAGACGTCTTCCTTTATAAAACCATTTAGGAAGGCACTTTTGACATCTATTTGGAAAAGAGTAAAATTTTTAAAAGCAGCAAATGCCAAAAGCATTTTTATCTATTCTAATCTAGTAACCGGTGCAAAGGTCTTATCAAAATCAATTCCTTCTTCTTGATTATAACCCTTAGCAACCAATCTAGCCTTATTTCTTGTTATTCAACCAGATTCATCAAGCTTGTTTATAAACAATCATTTGGTTCATATAATAGTTCTATTTTTAGGTCTGGAAACCAAAAACCATACATCATTTCTTATGAACTAGTTTAATTCATCTTGCATAGTTTTTATCTAAAATTCATCCTTTAAAGCTTCATCAACATTTTTTGGTTCGCATTGAGATAGAAAAATAAGATTACTTAAATTTCTTAAAGAAGATCTTGTTTGCACTTGATTCGAGGGTTCACCAATTATTACATCTTTTGGATGAGTTTTTGCAAATTTCCATTGTTTAGGTAAATCATCATTAGCAGATTTATGCATATTATCCAATCTTTGTTCATCATTTTCTTTGTTACTTTTTCAAGAGAAATTCTATTTAAATCAACACATACATTATCAGTATCATCATATGAGCATATACTAGGAAAAGAATCATTAAATGCAACATGAATAGATTCTTCAACAAATAAAGTTCTGTTGTTAAAAACTCTATAAGCTTTACTTGTTGAAGACTATCGTAAGAATATTCCATCATCATTTTTAGAGTCAAATTTAGCCAATTGTTATTTGCCATTGTTTAAAATGTAACACTTGCGGCCAAAAGGATAGAAATATGATATGTTAGGCCTTTGCCTTTCCAAAGCTCATAGGAGGTTTTCCTTAAAATTGGTCTTATGAAAATTTGGTTTGAAATATAGCATGTTATATTCAGTCCAAAAATATTTTGGTAAATTATTTTCACACGACATGGTTCTAGCCATTTCAATTAAGGTTTTGTTTTTCCTTTCAGCTACGCCATTTTGTTATAGGGTTCTAGGAGCTGAAAAAGTTTTTTTAGTACCAAAAGTGTTACAAAAAATTTCATTTCATGATTTTCAAACTCTCCCCTGATCACTTCAAATTGTAACAACATTAAAACTTTTTTCATTTTGGAATTTCTTGCAATACCTAAAAAAGACATAATTGGTTTTATCTTTAGATGCAAGGAAGGAAGTCCATACGTATTTATAAAATCATCAACAATAACCAAAGTATATTTCTTATTTCCCAAACTTAAGATTTGGGTAAGACCAAATAAATCCATATGTAATAGTCCTAATAGCTTAAATGTAGAGTAGCATCATTGGACTTAAAAGAGGTCTTAGTTTTCTTTCCTTTTTGACATGCATGGCAGATCTTGTCCTTTCGAAATTTTAACTTCAACAAACCTTTGATAAGATCCTTTTTAACAAGTTTTGAAATGATATCCATGCTAACATGTCCTAGTTTTCTATGCCATAGCCAACTATTGTCATTTTTAGAATACATACAAGTTTCATTTGAAGATTTAAAGTCGTCTAAATTGATTTTGTAAACATTTCCTTTCCTATATCCTTCAAAACATGCTTTGTTATTGTCAGTTTTTTAATAGAACATTTTTTGGCATTAAATATTACTATAAAACCATTATTACACAATTGGCTAATACTCAACAAATTATGTTTTAATTTATCTACAAGCAAAACAATTTTAAGATATAAACCTTGGTTAATGAGAATGTTACCTTCACCTAGGACTATAGATTTTTTCCTATCCCCAAAAGTGACACTCTTATGATCCTTCAAGTCAAGTGTTGTGAACTTGGACACATATCTTATCAAGTACCTCGAACAACCACTGTCCAAGTACCATTTGTTACTGCCACTTGAGGATCCCTGCAAAGTAAATTATTACTTCTTTGATACCCATTTTAATTTGAGTCCTTTTTTGTTAGGAGGAACGAAAACTTCTCTTGCAGGAACCTAAACAAATAGGCTTTTATGTTTCAAATTTACAAACCTTCTTGTTGCACAATTTTGTGCAATATGACTTGTTTTGCCATAGTAATTATAAGTCTCATAAGTAGCTTTAACAAATTTTGTTTTGAAGGACTTGCAATAACTTTGCCACTATAGCCAATTCCAAATCTTTTTGAATCACACTTTTGGCTTCCAGGAAGTTTGTTCAAATTTTTCTTAGATTTGTGAACTTTGCTATTGTGGCCTTTGAATCATCCAAGTTGATTTTTAACACTTTATTTTCATTGTTTAAAGATTCCATCTCTTTAATGATTTCATTATCATAGTCATCAGCATATGCAACATTGTTATTCCTTATGGTTTTGACTTCAATACCTACCAAATCATTTTCAACTTTTCATTTGCTACTTTTAATTCATTATTGTTGCTTTTCAAATTTTTACATTTAATTTTTAACTTTTCATTTTTTATTTTCAAGCTGTCAATTTCATTATGTAGCTTTTCATTTTCAAATTAATTCCTCATGTTCAGTTTGAAAATTCTCTATCTATTTTCCAACTTCAGTCGTTAAAGTTTTCAACATGCTTTTCTTTTTCTTAGCTTTCATTAGTTTACAACACACTTTTTCATACATATCATGCAACTCAAAATACGAAGGAGAACAAGGAGAATTTACCTCATTGTCCAAAGCCATGAAGCATATATTCTCATCATATGAATCTGATGAGTCATCTTTGCTCCATGTTGCCACATAATACTCTTCTCTCCTCCTTTATCTCTTTTTGAGTAGTGGGCAATACTGTTGAATATGTCCTGGATTTTGGCAATTAAAGCATCTAATCACATCCTTCTTCTTGTGTTTGGATGAGTTGTTGTCCTCCTCCATTTTCTTTAATTTTTTCCTCATAAATTTCTTAAACATTTTGGTCATCAAGACAAGATCTTTGTTCTCATCTTCATCTTCCTCATCACTTGACTCTTGACTTGTGGCTTTTAAAGCAATAGATTTCTTGTTGCTCTTCTTGCCTTATTTCTTGATGAGCTTATGTGTTTTGAGCGTATCAAGAAGTTCTTCTTTACTTAAGGTACCGAGGTCATGATCTTCCTCTATTGCAGTCCTCTTAACTTTCCAATTATTTGGAAGTGACCTGAGAAGTTTAGAGTTAATTTTCGTATTAGTAAAGTTCTTCCCAAAAACACTTAGAGGATTTATTATATTAATAAATCTATTGTGCATCTCATCAATAGTTTCATCGGGGAGTATTTTAAAGTTTTCAAATTCACCATATAAAAGACTTTGGTGTCTCTAACTCTAGATATTCCATCATACATTTTTCTAGCTCATCCCAAATTTCTTTTGCAGAAGAACATGTACAAATCTATTAAAATCACTTTTGTTAAATGCACAGTGTAAAATATTCATTGCAATTTCGCTTAAATCAAGCTTTTTCTAATCATCTTCTGTGAAATCAACTTCTAATTTTCCTTCAATTTTAAAAGGCCTATTTTCAATAATGTTCCATATCTACCTGTTTTGGGCTTTTAAAAAATTTTCACCCTACACTTCTATCAGTAGAGGTAATTATCCCTACATAAAAGTGGAGGCCTATTTATCACTTGCTCCTCTATAAATCCTAGTATATTTGTAACCATGATCTTTACTTTATTTCATAGTTAAGTGTATAAATGATAGAGATAAGCTTTGATGCCAGTTGAAAACACACTATGATACTCAAAAGGGAAGGTGAATTGAGTATTTTCGCTAATAACCACAAATAAAAGTTTTTCATGCAGGGAAACAGATGAAGCAACAGTAATAACAAACTAGACAATAATATGAAATATGAAAAAATAGGGATAGAGAAGATTGAGCAAGATTTAATATGGAGTTCGACCTACTTCCTACTCTCAACGGTCCACACATACCTCCAACGAGGACTTTACACCCACCTATATTAAGCTCCACAAAAACAACGCTCAAGATGAGCATTTACATAGTTTACTTGTAAACCCCAATCGAGTAAACATCAGAAATCGGAAATCAAAAACCAAAACCCTAAACAGGATTAGTATGAGCAACCTAGGAACCCTAGATCCGGCTTTTCTTCGATTTCAA
The DNA here is from genome assembly GCA_024138025.1 of Combretum micranthum. Lineage (NCBI taxonomy): Eukaryota > Viridiplantae > Streptophyta > Magnoliopsida > Myrtales > Combretaceae > Combretum > Combretum micranthum. The sequence goes on from JAMXBD010000057.1 coordinate 1,092,899, forward strand.
TTTAAAAGAATCTCTATAGAATAATTGAATGTGAATTATTATTCTAAACTATATTTCAAACAATAAAAAATTTTGATTTCGAAAATTTTTCTATTCCGAGCTTTCCCGAGCTCCATTACGGAAAAGCGAGCCTTGGAGCTAAAAACTCAGAAAAATATTTTAGAATACTCTTTAGAACCAAAATTTTATAAGGATTTCAAAAATATACGTTTTATAATTTTTCGGGTTATAAAAATTACAATTATAGCATTTTTCCCGTATTTTCTTTACTACCGGTAAAGTAACTGTCTTGTTTACTATTTATTACTATTCACAAGTACAACCTACTACATACACACCCATACGCTAGCCTTACAACCTTACAAACACTCAATTATATGTTCTTTTCCAATAATTTTTGTCTCTTAACAAATTATTACATTTAATGCTTTTTATTACATAAATTACAAAACAAAACAATTTCAAATCTCTCCCTCTCTTCCTTACTCTTGAACCGGCGCCCCCTTCCCCCTAATTGACTCCAATTTCAAATCTCTCCCTCTCTTCCTAATCTCTCTCTTCATTTTCATTTCATTTGTCTCAAAAACTCTCAAACTCTCTCTTTTTTTCCATTATTGCCGTGAGCCCCTATCCCCAACACACACACACAAAACAAGCTTCATTCTTCTTCATTTTTTCACTAAATCCAACCTTAGGTGATGATTCTTAAGCTTTCCTACCATTTAATCTTGTAATGGCAAGATTATTCATGAGTGTTTTCACTCTAAGTCCCCATGAGCACTTGCTAGGGACTAGAAAATGCTACTACATGAATATCAAGCCATCACAAGAGTAGATCTTATGTTTGATTAAGTTTTTGTTGAAATATCTTTATGTTCATACATGTAGAAGTAGAGTAAAGTAGAGATCTAGCATAAAAATCCCATGTTCATGCTTTTAAACTTCATTCATACATCATGAGTAGTAGATCTAGCTTTTAGATGTTTATACTATGCTTGACATTTAAGATCTTATGGATGATTTATGTTTTCATGCATTAATGCTCATAAAGGCTTTGTTTTGTGTATATAGATGTTGTAGTTGGTAGATCCTTAGGAAAATAAAACAAGGAACTTACAAAGGAAAAATTTTTGTTTGAAATGTTCAAAGACAAATTCGTATAATTTCAAAGCCCTATTTTAAAAACCCTTTTATCAACTTTAAAACTCATGTTTTATGTGAAAAATGAAGGATATAGGTGATATGTATCATTAAGTAGTGATTTTAATAGGTATCATTAAGTAGTGATTTTAATAGGTATCATTAAGTAGTGATTTTCATAAGTTGAAATGAGTTTTAATAAAATTAGTGTGTAAAACAAGGAATAGAAACAAGATAGAAAATTTTGAGTTATTAGTCAATTTGTGAAATTCGTAATTTTGTATGTAGGCCATAAGAACACCTATCATCTAAGCTCAAAATAGAAATTTTATGTATTAAATGGAGTCCTTAAGTAATAGGTATCTTAAAGTCTTAAATTTTGATGCATTAAACAAGTTTTTCTCAAAAGAATCATTCAAGAATTTAGTTTAAAAAAATTAGGATTTTTGAATAAATCCTATTTGAAATCATATTTACAAAGTGTAATATACAAATTTTTATGTAGAAATGAAAGCCTAAGTAATAGATATAATGAAGACTCAATTTAGACAAGGATAATTTGATTTTCCTAAGGAAATAACTCCAAAACAAATGGGATGATCAAAGTTAGGAAACTAGTTTTCTTGAAAGTGAATAGTCATGGAGTTTCACAAATAAAAAGTTTCTTAAATTTCCTTTTAGTAAATAATGTCAAGAGCATGCATGCATCAGGTTCATAACATGCCATTCATGATAAGAAATCATCAATATCGCATGAATGGTTGATCTATATGCTAGGAACATCGCAAACATTTACGAAATTATTTTTTTGAAATGGAATTTTCAACCAATCAGAACTGATCGGATTATTTTATGACCTAATTATTTTCAAAACTTGGAAATAATGTTAGAAATAGATAGATCTTTTGAAGTAGATAGAAATCAGTATATTATATGTTCAAATCTGAGTTAAAATGAGTTAGATATGGTCAATTGAAGTTAGGACTTTAGCTTATGCGGAAATTGACGAACTTAGTAGCTAGAATTGTTAAGTTATTAGAACTTTATAAGAAATACTCATTTCGAGTATTCCTTGTACTTAGGAGATTTGGAGGACGGATTTCCACTTCTCGAGGACTACTACGCCTAGTGGATTTCTCTCCATTGCCGAGTGAGTTCATTTCTTAAATAGTTATATTCATGTATGTGCTTGTAATCGTAGTGGCATTAGAATTAGGAAAAGATAAAATTATGATAATTTGTGATCTAATCTTGGTTAAATGAATGATAAGTATATCGAGACGAGACTTGTTGAAAAATCATTGTATAAGCTAGTATAGACTTGGATTGTCTGAAATTCTCTATGATCGCACTTAATCTACTTAATTAACATACCACAATTATATGAATAAACTGTACATACATATCACGTAGTGAGTCATATTGCATAGGTTATTATACCTTTGTGGGAAGAAGGCATAATAATTGGGCAACGAGGGGCCTGTAAACTCGAATGATGGCATATAGCCTGGAATTGAAAATGTGTGTGGGTTGGCACCTATATTAACGACAGTAAAATTTAGAAGTGGTGGCTGGGTACCTGTATCAACCACAATAAGAAGTGAGAAGAATTTAAATGTCGGTCGTATGAGCCTGAAACACCTAACCCCGAATGGAGGGCGTAAATCCATTCAACATAAGATTTCCGGATGGTCTTATGCATTGTATGCTCATGTGTTTGTGTATTTTATATGGTTGCTAATAACATGTCTGTTATGTACTGTTGTTGAGTATTAAATATTTAGAAATGAATCTCACTAAGCTTGTTAGCTTACACTCCGATAGTTTTATTGTGGTAATCCTATTTTTGGTTATTCCAAGAATACACTTTTCACAGGGTTATCGTTTGGATGAAGGAGCTTTTGAAGAAGTCGGGACCTAGCTAGAAGCGTGGACTTCTAGGAAAATCTCTTTAACATAAACCCTAACATTTGTAATATGGTTTTAGACTAGATAGAGTTCTATTATTATTTTTGGCGGGGTAATGCCCCCTTGACTTTTGTTAAGACTTAACTTATTTATGTTGTTGTGATTTCTATTCTTAATGCTATTGTATGCCTTCTTAAGACTATTCGATTCAAAGTGTGATCCTAAAAGTTGTGCAAATACACGTTACACCCGGTATGTAAATTCATGGGATGACTAAGGTTGTCATACTTAAGTTTAAATATCGAATGTGGTGGACTGTCGCGTTTTCGGTACCCTTTGAGGCGTGACATTACTTCACTTTAGGAAATATAATATTTCCTTTACTTCACCAGATACTCTTCTAAATATTTATAAATAGAGGTACAGAGTACTATAACGATTTCCTCTCTCTTACTCAAGATTTACAAATTGATGAGCAAGAGAAGAGAAATTTAAAAAGGAAGACTAGTTTGTTTGGTTGCAAATAAAAGCTTTTTAATAAAAGTTAAAAAAAAATTCACTTGAATCTCCAAGCGAAATGGTATTTATATCTTTCGAAAAATAAAATATCTATTGGAGATAACATCTATCAGACGGCGATAATAAATGCACACAACGGTTGGATTTTAGCATCACCAGCTCGTCGGTCTCAAGACACACCTGCTCGCCAGTATGTATTTTTCTTGTGTTGCACCTTACTATGTTTTCTTCATGCCTTGTGTTGAGTCTCAAATTTTGAGCTCAATGCATAAAAATACTTGATTGGCTCACTGATCTTACATACACTAGTTCACCGGTGTGATCCTACAACACACAAATACATACATAGTAGATTTTCTATACTTTGATGTTTCTTCATAATATCCATTAAAAAAAATCATAACTTTTGCACTCATCAAAATCATATCTAATATAGTCTATTTTAACAGTTATCAAGCTCAAGTTTGAGCTTTAGAATACTTGACTTGGTAGGCTCATGAGCTTAATCAAGCTTAAAGGAATATTAAATTGAGGCGATTCGAGTTTAAGCTTATCGAGTATTAAATATATGTATAGTTAAATCAATATTGAAAAGAATAATCGAGCTTAATCCAGTCAAGTTCGAGCTTAACAATCAAAGTTTGATCGAGTTCGAGTTTGAGTTCGAGCTTCAAGTTTTTCATTTTAATTAAGTTCAAGCGTAGTACTGGATCGATTTAACTTGACTCATTTACAACCCTAAGAACAACTCATACGCATATATTAGTCATATCTTCAACGTAAGGTCAAACCTTATTTGAACCTTTATCTTAGCTCAAGAATCCATCAACAATGTTGTTGGAATCGGATCGAGAGTTGACCCAAAAGAAATGCTAGGGGTCACGGGCCAAGAGGTCGAATCAGGTTCAACCGATGATCGAATCGAGGTCAATAAAAAATAAAAATTAAGTTATAGCTTACTTAAAGTTATGAATTATTGGAATCTATAAAATGAATTTAAAGATTTAAGTCATTATAAATAACTTTTAAAGGTTATAAATAAATTTATTAAATTAAAAAAAATTATTTAATATTATTAATAGCTCAAAAAAATATATATGTATATAATATAAAGATTATTTGAATTTTCCACCAAGCTTTTATGTGAAAACTTTTCTACACATTAGAGACAAAGATGAGAATTTCAATTTACTCCCTTAGACAAGTCCCCACTCCCTACCTTCTTCAAAGTTAAGACTTCATTATTTGAACTGAGTCAACTGACGCTGAAAAATTAAGAAGCTAAAGTGTGATAGAAGGCCAAAAAGTAATAGTTACTTTCCTTTCAACAAATAAGGTTTAGGAGTGTCTGCTTACTACTTCTACTCTAGGGTGAGGTCTCCCTTTCTCAAGCTTCTCTTCAAAGGTCTCCTACATTTTTTTTTTTTTTTGGGTTGAAAAGGGTCTCCTAAAGTTAAGAAGGTGGTTGCACTTGTTTTACCTGATTCCCTCTACTAAAGCAATTAGGGCCTTCACGATCCATAAAAAAAAAATTGCTTCATTATGTTTTGGAATCAACAATTCCTACAACAAGGAAAGAGGAGTTTGGTAAATATGTGCTTTGGCTTTTTATTTTAGAGTGAACACCATTTTTTGCCAACTGACAAGTTTGGACCTTCGTCACTCAACTCTTCAATAAAGCTGTTGCTACCACTATTGTCCTTTTCTTTCGTCTTCCTTCTCTTCCCTCTTTTGATCAGGAGCCATCCCTCATTGAGTCTGCCCTTCGCTCTATTCAATCTTTCTCTATTTCTTTCTTTCTTTCTTCTTCTTCTTCCTTTTTTTTTTCTTTTATGGTGGTGCATTATGACCCATTTGATCCTACGGTCAACTAGGTCACGGTTGAATTGGCTAAGTCAACTTGGTCTGGTCAGTTCAATGCAAAAATAGGCTTTCGGCACGGATTGACTTGTTTTCGTGTCCGTTTCTGGTTAAACCAGATCGAATCGGCCGAGCCGATCCAGTTCTAACAACATTACCCACTAATTAGTTGAAAATTTATTGTGATAGACCACATATAAATCGTATTAAATAAAGTTAGGGTAGAGAATATTAAGTCAATACTAATTAAAAGTTTTTGAATAAATCAAATAAAGAGCTTTTTATGATCTTACCAATGATCATCCAGTCAGTAATTAGAATATTAATTTTTTAGTAGTGTGATCATGATTTGTGACTAGTCTCATCAAAATTAATAATGAGACCGAATGCGCACAAAAGGCTTATTATTACTTTTGGTATTGAGGAATGTACCATAATGAAATTGTAATTCTGGATTTCATTACTAATATTACTTTTTGATGTATTTTTAAATTCTGGAATAGCGATTCCTAGGAATCGATTATTCCACCTTTGAGGGGATTTCGATTCTGCCCCTGAGATAGCAAAATTGTGATTACATTTCTTTCTCATAAATTATTACTATTATAATTACACTTTTCTTTTCTTACGCATTTATTATTCACATTAATTATTGGAAATATTTTTTTGCAAATATCACAACAATTTCATTCCATTTCATAATGTATCCAAATAAAGAAATTGATTTGTTATATCTTCACTTATTCCATTCCATTTCATTCATTCTATTCTAATCCATTCAATTCCATATGATTATGGAGTACAATGTGACATAACACTATCTCGAGTTTAGCAATTGGTAGTTTTGCTTTTTTTTTAATTAGCTCTTTAATAAATGTCTAAAAATTTCATTAATAGTGTCCAAGTAATTTACAAACAAGAGGTCGAGAGTCGAGACTATTTCTTTTTCCCAAATATTGGAGTTCAAAGAGCCACTTATAATTAAACAAAACCATTCACATTTTCCTACACTTCACACTTATACTAATTTCGAACTCCCAGTCATTCTCTCACTTCCTCTCCGAGTCTCTCATTGGATTACAAAATTTTCTTCCTCTCTCCTACTAGCTCCATTTTCCCAACTTTTTCCCCATAAACCATTCACTTTGGCTAAAGGAAACACTAGTTTAATCCAAAAAACATGCAAAACCACCCAGTACTATGTCCTAGGTGTCTCAGTTCGAAAATTTCACCCAACCGGCAAAACAGCAGACATCAGAGGCCTTGCAATGTTAATGATTGGAGTTGCAATGACAAATGCAAATTCCACTTCCTCTTGCTTGTCATCACCAGTTTTTAGCAGCATCAGCAGTGACCCCATCATGGGAAAAGTGCTTAAAGTCTGTGCTGATAAATATACTGTAGCTGGCGATGCTCTTCAGTCTTCAGCTCAAGAAAATTTTGACTATGCCTCTATGCACATTATGGCTGCTGCTGGTTATCCTAATGTATTCCACAATGAGTTCAAGAGGCATCCCGGGCTGGCTTACCCGCCGGAGCTTTCGCGTCGAGGAGACTGTTTGAAGGGTATTTGTGATGTTGTCCTAGACATCATTGATCTTCTTGGTGCTTTCTGATATCTAACCTTTAAATTTGCTCAAGATTGCAGCAAAATTTGATCGTATTCATTATTTCATCCTTAGGAGTATGTTTATTGGAAAATGAGGCAATCCCACTACTAGTAGTGTTGTCCACTTTGATTTGTGTAATTTTCTTAATGTGATAATCATATATGGATCCATCTTAATAGGAAAAGGAAATGGCAGTTGGACAGTGGCATGTGATAGAATTAATATTAATTAATTAATTAACCCAAGAACCGAATCCTGTCTAGAAATTATTTGATAACAAGAAAAGATGCGGAAACGTACCAGAATTCATGATTAATTGAAGAATTAGGAAGATGATCTTCTAATTGATTGTATCTCCTTAGGTTTTTCTTTTGACAGATGGGAATTTAGAAAGAAAGAATTGATACATCAATTAGGGACCACACCCTATTTATAATAAATCTTTATGTGTGAAATTACCAATGTGCCCATCATTAATTGATAATTTACACTTCAGGAATTCTACACATATATTAACACCACACTTTATATTTTAGATGATATGGACCATTACATAAAATTATATCACTTTATTAGGTCCTTAAACTTTATAATAGTAATATGTATATAATTATTAGCCACAATACATGTACGTCTACATGTCCATATGTATTTATAAATATGTATGCACATAGTGTACAATCCAAATTCTAACAAATCTCCCACTTGGATTGCACAACCATGTGCTCATATTATAGAAACCTTTGATCATATACAAATCACCATTACTAAATGTGCACAAAAAATAAAGATAAATCATCTGAAACAATCTCGTCCATTAGACTTATTAACGTAAGGACTAAAGAAGCAGTCGTTGTCATTTCGCAACTAAACCCACAATAATCTCATACATCAACTTGACTAAATGACATAGATTAAGTATGGATGTGTAGCATGGAAATTACATGTAATGTGATATATACACATGCCTATTTCCAACTGGTCCAACCTTAACCAAATGAGATCAGAATTCAGAGTAAATCAAATTGATACTTTATTATGAAACCAAATAATATCATGATATCAAATACATAACATATGACACAAAACTCCCACTAAATTAAACTGTATCAAATGTAACGACACCCATGTGAGCAACATGCTCATGAAAGGCCGAAGGTGTCAATGCCTTAGTGAATGGATCCGCTAGCATGGAGTTTGTTCCTATTAGCTCAATGCTAATAAAACCACTCTGAACTCTTTCTTTCACAACAAGGAACTTAATATCTATATGTTTAGATCTAGAAGAGCTCCTGTTGTTATTTGAATACAAGACTGTTGCTCGATTGTCACAATACAGCTTGAGTGGCCTTTCAATGCCATCGACTACTCGCAGTTTTGTAATGAAGTTACGCAGCCATATAGCATGATTGGATGCCTCATAACAAGCAACAAATTCAGCTTCCATAGTGGACGATGCAACAAGTGTCTGCTTAGCACTCTTCCAAGAAATTGCACCTCCAGCTAATAGAAATACATAACCAGATGTTGATTTTCGACTATCTTGACATCCAGCAAAGTCGGAATCAGAAAACCCTATGATCTCAAGTTTATCCGACCTTCTATATGTGAGCATATAATCCTTAGTATTTTGTAAATATCTAAAGACTCTTTTGGCTGCAATCCAATGTTCTCTTCCCGGATTACTTTGATATCTGCCAAGCATTCCAACAATGTATGCAAGATCAGGTCGTGTACAGACCTGTGCATACATCAAACTCCCTACTGCTGAAGCGTAAGGAATATTCTGCATAAACTTGGATTCCAAATCATTTCTTGGACACTGTTTCAAACTGAACTTATCTCCTTTAGACACAGGGGTGTCATGAGGTTTACAATTTTGCATGCCAAAGCGTTGTAATACCTTTTCAATATAACCCTTCTGTGATAATCCTAAAACTCCCCGTGAACGATCACGATGGATTTGGATCCCTAATACGAAGGATGCTTCACCAAGATCTTTCATTTCAAATTTATTTGATAAAAATTTCTTGGTTTCCCGAAGCAATTCTACATCGCTACTAGCAAGCAAAATATCATCCACATATAAGACCAAAAATATGAATCTACTCCCACTGAATTTATGGTATACACAATCTTCAACAGTGTTCACTTCAAAACCAAATGAGAGAACAACTTGATGAAATTTCAAATACCATTGACGAGAAGCTTGCTTGAGCCCATAAATGGATTTCTTAAGTTTACAAACCAATTTGCTAGTTTCCTCGGAAGCCAACCCTTCTGGTTGTTTCATATAAATAGTTTCCTCAATGTCTCCATTGAGAAAAGCAGTTTTGACATCCATCTGATGTAGCTCAAGATCAAAATGCGCCACAAGAGCCATAATAGTCCTAAAAGAGTCTTTCGATGAAACCGGAGAGAAAGTCTCTTTATAGTCAATGCCTTCCTTTTGAGTGAATCCTTTAGCGACAAGACGAGCCTTATATCTTTCTATATTGCCTTGTGAATCCCTTTTGGTCTTAAATACCCATTTACAACCAATTGGTTTCACACCTTCTGGCAATAAAACAAGATCCCAAACGTCATTGTCTTTCATGGATTGCATTTCTTCACTCATGGCATTTATCCACTTATGAGAATTAGAACTTTCAATTGCTTCATGAAAAGTGATTGGATCATCTCCCATTAAGTCAACATGTTCTTCATTCTCTATGAGATATACATAATCATCTGAAAATGTACTTCTCTTTACTCTAGTAGATCTTCTTAAAGGCTCTAACTCATTTTGAATTTGAGGTTGTTGAGTTTGATCTTGATGCTCCTCATAAATAATCTGTTGAGGAACTACTGGATGATCTACAGGTAATGCCTGTTGATCTTGATGAGTAGGAAGTTCAACATCATTATCTTGTAATGGATCTTGATGTTGTTGTTGAATAACGTTAGGTATGACAACCTGATCATTATCAACAGTACCTGTATAGAGAGGAAAATTTATTGAATCCTCTTCAAAAACAAAGTTATTATCCTTATCTTCCCCTCCAAACTCAACATCCTCAAAGAATCGGGCAATTCCCGTCTCAAAAAATGTTCTTGTTTTGGGATTGTAGAATTTATACCCTCGTGATCTTTCTGCATATCCCACAAAATAACTACTAATAGTTCTTGCATCCAGTTTCTTTTCATTTGGCCTATAAGGCCTTGCCTCAGCTGGACATCCCCAAACTCGTAAGTGCTTTAAGACTGGTTTCTTACCAGTCCATAACTCATAAGGGTTTTATTTATAGCTTTTGTAGGAACTCTATTAAGGATATAGACTGCGGTCTTTAATGCATCACCCCATAGAGAGTGAGGTAAAGTTGTACGAGAAATCATACTTCTTACCATATCCTTAAGGGTTCTATTACGTCTCTCTGCTACACCATTCATGTTTGGAGAACCTGGCATAGTGTATTGAGGGACAATCCCACACTCTTCTAAGAAACGAGCAAAAGGACCTGGACGTTGCTCACCTGATCCATCATATCTACCGTAGTATTCACCACCACGATCAGATCTAATGGACTTAATAGTCTTACCAAGTTGATTTTCAACTTCGGCCTTGAATGACTTGAAAACGTCCAATGCTTGTGACTTCTCATGAATTAAATATAGGTAGCCATATCGAGAATAATCGTCAATGAACGTGATAAAGTATTGTTGACCATTCCATGAAGCTGTAGGAAATGGCCCACAAATATCCGTATGTATCAGTTCTAAGACATCTTTAACTCTCTCGGCTCCTACTTTTCTCTTGTTTGTAATTTTACCCTTAATGCACTCAACACAAGTATCATAATCCAAATGATCAAACTTTTCAATAATCCCTTCCGACACAAGCCTATCAATTCTCTGTTTAGAGATATGACCCAAACGTTTGTGCCATAAAGAGAAAGAATTTTCATTTGAAAATTTGCGTTTAGTGCCTTTGGTTTCAACATTGTGGGACTCACCATAGGAAGATATTGTATCAAGTAAATAAAGATTGTCATAATCAGATAAAGTACTAGTTCCAATAAGCATAGAATTAAAATAAACATTACATTTTCTATGTCCAAATGAACAAATAAATCCTTCTTTGTCCAATACAGAAACTGAAACTAAATTCCGTCTAAAAGACGGTATAATAAATGTGTTGTTTAATTCTAAATAAAAACCAGTAGATAACAACAACTTAAAAGTCCTATGCCTTGAACTTCCACCGGATTTCCAGCCCCCATGTATATGAATTTCTCATCATTATTGGGTTTTCGGCAGTTCAGGCAACCCTGCATAGATATACTTATGTGAGTTGTTGCACCAGAATCCAACCACCAAGTATACCTTGGAACTGAAACCATATTAACTTCAGTACAAACAAGAGCGAAAGACATACCTTTCTTCACACGCCAAGTGTGATACTTAGTGCAGTCTTTCTTCATATGAGAAGTGTCCTTACAAAAGAAGCATTTCTTTTCTGTACGTCCCTTGGACATGTCCTTATGCTTCTTTTGTGCTTGTGACACCACAATCTCCTTACCTTTCCTCTTTTTACCATGGCCTGAAGAGGTTGATGCCAAATGAGCACTCTCAATCTTATGTTGTTTCATCCTATCTTCCTCTTCCACTAAGTGAGAGATGAGTTCATTAAATGTCCATTTGTCCTTTTGACAATTATAGCTCACCTCAAACTGTCCAAATTGTGGAGGAAGTGAAATCAACACTAAATGAACGAGCAAATCTTCCGAAAGCTCTATCTTTAGTGATTTCAATTTTCCAGCAAGATGAGACATTTCTAAGATGTACTCCCTTATGTTCCCATTACTCTTATACCTCATAGAGACAAGTTTTCTTAAAGATGCACTTGTCTCTGCCTTATCACTTTTGGCAAAGCGCTCTTCAAGGGTATTAAGGAAGCTTTTGGCATTAGTTTCCTCAGACATAGTGTCCAGAAATGTCTCTGGGATAGCATTTTTCATTATCATAAGACTCATGCGATTAGAGCGGTCCCACCTCTCAAAACTCTTCCTATCCTCGGAAGAGCTTTGATCTGTAAGAGGTGCAGGAGGTTGCTCTCTCAATGCAAGGTCTAAATCCATGCATCCCAAGACCATAGTCACCTTATTTTTCCAAGTTTTAAAATTACTACCATTAAGCATCGGAATACTATTGATTGTGGTAGTAACAGAAGTAGCATTAACAGTATCAGCTGTACAAAGAACAATATATATAAAACAAATAATTAGCTCACACATACATCCATAACCAAAATAATAATTAACCCATCTCAAGATAACCAATGTGACATCAAATCTAATCTTTGGATAGAGAATTTGACTCATAGTAGGCTTTCTTGGTGTAGTAATCAAGTAGAAATGATAAAATCCTATCAAACATTTAGCCTTCCTTTGGGCTAACTAAATGCTCACAATGGACACCTTATAATCATCTCACTCATTACCACATGCATGTATAAATTTCTGCCAAATAATAGTCTTCCTTTGGGCCGACATATTATTCGCATGAATAAAAACACATACTACCATCTTAGTGATTCACAAACAAAAAATGTCCACAACAGAGGTCACTTTGGTGACTATATCATTTCAATTAATTGAAGTGAAAAACTAAGTATAATTAATTTAAATTATATAATTAATCACTAATTATAAGCAGAAAAATATATACAATCCTAATGCATATATAACCAAAATTTTGTATTTATTTCAACTAAAATATTATTCAAAATGAATAAAATAAATGAATGAATGTAACCTCTTTATGAAACAATGTCTTCCATCAAGACACCTATTAGGAAGAGTTACAACTCTTCATGAAACAATGTCTTCCATCAAGACACATATTAGGAAGAGTTACAACTCTTTATGAAAAAATGTCTCCCATCAAGACACCTATTAGAAAGAGTTACAACTCTTCATGGAACATCATTTCATATTTGGGCCACAATTTATTTTCATTCTTTTTACTGTAAATTGTATGATGATATCTGACATGCAAAATAACATATTATTCGATCATCACCACCATCATCAGTGCAATAATATAGTGCATGCAATGTTTTCCCTTTCTTTTTCATCAATAAAACAAATCAACAATATAAATATACATTTAATAGAATCCGCATGATGATCGTAGAAGAAAACAATGAAAGTGATAAATATCAGAATATCATGCATGCATGGTGGCAATAAAATTCATGCATGCCTTTTGATTCGATGTGCTTTTGTCAATATACAAGTATAACATGAGTACACAACAATCAAATTATATGAATGAACCACAAAACCAAAATTTACCAAGATACTGAAATTAAAAATTCTTCCTCAGATCATGTCATAATCAATTCATTTGATCAAATAAAAATTATGTACGATAAGTAATCATCAAAACAGAATTCAAACAATTCGAGAACAAGATTAGGCTCTGATACTACTTGATAGAATTAATATTAATTAATTAATTAACCCAAGAACCGAATCCTGTCTAGAAATTATTTGATAACAAGAAAGATGAGGAAATACCAAATTCATGATTAATTGAAGAATTAGGAAGATGGTCTTCTAATTGATTGTATCTCATTAGGTTTTTCTTTTGACAGATGGGAATTTAAGAAAGAAAGAAAGAATTGATACATCAATTAGGACCACACCCTATTTATAATAAATTTTATGTGTGAAATTACCAATTGCCCATCATTAATTGATAATTTACACTTCAGGAATTCTACACATATATTAACACCACATTTTATTTTAGATGATATGGACCATTACATAAAATTATATCACTTTATTAGGTCCTTAAACTTTATAATAGTAATATGTATATAATTATTAGCCACAATACATGTACGTCTACATGTCTATATGTATTTATAAATATGTATGCACATAGTGTACAATCCAAATTCTAACAGCATGCACATAGTCCTTGGACCAAGGACTAAACTTTCTATTAGGACTTCTTTTAGTTATATGAGCATCCAGAGTTTTGTACTATGAAATTTTCCTTATGGATAGCTTTTTCAAATTGGTTGGGAAAAATAAAAAATTTAGTTTGACTAATAAAATTTTTTTATGAACTATTAAGAAACTAAAATATGATATGAGTTTATTAAACGGAAATGTATTTAAATATATAACAAATCTTACAGTCTATTTAAAAGTTTTATATAGTGTTTATATAGATATTTGGACCAATTAATTAATGGGCTAGCTCTTCAAGTGGGTTTAGGCTCCGGATGTGGTATTAGAGCTAAAGTTTATTGCAAAAATCCAGCTTCGATACCATGTCCGATATTCAAACTTACGTGCTAGCTATTTAGTGGTGCTTTTTTTTTTTAATTTTTTAATAACTATAGGGATTGATAAGTATATATTTACTTATTATATTATTATGATCACTTCGAGATAGAGAGCTTATATGATGTTTCATTTTTGTGTTAATGTCATTAAATTTTTTAAACTCCATTTCTAATATGCATCTCTCCTCTTTGACGATGATTGAAATACCTATTCATTCACAAATGCGACTATGAATGTGACTCTTGGACCATAGGGTATGCATGAGGAATTTCATGTATAGTACATGTGAAATATGGTTTCTTAATTTTTTATTTACATGCAAATGTCACGAACAATTCTGGAACTTGCTTGACAACTATGGAAATATTCTTTAGAACTAATCACTTCTAATATGCTGCCACTATACTTCTCCGCCAAACAAACACCACTAAACTGCTTAAATTAGCTTCGTAATCAAGGGTATATTTTTGAAGGAAAAATTTAAAGAAATTAAAATAAATAAAAAATTAAATAGATCAATAAATAAATAAAAATCACATGCATATATGTGTATATGTATATCTGTATCCATATGGACCATGCTCTTGTTTTCATTAGGAGTGGTTATGATTCAATTAGCCAGTTCGGTTATGATTCAATTAACCAGTTCAGGACCATATTGTTTAAGCCTAATTATAATGATAAGTTTTTTAATATTCTGAACCTTAATAAGCCTATTATAAACGGTTAACTGCTTTAACAGTTAACTCTTTTTTCAGTTTTAGATTTTTAACTATTTAACGTAATAATTTCAATAAATCAAATTGATAGTTTCAATAAACTTTTTTTTAGCCTTTATCATAGATTTTTTTTAAATTATTATATATTACAAGAGTTAGAAAAAAAAAAAAAAAGAAAACTAAATTAAGGAAGAAGGGAAAAACAAGCCTTTGGATATATAATCATCAACAAAATCAAACCAAATCAATTACTATATTAACTCACATCAAACATCAGACATAATATAGGATATAACATAACTTTAATTAAAATCCAAGAAACATTAACATATGTAAATTATATGTATACGTAAATGATATGTATGTATATTTTTGAAAAAAAAATATATGTATATGTAAATTATATATAAAATATATTTATAAATGTTAAAATAGTTAATTGTTAATCATCGATTTTTTATAGTTATAAACTGAAACCGAAAAAAAAAAAAAAAAACTTAGTGATAAACCAATACAAATGGACCAATTAACTATATCTTTCGGTTCAATTTTTGGTTTCCGTTCGATTTTTTGATTTTATCAGTTTTTTTCACACCCTTAATTTTCATAATATAATATACAAGAATCCTTTTTCTTGATGTGTGTACATTTTCTTCTTTTCTTTAGTACCAACAAATAAATAAGAAATTCGGTAGTTGCCCTTTTCTTCTTGTGTACAATAGTATTAGTTCAAAAATTATCCATGCAGTTACTTGGACACCTGCTTATCTTAGTTTTAAAAAATTCAAATAAATTTATGGTTCAAGAAAGAAGAAGAACCCCTAAAGAAGAAGAACCCCTAAAGAAGAAGAACCCCTAAATTTCCTCCTTATACATGAGGGGTAAGGGATGCTATTAAGAAGTATAGATTATACTCATATCTCACTAGAGAGTAAAGAAGCTAGGACTTAGTGAACAAATCAAGCTGGATATACCTTAAATCATTACATCAATTTTATAAATTTCAATCACCTAAATAAATGCTTGACAGTCTTTCTCTCTTAATTACTTACACTATAACCACTGTGTCCATCAACTCTCATAGCTCTAACGGAGGATGTTTGGTTTAGATGGATAAACAGTTTGCTATCCCAATCTTACCCTTTCTATTGTGTTCTTGCAATTCAACATCTAACACGTATTAAAAAGTACTTTCTTTATTTAAAAATTTTTTATTTTTTTAATTTTTTTTAATATGTGTTAGATATTTATCGGTAGGAATATAATAGTGATAGGATATTAGGGACATCAAATACTTTTTGTTTAGATGTAATGTTAAATTACCCTTCTTTTTCTAATCCAATATCTATATCTCAATCTTGCTGCCTCCATACAGATGTCCCCTGGGTCAAATCATATACAAATGGATGGAACATGCTGAAGCAGTCTGCACCATACTAAGATATCAAAATATAGTTAAAAGCTTAAGGGTATGCTATGAGGTTAACTGGATTTGGAAGAGGGTCGAGTTTGAACCGGACTCAAATCTGCGTCGGCCATGTAAGGATATAATTCAATGGGATATATTGTGGACTCCATGATTTTTCATTTCTATCTGGCATATATTTGAACTATATTTTTGTGTTGATCCTTTACTCCAATTGGACCAAATGTGCACTGTTAGTACTTTAAAAGTTTAATGTTACTGTTATATTTGATATAATTTGTTAAATATTACGCAAATTTTTTATTTTGCAAAATAAAAAAAAGGATATAATTAAGACTATGATAATATGCAAATATGCATTTTTGGATTATTTTATAAGATAAATTAGACTAGGTGGCAAATCTTATCGCTTAAATAGCAATACGGTAAGACTCATTGGTTAATGCTCCAAACCTAACATGATGTAATTAGGAAAGCCTAATTGTGAGTTTGCTCATTGCTTAAGGTCTCCTTTGGTCAGTTTCAAAACTTAACAAAATTAAACTCAGTATTTAAGGAGAAATCTCTAACTACTGGATAAGTATTATATAAGTTTTTAATTTTGACACATAGCTTGGACAATAGGTTAAGTATGTCTAGGTTAGTCATCAATAATAAATACTATTTTTAACCTCATCTTGACTTTCCATTGAGGCATATTTATGTTTATGCATGAATCATTGAAAAATCTTTTACATGAAAGGTATCCCATGCCTACTCTCTATAAAAGCTAGAAGTTATGATCATGTGAGTGAGCTAATATTAACCAGATGTGATTACCAAGTAAGCGTAGGCCACGTCTTTCATTGGTTATACACAAAAATAAAGATACATGTTAAAAGTAAATAAATTTCGTATAATCCTAAGAGTTGCACATGACTTATAAAAAAAACCTCTACAAAATTGGTTTTATGAGGGAATACATTATCAATCTAAGCATGGATGTATAAATTTCAGTCATTACCCTTTTAGAATAGCATGTTTGACGAAATTGTTTCGGATGTCAATGTGTTTGATCTTGGAGTGAAACTCGTGATTCCTAGTATAAGCCATTGTTGATAGTAATTCATTTAAAAACCTTCTTAAACAAACACCTTGTATTGCACTTGAATATGCTATGAATTCGGCTTCTATCAATAATAATGCCGCATAAGTTGATTTCTTGGTACTCAATTATAAGGCAACATTTAAAGAAGGGAGCGAAGCCATACGTCCATTTGCATTGATGTAGTATTTTAGCCCAATCAAGAACCATATATATATATATATATATATATATATTAACCTTCAGTATTCTCCGATTAAATGGTATCTTTCTCAAGATTACTAAATCCTAATCCTATATAGATTCACTAGAATCTCATCTTAACAGGGGCCGGTAGGGCCCCCCTCCCTAAGACTTGAAAAAAGTTCGTTTTTTGAATATATTTTAAATAAGAAAAAATATATGCATTATATGTATATTATAAAAGACAAACAATAATATAAAACTAAAGACTGTGTAGTGGATTAGTGTTTGGTTTTACCTTCGTGAGATCTTGGTTTCAATTTCCCATGAGTGTACATTTTCTTTTTCAATACAACTTTTTTCCTCTTTTAACATTCATTTATTATATTATCCTTTTCTCTCTCCCATTTTTTAAAACTTTTTTCTTTCACAAAAACTAATAAAATCAAATTCATTTATCATAAAATTATATTTCATTAAATAAATCCTTGTAAACAACTATTTTTTATTCGAAGTACACTACAACTAATAAATATATCATCCATATTACAAATGTTATGATTTTCACATAATGTATTTCTAAATAATATTAATTATATCATCTATTAACTCTATTTTTTAACTGATAATGAATTCCCAGGTAATATATGCAAAATGATATGTTATCAAATTGATTAAATACCCTTAATTATTTATAGAACAAGGTTTTCATGCTTGTGAAGTTAGAAAATATCACAGTGAAATCGTAAATAAAATTTTTATGCATATATGAAATGCAATATAGTTACAATAACAAACAAATACATATCGATAATTTTAATATCAACTTAATTAAGATCTCCACCAAACCCAACCCCCACCACACCCAAAAACACCCCCCACCCATCCCCCATCTCATTCTACGTCCGCCGTGCTTCCTAGTTAAACCCTCTAGAATCACATTAAGAATAATGAATTCCATGATAAAATTATTTAACCATAGAACATTTTTGTCATTCAATCTCTAGAACTACAAGCAAACCCATTCGATTGTGCAGATCTCTAAACTAACTTTTGTAAAATTAGAAAACAATCCATATGCTAGCAATATAAATAAAAGATATAATTATGTTATTGAATTCAAGAAAACTAAAATTCATTAAAAAAATCTCAATCCCAGTTACATGGTTGGGTATCTCATGATCTAGATAAAACTATCTAATCTTTTATAAACAAATCACAAAACATAAAAAAAAAAAAAAAAAGAATAAGGGTAACTCATCATGAAAGCCCCTTTTAAAGTTGAATCATGCCGTCTCTCGTGATATTTTTATGTCTTGACCTGCTCTTGTCAATTTCTCTCCTTTGGATGTTCTCACATTCGCCAAAAAGTCTTTTTTCTTTTTTTCCAAATGAAATATGATTGATATTTACAATAACCCTTGAAATTGGCTTGACACTGCCACCTACATGCACGTGTTGGACCCCCATGTTAGCTTTGATAAATCAAATCAAATATTCACCAAATCTTCTAGATTGACAGGATGGTCAACATGCACACGTCCATGGAACATGTTAGACTCTTAGTTGTTCCCTAGATTAACATAGCCTTTCAACACTGTCGTGTCCATCATTGCGTCAATCAGCTTGCAACTCTTCACTTCAAAGACCCTTCCAACATTGGAATATTGACGTTCATGTTGATCCATATTTCTTCAAAACTCACATAATTCTTCTTAAAAATTCATCAACCTTTAAAAAAATCCTCTCTTCCTCTTAAAAAAAAAAAAAAGAAAAAGAAAATAAAGTACTCGACACTAAAATTTTAAACAATAATCGAGTACCATTTTCTTTAAATTAATCTTCAAAATAATTAAAAATAAAGCTAAAAAAAAACTCTCTAAATAAGATTCTTTCATCATCTATTATTCAGATATGGAAATATATCGGAAGAACAAAAAAATAATTTTCCCTTTGATGCTTTGGAAAAATTGTAATTCCTTATTTCTAGCAATAGTAATTGTGTGAAATAACTATTTTGGCTAATAAATGTAGAAGTATGTTTATAGGAATGAATATCCATTCTATTCAGTTTTTACGAAGTCAACCAAATATGTGTTAATACAAGCTAAAATAAAGTTTAGCACGCATAGAAGGAACAAAGAGATTACTTTGAGAGTAATTATTGAATTGGAAACATGAATAGCTCTAATAATAATAATAATTTAGGTAGGTTTTAGATTAAGTTAATTGAGTTAGAGGGTTGATTAACTAGATATATAACTCATATCAAGAGTTAAAGATTAAAGAGAGAGCGTGTGGTTTTTATTAGAGTTATATATTGCACACTAATTTTTGGTGTTGTGATATCCCTATATATGTTTCTCTATGTTATTGGTGTTGTGATATCCCTATATATGTTTCTCTATGATATATTGTCTATTTTAGTCCAATTAATTTAAATTAAATATTGACCTTTTAAATGGATTATGTCCACATCATATATTAGTCCCTAAAATTGCTTAAGTTCAATTCAATTAACTCCTTACAACAAAATGTACCGATCTGACGCTAATATTTAGAAATGAAGGAATTGGAAGGTGAATAAGGAAAGGAAAAAGGGATGAGTACACAGTAAGAGTCCAATAGTTGATAGATCACGTTGTGGTAGTACTATCCAATGATTCGAGTTACTCAATTTTAGATTGATACCAAGATGGTTCGTGTTGCTTCCACTTTTTTTTGTTATATTTTGATAAGTATGCTTTTAATCGTGATATTTTAAGTTATTGTATTTCATATGAGTTTTTAATCAAAGTTTTGATATATTTATTTATTAAATATACTTGAAACTAATAGATGTGTAAATAATATTTTGGATAGTTTTTAATTAATTTTTTTTTAAGTTTTTCAATAGATTCCTTATTTGACTTTTCGAAACATTCGTTTTTCATTTTAATTACATGAAACGTTGATATAATTTACCATATAATTAAATAATACTTAATATATTTTACTTATAACACTTTCTAAAATTTTGTACGGGTCTAGATTTAGCTAAGCCAAACTTGAAAACCATTATCTAACCAATATTAGTCGATTATATCATTCGAAAGACGATGCTGATGCTAATGCTAGTAAATCAAAACTTAAACAAGGCAAGGAAGGACATATCGCCTTCTTTAATAATCCATTAAATATTTCCATATTTTGTTTGTTCTAAGCTCTATACTACAATATATTTGTGATTTATTGTTTATTACATCTTTTATGTTAGTTTTAATTTGGTAGACCCATCAACGAGGTAAATGAACAAATGGCTCATGTTTGTGAGTGGCTTGTGTTTAAAAATTATTTGTTTCTCCGTCCCCACCACAAAGCCCACCCCACACCCCGCCCCCCCCCAACAAACCACCTTCTTCCACAGGTGTGCATCATGGATATTGTCGTTGTGATTGGTGTTTCCAAATATTCCCTTTTGCTGGGTTATTCTGGGTGTGTAAATGTTGTTAGTGATCCAACTTAAGCCGTCGTTATGCCAGTTTTTGGCTGATTCCTTGTTGTTTTCCCCTTTGGTAATTATCTTATCAATTTTTTTTTTTTTTCCAATTAATGAGGTCAAAGGAAGAGAAAGATTATGTGCTTAATGCACTAAGTGGGTGCGAAATAAAAACTAAACTTGCAAAAAAATATCCTTGAAAGCTAAAATTAACTCAATTTGATTACATCTAAAGACACCTAACGAAGTATTTGGTTTTTGAAGATCAACTATTCATCATATTCTGATTTTTTGACGTCATATTTCTGATATTTTTAAATAGATGTTTGTAAATAAATAAAAATTGATGAAAATTTTACAGTTTTACTTATAAACAAATCAAACAGATATGATACAGATATGATATAAATAAATTACAAATGTAAAATCTAATATATATACGATACAGATAAAAATCGACAATCCGGATAGACTCTAATTTAAATATCCCTTTTAAGTCACCAAGTGACTAGTTGAGGGAGAATATGAGATTAGATGATCATGTTCTTTCCCTAATCAAAAGGGAAGATGGTTGGATTGATAAGCTCATAAAATTATTTTGATGAGAAGAAAACAAAGATAATCAAGGTTTTGAATTAATCTTAAAATCGATCTTGATTCGGATTATTAAAAACGCAATCGATTCTACTTTCTTAAACCAACTTGAAGCGCGCATGTATTGTTCTGAGGAAAGATGGCAAAGTTTTCTTCGTAGGTATGTTATTTTAAGGCCCACTAGCATGTTGGCTAGCTTGATATTTATGTGGATTTTCATATTCATGGTAGCTCATGAACATCAGGTGGGTCTTTCCCAGCGGACCGTATATATTTTTTTGAAGGTACGTATGGAACCTACAAGCTTGCTATGTCAAAACCCTTTTGAGCATCTTATAGAACAACCATGCGCCACAATCATCAGGCCGGCTCTCTAGCTAGTTGCATTTTTATGCCTACTGGCTAGTTCATGATCCTAAAATAGCAGCTACAATGCAATTAATGCAGAGATAAAATTGGAATAAAATTATGAATGTCCATGTCTATAAAGGGACAATAGAATTGTCCAAATTTAAATAGGTAACCCAAAGAGCTAACCATTTTATTTATTTATTTTTCCTTGAGATTTTTCTTTATATTCTAAGTTGCAAAGGCTAGGAATTAATAAATAGGTTTGACTCCTAAGATCAAATTCAATCCATTAATGTATTTTCGGGTTCCCAAGACAAAAAAAAAACAAAGGGCTTGTTTAGATGGAATATTTTTCATCTATATTCGTATCTGCATCTATTTATCATTTGTATCATATCAATATTTGATATGTTTAATTTTTTATGAGTAAAATTATCTTTTTATCATCTCTTAATCATCCATATCTGATTTGTATTGTTCTGTTCATTACTAAACAGACCCAATATTGTATGATATTTTTCGTTTTTAAGATTGTCGCCCCATACAATTTTTTTTCTGAGAGCCCAATAGCGGCACCATAGCTCCGTCCCCGAATAGAATGTCACTCGAATGGTTCAAATTCAATTATGGAACTTAATATACTTGTATTGAGGTTACGAGTATTATAACAATTTATACCGTAAAAATTAGAAAGAAAAAAATCAAATAAACTTAAATTTTATGCAACCCAATTTTCTTAACATTTAAAAAAGGCCATAGTGAGAAAAAAAAATATTTAATGGACTTTAAGTTGTAGTCTTAATTAATAGTGAAGAAAAACAATCCACTTTGAGATGAATTATTATTATTTAAAAATTACCAGTTTTAACACACCTTTTATGGCTCGTTTACTTCACATAATAAATAAGTAAGAAATTGAATTATAATTCAAGAGAAATGTAATAGGGTTATGATTGCTATTATAATGTTAACTTAGTGTGAAAAATAAAATAAGTAATAATTGAAGTAAAATGTAAAATATCTATAATAACCTTTATCTTTATTATAGAGAGAAGTTTATTGTATAGGTGATATTTTCAAGACAATGTGTTTATGATAAAGTTGGGAAATAAATTATTGAAAGGCCATTCATGGGTGTGAGGACATGAATTGTTATTCATCATTTTATGTTATAACAATTCATTATGAATTGTCATTTTGCTCAAGTGAATGTTAATTTAATAATAGCAATTCATGTTAAGGGAATATGTTGTTAAGGTTAGATGCATCTAACAGTCTGTTCACTTAATATAAATGGCTATTTACTCTTTTCTCATTTGGTGTAAATCTCATATTATGGTATTCACTTGAAAGGAATGACAATTCAGAATGAATTGCTATTACTTAAAATAATGAATAGCAATGCATGTCTTCATCCTAACAATTTTCATTCAATAGTTTAATTTTTAATTTTGTTATAAATACTTCTATCTTGAAAATAACTCTTATACAAATATCATTTTTCTATAATAAATAAAGGAGATATTATAGATATTTTACATTTACTCTAATAATTACTTGTTTACTTTTTCCACCAAGTGAAGGTGAATATTATAATAGCTATTACAATGCATTTGAATTCGAATTCTATTGTCTGCTTATTCTATTTGGTAAAAGATGTCAAGTCAATTTTATGATAAAAACTAGTATTCATGTTGTTTGGTTATAAAGTTTCTGATACTTTTCACCAAATTTTAAAATTACAATATCAGTATTAAAAAAAAAAAAAAAGGAATTTTCCCTCAGCAAATCGGCTATTTAGATACAGAATATTTTTTTTTTTTTTTTACTCCAGAAAAATTTTTCCACACCCCTCCAAATTCCTTGTTCTACTCTGGAACAAAACCATCTGAAAAAAAAAAAAAATAATAATCTTGATTCTTGAACGTATTCATGGAACCATTCCATGATTTTCCAATTGGCCAAGAGCCACCCGAACGGCCACCGCCACCACCACCTCAACGAGCCGAACTCTCCAATGCTGCCGGGGCCCAGCCAAATCAGCCTAGGATTATATGCCCAAAGCCCATGAGATTTCTCTGGGTCGACGCAGATGACTTTGCAGACATACTCCAGCGCTTCGTTGGCCTCCCGCCTGGCGGAGCCTCTTCCTCCTCCACCATCACCACAACAACCACAACTAACGTAGAACCGCTCTATCAAGGCACCAGGATGGCACCCACCATGCAGAACATGCCCAGGGAAAGACACTCTTTTCTTGATGAACTCAGGCGGGCTCATCAGGCAAAAAGAGAACCTTCTCGTCATCCACCACTTCAAGAAGTTTTGCACCCACCACCGGGACAACAAGTGTTCGACTTAGAACGTCCTTATCGTCTCTCTTTCCGAGAAGTTTTGTACCCACCACAAGGACAAGCGGAGTCTAGTCAAGAATTTCCCTATGTATTGCGGCGGGTGCCTGTGAGTAATCTTCCTGGGGCAGGAATGGAGACATTCCCATCTAAAATGGATATGCAGAACCTTCAATTCTTCCAAGATTTTTCCGGTCCTAGTACTAGTAGGGTTTTAAACCCAAATACCCCAGCTGCTTGGTTATCCGCTCCCGCATCAGCATCTGTACCTCCTTTCCCTCCATATACGCAATATGATCCAAGCTTGTTCATACCAACCTTCTCCTCGGGTGCGGGATCATCTTCCTTGAACCTAGGATCCTCCTCGGGTCCGGGATTCTTTCCAGCTCCGGCCTCTGACTCGGGATCAGCGTATTCCTCGAGGTCGGAAACGACGGATCGTCGTGGTGGAAGGAGGAGTAGAGAACATATAGAATGACTTGTCTAAAATGATGACATTGTTGTGGAGAAATCATTCTTGTAGACAAACAAACGATGGACATGTTAGAAAAATGTTTCTTGAATAAGGTTTGAAAAAATTTGTTTTCAAATATACACAGTTTTCCTTTCCATGCAAATGCTGTAGATGTTGTTGTTGTTGTTATTATTATTATTATTATTTACTAACAAGGCTTCGGAAATTTCATGTAAAGTATAGTTTCTTAATTTTTGAAATAGATGCAACTGTCATGAGCAATTCTGAAACTTGCTTGACAACTATATACTGAAATGTAATTTAGAGCTAATCACTTCTAATATGCTGCCACTACACTTCTCACCCATACACGGCATCCCTCAAGTGCTTAAATAGTTGTAGTAATCAAGTGTATATTTTGAAAAAAAAAATAAATAAATAAATCAATATATAAATAAAAATCACATGCGTATGTGTGTTTGTATGTATGTATATATATGTATGTACGTATGTAATCATATGGACCATTCTCTTGTTTTCATAATATAATATACTAAAATCCTTTTTCTATATGTGTGTACATTTTGTTCATTTTATCCGGTATCAAAAAACTGGGCGGGAATGGTGTCCCATGATGTTATCCCATTCATATCCTGAAAATGGGTAATTAACGCATATAAAATATAAAAAAAATTAAAATAATACAAAGAATAATTATATTTTTAATATGCATGTTAAATACCCATTCGTTGAGATACGAACATAACAACATTACAGATACAAGCAAATTTTTATCCCAGAAAACCCAATGAGAAATTCGATGGTTGCTGTTGTCTTCTCCTGTACAATTCTATTAGCTGAAAAAGTAGGCATGCAGTTACTTCAACATCTGCTCGTTTTATTTTATTTTATTTTTTTTTAAATATTGCCTGAGAAAGAAGAGAAACCCTTAACATTTCCATGTTGGGTAAGGGATGCTATTAAAAAGTATGAATTATAATAACGTAAGTCACGTGCGACCATTAAGCCACATCTAATTAAAGCTTTTCTTTGGTTTTGAGCGAGCAAGCAAGCTAGACATTAGTAAACAAATCTAGATAGCTATACCTTAAATCATTACATTAATTTTAGAAATTTCAATCCCCGAAGTAAATGCTTGGCATTCTCTATCTCTTACTTGCGTCGACTCTTATGTTCAATTCTCTATAGACAACGTAATTAGGTCTCCCAGAGGGTACTTGATTTAACTATAATGTTACATTAGTCTTCCTTTTCTAATCCTATATCTACTCAGTCTTGTTACCTCCATACAGATGTCCCGAGGGTCAAATCATACATAAATAGAGGGAACATGCTAAAGTGGCCTGCACCATACTAAGATTTCAAGGAATAGCTAAAAATAGTATGGATAATGTGATATCCTTCAAATATAAATAGTAGAACTCTAATTACAAAGGTGTCTTTCGGTGTAATGGTTTAGAGTTCATCAAAACTCCAAAGTTAAGTGTGCTCTAGGTTAAACAATTCAGGATGGGTGGTCTTCTAGAAAATGCTAGCACTAAAAGGATAAAACCATGTAGTGTATAGATAAAGCAGACAATAAATCAGTGGATATAGCTCCAGGGCTTTATAAGTGGTATCAGAGCAGTTTACTAGTCGAAAATAAATGAGTATATCCTCACTATCTAGTGTGGTTTTGGATCTATATAACAAAACTAACAAAGATATTAGTTCTATAAGTGGGAGAGTATGTGATACTCCTTAGATATAGATGATGGAATTCTAATCACAAAGGCGCCTTTTGATGTAATGACGATCTCCTCGGAAGCACAAGCACAAAAGGACAAAATTGTGCAGCATGTAGTCAAAATGGATAATACCTCAATGAGCATAGTTTTAGAGCGTTAAAAATAAGGTTATCATAGGAGAATTTGTTCATCTAATAGGCCCAAAATTCGCCTAAATTAGTCTACTGAGGTAATATAATCGCCTCAATGTAGTCACCTAAAAATATTTGTCATGTTTTGGCAATAGAGATGAAATTCATCTCACATATGTGACTAGAGGCAAAGTTCACCTCTCGATTATAGTGAGATGAGTATCACCCCAATATTTTCTACATTTTTATTCATTTAATTTTTAATCAATATTGAGGCAAGTGTCGCCTCTAAAGTAATATAATTTTTTTTTAATTTCACAATTGAGGTGAATATTGTTTGATAAATTATTTCTTTAAAAAAAATCAGTGTTGAGGTGAATATGACCTCTTATATTATATATTTTTTAAAATTTTATGGTAATTTTTCCCCATTTTTCATTTGGAAGTTTTTTACCTAGTTGCAAAAATTTTTAAAGTATTTTATTTAAAATTACACATGTTAAATATTAATGGTTAATTTTTCTTTTAATTTATATAAAATAATCAACTTTACATTGAAACAATATAATTGTTATAAAATAATTAATATCCGTTAAGATAGATAGCGTATATCAATCCAATGTTTTAATCCAATACCTATCAAAACAACATTAAATAGTTATTTATTACCATTAAGACACAATAAGATATATTGATCATATGTTATTCAATACCTAAAAAAAAAATAAAAAACATGATAAGTATAAATCATTAAGAAAAATAATTCAAAAGTAAATTAAAGATGAAGAAAATTCATAACAAAATAAAATGAAGAACAGACCAAGAGAATTTTAGAGGGAATGAATAGTAAGGAGGGAGAGGAAGAAGGGGGTATATATAAGATAACGTAGAGGCAAAATTTGCCTTAATGATATATTTGAGGCGAAATTCGCCTCTGTTTAACTAAACTGAGATGACATTTGCCTCTAAAATTCATTTGAGGAGAAACTCACCTCCATCTAATATTCAAATAATCCACCACATTTTCGTGGATGTGCATTTACAATTTTTTTTTTTAAATTGTCAAACAATTGAGGCAATAGTCGCATCTATAGACAGTTTGAGGTGAGTTTCGCTTGAACTGTGTAAATTCACTTTTGGCGCGCTTAGTCGCCCTTCCGTTTTCTTTTTTCTATTTCCCCTCAAAATTAATAATATGTATAACCCAGAAACTAAGTTCTATATATAAATAATATTTATTTTGTGTTAATAAATATTAAAAATTTCTATATATTAATATTTAACAAAATAGATACATCTATACATGTTTTCCTCTTATTGTATTATATTAGATATATCTTTTATTAATAATTTTCATTTTCATGTTTTTAAATTTATTATTCTTTAACCTCATAATAATATGTGAACACAATTTTATTTTTGAAATTATATAAGGTGTTCGATAGAAATATGGAAACATACATAGAAAGAGATAAGTAGTCCTAACCGTACAATTAGTAATTAAAACTAAAGTCCTTAATTTGTCAAGATAATACAAATAGTGCAAGTCCACGAATAAAAAATAGCAAAGCCAACATCACATAAAGACAAACATAACCTAGTTTGCCTAAAGCCTAGCATAGTCTATTAATTTGACGCTAATGCACTTGAGTTGATCTATAACCTAACACCATCTGGGATGCGATGGCAAAAATAGTAGAAGGTGATGGTTGTTGTTATCCATTGGTCAGTGGGTGATACTGTTAACTCAAGCTAGAACTTGATGGTAGAGCTAGACTAGGGAATAGGCAATAGCTATAGTGGGGTAGCTGTGAAGCAGACTAGAAGGTTGGTGCTGCTGATGTCTAGGGTGCAAAGCCTGATGCATCAGGATGTTCCCACTACTGTTTGGAGTTGCTAGGAGATCCCTACTGTATGGTAAGGTGCTAAGTCAGTATCCTTGTATGGCCAATTGGCTGGCTAGACATTCCATAATGGCCATAATATGATTGTAGAGGTAGAGCTACTAGGGTGACAGGTGTGAGCATCTGGCTTAAGTCCAGCAGTAGGGCTACTCATATGCAATGGAGGCTATGTGTATGGTGTGTACTACTCGTATGATGGCATCAGAGGTTAGGCCTTGTGCATCTCTCACATGCACTCCATATTTTCGATTTTGTGCCTTAGCACATTGATCTCACCATTTGAGTTCACAGAAGTCTCATCCTGAGCTATTCATAGTAATAACACCTCTTTTTGGGGATTGGTGCACCATACCCCATACTTTGTTGATAGCCAAACCTGTGGGCTAAGACTTCTTTTATGATAACAACATCACTCATAGGCTCTTGGCCTGTCACAACAACAATAGCATCCTCTTGCACTCTTTACTTCTCCATACATGCCTATTTTCAAAAGATGAATGGTACTTATATCAGTAGCATGAAGATACCAAAAATATATATTATTGTATAAATAAATATCAAATAGTCTTACATAATAAGTGGCGGCCTCTAATGACTACCACTAGTTTATAGGCATCACATTCTTCTTCTTAATGTGGGTATACCGATAGTTCTTTATCGACATGAAGTTATGAAATATATAACAAAAATTAAAGTAAAAACACACACATGTCACTTAAATTTATACAATATATCAATATGTTCAAATGAAGCATAAAGTGGACATTATCGACTCATGTTGGAAAACATATGGTACAGCAAGGAGTTGGTCCCCCCAACCTCGGGTGCAAGACCTTCTATTTCTTTCGATTCCTTAAAAAAGAAACAATTAAGTGTTTTGCTAATTCGATCAGGAATGGTTGCATGTCATCTATCGTTTGGAAAACATACGTACCCTATAGTTTTGATCTATCTATATGAAGCAAAAACCTCCTTCCATGCATACGAACTATGCTCATATCTCTGTGGAGGATTGCTCATAGCTTCCTCTCCTCTACCCTTTGAGATTATGTACTACTTCAGCAAATGTCGATTTTGCTTGTATGATTTATTGGCCATAAAATTCAATGTGCCCCACCACGTGTTTATATTCTACCAGCTGGGCGATGTTAAGAACTTTTGTTGTACATTGATAAAATTAGACTGTATTAGTGAATAGGTGAAATAATACATAATTAACAAAAGTATGTGTCGGATAAAAAATGAATTTACCATGAATCTTTGGATAATGCCATGTTGGTATGCCTCTGAGAATGTTAACCATGCATTACTGCCAAAGCCCTCCCTGAATAACTTTGTTGATGCCCTATGGTAGAGTAAGAACTTTATCCTAAGAACCCTAGTAGGGTTGCACATGATACCTTTGTACTCATCTGGTAAGCTAAGTATCGGAAAATGTTCCTCTTCCTACTTTCTACTTCTCCTTGTACATGCCCTGTTTTCTACACAGTGTGCTAAGATTAGTCTCCTTGCAGCGGCAAATTGAGTAGTCTCCTCCTGCTTAACAGCTACTGCATATGGGTCCTCAAGGTTAACACACTTTGGGGTAGGAATCACATCGCACTAGACATCATCCCCCAGTTATGAATCATTTGTACCTCATGCATGTGTAGGCTGGCTCGACGAAGCATTGAAGTTGGAATCAAGTCATCCCTTCCCTGATTGGCACCTACAATTAGTGTGGTGAATGATCTACCTGCATAAACAAGTATTCTATTGATATGTTGATCATGTAAGGACATAATAAGTTAAATGGACAAGTGTAAATGACAACATTATGAACTTACTGCTTGGGCCATGCATTAACATATACATGATCATGTCAAAGAAGCAAGGATCCATCCTACATAAACAAAGATATGATATATCCAGATTACTTATCTTGTAATGGGGTTGTCATCTTCCTAGTCGCTACCCATACCATTGTTACCTTCATTAGGCTCAGGTAAGCGTACTAGGTTTCTTAAGTCAATGAATATGCAATCAATTAGAATTTTCCAAGGCCTTGCAACCGTCTATTGGAGCAGCTTGTCGATATCAGGTTGCACCTCTAGATTACCTTTATCAAGGGATTCAATTTGGAAAAGTCCACGAGTGAATATATGTTAGTGGTGTACCTTTTGAACAACCGTATAATCCTTGAACATTTTCTTGGGTCTTTAATGTAAAATACTTATTGTGTATGCTCTACAAAAATGTACGGATCATTGTTTTACCATGTTCATCACGTGTTAGTTGCGATGAGGTCTCATCAGTGCTTCCTGAATTGTCCTGGTTGGTACCAAACTAATTGTGCTTGAATAAAAACACACACCTAGACTCCATGTAATTTAACTAGATAACTTTAGTGAGTACCCCATAGAAAGTTATCCTTTGCATATTATGTGCTCCAAGCACACATACATCATTATTTTGTGATCTCAAGGACATTTATCTGGACTCAGTGTTATATTAAACTTTGTTAACGACATAAGCTTTGAAATTATAGCAGTGATCATCTAAGACTGACGCAGCGTGATAGCGTAAATAAACAAGACCACTCACACCGGAACGATCTTAAGGATAAAACACAATTGCGCACAATTGTAATTCAGAAAAAACCTCTCAAAGAAATGTATATTGAATAGAAAATAAGTCATGAGTACATCCATAGCCCTAGAGCACATATTTATAATCTTAAGGAATGGATGTGAAAATACGGAAAGTAATAAATGTGAAAACGGAAAGTAATAAATGTAAAAACAGGAAAATAATAAATGTCCTTTGACCGGTCTTCATCCATGTGAACTCCGCATCTTCCTCGCATCCTTCCTCGCTATAAATGTCCTTTGACCGGTTTTCATCCATGTGAACTCCGCATCTTCCTCGCATCCTTCCTTGCGTCCCTTTTTTCCATGAAGTCCATCGCGATACCGTTTGCATCAAAGACCCATGCCAATGCTTTAAGATCTTTTGACACTTGAGGCACATGAGCAACCCTGAGTTGCATAATCTGCAAAAAGATTCAAGGGAAGATTAGTAAACTTCCCCTATATGGCCTTCTTTGTCAGTAATTGATTGAGAATTAACCTTGTCCTAAACCACTCTACAAAATGCTTGCTCACAAGTGCTCCTACATTGCATGCTCTATACACCTTCAGTTCTTGCTCGAACTCTCTGATCATAAATTGGTCAATAAAAAATATAACAAATAAACTAAGATGCAATAGTACATTGACTAATGTAAGTGAGGCATCTTACCTGACATGTGGTTAGACTTCCATGCAATTGCTTAGCACAGTCTAATGCATCATGTTAACTTTAACATCTGACCCCATAATGGTTTATGCATCCAATAGTCAAAGGGGTTGTACTAAATGCAAAACGATGAGACCAAACCTTCGTCTGACAGTTCATTCCATGGCCAATTGGATCTATTTATCCTCAATTCTATGTTCTCGAATTAAAACCAATAAAATTGAATTTGCTCTTGTACAAACAAACAAACTCACCTTAGGGGCACAGCTTCACGCTCTACTTTAGACTTTCCTTTCCCATAACGGATCACTTCACTGGCTTCTATCTTTCGATTTAATAATAGAACCCTCCTTGTACTATTCTTGACATCTCCCTTAAGCACTCTTAGGTATCACTTCACTGGATACATCCAATGATATTGAACTGGTCCACATATTCAAGCTTCCCTTGGCAAATGCACAGCTAAGTGGACCATGATGTCAAAGAATGTAGGTAGGAATATTACCTCCAACTAGCACAATGTTAGAATTATTGTTTTCTCTAATTACTCCAACAAATTCATAAGAAGTTCCATAGCAATCAATTCCTTAAAAAAACCACGATGCATGACAAACCACGTTGTAAATTCGGCTATCAAGAAAACCATGAATGACTATAGGAAAAATTCCTTTAGACCCCTTAAACTTGATTTGTCTGCACCTAGATAGGATGATATATTCAAAGCATATCTATTCGGCAATTTCAGATCTTTGATCATGTTGCATACTTCCCTCATTTGCCGATATGATAATGTATATGCATAGCTAATGGCTTGAAAATTCGGCTACCCGGTATTGCAAATGCAACTCTGGGCAAACACTAAATGCTTAGAGTAGTCTTTCGTTTTCTCTTATGTCTTTTGACTTACCTTTTAGACTAAAGATAGTTCTAACTAGATTGTCATATATATTTTTCTCGATATGCATCACAATGAGGTTGTGGTAGATATGAAGTTCTTACCAACGTGGCAATCTAAAAGGCATACCTTTTTTATACCAGTTTGTAACATTTTCATTTTGCTGCCTACTAAGCCTCTTTTGTACCTTCCCAAGCTAAATGTGCTTGTGATGACTCAACTACACCATAAGGTCATTGTCGATGAAATCCCTCAATAAGGACTTTGTCTTGACAGTACCATAAACAAATCTACTATCACAGTGCCAACAGCGCCTAGATGGCAAAAACCATTTGTGGCTCATATAATGGAACTTACTATATGTGTAATCTATGTTACATATAGGGCATGCTTAAATCCCTTAGTTTTCCAACCGAAAACATCATCACATGCTAGGAAATCGTTGATTTTCTACAACAGCATAGCATGCAATTAGAATGTTCAACCATCCACCACGTTCAATATACTCACATCGTTTGTCCATAGTTCTTTCAACTCTTCCACTAGAGCTTACAAGTACACATCAATATCTATACCAGGTGATCTAGGTCTCAGAATTAAAATTGACATCATCTGATACAGATCCTTCATGCATCTCCAAGGTAGAACATTATGGGCATGTTTGGATTGTCGAATTTTATTTGTGTCAGATCAGTATCGATATCGATTCAGTATTGGTTCGGATTAGTCAGTTTATGAGTAACACTATCCGTTTTTCATCGGTATCAGATTTGTATTGATTCAATATCTATTCAGTATCTGCTATGCTTGAAAACGATGTCGAAACAACACCAAAACAACAATCCAAACAGGTCCATACATACAAATAGAAGAACTAGCCATACGCTATATGTCATGCTCATGTTATGATAAGGATTAAACCTATCTAATCAATGGTAAGTCCAATCTTACACTCTAACGGCCCGTTTACTTCAACTTTGGAAACAGGCAAGG
Source organism: Combretum micranthum (assembly GCA_024138025.1). Lineage (NCBI taxonomy): Eukaryota > Viridiplantae > Streptophyta > Magnoliopsida > Myrtales > Combretaceae > Combretum > Combretum micranthum. Next base: position 1,126,866 of record JAMXBD010000057.1, read on the forward strand.
AATAGAAAAGTTATTCCTTAGGAATGATATTACCGGTAATAGAGTAGGAATGTTTATTTCTATGTTTACTTTGTCTAAAGTTTTATTACGGGGAATACATATTCTATTGTTTACTTCAACTTATTAATTCTAGCATTAAACTGCTAATAAAGCTAAAAATCATTATGCCCTTATTGTGGTATTAATTCTAGCATTAATTAAGGGTAATTTGGACAAGGTATTTAATTTTTTATTGCTTCTGGAGTGGGAATAGAAAAGGAATAAAAAGTTCCACCTGTTAGATGGAACTTTTTATTCCCTCTATAGAAGGAATAAAAAGTGCATGGGAATATTTATTACTGCTCATTTAATGCATGTAAACAAAGTAATAGAGGCATTTCAGCAATAGAAATTCTATCCCTCCTCTATTACCTCCAAGTAAACGGGCCGTAAGGGTCCGTACTGAATGAATTATATTTAGTACCCAATCTCTTCTATTACTTAAAGTCCATGAGGTGCCTTTAGCACACCATCTTGACTAATATATTTTTCATTGTGCCATCTCATCTTTGGAGCCACCTTCCTATACGTGAATAGCCATTGCAGCATTAGGATTACTGAAAAATGATATAAAACCTCAACCGATATGGTCTTATTTTTCTTAAATTGAGGTTTTCATCTCCCTTCACTACAAACTGGGTAGCTATCGAGGTTCTAAAACTCTTTTTAGAATAGCATGCAATCATTAATACATGCATGGATGATGTTTGCATCCATACCTAATTGCCTAGGCATTTTTCGTACTTCGTAGTATGATGATAGTAACGAATTACTGTATGGTAACAAACTCTTTATAAAAGCAAGCCAATTGTTGAAGGATTTCATGGATTGTTTGACATCAAGTTTCATATTCATCGTTTGAAGGACTATGGAAAACTCTAAAAACTTAATATAACCCGGATACACCAGCTTCTTTGCATTCTCAAACATCCTCATCCATTGGTTTTCATCATCTTTACTGCCTTCTTCTTCGCTATTTGTCTCAACCTCCCCTTAAGATTGCTCATATTAGCAACTAAATCCTCTAAGAACCGATGATCAGCTTGATCTTTGAAGGGTTGATACTCACCCGGAATGCTTGCTTTTTTACCACCCCCTCAACATCATCATGCAACACATCTTCATCATCCATTCCAATGGACTTCTTATCGTGATAAATCCACCTCAAGTACGACCAAGTCATTCCTCCCAATGTGAGGTGGTATTCAACAATATGAAGAGAGTGCCATGATGCGTTTGGTCAGTCCTTACAAAGGTATCTTATTAGTCCATCTTACCTTCTGTATTGACCGCTACTTGTAAAAACCCACTGACCCCATTTCTATATTCATCCATTTTTACATCGTGCATCATGTGCTAGGTTCATTCAGACATCTTATACTGAAATTTGAAAAATGTCAACCCTATTCTATTAGTTATTTTTAAGTATTTCCTATCCATCTACTTTTTCTGATTCTGTGACATTGTAAACATGTAATATATATAACTAATGGGCGCATTAAATATATATACTTGTATTGCATAGTAAGTTTAAATTTCTTACATGTGCAAGTTCTATAGGATATATACACACATATACATTTAAAAAATATCATACCCAACTTATAAGAACTAACACAACCACAATGTATTCAATTATACATACATCATATATTATTTACTAATACCTACGCAAATAATTTATTAAATTATTAACTAGCACATTTATATAAATATGTAAATATATCAGATATTTAATACATATACTAATATTTCATAAAAACCCATATATAATAAAATAATTTCTAAAATATTAAAAATAAATTATTAACCTAGATTTAGACTACTCTCACTAAACTTTATCAAAAATAAATAAATAGATGTTAAAAAAAAAGAACCAACATAAATGTGAGAGAGCGAGGGTGAGAGACTTGATGAGAGGAGTGAGATGAGCACGAAATTAGGAGGTAGGGATATGGGTATATATAGAGTTTTTGTGAGGTAAAACTCACCTTAGATTTGTCTAATAGATATTGAAGCAAAACTTGACTCAATTGCCAAGTCAACAGTGAAACTCGCTACTATTGGACAAATCTAAGGTAGTTTTGCCTCAATTTTTAAATGAGGCAATACTCCCCCTTTTGTCTCACCTGTTATGTTCGAATTTTTACTAGTGGCTTAAGAGTATATTATGAGATTAACTGGATTTTGGATAAGGGTTGGGTTGGAATTAGGATCAAATATGCCTTCGCATGCAAGGATATAGTCCAATCAGATGTATTTTACTCCATGAATTTTACTTTTACCTTGCATCTCTAAGAACTATATTTCTGTTTGAATCATTTACTTTGATTGGAAAAAATAAATATTGGCAAACCTTATATACTTGGTTTAATAATGTTTAATGTTACTGGAATATATTATATAATTTGTTAAATTTTATTACTAATTTTTTAGAATTAAACAAAAACACATAAATTAGGTTATGATAATATAGAAATATAATAATCTTGATTGTTGACCGCATTCATGGAACCATTTCATGATTTTTGAAGTGGCAAAAAAAAAAAAAAAATCCAAACGGCCATTGCCACCACCGCCACAACAAGCCAAATCCTCCAATGCTTCTTGGGTTGGACCAAATTTCTTAGCATCAATGCAAATGATTTTTTTGGACATTATCTAGTGCCTCACTGGCTTCCCACCAAGCTAAGCACACCCTTCCCCCTAAACACACATAACGCCACCACCTCTACCACCACAACAACAACAATCACAACAAACATATAACCACTTTATCATGGCTTGAGGATGGCACCTAACATGCATAACGTGCCTTAGGAAAGATACTTTTCTCTTGATGAACTCAAGCAAGCTCATCAGGCATAAAGAGAACCTCCTCGTGGTCCACCACTTCTAAAGACAAGAAGCAGAGTTAGAACCTCCTCATCGCCCCTCTTTTCAAGAAGTTTTTTACCCATTATGGAGACAATCAAAGTTTGGTCAAGAATTTTCCTATGTATTGCATCGTTTGCATGTGAATCTTCCAGAGGCATGGATGGAGACATTCCCATTTTCTAATAGATATGTAGAACTTTGAGTTCTTTCAAGAATTTGCTAGTCCTAGTACTAGTAGGGTTTTACAGCCAAATATAAATACTCCACTTGCTTGGTTATCTACTCCCCAACCAGCATCTGTACTATTATCAATAAGGATGGATATTTTGTATTGAAATAAAGTAGCAAATCTGATTCAGGAATTTTCACAAACAAATGGTAAGTAAATAGAGAAATGAAGAACTTATGTTCTATTTATTCAGTCCAGAATCTCCTTAAATACAAAAACAACTGCAACTATAACTACTTCCAAATTTCTAGGAATAGAAAAGACATAGCTAACAAACACTTCTAACCACAAGATAGAAATTGCATGAAAATAGGGGACTTGGTTACAGACCTTGACTCAATCAAAATACAGAAAACATGACTAAAATATTTCTAGAGTTTTTGCATTAGTTGGTAACGTACTCCCCCTTAACACAAAAATCTGTAAACCTTAACTTTTCTCTAAAATAAACAAATTTTTTCAAAGAGAGTAAATTTGTAAATAAATCAGCAATTTATTAATTTTAATCACAATGTTCGAGCTTGATACTTTCATCAGTAACCAGCTCTCTAATGAAATGATGATGAATATCAATGTGTCGAGTTCGACTATGGTGACATGGATTCTTATTCATTGTAATGGCGGACTGATTACCATAAAAGATGGTTGGTGCATCCTTCAAATTATGTCTCATATCCTCCAAAAACCTCCTTAACCATATTGATAACCAAGTTGTAGTAGAAACAACCATACATTCTGCCTTAGAAGATGAAAAAGCAATAGTGGTTTGCTTCTTTAAACACTAGGATATTGCATTTGGCCCAAGCATAAATAAATAACCGGCAATACTATTGTGATCATCAATAGAACCTGTCCAATCACTATAAGGAAAAGCACATAACTCCAAATTACTAGTGTTAGGATAAAAGAAGCCATAGGAAGAGGTTCCCTTTAGATATCTTAGTACTATTTTTGCTGCACCATATTGAACTTTGCATGGATTCTGCACAGACTGTGACAAGAGGCTGGTAGCTTGCAAAATATCAAGAGGACTATTTGTGAGATATAGTAGACTCCCAACCAAACTTCAATAAATTTTAGAATCTACCTTCTCTTCCCCATCATTCACACAATACTTATGATTTGCAATCAATGAAGTTTTGATTGGATTACAATCTTTCATGTTAATATCACAAGATCTTTCACATATTTAAGTTGTGAAATAAAAATTCATGCATCACATTGGTTTACTTCTAAACCCAAAAATTAACTCATCAAACCCAAGTTTTTCATTTCAAATTCAGCAACCATAATCCTCTAAAAATCATTAATCAAGGAAGCACTATTTCTAGAATAAATGAAGTCATCTACATAAATGCACACAATTAGTACCTCTTTTGCTCCTTGTGTTTTCACATACAGTGTATGCTTACTTGCACTTTTCTAAAATCCATTTTTGATGAAATGCATATTGATTCTCTCATACCATGCTCTCTGTGCTTACTTTTGCTCGTAAAGTATCTTTTTCAACTTATAATCCTTCTTTTGTTCTCATGCAACTTCATATCCTCTAGGTTGTTGCACATAAACTTCTTCCTCCAAAAAACTAATAAAAAATGCTTATTTGACATCAATGTGATAAACCAACCATTTACGGTAAGCTACAACTTAAAGAAGGGTGTGAATAGTATGGCAATTGGTGAGAATGTCTCTTCAAAATTGATGCCTTTGCATTGCATGTACCTACATGTAACTAGTCTCACTTTGTATTTTTGGATTGATTTATTAGTTTTGCGCTTCAACTTAAATAACCATTTCATCCCAACAACTTCTTTTACTATAGATAACTCGATAAGTTCCCATATTGTTTCTTTTCAATGCCTTCATTTGCTCATTCATTGCTTCATGCCATTTGCTATTTTCTATTGTTTCTCTATAATCATTTGGCTCTTCAACTTGTGCCATCTGACATCCCTATGTTTTCTCATAAATATCATGCAATGATCTCCATTTTCATGGAGGTGTAATTGAGGAAGAGGAGCTAGGTGATTCTAAACTTGAAGAGCATATAGCAAAACTAGGTGTGGAGAGATTTCAATCACTAGTTTCTTTAATTCCTTGCTCATGATTTCACTTACCACCCTTTTAAAAGATGACTGGACATTTCTGGAATTCATTCCAACTCCAAACACTCTTTTCATCACACAACATCATGACTTATTAGCAATCTTTCAAAATATAGGATTATAAAACCAATAGCCTTTTGTTTCCAAGTTTATAAACTACAGAAATTAGGGGTGTTCACGGATCGGTTAACTGGTTCATGGTCTTATTTTTTAAACCTAGCTATAATGGTCAGTTTTTTAATATTCTGATCCTTAACCGGTCTATTATAAATGGTTAACCGTCTTAATGGTTAATCGTATTATTCGATCAATTTATTCAGTTTTTGGTTTTAACCATTTAACGTAATGGTTTCAATAAATCAAGTTGATAATTTCAACAAACTTTATTTTTTGACCTTTATCATAGAATTTTTCTTTAAATTATTATATATATTACAAGATCTAAAAAACTAAAAAAGGAAATCAAATAAAGAAAAAGGGGAAAAACAAACCTTTAGATGTATCTTCATCAATAAAATCAAACCAAATCAATTACTACATTAACTCTCATCAAACATAGGAGAATAGTATTTTAGTCAAAATCCAAGGAATATAAACATAGGTAAATTATATATATGTGTAAGTCATATGTGGATATATATATATATATTATTTTAAATAATTATATGTATATATAAATTATATATAATATTTATAAATATTGAAATGGTTAATCAATAACCATCGGTTTTTTATGATTACAAACCAAAACGAAAACCAAAAACCGAAAAAAATAAAAATCATAATCATATACCAAAACTAACAAACTAGTTAACCATAATTTTCAGATTGGTTTTACGGTTTCACGGTTTCGGTTCGGTTTCATCGATTTTTTTGCACACCCTTAACAAAAATACATTTCACTATTATCATTAAGTTTATCTCTCTTTTGAGATAGCATAAGAACATATGCAACACAACTAAAAACTTTAAAGTATGTTACCGTTGGTTTCCTCCCAAGTAAAGCTTCAAATGGAGTTTGATTATGTAGCACCGATGTTGGACTGCGATTCAACACATAAGCTATTGTATGTATTGCTTCAACCCAAAAACATTTAAGTAGACATTTAGCTTTCAACGTACTTTTGGCCATCTTAATAAAGCTTCAGCTTTTCCTTTTCACTACCCCATTTTATTGAGAAGTATAGATTACTGTCAATTGCCTTTGAATTCCCATTTTTCACAAAAGTTGTCAAAATCTACATAGAAAAACTCACCACCTCAATTTGTCCACAATACTTTAATTGCATTCCCATTTTTCTTTTTAAATGAAGCATTTGAATTTCTTGACAATTGAGAAAACTTCTTATTTTTCCTTTACAAAGTAAACCTAGGTCATTCGACTGAAGTCATCAACAAAAACCATAAAGTACTTATTATCGTTGAGAGATGGAGTGTGCATTAGGCCATAGACATTAGCATGAATTAATTTAGTTGGTCTTGTAGCACTTTTAATGTTTCCTTTTGGAAAGGAATCTTATGTTGCTTTCCCATTATGCAACTCTCACAAACATCATTAACATGCCTCACAGCAGGTAAACCATGCACTAAATGACATTTAGACAACATTTCTAAACTTGCAAAATTTATATGCCCATACCTCTTATGCCACAGCCAACTATTACCCTTTAAAGAAGCTGTTAATGCTTTCTTTTCGTCATCAGATCAACTAGAAAAATATTATTTCTAGCCATAGGAACTTCAAGCAATAAGTTCCTCTTAGTTTCATTAAAAAAATGGACATGAGAAATCTTGGAAAACCAATGAGTATCCTTCTCTTAGAAACTCCCTAACAATCAATAGGCTGGAGTCTAGGTCTAGTACATAAAGAACACCTTTAATGCGCTAGTTCCACAAGAATTTAGCTTGACAACGCCTTTTCCTTTTGCTTCACAAGTCATTCCATCACCCATCTTCACCATTGTTCTAATTAACCTGACCAAACTAACAAAATACTTCAAATTTGTTGTCATGTGATTACTACAACTATTGTCCATATACCACATATCTGAATGTATAGCTTTATCTCCATAACAAGCAAGAAAAAGATATTCATATTCATATTTATCTTTTTCTTCAACAAAATAATCTCATTTTCCATGTTTTCCTTTCAATCGACAATATTGCTCTATATAGCCAGGTTTATTACAATAATAGCATTTGAACTTATGATTTTAACTTTCACCTTTGTTATAGAAGGTATTTAAATTCAGGTTTCTATCGCTGGATTGTCTACTTCCCTTGTTTTCTCTACCTCCTCTCCTTCCTTGAGAAGAATGACCTCCAAGGCTATTGCTATTGTTGTTACCATGCATAACTTTCTACTCCTTAGAAATTTGCAACTTGGCTTGGAACGCCTTCTCGGTAGAATAGACTCAAATTTCCATGGTAAAGTCCGCAATATTTTCTTAACAACTTGTTTATTAGATACCTATTCACCCACTTCCTCATTTGATTCACTGTTTCCATGAGATTGTTGAAATAGTCTTACATAGACTCCATCTTTCATGAAGGAGCTTTCAAGCTTTCTATGAAGTGTTTGGAGCTTGACCGTGAGCACTTTTACTATGCCTTGGTACCTATTTTTGAGTGTATCCTATGCCTCCTTTGCTTTGGTTATAATAGAAAGGTGAGAAGCAAAAATTCCATCTTCTATGGCTTATTGAATGAAGAAAAGGGTTTTGGCATCCCTCTTCTATGCATTCTTTAAAGTTTCTACTAGTACACCTTCTTTGGTATAGCCTTTCTCTACCAACTCCATTAAATCTTGAGACATGAATAGAGTTCTCATCCTAAACATCATAGTTGTTGCCTTGAAAAATTTGAATTATAGGTTGTGGATGTTTGTTGCATTTGCATTATTTCTCATGAAGAATACTTTTCATAGGCCACAAAAGAAGCTCTGATACCATATGTTACAAATAAGAATGGATATTTTGTATTGAAATAAAGCAATAAATATAGTTTAGGAATTTTCACAAATAAATGGTAGCAAACAAAAAAGTGAGGAACTTATGTTCAATTTAGTCAACCAAGAATCCCGTTAAATATAGAAACAACTACAACTACTTTCTTATTTCTAGGAATAGAAAAAACAAAGCTAACAAACACTTCTAAACATAAGATAGAAATTGCATAAAAATTAGGGACCTAATTACAGCCCCTCACTCAATCAAAATACCAAAAAAGATAATTAAAATATTTCTAGCTTTTTTACATTAGCTGGTAACATGTACCTCCTTTTCCTCCATATACATGGCATCGATATGATCATAGCTTGTTCATTCAAGCCTTCTTCTCGGGTAGGGGAACGAGATACTTTTTAGCTCCAACATCTTCCTCCCCTCCATATACATAACATGATCTGAACTTATTCATGCCAACCTTTTCCTCGAGTAAGCAATCTTTTGTAGCTCCGGTAACTCCCTTGAGCCGGCATTTTCCTTGTCGTTTGAAATGATGGATCCTTTATTGGAGTCCTGATTCAAAATTAATGTTCAACTTTTATGTTATGATGGTCATGTCTTGGTTTTTAGTTAGTAATGGGTCATGTTTTGTTAAGATGTGTTGGTTACATTGTAGTCAAGGTGGTAATGGAGTCATGTCCTATTTTGTAGTGCCCATAATCTATTTATGGGAGTGTCTATTAATGATCTGTCCTTTATTTTTAGTTTCAATTGAGAACATTCTACTATATCAGTTGTATCTAAGCCTATAAAAGGCTTCAAGTCTGGTGCAAATGCATGTTATGCAACATTTTATTTAAGTTTGTTTGACATGTTATATCCTTTCTCATACTCATTAAATACTTATTGTCATTTTCTACTTTCCTAACTTCTTTTAATAGATTTGCGGAAAAAGTGGTATCAGAGTAGGTTGTGAACATAGTAGCAATTGGGAATTCCCTTAGTGATACTTAACCTTTTATTCCCATTATCAAAGGAGAAAATTATGAGTTCTTGAGCATCAAAATGAAGACTTTATTCAAGCCACAAGACCTATAGGACTCCAAGGCATTGTTTTTCATACAACAAGTGTTCATGAATTTGTGTTGTTTCATATTGTTGTAGCTAATATGTGAATTTAAGACATTGTTTATGAACAATGGTGAATCTGTCCAAAAACTTTTGTAAAGTGTTTTTGCAATTGTGAGTCAAATGAAGTCTTTCGGAGAGAAAATTAGTAATTAAATTATTATTGCAATATTTTTAAGGAGTTTAACTCCTAATTTTGATCATTTTGTAGTTGCCATTGATAACAATTTGAAGGACAAAAAATTACTAAGGTAGTGTTCAGTGTTATTATTGCAAAAGATTTAGGCATGTTCAGGAAAATTGCTAGAAAAAGGATAAGCAAGCAAACTATGTAGAAGAGGCAAGTGTTTCAAATGGCAGACGGTTTCTCAATAGTGTTGTTCTAACCACATGATAGGGATGAAGTCCTTGTTCAGAGACCTTGATGAAAAACACAAGCTAACAGTGAGTCTAGGCAATGACAAGCCAATTAAGTTGAAAGGAAAGGAGTAGTAGTTTTAGAAACTTATTGTGGTGATGTAAAATTTCTTCATGAGTTTTCTTTGTTCCTAGTTTGTCATATAACTTGCTAAGTGTAGGACAATCGATGATATGCAGTTATTCAATTTTGTTTGATTGTGATGCATGTGTTATTATAGACAAAAAGTTTTAGTCAGGTTGTTGTAAATGTGTCTATGGCTAACAATAAGATGTTTCCTCTTGAAATCTCTAGTGTTAATCATCAAGCTCTTGTTGCTAGTAATAAAAAAGAGTCTATTTTGTCGCATTTGAGGTATAGGAATTTAAATGTCAAGGGTTTACAAATGTTGAGTAAGAACAAAAATGGTATATGGGTAGCCGATGATTAAGACTTTTGGATTGTGTGAAGGGTGCATATATTGAAAGCAAACTAAGCTTCCATTTCTAGTAGGCAAGTCATGGAAGGCAACAAAAACACTTGCATTGGTACATGTTGATTTATATGATCCTATGAGGACTACATCCTTCGATGATAGTTGATTTTTTTACTCTTTACTAATGATTTTATTTGTATGAGTTGGGTTTATTTTCATGAACATAAATCGGAAACTTTTGATAACTTCAAGAAGTTTAAGGCTTATGTTGAATAGCAAAGTGATAATTCGATTAAGGTGCTTCAAACAAACAGAGGTGGCAAGTTTTTGTCTCATTAATTTTCTTTATTTTGTGAATAAAATGGCATTTGTAAAGAATTTGCAAGGAATTGGCAACACCTTCTACTCTAAAAAAACGAAGTAGCTGAGTGCAAGAACGATACAATTGTTGAGATGTAAAGAAGTATGTTGAAATTCAAAAGCCTTCCAAATTAATTATGGGCAAAATTAATAGCAACTACAATTTGTGTTCTTAATTTATCACTAATAAAAACAGTCCATAATCAAACTCCTTATGAAGCTTAGGATGGTCAAATACCTTTGGCATGCCACTTATGTATTTTTTGTTGTATAGCTTGGTTAGAGCTGAAAATTTTAGCAAGCTTGATTAAAAATCTATAAAATGAATTTTTATTGGCTATTGTGCACAATCAAAGGCATATAGTATGTATAATCCTATTAGTGGCAAAGTGATTTTTAATGGAATGTGGTTTTTGATAAAGAAGTATGTTGGAAGTGGCACCACAATGAAGAGGTAGCAGAAACACACATTCTAAAATAATTTGAGACTCTAATGGAAGGTAACAATGGTGTTTTAAGATGCACATCAGATTTTTTGAGTTATCAACATCGGCAAATAGGCCAAGTAATTAACCATTTAGGAAGCTCTTCTGAAGAAACTTCTCCAAGGAAGTTTAGGTCATTGAAGGAGATATATGCTAGCACATATGTCTTATTTGCAACTGAGCCAACTAACTTTAAAGAAGTAGTAGAAAGTGATGAATGGCTTCAAGCAATAAAGGATAAGTTGATTGCAATCAATAAGAACTAGACATGGGAGTTAATTGATCTACCAAAAGGTAAGAATGCTATTGAGCTAAAATGGGTTTTTAAAACCAAATACCATACTGATGGAAGTATTGATAGGCATAAGGCAAAGCTAGTAGTGAAGGGATATGCATAAACATACGATGTGGATTATGAAGATATCTTTTCTCCAGTTGCAAGGTTTGAAACAATAAGAACTTTTTAGCCTTTATTACCAGTTTAAAGTTGTCTATTTATCAATTTGATGTAAAATTTGCCTTCTTAAATAGAGAGCTTTTAGAGGAGGTGTATGTAACTTAACCTGAATGATTTGTTATTAGTGGCAATGAAGACAAAGTATATAAATTGAAAAAGGTGCTTTACGGGTCGAAACAAGCACCAAAAGCATGGTAATAGAAGATAGATGCTCATTTTTTATCAAATGGATTAATGAGAAGTGAAACTGAACCTACACTTCACTTCAAAAGGTAAAGTGTTTATTTTTTTATAGTTATCTTTATCTTGATGACATGATTCACATGGGCTCATCTAATTTTTTAAATAATGGCTTTAAGACTAGTATGATGAAGAAATTTGAGATGATGGATTTAGGTTTATTGAATTATTTTCTTGGTCTTAAAGTGTTGCTATAGGAAGATGGTATTTTTATTCCAAAAATGAAGGATGACACTGATTTTCTTAAAAAATTCAATATGTTGAATTGCAAAAGAGTAGTCACACCTATGAATGTGAACGAGAAGCTATAGGTTAATAATGATACTGCTATGACAGATGCTACATTCTTTAGAAGCTTGGTGGGTGGATTGAATTATTTGACACACACACGACTTAACATTGTATTTTCATGAGTATTGTTTCTTGGTTTATGTATAGTCCTTCAAAGCACTACCTTAGAGTAGCAAAGTGAATGTTGCGATATGTGGTTGGAAAGGTTTATTTTGGGATTTAGCACACTATAGATGCTTTTTTTTTTTTTTTGACAAGTTTTAGTGATAGTGATTAAGTTGGTTCTTTAGAGGATAGCAAAAGCATTTCGAGAAGCAGTTTTCACTTAGAGTTCTTAAAAACAAGCAACTATAACATTGCCATCCTTTGAAGCTGAGTACATTGCTGCAATTTTAGCATCTTGTCAAGTTGTGTGGCTAAGGCGATAACTTGCTAATTTGGCTAAAAACAACATGGTGCAACAAAGATTTTTTTGTGATAACAAAGTTGCAATTGTAATGTCTAAAAATCCATCATTCTGTGGTAGAATGTAGCATATTGACATTCGAATACACTTTGTTCACAACTTAGTGATTGAAGCTGCAATTCAACTCAAGTATTACAACACCAATGAACAAGTAGCTGATGTGTTCATAAGGCCCTTTCTCAAGAGAAGCATATTTATTTTAAAAACATGCTAGGAGTGTGCAATTTTGAATCAAGAGGGAGTGTTGGAGTGTTGATTCAAAATTGATGTTTATTTTTTCTGTTATGCTGGTCGTGTCCTGATTTTTAGTTAGTAATATGTCAGGTTCTGTAAAAATGTTGGTTACATTGTGGTTATAGTGGTAGTAGAGTCATGTCCTATTTTCTAGTGCTTATAATCTATTTGTGGGAGTGTCTTTTAGTGATGGGTCCTTTATTTTAGGTTTCAGTTGAGAATGTTCTACTATATCCATTGTATCTAAACCTATAAAAGGCTTTAAGTCTAATGTAAATGCATGTTATGCAGCAATTTATTTAGGTTTGTTTGATGTGTTATGTTCTTACTCGTATTTATTAATACTCTTTTGTATTTGGAAATTTTCCTTTTAATAAATTCACAACATGGTCATGGTAGAAAGAGGAGTAAAGCACATATTGAATAGATTATAAAAAAACGATGATGTTGTAGAGAAATCATTTGTGTAGATAAAAAAACTATGCACATATTAGAAAAGTTTTGGACTTTCAAATAACTCTAACCTAAATAAAGTTTGAAAGATATTATTTTCAAACATACAATTTTCCTTTTCTTCCTTTTGACATGTATGCATCCATGCAAATATTATTGTTGTTGTTGTTGTTGTTGTTTACGAGCAAGGTTTTGGAAAATTTGATAATTGCTTGTTGTAAATGTTGTAGAAAAAGTTGATATTCTAAATATTGTCAAGATTTCAATTCTTGAAATATGAGATATATTGAGAACAAGTCAAGGTTAAGGGAGAAAAGCATATAACATTGTGACTGAGTATTACCATTAAGAAAAGGTTAAAGATATTGAAAGCTCTAAAGATATATATTTACTAACAAGGCTTCAAAAATTCGGTTATTGTTTATTATCGAAATCTTTTTCAGACAAGCATTATTCTCACATGTTGAGGATTTGTATAGTGAGCTTTCTTATTAAAATTAGAGTTTATGTGCTTCTATTGTACAATTTAAAATATTCAAGTATTGAAATTTAGTAATTGTGTGACCACTAGAATAATCTACATTATTATATCATTATCTTTAACAATCCATCTAAAAATATTCACATCCATACGAATTAATCAATGTTATAACTTTCTTTGTGCCATCTCATTTATAATGCATCTTCTTGCACATAAACAAATGCTAAGATTGTAGAATAAGCAAAGATTCCCAGAAACCTTTACCAATACCCCATCTTTTATTTGGAATATCACATGATTGTTCCTCCATATACTTATTTTTCATACTTTTTCAATATCTTGCATGCATAGTAGTAAAACAAGGATAGTCTTTCACTCTCTAGTGACAACATCTACACAAGTTTGAGCCATCTCTTGAGACTTTTAATAGATTGTTTATTATTAATTACCAGATTATTTGAATAAACTAGTCCACGTATTCCGACCCACATCAACATTGTCACCATCATCCATATTGTCTCCTTCTTTTATCATATCTTTCAATGCTTGACCATAAGGTTGGTCATTAAAATGTTAGAGCCACATTGATATCATTACCAATACCTTCTTCTACAACACTGGGAACTTATATAACAAAATTGTTAGTCACACTTGGGACCTTCCTAGGATATGTTAATGTGGAATAGGTCTATGTCACTCTCCTTCGGATCAAAAGCAACTTGATTATTCTAATAATATACCATTCAATATGGAAGCTATGTTAACTCGAATAGTTGATTAATCCATCTTCCCATTTGTGCTATACAACAACTAAGGAATGCCTTACTCAATGTATATATTCTCTCAAAGGTTCATTATTATGGTTCATTGTCATGTTTGGGTTACCATCCAATATATAATATCATATCCCAAGATAAAGGTGTCACGAGATTTGTCGATAAGTACTCTAAAACACTCAATAAATTGAATCCTCAAATGTTAATAACAAAGTTCAACAAACATAAAATCCATCAAAGTATTTCAATTTCAATTTATAAATCATACTAGTCTCTAAATATAAATTAAACATGAATAGATCTTTAGCCTTGATGATCAATCGGATCATAGCCTGTCTAATAGGATCATCATATCTCACACAACTATGTACCATAAGTCCCCTTATAAACATATACATCATAGCCTATCTAGTCATTGTCATCATTGTCATCATCATCATGACCATAAAAAATGAGTGAAAAAAAAACTATGTGGAATATTGCATGCAATCACATATGACACTACACCATAAATGATTTAATTAATTTTAATGCACCACATATTCAACAATCATAACACAACCTAACTAGTAAATAGTTATATCAAATTAGTTGATAAAAAACAAAAATTCAATTAGAATAGACTCTCCAACACCATTAAGAAAAACTAAAAATTTGTAGGCATATCTTAGAGCTGAAGGGTTTATGAAATAAGATCTCCTTTTTGTCTCCTAAAATAGGATGCATCCACTTAAGGGACTAGAAAACAAGAAAAAGATATCATCACCAATAGTACAGTTCTCTAGAAAATTTCAAAGAAAATAGTGCGGGTAATTTATAATTCCCTAACATATTTATAAAACAAAACTGCTTATATGCTTCGACAATTTGTAAACAATTTCCCAAGCATTAAAATCAATAACAATAAAAATAAAAATTCATTTGTCAAATATTTATTATTTCATTTCACTTACTAAGCATAAATCACATCTATCAAATAACATAAAAAATGTACTTGGTATCCAAATTAGCTAAAAAAAAAATTCCAATTTCAATTATAATATAATTAATATCATATTAGAACCAAATCATTGAAAGATCAAATCACCTAAATTGTAATTTTCTCTAAAAAAAATTATGATTAATTGACGAGGGAATTTGTTTAAATCACTGTTCGACCTACAGATCGATGAACTTGGCATAACTACCTTATCTAATCACAATACTTCTTAAGAATCGGTCCAATATCCTTTCTAAACATCATCATGTCCCATCACCTACAGTTCCTTAATCGAGAACCGACTCAGAGATGATGGGTCTGAATCATCTAAGGACTCACTCACCGGTTTAGGGGGTCCTTAGGGTTCTATCCCCTAAAACCATCTGATCTAGTAGTTCCTACGGTCCATACTACACAATTTTTTTTTTTTTTTGAAGGAAGGAAAAAAGAGGAGAAGAAAATTATTAAAAAAATTATAATTGAAAACCAAATATTTAAACTATTTTTATGTAAAGAGTAAAATTTTATTTCTTATTCACAACATTTAATATAACACATGTAATAAATACATTTGAAATCATGTGTTGTAGGTTAAATTTATATAGACTTTTAACCAAAGTGAACTTTACTTTCTTAAAAATTGAGGACTTGTTTTTGTGTTTATGGGACCTATTTGTATCTTATAATTTCATAGCGTCACATTACTAATTGATGACTAAAAAAGTGAAAGTGATTGTATATATATAAATGAATGAATGACTATAAAATTTCTTTTAACAAATAGGCTTAAACAATAATTATTAGGTCCAATGTTTTTTTAAGTTAAAAATTTGTTTGAAATTTTTTTCTTACGTAAAATAAGTAAAGCTATTTAATTAATTTTTTTGTTTTTTTTTTAATTTCACAATTCTCAATTTCAAAGAAATAGGAACTGAACCGTGGGAATAAATGGTTCCTAAAAATCGAGAACTGGACTGGCTTCTACAAGTCTGATTTCACCAATTTTGGATCCGGAACTGGTAGTTTGGATCCAATTCTAACCCAAACCTACTCGTGATGACATCTAATCATTTGATTATCAATGGGACCAATTTTAGACGAGGAGGGGAATTTGGGGTTCTCCAAATTTCCCAAAAAAAAGTTGAGAAAAAAGGATCTAATCTTATTTTCTAATTGATCAATTAACACATTTATTACCCAAATCATTAGTGATTTAATAATGTTAGACATGGAATTAAAATTTGTCAATTTTTGTCGAATTTGTAGTTTAATCCACATATCTTAGTAATGGTAGTTGAAATAAAAAAAAAAAAAAAGGAGAAAGCTATTCTTGTTTAATATTAAAATGTTGTTTTAATTTTATGGGAAAAGTAGTAGCTTAGTCTACAATGTGATGTGACAAATAACTTTTATGCATTCTTTTTAATGAAAGACACATATTTAAATAATTACATCAATTTAAATTGAAAGATCATATATGATTTAACAGTAATTTGTTAACACCTGTATGATCTGTTAGTGTGTGTCAATATAAATTAAAAGGGAAAATAAAATTGTTCAACTTTAAGTAGGTTACCAAAGAACCAATGTTTATATTTTGTATTTTTTACCCATGGATTTTTATAAACAAAACTCATACTTGTCTATTTCGCTAGATGAATTATACTGTAATAGAATTTCTTTCTTTCAAGAATAAAATGGAACTATAAAAAAAGAATTTATATGTTAATTTTTTCATTAATTGAGGCTATTTTTTAAAAATCTTATTTAGCATTTAATTAGTATTAATAAATTTGAATAATAAAAAACTATTTTAGGTTATTTGGTGAAATTATTATCACAATAAACTAAAAGCTATAATAGAAATTGCTATTACAAGGACTGAGCACCAAAATAAGAGAATATTGGCCAGTAGTTTACCTTTTGTTACTCTTCTTCCTTTAATTATTGCTACATCAATTCCTAAACTTGGTGACTTGATACGTACGCCTGTATGTGTACAGGCGCTATTGTTTGAGTGAAGAAGGGATTTTGAGTTCGGTTTGTCCTTTGAAATTATTTTATTGACACATTGGGACCTGAATTATTTATATACACTTGGAGTAGGGTTATTATATTCTTACGGCTCAATTTGGGTTCGTGTGGTTTATAAGATTTTAGCTTATTTGCGTTTGTTTCACCAGTTTATTATTATTCATTTAAAGATTTATTGGGGAGTATTTTATCATTCAATACTTTTTATGTTGACTGTATTAGGGTTATCAAGGATTCTATATGGTTAAATAGAGAAGTTTGAATTCACAACTTTAGGGTTACAATGTTTCCTAAGGTTACATCTTTAGGTCTTTAGGTGTCAAAACCAAAATCTTTTAGGACTTAATTGCATAGATTTAGGGTTTTAGTAAAGAATTTTGAGAATCTAGACCTTATCTATTAAGGTTTGAGTGTCGAAGTAGTTCACATCCTAATCGATTCTCAAAATGTCTTTCGAATTTTTTTAGGGTTTATAATCCAACTCCATACAAATTGAATGATCAAATAAAAACGTAAAACACTACTTGTAATTTTCCCTAGAATGTGGCCCTTATGGAAAAATTAAAAGTTAGTTTATAATAACATATCTATAATATTAAAGGTGTTATGACCCTCTCGATGTCACACACCAATAAATAAAACTTAATAGAAAATACGTATTGACTGGGTGGAAGTTATGGTGCTTGCGGTAGCTAAAGGAAAAAAAATTTTCTTGGTCAAAACAATCGATTAGTTTGTACCACTAGACATGGAGCCAACAAATATGTCACTAGCAATTTTAATACCTTTTCTTATTTTGATGGGTATATATTTATGTATTGGTTCAATTCAAAATTATATTGGATTTGTTTGGTAGTTTGTTTGTAATTATTTTTTTTGGCCTTATGTTTGGTAATTTGTTAGCATCCTTGTAATATGCTCATACATACATATACATACATACATGGACGAAAGAATTGCTCGAATGGATCAATTTAGAAAAGTTATGTAAGAAGTAATTTATATGGTAAAGTTGCATTTTAGGTAATAGTTAAGGTGCCATACTCTACTTGAGGGATAAAAAATGATGACAAAGGAAAATGAGTAGGGGTAGAGGGGTAGAGGGCTATAGGGGTCAAGTGAGATAAGTAAGGTAAAAGAAATAATAATAAAGATAAGATATAATGAGATATTAATAGGGTTTAAAGTGAAAAAAAAAAAAGAAAGAAGAAAAAAGAATATTACTTCTCTTTTAATTTTAACAGGGAGTGGTTCCGTTCCCAACTAAACTTAGGATTGTTTATATGCATTCTAAATAGAATTGCAAACTAAGGTCTTTGTTTTTTATGAAAATATTTTTTAGAAATATATTTTTTTATTTTTCAGTGTTTGTTTAAAAAAAACTGGGACAATAATTAGATTACATTTTTCATTAATTTGAAAAATAGAGCAACCTTTTTTTTATAGGAAAACAAATATAAGTAATTTTTTCATTATATCTATTAATCATTTACTACCAATAAAATTTATTGTTGATTTTTAATAATTTTTATTTACTATATTTATTTTTATCACATAATGTGTTTTATTATTAATTTCCATGTATTTTCATTATTCAAGCATCTAAAAGAAACATATAAAGGAAAACTATTATCATAAAATTAATCAAATATTTGAAAACATGCTTTCTTAAAAAAAATTAATAAAAAGTATTTTTTTATTAACAAATAGTTTTCTTCAAATTAAACGGGATGTAAGCAAATATGCCAACAACCACTTTGAGTTTGATTTGATTAGCAGCGTCAGAGGGGGGTAGCATGGATCTACAGAATGTATTAAGAGTAAAAAATTCAAATAAACCATAAATTATATACTATGGAATCTATAAGGAAATTTAAAAGAAAAAAAAATATTGAACTAACTTTAAATTGTTGTCGTCATAATTATTAGTGAAAGAAAAAAAAAAATCCAATTTTAGGTATCTAGAAATTAATTAATATTTCAACTCCTGATAAATATAATACCAAGAACACACAACAGATTATGTACAAAATTCACAAATAAAATTCCACAACACATTCTAGTTCTCAAACTTTTTTTGAGCATCCCCTTTGAGCTGTGCAATTAACGGTCCAAGAATTTTGAATAAAACCATCACAAAACTAAATCTTGATTCTTGAACACATCATGGAATGGGATCCATTGGAAGAGTTTCTATTAGAAAATGAACCACCCGATTTACCGCCGCCGCCGCCGCCACCACCACAACCATCATCACCCCCTAACCTGCCACCACCTGCACCACAACTACCACCATCCCCCGAACTGCCACCACCATCATCCCAACCCGTCCAACAACATCTCCAGAGAGATGGACCCTCCAATGCCGGGGCCGTGCCAAGTCAGCCTGGGATCATCCACGAAATGCCCCCTGACCCTAATTTCGACGACACAATCGACCTAACCGACTTATTCGTCCAAGAAGCCGGCACCACCTCAACAACCAACATAGAACCGCTCTATCACGGCACCAGGATGGCACCCATCACGAACAACGTGCCGAGCGAAAGATACTCCTCTGTTGTAGAATTGAGGAGACAATTGACTGCGTTGATGAATGAGGAAATTAGGGAAGCTCTGGAGCAAACTCCGACCCTTAAAGAAGTTTTATACCCAACACGGAGACCACAAGTTCCAGAACCTCCTCGTCCTCCAACACTTCGAGAAATTTTATACCCACCAAAGAAAGAAGATGATTTTACGATTCAATTTCCTTTTGTATTGCCACAAAAGCCGCATACAAATTTTCCTGGGATGATGTCGGCGCAGACATTTCCATCTGCAATGGATATGCAGAACTTTGCGTTCTTGCCAGATTTTGCTGGTCCTAGTACTAGTAGGGTTTTACGGCCAAGAACCCTACCTCTCGCCTTTCCGCTCCCGCTCCAGCATCTGTACCTCCATTATTCCCTCCGTGTGTACAATATGATTCGAACTTGTTCATACCCCCCATCCCCTCCAATCCAGGATCGTCCTCGTACCCGGGACCTTTCTCGGTTCCGGGACCCTCCTCAGGCCCGGCATCTGCCTCGAACTTGTTCATACCACCCTTTTCCTCAGATCCAGGACCTTCCTCGAACCCGGGACCTTCCTCAGGTCCAGGATCATCCTCAGATTTAGGACCCTCCTCCGGTCCAGCATCTGCGTCAGGCGGATCAGCGTGGCCGGAAAGGACGGATGGTCGTGGTACAAAGAGGGGTAGAGAAGATTTTGAATGAAATGTCCCAAGATGATATTTCTTGTGGAATGTGGAGAAATTAATCATTCATGTGGACGAAACAAAAGATGAACATAGTAGAAACATCTTACTGATTTCCTTACACTGGACTTGATTAAGGTTTGAAAGATCTTGTGTTCAAATACAGTTTTCCATTTTCATGCTTTTAAGTTTTGACATGCATCCATGCAAACAAGTTGCTGATATTTGAAATACTATCATCATACGTTGCATGGACATTGTTTCCTGATTACAGTTTGAATTTCAATATACATAAAAGATGGAATGAGAACACTTATTTTTCGACGAATTTGTGTGTGTGAGGGTTCATTCGAGTGAATCATCGTCATATTTTGCGACAGAGATCTATCACGTACTAATCCCACTGTCTGGTCGAAAGAAGTCATGGTCTCAGGCACAGTCGCATGCACTCAATGTAGTACTGACTTCCTAGTCACTTTTGTTAAGTTACACTTTCCCATTGTAGCCAGTAGCTAAGGCATAATTATCTTTTACTCCTGAATGGACATCTATAATTAGAGATGGGCAAATTTGGTTTAGTTAAGTTTGATTGACGTTGTTGAAGACAGGTTTTACGTAGAAATAAAATAAAATGTAAATATATACTATTAAGTTCCTATAAATTAATACTCGATAAATTAATAACGTCTCTAAAACAATAGTTTTTTAGTCCCAACATAGGCAGTTTACAAAATTAATAATTTTAGTAAATTAATATGACAATAATTTTTAGGAAGATCCCTAGGATTAAAGGAAAAAATTGTATTTTCAAAAATATTTACAAAAATGCTGTGAAATCAAAAAATCATCAAAAAAATAGACAACTTGAATCCATTTCTTGAACAAACGAATTCGTTGAAATTGTCTTCAACTCGTCTTTGATCCTAAATATAGACAAATTAACACAAAAAGTCATCTCTTAAAAAGATTAATTTAACATAGCTGTTTTGGATTATTTTAAATGTAGTGGCATTTTTGTAAGTTTTTATCAATATATTATTTTTATTATCCCAATATCCTTATATAAATCTATAGTCCCATTGATATCATAAATTAATAATTTTCTAAAATTACAAACATAATTAGGACATTTTAGGAAAGAAAACATGAATATATTGTTTTTTGTTTCTTCTTGAAATTTAAATCTAAGTGGACTTCATCTATAACGATATAGTAAAATATGAATGTTTTAAATTAATTCACCAAATATGATACATATATTAGTGATATATAATGATTTTTTATGTGATTAAATTCACATTCACTAAACTCTTTAAATTAATAAATTATTACCTTGTAAATTAATAAAATTTTATGATTCCCACATTACTAATTTATAGAGGTATTACTGTATTCTAAAATTCAAATTATTACGTAGAAAACATTCTTTTTATTCGAATTTCATGGTTTTGTCTAGTTTCATATTCAATTTGAGCGCAGCAATTTACAATTTGATTTGGTTTCTAATACTAATCAACTTGTACTTTATGTTTCCATATTTCATATCCCCAATAAAACTAAACCATAAACTATAATCCAAAAGTCAATCATTGCAAGATAAATCAGACACTAAGATTTGATTTTCCTGCGAGGTGTTTTATTTATGGGGGGAATTTTATTTAATTTGTATTAGAGCACTGCACGGTGTGTTTTGTACAACTCAGTTTGGGGAGTTACAAATTATTTTGAGTATTTTATCAAGAGGGTAATAAATTCAGCAGAATGTAGAACAAATTTCATGAAGTTAAAATTATATTAGTGTCAAATAGTGACTCATGGAGGGTACATGTATATATATATAATAGATTTTCTAAACACCATCAAAATTTCAATTCTCTAATTAAATATAGAATATTTACTTCCATTAATAATTAAGACCTCAACAACATAAATTTATATTATATATTGTTAAAGTTAGCATCACAACCATCTAATCTAAAACGTTAAAGTTATAGATATGGTGTATGCTATTATATTTATTCCTTAAAACTTCCCCTTACTTGCAGGTCGGGACTTTGATTTTGACTAAAGCCCATTAAGTGGAGGATTTAATTTTTAATTAGATTGAATAAGTACGTAGCGAATCGAACTTATAACCTCATGCTCTAATAACATGTTAATGTTAGTATCACAACTATTTAATCTAAAAATTTAAACTCACAGATATGGTGTGTACTATTATATTTATTCTTTAACATATATTTCTTTAAATTATAAATATATATAGTTTTTCTAAATTATTTACAAAATTTGGTTATATATGACTTATTGAAATAGTCTAAGGTTCCAAATTATAGTCGTAATACACCGATCATCGCAGAAACTATATTGTGTTCATATTTAGACGCTTGTGGTGATATTTTTTATTTGGGGATGAACCTATGCTGTCTCTTTTGGGCTTCTGAAAAAAATTTTGACACGTTAATGAGTTTTATTTTGCTTGGGATATGAGGGGTGTGTTTGGTTGTCATATTTATATGGTACTACATTGGATAGAGATCGTATCTAAGTGTGCGTTTCTGAAACTCCTTAGCGTACAAGAGGGAGCGCGTCCCAATAGAAAGGCCATGTTTAAAAAAGAAGTTGCTATTTAGTAGGAGTGTGTACAGTACGTTTCGGTTCGGTTTGCATCTCGATTCAAACCGCACCATAATTTACGGTTCTGTTTTTCTTTTAAATTCAAACCTAACTATACCGTTCGGTTCGTAATTTTTTCGAATCGAAAAAAAAAAAGCGGTCCAGTACAGTTCGGTTTGTGGTTCGAACCGTTTTTTCATAAAATAAAAAATATATTCTATCGAAAAAGTTTAATTACATATTTCTTATCACTAATACAAATATAAACAATAATATCTAAAATTAATCATTTATCAAATAAACATGTAAAACTTATAGGAAGGAAAAGATTTCATCCATTATAAAATTATAACTATGACTAGTCTCATTTTTCTAAATTATATACTAGACTTTATCTTAATATAAGACATAAAATGTAATTTGTTGTATGTTTCTAACTAACATATTACCAATTATATAAATCAATAAGTAACTAAATAATAGAACTAGATTAATTAGTAAAACAAATGAAAAAGAAATATGCATAAGTTAGAATACTAGAGGTTAAATTCTAAAATCTACCTTACTTATAGATAACATAACAATTAAAATATATTATGAAAAATTTAATTTTATTCTAATAAATAACACATATCTAAGTAAATTTTTTTTACAACAATTAATTTTTTTAAGTTAGAATACTAGACTTTAAATTCTAAAATCTATCTTACTTATAGATAACATAAAGATAACATAACAATTGAAACATATTATGAAAAATCTAATTTTATTCTAATGACAAACACATATCTAAGTAAAAAATTTTAAAAACAATTAATTTATTTAAAAAAATTAATTGTTTTTAAAATTTGTGACATAAATATGTACCATTAATAAAACAATTAAGAGTAAAAATAATATGTTTAATTTTTTTAATATATAAAATGGTTCGGTTCGGTTCGAACCATACGGTTCGGTTCATGGTCCCGAACCAAACCGCGAACCGTTTGCTCTTCAATGAACTGAACCGCGAATCGAACCGTTTCAAAAAAGAACCGAAATTTCGGTTCGGTTCGATCCAGTTCGGTTCATGGTTCGGTCGGTTTTTTACCACAGCCCTACTATTTAGTAACATTCTGCAGAATTATTATATTATATATGAAGCTTGACTATTGAGTTAGGTAGCAGGGTTTAGGAAGTCCAATTCTTATCGGAAATGTCAAGGGAGACATGGCATGGAGTAGGGCCCACATTGAACCAGTATGTCTTTCATCCTACTTTGTCTTATTATGGCTTATAAACTAAAAAGAGGCTCATATTGGTTATCGGTTGACAACACAATTTGATGGATGGCATTTTAATGATCAAACTTCATAAGTATCCCATATCCCTCCTCATCTAAAGAATTAAAATTTGGATAAAAATAATATTGTGTTATTGAATGTCTATCTTGTGACATCAAACACTTATTCATCACTATTAGTAGGATAAATGCTTGATAGCTTATCTGCTTATCATAATATTTGAGACAACTAACCTACTTACTCTTCCTCTCGATTTCTTTCTCTTAATCACTTTTTATGTGTCATTTCATATCACTACTCGCAAGTCACATGTAGTGTAAAACTCATGTAGCATATACAAGACTACTTCACATGAGCCCATTGATTTACTCACATACTATTAGGATTAATAGGGTTAAAGAATGGTAATAACCAATAGCATAAAACAATTAAATAGAAAAGATATTGGAAAAACTCTAATACGAGTAAAGAAAATTCATGAGCAAGTGAAAGAAAATAATCACTATTGAAGAAAAGCATACAAAGATAAGAGATATTAAAAATTACCCAATCTCTCAAACTCTCCAATGTTTCTTCGAGGAAACGTCTTTTCTTCTAAAAATTTTGGTTTTAGATACAATTTTTTCTATATATGACTTATCTACATCTATATCTTTCTATATATATTATATATATATATATTTGACTTAGATACATACATATCTATTTAGATATGAGTGAGACAATACTACCAAATATATCTCAACAAATCTCTACCCTTTTGCCTCCTGACCCTAAGGTGTAACTCCACCTAAAACACAACATACCTAATGGGAAATAAACTCTCATAAATACATAAAAAATGAGTAAGAGGACACAAATACAAAATAGTGATCAAAGCAACATAGAAACAATGAATCTTCACTTGCGAAATAGGCTACAACAGCCTATATTGATCTCTTCGAAATAGAAACCAAGTCCAGACATAAGCGGAACTTGTCACCTAGAAGCATCTTCATCAACGTATCTACTGGATTATTGTGGATGCTAATCTTCTTCACCTATATATAACCTCAACTCACAATATCACAAATAAAATGACAACACACATCAATGTGCTTAGTGAACTCATGATGCATGGGATCCTTGGTGAGATGAATAGTGCTCTAACTATCATAATATATAATTATGCTATCACCCAGGAATCGAAACTCAGACAATAAACCCTCAGTAATAAGGCCTCCTTAACTACTTTAGTCACTACTATACATTCAGCCTTAGTAGTAGATAAAACTACAATCGGCTGCAATGAGGTTTTCTAGCTTAAAGCACAACCTCTTAGTGAGAAAACATAAGCTGTAAGAGATCATCTTTTATCTAAACCACTAGCAAAACCAAAATCAAAATATCCTGTCAAAATGTTGGTCTTCTACCCAAACTCCAAACATCACTTATTCCCTTTAGATATCTCAATATCCATTTTACACCATAACAATAAAGTTTACCAGATTAGCCATATATTGACTCACAACACTAACAACATATGCCAAATCGGGATGAGTACAAACCATTGCGTACATTAAACTACCTACTACACTAGAGTATGGGACTTTTTACATGTACCTGGATTCATCATCAAAATGCGATGGTGCAGTAGTAGAAAGTTTGAAATGAGCACGCTAAAGGTATGGAGATTGGTTAGAATCAGACATATTAAAACACTCAAGAGCCCTCTGAATATAATGTTGGTGTGATGACCATAACTTTTCAAAGCCTTTGTGTCGATAAATCTCCATACCTAAAATCTTCTTGGTCATTCCCAAGTCTTTCATATCAAATTCAAAATTGAGCTAGGATTTAAGTGTAGAAATATCTGTCATTTCAATTGCAACAATCAACATGTCATCTACATATAAAAGTAGATATATGCAAGATCCATTAGAGAGCTTTTGAAAATAAAGATAAGATAAATGTTGTAGCTACTCCTTATAAATCTAATGCTCCTAATAAAATCATCAAATCATCTATACCATTACCTAAGAGATTGATTAGGTCCATACAAGGATTTCTTAAGCAATAAACATGATCCTCCTTTCCTTACTATAAACACTTCAAGTTGACTTATGATAATCTCTTTCTCTAAATCATCAAAAAAAAAGGTAGTCTTAACATCCATCTACTCGAGTTCTAAATTCTCTATAGCTACAACTGATAATAAAGCGCAAATAGTAATATGTTTCACAATAGGAGAGAAAATATCAGTATAATCTACAACTTCTACATGACTATAGCCCTTGGCTACAAGGCGTACTTTTATAGTGAGTGTCATTCGGATTCCCTCCTTTTTTCTTTTTAAATACCCATTTAGAGCCAACAATTTTCATATGAGTTGGAGGTGGTACAAGTTTCCATGTATCATTCTTATAAAATGACTCTATCTCTTCTTGCCTATCAATGAGCCACTTATTAGAGTTAGAGGCTTCAATTGCCTCCTGATAGGAAATAGGATCACCGTACTCTATCTCATTTGCAACACTAAGTGCATAACTTACCATATCATCAAATCTAGCTGGTGGTTTAATCTGCGGGTAAATTACACTAGAAGGTCCCAACGTTTGAGGGTAAATTCATTTAAGGTTTTAACATTTAAGGGTAAGTTCGTTTAAGGTCCAAAAATTTGAAGGAGTGAGTCAATTTGGGTTCCCAAGAACACATATCAATAGAAGAAGAGCCTTCTAAGTTTTGATTAGATATTCTCTCCAATTGACACGTGTCCTTAGGGACCCAAATTGATCCATTTCTTCAAATACTGGGATCTTAAATAAACTTACTCCCAAACATTGGGACTTTTTTTTAACCACTGAAACGTTAGGACCTTAAATGAACTTACCCCAAAACGTTGAGCCTTCTAGTATAATCACTCTTTAGTTTGTTGCTTTTGTCTATCCCTTGCTATAGAAGGTTGTTGAGATGTTTCAGGAATATCTGTATGACTACCAATTTGACCTGAAGTCAAAGGTTTGTTAAGCAAGGGAACAATAGGGATAAGAACCTCCACCTTTTCCTATATACCATTAGACTAACTTTGGATAGTTAGCTACTTAACACGCTATAAAAGTGTAGAGTCATCAAATATTGCATCTCTACTAATAATAATTTTCTTGGTCTTATATAATCTGTAGCTTTAACCCTTGTAGCATACCCGATAAAAATGCATTTAACTAAATAGGCATCAAGCTTAATAGTATTCACATAAGCATAAGCAATAGAACCAAGTATTTTTAAATACGAATACTTTGGTGGATTAACAGATCATGTTTCTTCAAGAGTCTTTCCATCAAGTGCTGAATGAGGGGAACGATTAACAAGATGACAGGTAGTATTAATAGCTGATACCTAAAACTCCTTACTAAGACCAGCATAAGATAGCATACACCTATTTTTTCCAATAAGGTTCTATTCATCATCTTTATAACTCCATTCTGTTGTGGAGTATGGACAATAGTCCTATGATGCACAATCACATTAGTGGCACAAAACTGATTAAATTGCTATGTATAAACTTGAGACTATTATCGTTCCAAAGTCGCTTAACGCTCTTCCCAATTTGTTTCTTAATCATACTCTTCTAAATTTTAAATGTCTTGAAAACATCTTATTTATTTTGCAGAAAATAAACCCAAAGTTTCTAGGAAAAATTATCAACAGTGGTAAGAAAATACATGGTAGAAGCCAAAGAACCAACCAGAGCTAGTCCCTAGAGATCTAAATGAATATATTCCAAAGTTGCTTTGGTTCTATGTTCTACTATGCCTAAACTAACATGCTTCTACTTGCTAAATACACAATGCTCGTAGAAATCCAAACTACCTAATTTCTATGGTAGTAAATCTATGCTACACAATGGTGTATCCCTTTCTAGCATATGGCCTAACGTCATATGCCATATATTTATATTTTTAGACTTAGTAGAAACTGTAGCAGACCCAACAAGTAGAACCTTGAAGAATATATAAAGCGCCATGCAACATGCCCTTCATTAAAATGAGAGAACCATGAGAAATCCTCATGAAACCATTTTCAATAGTATACTGATATCCATCTTTATCAAAGCTACAAATAGAGATAAAATTCTTAGACAAATTTGGAACATAATGGACATTTGTAAGCATTTTGACAACACCATCTGTATCTTCAATGAATTGAATCAATACTTGCACTTGCAAAAGATGGAATTGCCAATAGAGATAGTCTCACCATTAAAAGGTTTGAAATTGATGATGCAATCTCTATTTGGTGTCATATCGTAAAAGCACCAAAATCCAAAATCCTACTATGTCCTGGTCTTTGATCATTAATGATAGAAGCAACTAATCATCATGAATTTTCATCTCTGCAAAATCAACATCAGTCTCTTCATTAGATTTCCCACTCTCAATAGTTTTCTTCTTTTCTTTATTTTGCAATTTGAAACAATCATTGATTATATGTCCTCTTTTCTTACAATATCTGCATAATTTCTCTTTACCCTTCAACTTAGAATTAAGACTTATTTCTATTACTTGAATCTTTCCTACTTTGCTCTTTGCCTCAAGAACCAATATACTACTCTCAGAGGAACCACCGGTCGAATTGAGCTCATTATTAAGTTTATATTTGCTCAACAAATTAGCTTTCACATCATTAAACACGAGAGTATCACGATCATATATCATGTCTCACGGAACATCTTATATGACCGAGTTAGAGAACACAACAAAAGCAACTATTGATCCTCATCCTCCACCTTAACACTAATATTCTTCAAATCGTTTATAATGGCAATAAACTAGTGATGTGCTCCATAAAAGAAACACCTTCTTGCATTTAAGGTATAAAGCCTTTGCTTTAAAATCAATAGATTTACCAAAGATTTGGTCAAATACAAATTCTTAATTTGACCACAATCCAGTAGCCCTCTTCTTAAACACCTCCTGTAGGACATTATTGGACAAATACAATTGAATAGCGGATAATGCTTTAACGAGATTTCTTCCCTGTCTTGACAAATTTAATGAGGTAGCGAGCCTAAAAGTGGCATAATTGACGAGTAAATACGGCAGCTCCATTCTCGAACAGAAGATTACTGCTAAAACATAACTTTCAACTGTGAAGCTTCAAGCTGGTATGTATACCTTTTGCTTATTTCACTTATGTGTGCATATAGGTTCTTCATTTTGCTTTTAGAAACACTAACACGATTTATTTTCTCTCCATTTTTTTTTTTTTTTATAAGATAAAGAAAGAAAGGAGAAAGTAATATGTCAATGGTGAATGTTTCTTTTGTTTTTTGGCAACCTCTATATATATTTTTTCAATACTTAAAAAGGTAATTGATGTAAATGAAGTTTTATTTTTATATTTTTTCCCTTGTTTTACATTCATATAATGTGCAATTTATTCTTCCCATAAGAGCACGGGAATCTCATAAACTTGGTTTGTTAAATGTTTTTTTTTTACACTGCATCGAGGAGCTAGATGATGTACAAATTATTAGATATTTTTTCAAATATATATAAAGAGTGAACAAAATCAATCGATTTGCCAAAGATTTGGTCAAATGCAAATTCTCTAATTTTGACCATAATTCAACAACACTCTTCTCAAACAACAGCTCTTATAAGACATTCATCATCCTCCATTAAATTTAGCTTCTTCCTGAAGCCCTTTTCAATCCTATTGTCTAATATAAATAACATTCTCACTTGCTTACCATAAAATTCTCAATATAAATTTTTTGGCGTCACTGATTTCATAATTGAATAAAAATTCAATCTTGAAATAGAAAATCCTAATATTGAACAACCGTATCTCTAATAACAGTTTGTTAGGATCAATAAGGTTAAAGATTGGTAATAATCAATAGTATAAAACAATTAATAGAAAAAATATAGAAAGAGAAAACGACATTAGAGATTTATGTGGGAAAAACTTCATTAGAAGTAAAAAAAACCCATAAGTAACTAAAGAAAAGTGTCCAAAGATGAGAGATATTAAAAATTGCTCAATCTCTCAAGCTCTCTAGTGTTTCTTGGTAGAAAAGTTTTTCTTCTAAAAATCTAGGTTTTAGATACATGTCTTTCAAAATATGACTTAGATGCATATATATCTATTTAGATATGAGTGAGGCTAAACTACCAAATATATTTCAACACATACTTGCACGTTACACATTGATTAGGAGTATTTGAAGTGAGATTTTAATATAAGGTGAGATGGTACAAATTGCCATCAAATATTAGTTATTATCTAAAGGTTAAAACAAGTGCTACTTGAAAAACAAAATCAATACACAAGATTGTATTATTGAAAGGTGGAAGTGGTTTAAAGTATAAAATCAATGTTATTGTGTAAATGTCTTTAGTGGACATGATTACTTATTATAGTTTATCAATTTTATTTGTTTTCAAACTTATTAGCATTGTCTAAGAGCATTAGATGGTATCTATATTACAATAACAACACTTGTTGTATGAGCTTAGGTGTGGAACACTAGCAAAAATGGGGAAAAAAGAGGCCTATGTATGAGCAAGAGATGACAATTGCAGCAAATGTCCTAGGATTATGTTTGCATAAGAAGCATCTACATCAGTATCTAGAGTATTCCATAATGTAGTTATTTGGTTTAAATTTTATGAGTTCCATGCAGTATGCAAATACATTTTTAAAAAGGATAAATTATATTAACCAAATTCGTAAATTTTACAAAATATCGACACCATACTTTTTTCAAAATACAAGTAACCCCTAAAAATAACTACATTAAAGGCTTACTTGTTAGTTTTAGAGGGTATTTGTCATATATTGAAAAAGTTAGGTATTGATGTCAATATTTTTTTGGGGTTATTTATTATATTTTTTAAAAGTGGGTATGGATGTCTTTCATAAAGTTTACAAGGGTGATCAACATAATTTAACCTAAAAATATATATTGCATTTTATTACTATAATACCAAAAATTTACCTAAATTTATGCAGCTGCATATGTCAAAAGGTTCATGATATCTTTGCTCGATATATAGATTACTAAGCCATTCTTGCATGTTAATTGGTAGCCATTACCAAAATCAAGAATAGGCCACAAATTTATGTTAGCCTTAATATCATGAGGAATTAGTTAACTATGGGCACATAAAGGGAATAATGTTATGAGAGAGAATCCAAAATTATTAAGAAACGATAGGGTATTTTAAGGAACCCATTCTTTTACTCAACTAAAATACAATGTTGAATATATTAACTTATTATTTGTCACACAATTTCTTTCAAGTTGAATTATAATTATTATGCCCATTAGTAATTAAGTTTATTTTATTTTCTATCCTAAGTAAGCATAGTATAAACTTACCTAAAACACTAAGCCATCTTGAAATGAAACCCTAGAACTCATAAACATGAGTCACCATGCAATTGAAGTATTTAAACTGTTAATATTTAAATTTACCTATATCTTACATTTCAATAGTTTTCTCCCTTGAACTACTCAATGTAAAAAGAATGTAAAATATTACTTAAGAATAAGAAATTAGTAATTAATTTAGAAAATCTAAGTTTATAGGTCTAGTATTATTAAATCTTAAAGAAAGGAATTGAACAAGTCTTGAATGCTTTTGAAAAGAAAAAAGCATGCGTATGAAAAAGTTATACTAACTATTAGTTTGAACATGACCTATGTTTGAGGTCATGTTTAGAACAGAAAGTTAATATGACATAACACAAGTTCAAACACGACTTGTAATTGATGTCTTATTTGAAACCAAAAGCTAACATGAATAACATTTTAATGATTTGCGTTTAAGTTGTGTTTGAAACAAAATCTTTATAATGTCACATGTGAGTTTAAACATGATTGATGTTCAACTCATGTTTGAAAAAAAGCTTAATAAAGTTCAAACACAACTTATGTTCAACTTTAATTTCGAATTTATGTCTACCCATATGAAGGTTTTTCCATACTATGAAAACAAAACATCCTCTTTTCATTTTTGTTCAAACCAAATTCACCACTTTTACATCTTTGAAAATATCAACCCAATCCCAACATGAACATCACATCAATTATAAAATTCTATCTTAAACACCTCAAAAACTTACTTAATATTTGACATAGCAAAAGATTTAGAGTTTATCGTAAAACCATCGATTCGCAAATGATGAAATAGAATCTCCTAATTGCTTGTTGATTCTAAAATACTTAGACA
Organism: Combretum micranthum; assembly: GCA_024138025.1. Classification (NCBI taxonomy): domain Eukaryota; kingdom Viridiplantae; phylum Streptophyta; class Magnoliopsida; order Myrtales; family Combretaceae; genus Combretum; species Combretum micranthum. The sequence continues at coordinate 1,159,634 of JAMXBD010000057.1, forward strand.
ATAAGCATCTAAAATTAGAAATTTAACATTGTAATTCAAAATATTTGGGAAATTAGAGCAAAGAGGGCTCAAAACAATATTATTGATCAATTATTATTGACTGCCATGGTCGTCAAAATTGTTAAAATATACAATTCTATGAGTTTATGATTTTACATACTTTTTCTTAATTAAAATGAATGACAAAATATTAAGGTGCAAACTTAAGATAGAATTATGAATTTAGATGTAAAATTCTACATGTATACAATTTTATTGGTTTTGCATTTTTGTACGATTCTATAGGTTTTGCATGAGTCTATACAATTCTACCAATTCTATTGGCTTAAATGAATAGTAAAATTACGATTTGGACAACCATGTTGATCGTACCATTCCCCCTTGTTTTGAAAAAATTCGTCCTCGAATTTTCATCGAGTTACATAATATCCACTTAGAATTAATCACACAAGCCTCGGATAAACCGATCTAACCTTGACCATTCGACCCATGTCAGTTGACCGCCAATCCATTTTACACAGTCCTTGAATATATTTTCACCTTTCCTAGAATGGTGCAAATAGATTGAAAAATATTTTTCCTCAATCAATCATCTTCAACAACTTTAGGAGTCATGCAAGATCTCCTAACAACGAAATTCTCTTTATCATCTCCAGTCACATACCCATGTTTAATACAATTAACATAAAAAAATTTGGTACATCGAAAATTGATTCACCATCACCAATAGCCTCAAAAACGCCATCCTCTTCATCAACATAAATATCAAAAACTGGTTCACCATCGGTCTCAAAAATATCATCTTGTTCATCTACATTCTCTTCAATCGAGGTATATAAAGTATGTGCAGTGTCTCTTTGTAATATTCTTCTTCCATGTAAGAAGAAGAGCCATCATCTTGCTCATCATGAATAGTCATCGAATTAGGCTTCTACCTACTAGCAAGATTAAGATTCCTATAATTAACCCATTCACCTTAGCTGCTAATCGCTCCACCACAATATCCTATCATTCATTGAATATCTTCATTATCCTATAATCCAAATCATCGTGCTCATAAATCTCCTTCATCATACTTCATTGATTGTCTTTGTGGTGTCATCTACTCTAAGAATGAACGCAGCTCTAATACCAGCTAACATAGTGAAAGATTTAGAATTTATCACAAATCATTGATTCGCACATAAATACTAGAATGCAATATTTTAACTGCTTATTGATCTTATAAATACCTAGACAATAAGCATCCAAAATTTGAAATTAACATTGTAATTCGAAATTTTTGGGAAAATTAGAGAAAAAGTGTTTAATAAAATATGCTCCATTCCCGTTCAACCATTAAGGTACCAATAAAATATCAAGTTTTGAACTTTAAGGTATATTTAACACCAAGAATTAATCAAATTTAAGAAGAAACATCTTACCTAGTGATTATGTAAGGTTGTGGTCTTTAGAAGCAATGAGTCATTAGTTTCATTGTAAAACTATCAAGGAAAAGGATACATTGATTTAGAGGCCAGTAGTAGGGATAATAAAGTTAGAAATGCTGGAGTTTGTTGAATTTTTTATAGTGGGTGGTGGTCACTAGATGTGGGAGAGAGAATAAAAGAGAAGTGGTGATGAGATAGAGAGAGGTTGAGGATGGGATAAGAGTGATGAGTAGAAGAACATGAGTAAGAGGATACGTTGAGTAAGATAAGGATAAATTAGTTTAAGGGATCACGCACACACATATTTATATACAAGTAGCTTATAAGATAAGGTTTTACTAATATATGGAAGAGATTACAAAAAAATTAATATATGGAAAAAAAAAAAACTTTCTTACTATTTACATGGAGCTTTATTCATTAAGTATGTAGGAAGGAACTTGGATATTGGATTGTCTTCTTTCTCAAGATTAGTTATAGGCTTTATTTATGAATTAAGATTTGTTTTCAGACTTGAAAATAAGAGAATTAGTCTAGGTTATGGATAGAATAAGCATGGAATATAGGATAGGATTTAAGGTAATCTAAGTTTCTTTGGTAAATTTAACTATAAGGATTTTATCTCTAAGGTTTTAACTAATTTCTTTAATTAACAAAAAGGTTTATTATCATTCCTTTTTTTTTTCTCTTTTTTGCCTCATAAGATTATACTAAAATTGTTATATCGTAGTACTCATCATATAAGAACTATCTTGTAAGAATCTACCGAATAATCTATTCCTATATTTAATTATATATGCAACATATTCTCTCTTGAAGATAATTATGAAAAACTACACTCCACAATTTACCAAAATCTCAAAGAATCGATATCCTCTATCAAATAGTAAAATCAAATGTTGAAACTAGGAAATCTAAGTTTCATATATTCTTATAAATTATCTAATCTACTGGTATAAACTTAGCTTTTATACATTCTAGTCTTCATCTAACCTTGAGTAAATGAATTCAGAAATGCTCTACACTCAAATCCCAGCTTAATCCTATCTTGCACTATATCCTACAAAATAACTATGGGTGTATGAGCAAACCATGACTCATTAGTATTCTCTTAAAACCACACTTCAAGCAAGTAGTACCAAGAAATTTTATTAAACAAACATATGCAATGATATGCTTAGGCATATGAGATGCAATCATCGTATATATTTCTACAATCCAAGTAAGGTATGGATTTACACTCTCAGATACCAAAGTTTTGGGAATAGTGTCATTTCACCAATGCCCCGATAAACTAAGGTCCAAGATACCAATGAAGAAAAGAGATACCTCTTAATAGACTCTTGAGCACTCATCAAAATATAATTTTCTTATTTACAACTTTATTTCTGGTTAAATTCATTTATACTTTCTCACTTCTCAAAACAAGCTTTGGATTTTAATTTTGCAAATAACCTTGCCCTTAAGCAATAACAACTTTCTAGTATGTTCCCAATTGGACAATGTTCTCTAATGAACTACTTAATTTCCATTGAGTAAGGCAATGTGGTTACATAAAGAGGTAATCGATTTGAAAAATGCCCTTACGCATACTTAAATTTACCAAATGATAAGAAACTATCTCCCTCGTGACTTAGAAGAGTTATCACGTAGTAGTCTTAACCTATAACACTGTAGGATGGCAATTCTGCTATATAAAACCAATTTATTAGTGTAGTCGATTAATCATTAGTGAGGTTATTTTGCAACCAATCATCATTTCACAAATTCCAATAACTCTAGTTATAGTACAATCATGATACAAATAGTAATATTATTACTTGGAAAAATAGTAGTAGGTGAATGTCATATTTAGTACTTGAACTTTTCCAATTTATGTAATTAACTACTTCAAATTTAAAAGTATTAATTTCCTATCTACACTTTGCACATTTATAATTAACTACCTACTTTGCCATATTTTATAATTTTCTACTTAAACTTTATTCATTCTTGTAATTAACTACCTTATCAAGGTATCAGTAATGCACTCAAAAAGTTTGTAGGTATAATAAGTTGACAATTTTGAGCTTTAGACAATTAAATATACAAATTGATAAAGTTCATGTACCAAATAGGACATTTACCCTATAGTAATTTAACACAATAAACAAGTCATCAAGTACATGGAAGAAGTTTTCCGACCCCACATACGTATTAGTTTAATGTATACATTATGATAAACCGCAACGACCTACACACACCAAACAATGTGGAACGTCATAGAATAAAATACTCATTTAGTTATGGCGACAAATTAGCTACAACAAATCCATAGATGACTCTGCACAACTATCACCTATCCTTACAAAGTGGTTGTTACAAAATGGTCATTAACTAGTTTTTCAATAAAAATCTTGTATGAATCTTAGTTTATTTTGTTGAACCAAATGATTCAATTTGAATTTTGATGAGTGAAATATATTGCACAATTGTTCAAATGATATAGTTAAGTTACAATTAATAAGCAAAATGCATTTTGATATAAGAGCTTTTGTTTCCAATATATTATGTGCTTGTATGTGTGTTTGTCATGTTTTGTGCAGGACATTTTGTGTTGCACTTTGCATCTAGCATCCAAACACTAGGATATGGCAGCTAGGCATAGTATAATAAGAAAGGCTAGTCTTGGAATTACTATTAGCGTTCACTAAGACTATCCTTGCTAATCAAAAGTTCCTTTAAATTTTACATCACAGAACTCCAAATCAAATGTGATCAATATTTTATCTAATCAATAATACACTAATATTAATGTTATCATAACAATTCCATTTAATTAAGATCGATGGTTTCTTGAATTAATTATGATTGAACATATGATGGGCAACCACCTTTCATAAATTTAGCTTAGCAATTCAATCATGTTCAATTAGGTAAATGATATTCCGTATTAGAGTTATTTTGGCATTCTAAAGTTCTCTTGAAGACTTTACGAATACCAGATTATAGTTAGACTAATTTTTATTTATTATTTGGAAAACGTATAAAATTGGGATTGAATTTTAGGATCTTTTGCTTAATGTATTTTATATTTTGAATATTTTACATAGTATTCAATATTTGAAAACAATTAAGATTTCATTGTCCTTGCTAATAACTATAAATTTACAATCAAACAAATGGTCAATCATTAACCATTGGAATTAAGAGAAGTTTCAAGGCATTACATTTTCGATTACTGATTTGATATTATATCTTTTAAAGGTTTTTCGTAATTGGTTTTAGAGTTTTTAATTTTTAAACTTTGAAATTAATTATTATTTGAATTAACCCATGACTATTATTTACTAAATCGCAAAAATTTTACCTATGAAACAAATCAACTTATGAAATACGAACCATTACAAGTTACAATTATAAATATGCATCTTATCATCCCTTCTTAATCACTCAGCAAAAATTTCCTCACTTCAATATCAATCAGGGGAAGTTAAAAGAGTTCAAAATTATAAGTGAATCCCTAGCTTAATCTTTTCATTTCTTAAACATAATAAGCATTAGATTTTAGACTTAATAAAAAAAAAAAAAGTAAAATTACAACATGTAAACTAAAGCTTATTATTAATAATAAACTAAAACCTTTAAACCAAACTACTACAAAAGCTACAAGATAAAAATCAATGATTTTCAAAATCAAACTCTAATGGAAATTATAAATATAATGTTTGCATTGAATTGGAATTTTGAGATGACCTTTAACCTAACAAATTTTAGGAGGCCAAAAAAAAAAAAAACTAACAAATTGTAGAACAAATAAAGGCTTGTTGTATAATTCAATTTTTCATCTAGTTGTAAAATAAAATAGTGCTAAAAAATGTTAGATGGACAATGAAATCTCTCTTAACGTTTTGATGATAACAAATTGAATAAACATTAGTCCATATATCTCTTGAACATATGGAAATAATAAAATATTAATCAAAATACATGTACTTAAATTACTTATCTATTGTTTGAGCCATTGAAGTGTTTACAGCTTTAGAAGCAAAAACAAAAATAAAATTTTCCTATATAGAGCAACTAATATTTCGAAAAACTTAACTTTATAGATTGAATATATTCATTCATTCCACTAAAAGTTGGATATATATCCAACATGGAATTTGAAATTAATTTTATATCATCGAAAATATACATTCAATAAAGCTGGAGCATAGTATTTTGTTGATGATAGTTTAAACTTGCTGTTGAGGTTGTAATCTTTGAGAAAAGCTTGAAATGTTATTAACTTAGTTTTAGGGGAAAAAAAAAAAAAGGAAACAGGTCAAGGCTTGAATAGAAGAGAATATTTGTGATAGCTAAGCGAGGGAGGAAACCTTCATGAAAGTCAAGAGATTGGAAGAAGATACACTTCATATTTTGCTCAAAATCTCATGGAATCAAGCTAGATTTGATTGCATGACCTAGAAATTTTCTTGAAGTCCTTTTCAATAGATATTTTTGACAAAAAAAAAAACAAATAATTCAAGTCGAATTCAATTCCAATAACTACAAAATAGATGTTATTCATATATGCTCAAGAAGATCGTTAGAATGAAGTTCTATGAATTAAAGCATAACTTCAAGGAAAAATAAAACAATAAGAATTTTAACTGAGAAAAAGTGTCAAAGTATTTTCCTAAGCTGGTCTGGAAATTATTACTTTGTAAAAGACATATAGTGCTATTTAGAAGCATTTTTAGAAGCTCTAAGAGAAGAAAATGTAGCTTTTGGATTTGAATTTGTTCTATTTGTCTGAGAATGTTATATTTATATTCCCTCGCCGTCATGGCTTTCAATACATGTAAATGCAATAGTGTTAAGTGTGTGAGTAGTAAAAGTTATTTATAGGACTGTAACCACTATACATAATAGAGCATTTTTCTTATCTCTCTGTCATTTTATATTCTGCATTTAGACTCTGTTTTACATTCTAAAAAATACTATTAAGCCTCTAAATATTTAAAAAGATATTAAGTGCTACCTATGAAATTAAACTCAATCATATAATAAGTTAAGCATCAAGAAGGATTTAAAATTTGTTTTAAAGTTTCAAAAATTTTCAAAATTAAAGGAATCAATTTATTGCCCTCTTGGTCAATCATGTTTTAGGACCAACTAGTAAGAAAAGAATTATGGTAAGACTTTAGTAGGCAATAAATTTGTGAGATCAAAAGAACAAATTCCATAAATGAACTCTAAGGTAATTATTAAAGGAACTAAAATAATTCAATAATTATGATGAACCTAAACCTAAGTTCACTACCTTAGGTTGGCCCGAGGTTGATTGGCCTTCTAGCTAAGTTAACAACCATAGGAGAACATTTGAATGACTTACAATGAAGACTAAAGATTATAAGATTTAAAGGTGATAAAGACTAAAGATTAAAGCTTTGTTGGTAATAAGCCACAATTGAACAACCAAAAGTAAAACTTAGTCATGTAATTTTATTTCAGTAATTACACTATAAGGTCATAACATTTTGGATTAAGTTCATTTGATATCATAATATATCGAATGATTAAAAAAATGTCACAACATTTAGAAAAGCGAATCAATTGAAGTCACCATTGACAAGTATCAATAGGAGAAATATTTAAAATTAAAACTTAGAAGATCTAGCATGTTATGACATATACTAATGGTGACCTCAATTGACCAACTCCTCTAAATGTTATGACTTCTTTTTAATTACTCGAAATGTTGTGATCTAAAATGAACTTACTCTATAAATATAATGACATCTTTTTAACCACTTGAAATATTGTGACATCAAATAAACTTATCTTCAAACATTGTGGCGTTTCGATAATTTACCAAATTTTATTTACTAAATATAAGGTCAATAAAGGCTAAGGATGGCTTTTCCAATCACGGTATTTAGTGGCTTCCAATTTTTTGTTGATTGCGTATGTTAAAAACAATTCACAACATTATATAATTAGACTTATCTATTGTGTAACATATGTGCTATTAATTATTATAGTATAAATGGATGAAAAGGCTTAGAATGATTGATGAGTGAGAATATAGAATTGAATAGTCCCACACTTTTAAAACTTGCACTTTAGGACCTATTCCACGCATTCAAAATTTAGCTCTAGGAACATGCTCTACTATTTTGAAAGCTAACTTTGCTCCACACTTTTAAAACTTCAATCTAGGGATGTGCCATACACAATATATTTAATACAGACTTTAAGAATTTGACGAATCCATTCTTTCATCAATACTTTAGGGAGTACTATAGATCTAAATTTTAATATCAAACAATAGGAAACATTATGGGTTTACAATTTCATATAAATAGAATGCCTCAAAAGGCAAATAAGTCTATACTATCAAAATTAACTTTAAGGGTTGATTCTATGGGATTACTAGGTAGTTCTTCATAGCAGATTTGAGACGAAGTAAACTATATAATTTTGTAAATATGTAATTGTTTGTATGATTATTGCATTAGTCAGGTTACAAGTGGTAGGCTTGCAGGTTTTATATAATATATATAATTTAAAAAAAACTATTTTTTATAATACGTATTCTTTATTTAATTTTCATTTATTTATATATTTATTGATATTATATTTTTAATTTCATAAATTTAACTTTATACCATATTATAGATGAGTCCATTTTTGCTCATTAGTCAAGCCAATCATAATCAACCTGATGGACTTAAAGCTTAATTTATAGATAAGCCAACTACACCTCAAAATAAAGCTCATTTGGCCATATAACTTGAGCTTGAGTATATGATTTTAAATTTAGTATATGTTGACTCTACTAGACTCGATAATGTTTTAAATTAGTCAAACTTAAGTATTTAAAAACTCTGTTTGGATCAATTTATTTGCAACATTTGGTGGGGGATTTGCGTTATATGATATATTTATGCAGCAAATACTAACTCATTGGGCTTTGTATGCTTGGTATGAGTAACTCTTTTTCAAGTTACTGTGAAAAGGACATGAATAATAAGAAGTGTGTATGATCGAGACTTGCATCCTTTCATGGGCATGTAGCAAACTCTATGACCCTTCGAATTTAGGGTGTAATGACCGCCAACTCTATGCTTTAAAAAAGTTAGTAACGCCTGTGCTATTCTGTACAATCTAGAACTTGCCTGTCATATTATTAATTTCCTCTTTTGTTTACAAACTTACGGGTAAACTTTATCATTTGGTTTCATAAATCATCATTATTTCCCATTATGCCCTAAATTTAAATAATTTATATTTGCGATCCCAGAAAACCACAAAACTCATATTTATCTGCTCATTTTACAAATATAAATAAAGCAATAATTAAATTGCAAATTATAAGAAATGAAATAAAGTTGTAATAATCATTATATGTCTATTACAATGTTTAGTTAATACAAAAATAGTATAGAATTATATTTAGATTAAAGTAGAATATCCATCACATTTGTGAGAAATAAGCATGATTTTATTAGTGCATTATGGGGGTGGGGGTATTTATAAAGACATAGTGATAGCAATTGATGAGGGTAAGGGAAATGAATTTCCTTTTTTTTTTTTTTTTGTTCATTATAACAGGGAATAGGGGTTTCGAACTCGATACCTCTTATTTGAGAAATTAGGAGAGATGTTACTAAATTACAATACCATTAGCAATAGAAGACATGAATTGATATTCATTATTTTGCATAATATGTATTTTAAAAAAGTGCTATGGTATTTAATATTCAATGGATTAATGTCAAAAATTATATCTAAACTTTCGCAAAAAGTTTAATGTGGTACTTGAAGTTTGGTTTTGAATAATTTGTTACCTAAAGTAAGTTTTCACATAAATTTTTTCTACTTGAAATTTGGTTTTGAAAATTTTGGTATATGAAGCAAGTTCAATCAAGTAAGAAAAATATACGAGAAAATTTGTTTTAGATATCAAATTATTCAAAACCAAACTTTAGGTACCTGACTGAATCTTCTACAAAAGTTCAAATACCATTTTTGACGTTATCCCAAATGCAATTAAACCTCGTAATAGCAACTTTGCATATGATTTTGTTATTTAGTACCTTCACAAGTACATGTTAATAGACTTTGTGGTGTCTACGATCGTATATAGTAATCAAAATCAATAACAAATTAAAACTTATGCCCAAGTCTTGCTACGATTGTACTTAAGGCAAGTATATTTATCAATGATAGTCGTATACATTTAGAGCACAAGTGCCAATCCCAGAAGGACTAATGAATACTAATACTTACTATTCTTCTATTGTTCAACCAATAAGAGATAGTGATTAAGCAAGATATATAATAGCAATAGATTTAGAACAACACAAGTCAACAAAAGATAATCCAAATTGTAAATGTTGTTTACATCTTGAAACCACTAAGTGATATGCAATTTTGCAAAAGATAACTATAATATTATTGTTGATTTTCTTGAACAATAAAGCTTCCTAAGGCAATTCAATATATGTATCGAGATTATTGAAATTCTATCATTGGTGAATTAATTGGAACTTCTTCCTAATTGAAGCTCCTAAGTTAGCAGTTACAGATTTAGAATCCCTTTATTAGGTTTCACCCTAATCCCAAAGAATCACGTCGTCCTAATTATAAGATTGCATGTAAATCCTTTCAATTGTATAGATCTAATCACACAAACAATATCTCTATTAATTTGCATGAATTTCAAAACAAGAACTAATATTCCAAATTATTAATTCAAGATAATAAGAAAGCACAAGACAATTGAATTCAAGAATCCAAGCAATATATTGAAAACAACAAAGATCAAATCATATATTCAACCTAAGGTTCATCAAAATCTAAACAAAGAAATTATTCCTCCATGGGAGAAGTATTCATCATCAAAAAAAAAAAAAAAACAAAAACAAATAAGCACAACCACAATTACAAATCAAAGAATTAAGCACAAAATTAACTTGTTTAGATAACCTACACAAATTTGTATTGCTAGACCTATATTATGTTGATCTTGGATCTTGCCTTCTAATAGAAGTTCTTTAGGCCCCAAAAGAGGAAATTTCCTTTCCATAAAAGAAGAAAGTCGGGATCTTGAAGATTAAGAAAACTACATGCACATTATGAGCAAGGTAGGGTAGAAATTTCCATCTTAGGAATAGAAAGTTGTTGGGGTTCTTTTGTTGTAAGAAGTAGAGCCTCTAAACTTTCCAATTTTAAGTGTAGATGCCTTTATTTTGAAGTCCAAGAAGTTAACTTTTCTTTTTTCAAGTCATTTCTTAAGAATAACTTGTTGTTGGATTGACATGACCAAGATAGGTTATGTCTTTCAGTCATGCCTATGTCTTTTTATAATGTGAAATTGATGCAATTATGACATGACTTGTCTTGGATTTGTGTAACTTTCTGTAGCCACTTCTCTTAAAATGGCATGATTTGCAACAAGTCATGTCACAGTCGTGTCCCTTGTTAAACAAATTCTTCAAAAAAAATTACTAATAAATTAATGATTGTATCAAAAAATGACTAGTAAAAGCATATTTTAGCACTCATAAAATAGGAATAAATTTAGTTCACACATTGGCCATATATTTTATTTATAGATAGGCATAATATCAAAAATGGTACTTGAACTTTCGTAAAAAATTCAATTAAGTAATTGAAATTTGGTTTTGAACGATTTTGTAACTGAAGCAAGTTTTCATGAACATTTTTCCTACATAAAGTTTGGTTTTGACAATTTTGATAACTAAACAAAATTTTTATAGATTTTTTTCCTACCTAATTAAACTTGCTTCAGATATGAAAAAATTCGGCAAAAATTTTGTTCATGTACTAAAATTATCAAAACCAAACTTTAGGGATGAAAAAAATCCACGAAAATTTTATTCAGGTGTTAAATTATTCAAAATAAAACTTCAGGTATCTAATTGAATATTTTGTAAAAGTTTAAGTGCAATTTTTGTTATTAACCCTTTTTAGATATATATTGACAAATTCATTAACGAGTCCTACCCCATTTGTAAATATCCACATAAAAGTGGTAATCTAAATATTCACATTTAATAGCATAATCCTTTGCTAAATTGTCGTATCTAGTTGCCATATGTGTTTAAAATTCTTCCTCTATAAATTGGCATGGTCAGCAATGACAAAGACTGTGTGATAGCTACATCGCTAACATAAATATATTTTTCCATTGTTGTTATCTACCTACCATAAATGTTACTCGGCAACCATTGTCTAGCTATCACAATGAATGGCAGTAATTATAGTCTAGCTTTCATGAATGAATACCAAAGTTAGTTGTTTAGCTACGCGTACGTCAATCACATTTGTTGCCACTATGACTTGTTGATTTCTTATAACTTGTTGCTGTGACAACATCATCATAAATATTCGACTAACTTGGACATTCAACTATGGTTCCTCTCTTATGTTCTCATCACATGCTTCTTTATTCTTCTTTTTCGTCAAATATAACTAACATCCCATTTTTTTTTTATTTCCTTAATAGATGGTGACAGTCAACAAATGAGTAAAGCATGATAAGAATTTCTTTTCCTTCACTTTAGCTTTTAATCTAGTATTATCAATCTGACATTAGCACTATCCAACCATCAATCAAATTTTTTTGCTATTGTTCAGTCTTGAATTGATCTTGTAACATTGATATGTAGAAATGCTTTTCAGCATATATGATGAATTTTTCCTTTTTCTTTTCGCTTTCATTCTAAGTGAATTTCTTTATCTAGATCACTATTCAGTTTCTAACCGCAAAGAGAAATATACAACTCTAGCATGGTAGTTCAAGAACACATTTTCCGAAACATTAAAGTTTCAATATCTTCTAGCATCTAATATAACACATTCGTATTTTAGATTGTAACTTACCAAAAGATTACATGTATAACTAGACTCATAGTTGTCAAAATTACGATTTTACCCATATATTTTTATGATATCATGATTTCATAATGCTTTTCCGATTTAATTCATGTCAATCTTTTCTTTATTATTTTTTGTTGAATCATACAATTTTAATTGAGTATACATGTAAACTCAGTAGTATCCTACCTTTTTTAAGCGAGTTTGTCGATTCTATCTATTTGAGTCATGTAGTCTAAAATATAAAAGAAAAAAAATACAACTTTGCTTAATCCCATCAAGTATTATGTGTCACATCTTTCTTATTACATTCTAGTTTTGTTTCTTGTCTATCTCTCTCTTTCCTCCATTCATAGAATATATTCAAGATTAAGTTCTAGTTGCAATGCTTACAAGAGAGCTAATATATTTTATTTATATAATCAAGAATTTAAGGTAAGCTGAGAGATTTGGTGCTCCTTCAATTCATAACTCTTTTTAAACAAAATAACAAAAAAAAAAAAAAAACCTTAATTTCAACTCAACTTGCAAATCTTTTGTGCATGATGTTACGAACTAAAAATTATTATGAAAATTAGAACTTGATTGCTATATATTATTTATATTTCTTATGTATTTTCAAGTTATTACAAATGTTATAACTATATATATATATATGGTTTTTCAAAGTAATTTTATATAGATTATAAAAACTCACATTTCTACATTTCAATTTCATGTCCCGATTTTATAAACGTTGCAATGATTCAATGTTGAATCGCAAATTTAACAACAATGACTAGACCATCACCCATGTCTAGGAAAAACCATGAGGTTTGATGTAGGGACGAGCCTACGGGGGGGACCTATAGGGGTCCTAGCCCCCCTAGCTTAGAATACAATCGTTAAAAAATAAAATGTTGTGTCCGTCTTTGACACGAATGATAAAGGCTCCATACGTTAAAAATAAAAGGCTGCTCCCCCACCCTTTCGCAATCCATCCATATACCACCGTAAAACAAAAGTTGTGTCTGCCCTTTAGTAGATTTGACTTAGTCAGAGTGCATTAATTGCACTTATATTGGAAAAGCAAGTTGATTGTTTTTATTTTCCCTCCCTCAGTCCATCGTATTCCACCATAAATCAAAAGTTTTGTCTATCTCTTGATAGATTTGACTTAGTCAGAGTGCATTAATTGCACTTATATTGGAAAAGCAAATTAATTGTTTCTTATTTTTTCTCCCTCAATTCATCCATATTCCACCAAAATCAAAAGTTGTGCCTATCTCTTATATTGAAAAAGCAAGATGGTTGTTTCTGATTTTCTTTTGATATCTATTATCTGTTCAATAAGTTCGTATTGCATTAAATACAAATATATATTATTGTTTTAGATTCGTTTTTTATTTCTATCCTAAAAAAAGTGCAGTGCGTAACATTTAAATTGATAAGCTTCATCGGCACAAAAAAAAAAAAAAAAAAAAAAAAATTAGAAAAAGGGATACTTGATCACACGGAAGTGACTTTGATTATATTGATTATGGGCCCCCAGACATCTAATGCTGTGTCCGTTCCTGGTTCGGTGCAATGCCAATGCATATAGAAAATGAATGGTTCGGCTAGACATAAACTGGGCGCAATGTATCATGGATGTAAGATCAATTAATCCGAATATCCTGAACAAACTCCCATTATTATGCCCTTGTTTCTTGATAATTATTGGTTTTCAAATGTTCTCCAAGATTTCTACTTCTGGGATAAATTCAAAGATTCCATTCTCCTCTTTCTGAGTCCTTTTTTTTTTTTTCCTTCCCTCCCTTTCTATAATTGTTTTCGTCATCTTTCACATCTATTATCACTTAAGAAAACCCAACAGAGTAGCAGCAAGACCATGCTCCCTTGACCCGTTTGAGATTTTAGAGTTGGCAAACTGCGGTCACTATGTTATTGGCATGGACGTTAAAACCCCCTAAAGCACCAACCATTGTAGAACTAGCAAGATTCTTGAGCATGTTCAACTCCACCAAGGTTTCAACACTGGTATCCAATGCCTTGCTTACCACATCGCCCTTAATGATAGCCTCACATACAATAGATTTTTCCCTTTTACTCAATCCAATTTACAACAGCAGATTTTTAGTTAAAACGAAAGTTATCAGAGGCGCTGGTGACATTCATGTCAGGTTAGGGAAATCCAAGACTTCTCTATACTCCTTTAGATAACATGCTTATGCCCACAACATAACCAGTGTTGCAAGAGAACTTCATGTACAAATTTTTCTCAGAAATTGCACGTTTAACTCCCAGAGCTGGGCAAAACTTCTAGAGTTATAAAAAAACCAGAACCAAGGTTACCAAAATAGTAGAACATTCCAAGAAAGACTTCAGTTCTTTAGATCTCTTAGTGGTCCCAAAACACTGCCTTAATATTGATTCGTAATCAAAACCCTTCGGAAGTAACCATAGGAATTGAAAGAACTCTCTCCCTTCGAGCAACAAAGGCCCTGCAATCCCAATGGGAAACTACAGATTTCCTATCAGCATCTCACAGCGTTGTCTTAATATTGATTCGTAATCAAAACCCTCCAACGGTAAACTGTGAAAGAAACTTCCCAGCTGTCCACTGCTATGCTTCTGAGCATATCACTAACATCCTTTTACAATCGCTAAATTTCGACAATAATGAATAGGATGGGGTGGTGCCCGCCAAAGCAGCCTTGATCACCTTCTCATCACCGTTGGGTATTGAAGCTAGCATAGTTATAGCTCGGATCACTCTCTCTTTAATGGGGTCTGAAGTTTTGATCTTTTAACTATTGGGTAATGCCAGCGTGGGATTCGACACCTTGACATAAGCAAAGGTGGGTGTTCTCGAGTATGTGATTGCAAACACTGCAAGCTATTCATCAGATATTTAAACGTGTTTCCTTGCTTGACGGCCCTGAGTTTTCTTATTTCTTGTAATTATATTGTCTTTCTATGATGTCCCCTTGCTGAATTTCTCAACAACCTTCGAAAATTATTAAACGACACCAGATGGCATGATAAAGTACTCTTAGAGTCCAAAGAATGCGCCGCAAATCTCCATAAACCTTTCCACTATGAAGGATTATATACCAAAATAACAAGTGCCCCCTCTCACGGGCATTTCGTCGAATAACTTATATGCATCACTAAGCTACTTAATTTGCAAATTCATATGAACATTTAATCCCTCTCTCAGGCATTATCAAATAGCAACTATGAGCATCACTCAACTACAAATTCTAAGACAAGCAATTTCAATGAACACTCCTCTAAAGTTTAAGCTCAACACATGGAATTGGAACTTTTTTCAAACACCCAACATCTTGTTTCGAATTACTCCATGATCTTGAAGACAGAGAAGCTCAACCTTAATACACTTTATCCGCATCACCAAAAACCTTCAAATGATTGTTTAACCGTTCCATCGAAATTTCGGTATTGTAGCAAAAGTAAGGAGTCTGCTTGCATTGGGATAAAATGACTAGGGTTCAGAGATGAAGATTCTGAGTCAGAGTGAATGAGCGTATTTGGAAAGAAAGAGAGGAGGACTAAGAGAAATCCTTTTTTTTTTTTCGATGAAAAAAAAATATTTTGAAGCTAATCAAGTGATAACATGATGAAATGGAAGACATATATGAAGTCGGAGAGAAGGGGTCCTAAGAGTGAATTTGTATGCATGCGAGCTGAGCAGAGCTGAGTTTAGTTTTTAAAGCTCCACCTCGGCTCGTTTTTGAGTTAAGCTTTCTAACGAGTCTGAAATTATGGTTTGGATTCAATTTATTTAGTTAAATGAGTTTAAGTTTAGATTCAAGTTTAACTCATTTTATGAAATGGGCTTAAGATAAAGCGAGTTTTTTATCGAGTTTTTATCAAGCTTAAAATTTAACTTCGAGCTTGACTTATTTAGATAATCTGTTTTTTATTTTTTCTAACATAAAATATAATATATAAGTGTTGTTATAATATATATACATAATTATTAAGTAGAAATTAGTTTTTATTATTTTTATTATATAGTTATAGATAATATATCATGCATAAAAATTTTATAAGTTACTAACGAGCTTATTATCAAGCCTGTTAATGAGTCTAGTTGTAAACTTGTTCACAAGCCTAAACAAGTTTGTTCATAAGTCAGCTCACGAGCCTAAATCAAAGTTCGAGCTCGACTCATTTAGATAAACGATATTTACTTTAGACAAACGATATTTACTTTAATCTTAAACTCGGCCCGTTTACTAATCGAGTTCGAACCGAGCCTAAGAGCTCAAATAGCTTATGAGCCTTATACTTGTTCGCACCATGGGCCCTTCCTTACTTTGGACGAATCCAACAATGAGGGCAAAATCAAACTGCTACTTACATATTCTACAAAAGCTTGATAATACTTATCCTGAAGCATTAAATTGTTAGTGAGAAGTAGTTTAACCTTTGAGTTACACAGCCCCATCCATAATACTTAAATCTGTTATGAGACACTATCAAATTATCCTATAATACTTACACAGAGGGAGATAGTTAAAGCACAGTTTTTCTGGGTTTGAGGGGAGTTTTTGCACTAACATTGATGTTGAACGAGTCATTTTCAAATTTTGAGGGACATTTGCTAATTTATCACAATTCAAGAGGGTGATTGATAGCATTTGAAATTTTAAATGGAGCAAAAGTTTAGATGATTTATTTGCATTTTCTCCTATGTATAAATCATGTGCCAATGTAACAATGCTACAATAGAACATCTCGGATATAAAGATAAGTGAAGATAGCAATTCTTAATCCTATATCACCATGGTAACCCTATAGAAAATATTTATAATTTAAAAGATACTAGCATTATAAAAACTAAAGAAAAGCGATATGCCTCGAAACTAAGGCAAACTTTAGACACAATAAGTAACCATCAATTATTAGATTGAAAGCCTATGATACCACAATTAAGATAAAACTAGAGTAATCATGTGTAATAAAGTTTTTCTTATAACACAGTTATAATCAATAAATTATCACTACAATTTGGAGAGAAAACTGTGAGTAAGAAGCTCTAACGTAAAATACTTTTAATTCCCCATAAAGCTTTCACTTAAATACTCTAGAGAAGTAACAATATTCAATAACTCATAAATTTAACTAATGATATGAAATAACCATCATAGAAAGAAACAACCGTCTAATTAATGATTCTTTTCCTGTATCTAAAAGACGAGATATGCCCATGCTATTGGCTGCTTCATAAAGATTGCTATCAACACCATCGATTGGCCCTTTCATAATTGGTAATTCGAAATGTCTTCAAGCATTTATTAGAAGCAATGCTAAGTCCATTTATAATTAGAATCTTCAGAGTCAACATTAATTTTATTGGTTTGTCTTTTTGTAAGTAAAACCTTTACCACACATGAGCATGGCTTCTGCTTTAACTTTCTAAAATTGGACATGGGATCCCATCCCATCAAACAGTGACGTATAAATCCAATATTTGTGTGTGTATATCTTCTTACAAAAACATCTCAAGATAAATAAAATCATCTTGACTTTTTATCATATCTATATATGGTTTTACGATAATATTTAACTTCAAAGTTATGTTCGGTTCATTAGGATAGCTTAAGGATGGAAATAAATTATAATTCACTTCATGTTGTTTCATTTTATGACTAGAATGGAGATATTTTTGGAGTAAAAATTACATTGTGTGAGTAATAGTAATTTTTCAAGTAAAAAGAAAGAATATGATTTCTTATTTATTCCATCATTTGTGTAATAGGCATTGCTTAAAAAAACATTGCATTTACAAACCAAATAAGGAATAACTAATTCTGATAAACCAATGATTTAACCAATTGTTAGATGGACAAATGCGCATATAAGAAATGATCAGATTTAGGATGATTCATGGGTACTTAGTTTGGGCTAAGAATGGACCCAAAGTTTCGGATTTGAACCATGAGCTTGCCTATGTATTAGGAATAGGTTGCTGGAAGTCATCTTTTTTGGAGGGTCGGATTTTAAAAGAAATTTCAAATTATAACATAAATTTAAGACTTCAAAAATATTTCAATTTAATATATGTCAGATTACACTTTCATGATAATAAAATACATAAATTACACATCCAAATGAATCTAATTATCAGTTGTTGATAGTGTAGTGTTTACGTAGCATACTTTGCCCTTTTTCCTTAATTTCAACATATATACCAACCTAGTTTTCAAATAACAAAATCCACCAACAAAAATTTAAGAAAAATTTATCTCTAGGAACCCCTTATACAAATACAAATCAATCCTAACCTCCAACAAGCCATTACTAATCGCTGATTGCCAGATCATAAGCCCTAGCCTGAACACAACAAGGAAATTCTTTGGAAAAACATCTTACTTTAGAAAATTAAAGCTATTATCAACCAAAGTTTGCAAAAACAGTAATATATATATACACACACATGACACATATATAGTTAAAATAAATGAGATAGATGACCTGTTTCTCCATTGGTTAACGATTTCAAAAAGTATCATTAGAAACTAGAGAATGTTTCTCAAAAGTCTTCACTCGCCATCTCTTGAGATATTTAGGATCAACTTCATTAGTAGCTGCAGATCTATTCAAAAAAATGACCACTCAACTTATTCAATTGAAATTAAACATGAATCTAATTCATGTACCATATAATTAGACCTACAAAATCAAAATCAAGATACAAATTAGAAACACCTAGTCAATATTGAATTGAAAGCGTATTTAAAATCACATTAATCAAAAATTGGATTCACAAAACCTAAGCTGTAGAAGATTATTTCTCCATGGATTTAAAAATTACAACATTATTTGAAGAAAAATATGAAATTGATCAAAAGACATTACAATTCAACACAGAGTCTTGCAGAAATTACAAACAATGGGTTACAATGATTTTATCTAAAAAACTTTGAGATTCTCTAAAGCAAGAAGAAACAGAATTCTTTCACTCTAGAAATTTTCTCACTATACTGCGTTAGTACTATTCTATTGTATTCACATTGTACAACCTCTCCCCCCTTTTCTTTTACAACATTTTGCATGTTTATTTATAGACTAAGGGCATAGAAAAGAATGAAGATTTTATTGTTGACGTAACAGATTCTTTATAATGGAAAGCAAATTCTTTATCCACGTGCTCGTCTATATTGTTAACTAAAACAATCATTCATCAAGGGGTAAGTTGAGTGCTCAGTGTTGCTTTAAAGACAGGGCTTGACTTGAGCTAATGAAACACTATCGCTTATGTCCATTCTTCCATCAAGGGCTAAATTGAGTGCTGTCAAGAGTTCAATGTTTTGATAGTTTGAGGCACGACACAAGTAAGGCAAAGGCCTATACTTCGCTTCAGCAACTGTCGTGGGTCAGATTTAAGGCGCGACATTGAGGCACGACAAAAGCTCTCTTCAAGTTTTGGCTCGATCTCCTTAGAACAATCGTCGAAGGTCATGTCGAGGGCTAAGTTTGAGGCGCGACAGACTAATTTTTGCTTGTTTGTTTTATATTTTGGCCTTGATCAATATAAAACAAGGCGCGAAGATCTGTTCTTTACTTTTGCTACTGTTTTGCTCCAAATCTGATTAAAAACACTTCGATTCTTCTTCCTTTGATTCAAGGAACTAAAAAACAATAATTTAACATTAAAAGCACCAAATTTATAGGAATTTAAAAAAACTCATCAAAATAAGCTTGAATTCCTATGAAAATAATATAATAAAATTAACTTATCATGTGCCTTTGAGCTTTGTGTATATAATATGTTGATGTGTTTACATATGCAAATTTTTGGTGTGGAGATGCTACTATGCATGTGTTGTGCTAAAAATGAGATGAAATTGAATTTGAAATGCACAAAATTGAATTTTCATGCCTTTGATGCATAAATCATGTTTTGTCATGTTTATTGAATCTAAACAAACTTGTACAAAGATTCAAATTTGAATGAAAATGGTTTTGGACAATTTGTGTCATTCTTGAGGAAAATTCATACTTTTAATAATTAAAATGTGTACAAATTTGCAATATGTAAACTTATGTGAGTTTTTTCAGCTGCAACATGCTTTATATATCTTTTTATACTTGTGTGAAAGTGTTGGATATGCTTAAACACGAATTCCTTGATGATATGTTGATTTTATGCCTGTTTTGAACTAAAATTGTCTTAAAACTTAGTTTTGAATGTATGAAAATGGTTTTTCATGCTTTTGATGTAAAAAAAAAATGTTTAAACATGTTCAATGTTGTTTTCTAAACTTATTTGAAAATTTGAAAATATTTGAATATTATCTTAGACTTATTTGTGCTTGTTTAAAAAATATATTTTGCAATTTTCTAAAAACAATTTATTTACAAATTTATGATATAAGGATGTTTTTTCATGTCTAAAACCTTTTTGAACTTATATGTTATTTGTGCATCTCTACTTATTTGCAATATCATAAATCTATCATTTTTTTTATGATTACAAAGGACAAGAAGTGTGGAGTGCATAATTAAAGGGGAAGAAACATGTTAAAATATTGAATTTAGCAAAGAAATGTTGTTTGAAGAGATTAAAAAGAGAGAAGAGAGTAGAATTTAATAGGATGAGATTATGTGAAAATACTGTCTCATTTTGTGTTTATATTTGTTAAGTGAATAAGTATCATTCATGAGATTAGTAAGCTAATATTGTAAGATACTATTCACATGTTTTATTTTAGTATTTTATTGAACTCGTCATGTGTTGAGGCAATGTGAGATCCTATGTGTGTAGGCAATTGGTGAAGTCCTCTATTGAGGCAATGAGTGAAGTCCTCTATTGAGGCAATAAGTGAAGTCCTCATGTGTTGAGGCACGCATGTAAATTCCTCTATGTGTGTTATGAAATCTTATGTGTGGAGGCAATTGGTGAAGTCCTTTGTTGTAAGACAATGTGAAGTCCCCTGTTGAGGCAATGAGTGAAGTCCTCTGTTAAGGCAGTGAGTGAAATCCTTATGTGTTGAGACACGTGTGTGAAGTCCTGTATGTTTAGGCATTTGTGAAGTCTTGTGTGTGTGTAGGCATTTGTGAAGTCTTACACATGTGTAGGTATCTGTGAAGTCCTCTGGTGAGGCACTTGTTTCGAAGTCCTCTTTCTATGGCAATTGTTTGCTAAATGAATTCTATAAAGTCCTCCTTGAGTGAGGTAACTTCTGTTATTGACTTTTTTTATGAGTCTAAAAGGGGAAAGAGATGTTGTATGCACAATTAACATGCATGTAGTATGTTTTTATGTTTTTATGCTAATTAATACAAAAAGGAGGAAAATAATGAATCAAGTGTAGTGTGTATTTCCCTAGAATTAAGCATTAAGTCTTTAAAATCAAATTTAATAAAATTTCTTTGAAACCTATATGCTTAATTGAGAAGGAGTATACTGAATTGACAAGGGGTTAATTATGCAAAATTGTCCTTATAAACAAAAATGGAGATTGTGGAACTTGTGAGTTCAACATGGATTTTGATGAGACAATTAGTTACACAATTAACTATTCAATTGTGTTAAACTAAACTTAAGTAATCGAACAACATAATGATCAATATGTTAGAAAATATATATTTTGTGTGTGTTGTTCTATGGAGTTTTGTGCAAGAATTAGCCGGTGCAAATTCATTAAGCACATTAGTGGTCACAGGTTACGTCGAGGGCTCAACGTAACCAAAGTCAAGACATGATAAGCTCGAGACTAAAGCTCGACAAGTTCAAACATGTAGAGTGCTTAGTCGCGAGGTTCGTCGAAGGCACAATGAGTTCATTATTTAGGGCGTGATGAGTTCGAAATCTAAGACTTGATAAGACCAAAGAGATTAAGTCCAAGGTGCGACAAGTTCAAAATGTGATAAGTCTGATTGTATTCAAGGCTCGATGGAGTACATATGAGCACAAACTTGATCAAAGGCAAAAATGAAGTACGACACATTAAGGCATGACAAGCATTACGGCGCGACAGTTTGAATGAATGAGCTCACATAGCAAAAAGAGCCGTTGAAGCACATTTAATACTTGACGACTTAAATATGTTATCTCTAAAGGGAATTTGAATTTTTGGAAGCTACATATATACACTGTCCTTGGGAGATTTAAGAAGAAAAGTAAATTGAAAGCACCTTTATTTGCGAACAAACAAATTATTAATTTTTTTCATTCTCTTACTCATTAACTTGTAAATATCTGGAAAGAAAGAAAAATATTTCAGTGCTCTATTCTTGTATTTGCTATTTATCAATGAGCATCTAGAGAGAAAAAGAAAATATTTTTATTTTCTAAGTGTTTTAAAAGCAGTGTATCGCTCAGCTTGAGCATGCTTATTTCGTTATTAATAAAGTGGTCGCAAAGTCCTCGATCGAAAGCATTAGTGAACTATAGAGAGTAGGAAGTGGGCCAAACTCCATATTAAATTTGGACTCAATTTTTTTATCCCTATCTCTTTTATAGTTCATATTATAATCTACTGTTATATTATCCGCTACCATTAACGTTAATTATGATCTGTTGTATTAAAATTAATTGATTAAGCTTTTTAGGGTAAATACTCAATCCATCCCCTTCCCCCAAGTATTTTTATTTTCTAGTGCATTTTCACGTTTCCAAAGTAATCATTCACTTTCTTGAAGTTCGCTTCACTGATACCTTAGATAAAATTACCTGAAGTGTAGTAACTATTCAAATAAGGAAATTAATCAATGAAAAGAGTATAGAAAATAAATCTAACTCAAATATAAGTTGGGTTGGCTCAAATACAAGTAGATTTTGCTAACTCGGATGCCTATTTTAAACTTTGACCAATAGCAGATGTGTAATATATAAATGGAATATAACCTCTGCTAATTCGGATGCCTATTTTAAAATTTGACCAATAGTACCCATGGACTTATTTAATTCTTCAGCTAACCCATGTGTTTTCTTCTTCTTTTTTTTTTATTTTCTGTTTTCTATTTTTTCTTTTTCTTTATAATATTTCTAAATACTAAAACTAATTTCAATATATAATTTCCACAAAATATTTACCCTGTAACATTTCCTAATCCTTCAAAAACCCTTGTCCTCAAAGGTTAGATGAAAATCAATATCCTTTAGATTAACCATGCAATGAGCCAAATAATCCTCTTGAAAACTACATTAAAACTTAGCATCAATTCATTCGCATGTTCCAAAGGAGTGCACATGAGATGCACAGACTATTCCCTTCTCTCCCAGATACAAATTTGAATAAGGGTAAAGAAAATTTTATTTCTTCCTTCTCAATGAAAACCTTAGCCTCTATCCTCGAGCCCACTGTCCCTCTAGGTAAAATACCCTAGCCACATCTGTCATTAAGACCAGACAACAAAAGATAATCCTTGGGCCCCTTATGAGGAACTGGGTGCACACTATTAAAGTTGCAGATTCTATCAAGAGTTTCAACTGACAGAGACAAACCATCACTATTAAATACTTCTCCCCTTTTATTTATAATAAAGCAAACTCCCACCTTTTCTCTTATTTCCATTTTTTCTATTCCTGGATTATGTTTCCTAGCAACCTCGATGATCTTCCGTATCCTTTTTGGATATATTCTAAGGATATTCCACTGAGTAAATCTTATGATTGCTTTGCAATGAGCTATTACAACCTTTTCAAGCTATTGTTCCCTTAAGCTCAGTCCCTTGACCTTGTCAGGATCCACTCTTAAAAAACCATCTAATTCCTTTTTTGGCTTTCCAGCATGTGTTGCAACCAAGTGCTTGTACTGGGGTGCTACAATTTGCATTGTCCTATCTCTAAAATCATAATCTTCATTCTCTTCCTCATTATTGTCCTTGTTATTACCAACAACATCCCTTTGAGATCTGACAATTATTTTCCCCAAGCCTCTTTATCAACAAGCTTCTCCTCCTTTGAATCAAATTAATTAAGATATTCATGTGTGAAAGGCGTTTTGATGTAGACGACAAGCTACTACGCTGCCGTTCTTAACCCGCTACACCACTAGCCTTGACCAGCCTTTAAGCGGCCTACTTTATCAGTTATGTCACATGATTTATTTGTATTTATTATTGTTTTAAATTGTATTCACTATTTTTATTTATTATTTGTCTTTATTGTTAACCAATATTGTATTTATTATTTACCTTTTTTAGGATTTTACCTTTTTAGGATTTTTGTGTAATAGTATAAATAGGCCTTTAGGCTTATCTTTGTATACAGAATTGATATTTTTACATCTTTGATATTGAATTGAAAAGATTTTCTCTGAATTTGCAATTGCTTAGGAATTGTGTGAAGTTCACGTTTTGAAATCAATCGTCGAATTGGTTTCTGTTATTCAATACTTCCGTGCTGCACCAGATTGGAATCAGAGCGGGTAAAATCCTGTAGAGATGTTAATAGACTATAGAATAGGAGGTGGCCGTATTCCTGACGGTGTTCGGGGTATGGAAGTCCTACGTTACGGGCGACCAGTACGAAAGGTGGTAGAGGAGACCATGGGTTAGAAAATCCGGCGAAAGGAACAGCGCTTTGATGACCCGATCTATCGATTCAATACCAATAGTAGCAGGAAAGATTACTGGAGACGACCAAAAGACCATCCAAAGATCAATTCTATTACTTATGATACTGATGATGAAGATGAGCTTTTTGAAAATCTGGTTTGGCAAAGAGGTCATGGTAGCAGAAGACTATATGACAGGAGCAATTACATGTATAAAGATGAAATCTTTTTTCAATTTAAATATGTTGTTTCTGAGTTTGATGGTACTAGAAATCTAGATGAATTTTGGATTTAGGTTGAGGAAGTTGAGAGTTTCTTTTACCATATAAGAGTTTATGAGGGTATGAAGATAAAGTTAGCGAAGAGTCGTTTGCGGGGCAATACATGGTATTGGTGGGAAAAACTTTTGGCCGTGAGACGCCTTGAAGGTAAAGAGCCTGTGAGGACTTGTTTATGATAAAACACCTGATGGAACGGGAGTTCTTTCCCTTAAAATACAAGCAAATCCTTCCTCAAAAAATTCCAAAGATTCCTGAACCAGTAAACCTAATTCTAAAAGTGCCTAAAAAGGAATTGGTGGGACAAGATGATAGCTCAACCCTTGAAGATCATAGTGCTCAAATTAGTGATGGTGAGGACAATGGGGAAGAAGTTGATGCTTACGCAATTATGTTGGTGAGGAATTCATTGTGGAGAAGCCTCTATTGATTGACAAACAGGTATTGATAGTTACTGAAGATGTGGAGGCTAAAGAAACTCCCAATAGATTCAGTGCCCCAGTGAATGACATTAAAAATGTAGGGCTCGGTGATTCGTCCAAATACTTACATCATGACCCAAAGGAATGCCAGAATTAGTGAATGCATCTATCCTATCACTTCATATCAACATGGAAAACGATTGTCCAATTATCATTCCAATCCATCCAAATTGCGCACAAATAGACTTAAAAGAAAACTCAAGGATGAGTTTTAATCTGTGGGGATGAATGATGTGGTATGAATCACAATCAAACAATGAAATAAATCAATAAATCAAAACGATCTAAAGAGAGGAAAAATAAGAGGAAAAGGCGGAAAGACGAGAACTCGAGATCGAGTTCTTTGCTGGTTAGAGGGAATGATGCGGACGACAAACTACTACGCCGCCGTGCTTAACCAGCTATACCGTCAGCCTTAACCAACCTTTAAGCGGGCCTATTTTCAGTTATGTCGCACAATTTATTTATATTTATTATTAGTCTAAATTGTATTTAATATTTTCCTTTTTAGATTTGTATTTATTATTTGTCTTCGTTATTATTCAATATTGTATTTATTGTTTACCTTTTTTAGGATTTTTATGTCATAGTACAAATAAGCCTTTAGGCATGTCTTTGTATATAGAACTGATATTTTGATATATTTGATATTGAATTGAAAAGATTTTCTCTGAATTTGCAATTGCTTAACAATTGTGTTATTAAGTTCACATTTTAAAATCAATCGTTGGATTGGTTTCCGTTATTCAATGCTTTTGTGTTGCATCATGTTTCTTGTAAATCAAAAGGGGTTGGTAAAATGGATTTCGTCAATGGTGAAAGGCCATTGGTGGTTAAATTTGGGACTGTCATAATCTCAGGTAAAATTGGGTGTGGCTCCTCATGTATGTTTATAAGTTTAGTCTTAGATTCATGGCTGGGATCTTGCAAGCTTGTAAGGGTGAATGATTGACACAAATTAAGTGGTCTAAACATTTTAATAGAGTGTCTAACTTCACGGTTTAACCCACCTAAAAATAAGCTAATTTTTTGAGATTTGGTTAATGTTTATCAATAGAATCCTTAAAATCCTCTATATATTCTTATATCATACCTGATTGTTGTAATTCCTTAACGTCAACCAGCTGTGACTCACCTGTGCTATTGTTTTTAGATTATCTTCCCACTTCTAGAGCTCATCAACTAATTTACTCGGCTTTTCTGTTGTCGATGGTTGCTGCTGGAGCATTTTGGAAAACATTCGAATTCGACTTTCATTCTTTTCAATCTGCTCCTTAAACACGGCTGGAACAGTTTGCTTCAAGGGTTTAATTTCTTGGGTGTCAGCCATTATCCTTGCTGGTTTTGATACCAAATGAAGTGTGGCGGCGATTCAAACCAAGAAATTAATTAATGAAAAGAGTATAGAAAATAAATCCAACTCAAATACAAGTTGGGTTAGCTCGAATACAAGCCAAATCTACTCGAATATAAGTAGATTTTGGAATTCCAGATAAAGAAAACCAATACACAATTTTGGGAATAAATTTTTTTTCTTGTTTTTTTCATTAATAATTGATTGGTATATATACATAAAATATGATAGTACTACCATATGCCTAAAAGAGAAATATAATCTCTGCTGCCTATTTTAGACTTTGATTAATAGCAGATGTGTAATACATGAATGGAATATAACATTTGCTAATTCGGATGCCTATTTTAAAATTTGACTAATAGCACCCATGGACTTATTAAATTCTTCAGCCAGCCCATCTGTTTTTTTTTTTTTAATTTTCTGTTTTCTATTTTTTTCTTTTTCTTTATAATATTTGTAAATACTAAAACTAATTACAATATATAATTTCCACAAAATATTTACTCGATAACATTACCTTTCTTCATCTACCATTGCCACCACTATGCTACTTTGCGTCAACACTAATGCCTCCATACATGCTTTCTTTAGGTTTCTTATAACAAATATGTTAAAAGTGAAACACACTACATATTATCCCTAAGAAAATTTGTCAACATCATTCAAAATAATTGTATGTAAAATGGATCAATTACACAAAAAAATGTTTATATAATTGAGTATAATTAGTTTTAGGTTAAAAATACCAAATATTATTTTCTACTTTATATTTTCAATCGAAATAACCATCCATTAACACACCACTTACAAAAAGACGAAATTTTTAATATAATGATCATTGTACCTCAAGGTTTATGGTGTTCCTTTAACTACACAACTGGCCTCTGAATTATTTGCACCTCCTTCCTTTAGTTGATTAGTTTCCCAACTCACATTCCCATGACACCTATCAGCCAAACTTCTAATGCTTCCATTTAACTATCTTTCATGTTTATAAAATCATGAATAGGATTCGTCCGCTCTCTTAAAGTTTGCTTCATTGATACTTTGGGTGTAATTACCTCTCTTCATTCACCACTATCACCACTTTATTAGTTTGCATCTCGACTGATACCTTGATGCACATGTTCTTTAGCATCTTGTAAATAAAAATTCTAAAAAAAAAAAAAACAGCAAATATCTCACGTAGATAATTTCTCAAACATTCGATGTGAAACTGTTGTATTATTACCACAACTTCACATATTCCTTATTTACTCCTTGGCGACATGCAAAAACTCACACAATGCTTTTGCGATTCACCACCAAAGCACAAGACAGCACGACAATCACGTACACCAAAAACACGACCCACAGTCAATCTATACTTCGATACCATGGGATGATAAGTCTAGAAATCCTCATCCCTCAAAGTACAAACAATTTAATAAGGAAAGGAATAAATTTATGTTTTAGGGTTCTAAAACTTACACTGATATGAGCAATTCTCTCTAATGGAGATGACACATTTAAAAGAAAGATTGTAATACACTCACTTGATTTTATATTATGCACACATTTAATGAATGGTCTGCTTGTCGCATTTATGGATTGATAAGCATATGTATATGAAAAGGGATGAACACAATCACTAAAAATTGTTAACATAATACAAATAGTGTTTATACGAAAGAAAATCCTTATTAGCATGTATTCAAGCATATATAGTCAATGAAATAAATAAAACAACATCTAAAAGAAATCGTCCAGCTTTATACTGTCATGGCATCAATAGATCCAAGAATCTCCATTGACAAGTCCATACACATTCTTGAGAATCTTTAGGGTGTCCTCTTACTAGGGACGCATTTGGATGTGGACATGGGCATGGTTCCGGAATCGAAACCATCGGTTTTGGATCTTGAAATCGAGAAATTGGAACTGTTTTCAATGGTTTCAGTCCGGTTCCATGGAACTATCGATTCTCGGGTTCGGTCTAGTTTCATGAAATTATCGATGTCGATTTCGGTTTTGAAATCGCAAACTGTCTTTTTTTTTTTTCAAATAGAAATAAAAATAATAAATAAATAATTTTTTTAATAAAATAGATTTTAAACTCAAAATAATTATTGGATCTAAACGTGTTGAATTATTTAACCATTTTTTAAAAAAATTGTTTAGAATATTTATTTGTACATAAATATATCCAATATACATTGTAGTTAGTAATATGAGATTGCAAAATATTCTAAAGGGTAAAAGAAAAATTACAATGTAAAAAAATAGTATTACATTATTAAGGAAATGAATTTTCTTTTAGAAGAAATTTATTTAAATTAATTATATATGATTTTAAACTATATTTATTTGTGTTATTGATAATAACATATTAAATATTTTGAATAAATGATGAATTTTACTATTTATATGAAATAATTTAAATATTAATAATTATGTAATTAATATTATTTTTTATTTTTTTCAATAGAACTTGATGGAACCACTAATTCCATAGGTTCTAGGCTAAAGAACTGCTTAATAATCGTGAAATCAGAGATTTCATATCCGGTCCTAAAACTAGTCAACTAATCTAATTCTGGTTTTAGAACTATCGATAATGATTTTAATTCGATTCTGATTGGAAACCGAAGTATGTGTATGTCTACCAGGATGCATAGTATAAGTTAGGTCCGGGCGCACTTTTACTCTTTGTTCCTAGCTTTAAATCATTTAATCACCTGCCGTTGTTTCAGCAAACATTAACGATGTATGACGAATCAGCGATTAAATAGAGTATATTCATAATTTTTTTAAAAAATATAAAATAACATAAGATAAAGACAGGATAGAATACAACCGCTATTGGTCCTATCATTCCCTCCTAAATTGTGTGGACCCTTGGAGTTCGCGAATTGTAAGTGAAAAAGTTCCATGAGTATTATTGCAACTCAGCTTTCTACAACCACCATTCAGTAACATTAATGTTTGATGGTACCCTCAGAAAGT
This sequence comes from Combretum micranthum, assembly GCA_024138025.1. Lineage (NCBI taxonomy): Eukaryota > Viridiplantae > Streptophyta > Magnoliopsida > Myrtales > Combretaceae > Combretum > Combretum micranthum. Next base: position 1,189,556 of record JAMXBD010000057.1, read on the forward strand.
TTATCTTTGCTTGCTTTGTCTTTTATCTCATAACGAAAATTAGTACTTCATGAAGCTTTAAAATTTTATAATAAGACCCTAATTTATATATTGATTCTTATAAATGATGTAAATCAAGATAATGCGATACTTCGATTTCAGTTTAAATAGACTTGAACAAGTTGAATCTCTAACTTGATTAAATTAGTGTGAACTTACTCTATATTAGATTTTTTAATTAAAAGAACATATATTTATATGTATTCGATGAACCTGATTAATATTTGAGTTTAAGTAAATAAGATTGATAGTAAAAGAATTAATTAGTGAGACATTATGAAAAGCCACACTCGTCTGCGAATTCATAAACCAAAATAATGGATTGCTAACTAGGCAAATGAGACGAAATTATTTAAGTCAAATGGGCTTGTCTCTTGATACAAGACGTAGCTTGAGAAAAAAGGAGCCCAAATATGGGGCTAAGATTTTATCGTACAGTAGATTTATTACATGTATGTTGTAGCAGTATATGGAACAAAATAAATGACTTGCATATAGCAAATCTAAGTAGGAATACAACAGATCCAATAGATCTGCAATTGATGAAACTATACTAAAGAGAGAATATAAATAAGGGAAAGAAATAAAAAGAAGGATAGCAAGATTTTCCCATGAAGAAGTATATTGACTTTTAGGAGTTCAGCCAGCTTAAAGTGGTGAAAGTTTTTTGCACAATCACAAACAAGAATTAGTAATCTGTTGTAGCAAATCGAAGAATAGTGAACATAGTATAGAGAGGAGAGAGCATTTTACTTACCATAGGCGAAGACGAGAGGAAGTAGAAAGGAATTAGGGTTTCACATTTATAAGACCCTTTTTATAATCCTGTTAAACCGGTAAAACACGTGTCTATTAATTTTGTAAAAAAATTATACAAATACAAATTAGATAAGAATAATTGTATAAATACCAATGCAAAATTCCATATTAAACAAGCATTTCATAAATTTACATATGTAACATCCTTTGAAGGTGCGGTTCAGCTAAAATTCATACAATGCTTAATCGTGTTTTTAAAGGGTGTTTTATAAAATTTTTAAGATGAATCGCATCTTAAAAGGATAATTCACTTATTTTACACTTAAAACGTATCTTTAACAAATAATCAATGTTTCATCATGAGATTCACATGTAAATTAGTACTTCATGAAGCTTTAAAATTTTATAATAAGACCCTAATTTATATATTGATTCTTATAAATGATATAAATCGGGATAATGCGATACTTCGATTTCAGTTTAAATAGATTTGAACAAGTTTAATCTCTAACTTGATTAAATTAGTGAAACTCACCTTATATTAGATTTTTTAATTAAAAGAACATATATATATATATTCGATGAACTTGATTAATATTTGAGTTTAAGTAAATAAGATTGATAGTAAAAGAATTAATTAGTGAGACATTATGAAAAGCCACACTCATCTGCAAATTCATAAACCAAAATAATGGATTGCTAACTAAGCAAATGAGACAAGATTATTTAAGTCAAATGGGCTTGCCTCTTCATACAAGATGTAGCTCGAGAGTAAAAGGAGCCCAAATGTGGGGCTAGAGATTTTATCATACAATAGATTTATTACATGTATGTTGTAGCAGTATATAGAACAAAATAAAAGATTTGCATATAGCAAATCTAAGTAGGAATACAACAGATCTAATAGATCTGCCAATTGATGAAACTATACTAAAGACAGAATATAAATAAGGGAAAAAAATAAAAGGAAAGATAGCGAGATTTTCCTTGAAGAAGTATATTGACTTTTAGGAGTTTGGCCAGCTTAAAGTGGTGAAAGTTTTTTGCACAATCACAAACAAGAATTAGTAATCTGCTGTAGCAGGTCGAAGAATAGTGAACATAGTATAGAGAGAAGAGAGTGTTTTACTTACCATAGGTGAAGAAGAGAGGAAGTAGAAAAGAATTAGGGTTTCACATTTATAAGACCCCTTTTATATTCCTGTTAAACGGATAAAACACGTATCTACTAATTTTGTAAAAAAATTATTCAAATACAAATTAGATAAGAATAATTACATAAATACCAATGCAAAATTACATATTAAACAAGCATTTAACAAATTTACATATGTAACATCCTTCGAAGGTGCGGTTCAGTCAAAATTCATACAATGCTTAATCGTGTTTTTAAAGGGTGTTTCATAATTTTTTAAGATGAATCGCATCTTAAAGGGACAATTCACTTATTTTACACGTAAATCGCATCTTTAACAAACAATCCATATTTCATCATGAGATTCACGTGTAAATTCGTGGAATGCCTATTTAACATACGATTTTACATCAATATTTTATTAATTAATTTTATATAATTAGTATTTGAATAATTTTTATTTGAGGGATGGATAATCATATAATTTCCTCTTTTATTAAACAGTATGTTTAAAGTGTTGGGTAATGCCTCTCTACAATAAATGAGGTAATTATTTGCCTTTTTTATGAGTAAAAACTCGTCCCGCTTGCCCAACATGTAATTAAGATCATTAAATGCTGGTTGAATTAATTATTATAATAATCATATTCAAGTTAACAAATTATTTAAATAATTGATATTCCAACTCGACGTCAACTGACGTGATCCATGAATACGAAACAAACCTTACCAAAATCGAATTTTCCTTATTGTCTCTGATGATCATCTTAACATTTATTTATTTTATTTATTTTTTAATATACACCCTCCAAATAAGTGTAATAATTAATAAATTTCTAAGACACGTTGTTACTTTGACTTTTCTGTAGTCATAAAAGTAGTGCTCTCGCTTCCAGCTTCCTTCCTCCCACTCTCTTTCTCTTTCTCTTTCTCTCTCTTCACAACCCAAAACCATTGACGAAATTGACCAAAACACGTACCACTAAAAAGAATCAGACCAAAACCTCGAAACCAAATCTTAAATCCTCTCTCCCGTCTCCCATACTATAATTTCGCAACACCCAAAGATTCCAATCATTTTTATGGAGCCATCCCATCATCACTTCCCAGCCGGAGGAGAACCGCCGCGACGACCACCACATACGCCGGGGAACCAGCTCCAAGGCCCACGCCCTTCCCCTCTTAAAGTCAGCAAACCCTCCCACACCATCTCCAAGAAGCCCCCCCTCCACCCACCACACCACCACCAATCCCAAACCCACGCTGCCGCCGCTGCTGCCTCCTCCTCTGACGAGGTACCACAGCCAACTATCATATACGCTGTGTCCCCTAAAGTTATCCATGTCCAAGAAAGCGACTTCCGGTCCATCGTCCAGCGCCTCACCGGCCTCTCCTCTGATACCCCCACCGCCATCACAACTTCCACCGGAGAGTTACTCTCTCCCGCCGCCAGGCTGGCTGCCATCGAGCGGACCAGCCCCACGGAAAGAGAAACCTCAGCAGCCACCTTGAGAGATGATGATGACTTGATCATGAGTATGTTGGAAGGATTTGAATTCCTGCCAGGACAGTTTCCAAGTATATTATCTCCGGCGCCGGCGACTCTCCCGGGGATATCTTCGGCGATATTCTCGCCGGCTACGGATATCCAGAATTCGTTCTTACAAGATTTTAGCAGTCCTTGGCAAGTGAATAGTCCTTCACCGTTGTTTTCAGGTTCTATTATTTCTCCTGCCACTCCTTCCGTAGATCTCTTCAGCTTATTCAATGACTTTAGCTAGGGGAAATCACAATTCGTGTTCTCGGATCGTGTTTGGGATTCATTTTAGGCTTAGATTTCACTCATGAAATTAGGTAGTTGCAGGAAGATGAGAAATTATTTGAAAAGTAAAGGTGGTTTTTTTTTTTTTTTTTAATGTTTTACATTGACCAATTTCATTATTTGTTTTTAAATCAACTGGATAACACACATATATGTATGTATGTATGTATTCTCTCAATCAAATAAATTGAGTCTGCTAAACTGTTGCAGTTGCAATCATAGCCTTTGGATAATCTTTGTCTTTATTTCTCAATTTACTGCTAGATTTGATTTTTAATAAGAGACTTCAAATGTGGAGGCAGACAAGATTGAATGTTGAAATTGAGTGGCAGTGAGAGAGGCAAGAATCTATCCAGTGTTGATCCCAATAAGGGTTACTTTTAGTCAAGTCGTACAAAATGCGTTAATTTTTTTTATCTAAAATAAATATATTGACCTAAGACAAATATGTTGAATCTAATATTTTTTATATCTTAAAACAAAATATACTATCTAAGATAGTTTTAGCTTTGTACACAGGTCACCCTTAAAAATTAAATATAAATAAATAAGCGACTTGAACTAAGAATTTTCCATCCTAATAACACTAATATTATTAAATTAGACGATTGGCTTAAATGATATATTAAATTAGACGATTGGCTTAAATGATATATAAGTGTTTTGATTCCACGTCATGGAGGATGAGGACTTAATAGGTAAAATTGGATTAGATTAAACTTAAACCATAGTTGAACAAGCCTGTCTTTAAGGAAAGTCAAATTGAGCCAGACTGATCTGTCTAAAAATATTGATATATCTATATATATAGAGAGAGAAAGTGATTAAAAATAGAATTTTTCTATTCATTTCTTTTTAAATGTAATTTTGATTATTTGATTAGAGATGGCAGCACTGAGATGCAATCTACATATGAAACAGACAGGTAGGCAGGCAATATTTATATCTAGAAATTACGTTTATTTAGTTAATGATATCTTAGAATTTTTCCTAACAAAATTACATCAATTTTCTTATTTAACACAAATGCGATATTTAAAAAAAAAAAAAAAAAAAACCTGATTTTTTTCTTATTACGACAAATGTCTTAAATATTATAAACAAAAGAAAAATCTAAAATAAACATCTATTATTTCATCAGTTGGTGATCATTAATACTAGTCTGCCATTGAATTTTCATTTTTGGAAGTTTGGCTTGGGCTCAATACTTTTCTCGTTTTTTACTTTTCCACTTTATAATGTGGGGGTTTGGGGTGGGGGGGGGGGGGGGGGTGGGGGGGTGGGGGCGGGGTTGTGCGGGGTGTATTGTATCATCATTTGATTTATGAAAATAATCTAATTATGCTTGCCACGTGTGTGCTTATAATTCGTCTTCGTTTTTAATGATTATGCGGCCGTCGAAGTTTTCGTCCATAATGACGTGTTATTGCCTCAATTGCATACGAACGTACTACGGAGGCATCCCGATACATTTCAATGTAAATTGTTTGAAATTGTTTTGATATTATTTTTAAATTAAATTAAAATTAAATCGATATAAATATAATATTAATAAAAAATTAATAATTTTATTTATAAATTGATAAAATTAAACTAATACTAAATTGATATTAATTCAATATTAATAAGTTATCGATATAAATATAATACCGATAAAAATTGATTATTCCAACCAGACCATACTTGTTTAGCTTTGAAATTACTGATAAGATTCGCATCTTTGATATTTTATTTGTTATTCAATTTGTGATGACATGGCTTTTTATATGCATGATAGATGATATACTAAATTAAATCAGTGACCTAAAATATTATTAGTATAGTTTAAAATTGAATCGGAATGATGGGGACAAGGAAAAGAATAATAATATTTTAATAAAAGACTATATAGATATTCCACAATTTAAAATAACTCTAAAAAAAAGTAAATTAAACTCATATTTTGAAGGAACAAGTTGAAATTGTAATGAAATTGTCTCTTGAAATGGTGAGTCATTTCAATGTATAAGTATGGGTTTAAGTTGTCTATTTATAAGATTATTTTCATATTCTAATTTTTTTTCTGAATATTTTTTTCCTGGTATATATTAATTGAAATAATTGCATTTAAAGCTTTCTCTATTTATGTAAAAATTCATTTACTTAAATTGTCTATATGTTGAGGAAGTTATTTTTAAGCCTTTTATGTATAAAAATTCCCTAAGGGTCTATTTGGGTTACTTGATTTTCATCTATATTTTATTTGTATTTGATTTACATCTGTATCTTATATTTATCTTATCTGTACTGATTTATTTATGAATAAAAATATCTATTTTTAGATGCATCTATTTCTAGAAAAATATATGTTTGTAAACTGTAAAAATAAGACGTCAAAGCGATTAGAAAAAGATGAAACAAATCAAACCTTATTTGTTATTCCAAGGTATCTGTACCATTTTGAATAGCATTGGAACACCTGTAACGATGGAAACAAAGGGCTTCAAGTTATGTTTGCAAAGAGGCCAACATCCCGTCCGAAGACGTCCCCATCAAAAAACTTTCACATACATAAGAAGGGACATAAAAATATAGCAACGAGAAACAATTGGAATTGAGCAGACACCTGAGGGTTACACTAGTATTAATAAAAGTTTTTATTAACACTTGAGGATTACCAATAAAATTTATATATGTGTGTATATATAAAAAGTCTTTAAATTATATATATTATTATTTATTTGGGTTTGATTCATGAATAAAATGATAATATCCAATCGGTTCAGTCTATTTATTGGAATGACTTGAGATTATTTAACTAGGCGGATTCAAAAGGAGGATTGTTAGATCAATCCGCCACATAGAAGAATAGTTGTTGGTATTGGCTATTGACCCATAGTACTCTTATTTAGGATAAATATGAGTCAAGTTTGCTTCATGTTATCTGTCAATTACTAAAATGATTTGATGATTATCATTTACTTTAGGTGTATATAAATATTCAGTCACTCCTTATTTCGAACTTTTGAAAAAAAAAATGTCAAACGCAATTCTACACAAGAAGTTATGCTCTCTTGGATCAAATAGGAAATTCATACGAGTATCATTTTAATTACTCAAGAATTGCAAGATTGACGTAAGATCTATTCATACTTATTACATGTCGCTTGTGCGTTCAAGACACTAACATTGTCCATTCCTCCTCTTTGTTTTTTTTTTTCTAGCCATCCCATTAAATGTCATCTCTCTATTAACATTTTAAAATCATTTTTTAAGACACAATATTTACAAGATACGTGCATGACCAATCAAGGAAGAATCTTATATCTACAATATTGACTATAGCTTTAGAATAAATAGTTTTAGAGCGATTACCATTCATATTTTATACATATAATATATATGTTAAAATTTTATAATATATACATTACTTATCATACCCAATAAAATTATTTCTTTTTAATGTGAGTTCCTAAAACTATTGTTCCAAATACTAAGTATATAAGTCAAATTTTTCAGATTAAGTAAAAATGTGTGCATTTTATGTTTGTTGGAATTGAAAAAGGTTGAGAAGGAATAACAATTCCTTTATAATGTGATTTGAGATATATTTTAAAAGAAAAGAGATTTTTTTTTATTAGAACTAGCACTACTTTGATTGAATGAAAGAAATAAGAACGTGTTATATAAAATAGACTTTCTTCGTATTAAAAAATTTTTACAAACCCAAGAAAAATTAAAAAAATAGCTATTCAAGATAATAAAAGCATAATACCATATGTGCGCCAATGAACCAAATTTTAAGGCAACAAGACTTTTTACGTTTCTCGGACAGGTTTATCATTTGATGCATGACATAGGTACAAATGTACAAGAAGACCTTCAAGGGAGAGGACGTTGACGATAAATGGGGTTTTTAACTTTTTATACAGGGACTGCTCCCCTGAAAAGGATCTGCACTAGGCCCCCCTTTCCTTTTATGATATTTACCAGACATGCATATGATTATGTGTGAACACAATCGCAAAAGGAAACAGTTTTTTTTTTTTTAATAATACATATAATGTGGGTCCCAAAAATAATTTACAAAAGGAGAAGTAGAAAACAAAGATTAAGGTAACCTTTCTATGAAACTTATAAAAAGGTGCGAAACCCAACTTCAATGGCACGTTAAGTATTTATATCTATAATTTTTAACAATTTAGTATTCAATCTTTAAATTTTGGTAAATTAATACTCGCACTTTTAAAATATGCACAATTCAATATCTATGTTAAATAACATTTAACTGATATTTACTATTTTAATGATAGGATAATGACAAGTAATTCGCTAAAAATTATCAAAATCTAAAAATGCCGTAATAAATTGGCCAAAAAAATTTTAAAAGAACAAAAACTTGACTTATCATTATTAAATTATCAAAATAAACATTTATAATATATTATTTAACAAAAACATTAAATTATACAAACTTTGATAAGCCAAAAATTGAATATACAAATACTTAAAACTATCATTGTAATGTGTGAACACCACAATGACCTCATCAGGAAGGCAAAGTGCATGCTCAAAGTCAGATAACGAGAGGATAGGATCAGTCATTTTCAATCACTGTATGCATATAAAAAGTGTCACTAAGCGCACCAGTGATGACCGACCTCACATTGAAGATGAAACCTCAACTTCAACGTTCTTTCATTAGATTTTATTTTAGTTGTTCTTGGGATATGGTCCATTAGGTAACTCCAAATTCCTTCTTAAGAAGGCAGACTAAGATTATGTGTGAGATGACCCATGTGAACAATGCTGGTGCTAATGATTCTAAAGTAGAGAATACAAGAAGGGCTGTCAATGCAAGAGTGCAGAACATGTGTGATTCTAGGAAACATATGAGGATGTTGCCGTTTCAGCTTAAAAAAGAGAAACCAAAGCATTTTACCAGAATATGGATACCAAAAATGGAAATCCACAGGGCAACCATTACCTACAACTAACTTTGAAATATGTATTCAATGAACTGCTAAATCGGTCAGCAATTCGGGCTCTCTGAATTTCCTTTTCCTGTAACTCCTGCAAATTACATGGATATGGAGGAATGACCAAATTTTATACACACGTCTAATAGCAGAACATTCAGAATCATGAAAAGAATTGGAAATTTTGAATTACTGAAAACGCCTTCCTTTTGGTTAATTTTATGACATTCCAACTGCTGCATTCTGTGGTGCTCCAATCAGTGTACCGACCCTCTCTCCCATTATTGCTTTTGAAATGTTGCCAGGTTTGGATAAGTTGAAGACAACGACTGCAACCAAATTGTGCAAAGGAAACATCAGTGTTGTATCCAAATCAACCACTTTCTTTTACCTAAAGATGATTATATATACCTGGAATGTTATTTTCTTGGCACAATGTAATCGCAGTCATGTCCATAACTGACAGGTCCTTTGAAGTCACCTCATGATAGGTTAATGCATCAAGAAGACGGGCATTTGGATTACACCTTGGATCATCATCATACACCCCATCAACATTTGTAGCTTTAAGGACAACTTCTGCATTAACTGAACCAACAAGACAACAAATTGAGAGAGTGCTTAATCCAAGAGACTTGGATAAATTAAAAAAACACATGCTATGCAACAAAATGGGCTGGCAAAATAAAATCAACCTGCTTCTTGAGTGGGAAAATAACTCAAAAGAATCCAAAGGAAAAGCAAAGGTGTGTGTGTTCCACAAAAAGTTATTATGCAGACTTTTTTATGCATTTTTTATAAATGAACCCACAAAATTATCAAATATTATTTTCAAGAGTTTTTGCCCATTGGATTCCAAGGTTGCTAAACTACATTATGAAAGGCTAACAGCAACAATGCCATCCAGCAGATTAACTGCCAAAAGCCACTAGTATATGCATCCTTTTGATACTACTAGGATAAAATGTATTCCATGAAAAAAAAAAAAAAAAAAAAAATTTCCACACTAGATTGAAAAGCAACAGAAAAATGTGGAAGGTAGCAAAGAGATGTATAACATACTCTCTGCACAACGAAGAGCAGCAGCAGTATCTGTGGAGAAGAATGGATTTCCTGTTCCAGCAGCAAAGATTACAACTCTCCCTTTTTCTAGATGCCTGACAGCTCTTCTACGTATATATGGTTCTGCAACTTCAGACATCCTAAATGCAGTCTGGACACGAGTTGGAATGCCGATGCTCTCCATTGTTGCTTGAAGGAAGATGGCATTCATTACAGTTGCTAGCATCCTGTGATTGATATCCAAAACAAGTCGAAAAATGAGATATAAGTACAATTCAATGATTGAGGGAACAACCAAACTGAACCCTGCATGCAAGTGATTTCCTAGATACAGACATATGTAAGAGCCATACCCAATGTAATCAGCAGATGAGCGATCAAGGCCACTACATCCAGCCCAAGAGGACCCACGAAAAATGTTTCCCCCTCCAACAACAATCGCTACCTGAAACATCAACCAAGACTAGATGCATAAATTACCCCTGGTAAGGGAAATGAGCGGACATATCTTGTAATTGGGCATAATGCAGTAAACTACTCAAAAAATTACAAGTTTGGCTAGAATATCACAATTTTGAGAACATTGAAGAAGTTGATGACTGCATACCTCAATTCCCAAACGTGTAACTGCTGCAACCTCCCTCGCAATGGACATTGTGATCTATAAAAA